>JAJTUV010000361.1:728416-1411833 GCA_021653895.1 Mastomys natalensis | reverse complement strand
TTCCTGTTTGACGGCTTCCTAAAGTTCTGCTCTGCTTTTGCTTTGTGCTCTAGGCTTACATTCTATGATAATGTTTGGGGAGCTTAGATTTGTAGAACAAATTTTTGAAGAACATAAAACTCTGACACAAAACCATGATGAAGGTACATGCCTGTGCTCTGAGCACTCCCTGGAGAGCTCAAAACTAGCCTGAACAACATGAGACAAAGATCCCTCAAAAACAAAACACAAAAAACAAAACAAGAAACTCTAAGCATCTAAATAATAAAAATAAGATCCTCAAACAATTTATAGAGTTCCAAAGGACCTTAACAGGAACCTGGCTAGGAAGAAGGAATTGTTGTTTATCTTTTTAAAAAATGAACTTTATTATAAAAAAACAAATAAGCAAACAAACAAAAGGACTTTGTGAATAAAAACACCACACACAAAAATTAAGCTGACCCCAAGTCTATACATTTCAATCCACTTCTATACAGTTGTTGATTCTTTTATTTAAACATTTATTTTTCTCTCAAATATTATATTCCAACTTCAGTTTCCTCTCCCACCACTCCTTCCAGTCCTTCCCCAGATAAATTATTTCTCAGCCAATAATATGAGCCAATTCAAGCTAGATTAGAGTATCTATAAAGGCAGGTTTAGGGGGAACCACTCTTGGGCAAGGTCATTTGAAGTACAGGGAAGTAAGTAGCTATGAGGAGGGAGACAGAGGGAAGGGGGAAGAGGATAGGAAGCATGTATACACACACACACACAGAGAAAGAGAGAGAGAGAGAGAGAGAGAGAGAGAGAGAGAGAGAGAGAGAGAGAGGAAAAAGAGGAGAAAGCAAAATATTTTGGTTATCCAGGAAAATGCCTCTGTGGGGGCTAGAAAGTTTAGGGTAGAGGGGGGAGTATGCCAGGTAGGGACTGAGGGATGCTGGGAAAAACCTGGAGACCAGGTATGGTATGTTAAATATGCACCTTAGCTGCTTGTCTGGGTCTGCATCCTCCCACTGCAACCTCCCCATTCCTTCTAGATACATTTTTCTTCTTCAGAAAGAGCCGGCCTCCCAGGGATATTAACCAAATATGGCATGACAAGTTACAATAAGACTAGGCACAAATCCTTATATCAAAGCAACCCAGTAGGACTAAAAGGGTCCTAAGAGCAGGTAAAGGAGTCAGAGATAGACCAACTCCTAGTATTAGAAGTCTCACAAGAACACTAAGCTTCACAACCATAAATATATGCAGAGGACCTAGCTCAGACCCACATAGGCTCTGTGATTGGTCACTTCAGTCTCTGTGAGCCCCCATGAGCTCTGCTTAGTTGATCCTGTGGGCCATGTTCTCAGACTGTCCTCTACCCTCTTTGACTCCTACAATCCTTCCTTTCCCTCCTTTGCAGAGTTCCCTGGGCTCAGCTAATGTTTGGCTATGGTCCTGGGCATCTGCTCTCATCATTTGCTAAATGATGCCTCTCTGATGACAACTGGTCTATCTTCCTTTTAAGACACACAAACTTCTCATTTATTGAAGGGGTGAAGATAGAGGTGGTTTTATTAGTATTTAATTGTGGGACTGTGTAAGGGTATCCTGGTTCTTGGCTGGGCATGGGCCTAGAACCCTGAGACTCCAAGGGAGAAACGGCAGGAGTTCGGCCACGCCCCCAGAACTCAGGGTCCGGAAAAGCAGTCTAATCTCCATGGACCTACATTATTCAGTCATGAAGGCCATTACAGCCCCTCCCAAAGTGCACAGGTAGAGGGTGTAACTACAGGCCTCAGGCCCTAGAGATTTACATACTAATGAAGGTCAGAGGGCGGAGCCAATTAAGCATTCCTCCCCTCCCCAGACCCTTCCTACTTCTCCCTCCCTATTTAACTCAGGCCTGCCCTGAGTTTGGGGGGGTACATCCAGATCCATCTACCATCCGCCATGACAATAAGCCCTTTTGGAACCAAGGACTTCCTCGTATCATTGGGCCTGCCGGGCCTGCCGGCCCGCCGCCGCCAAAGCCTCCAGCCACTGGAACCTGGGACCTTCCTCCGGTATGTGAAACAGGCTGCCTGGAAGCCTCCAGGCAGCCTCCACCTCGCAGGTCCCGGTCTGCTGCCACATAGGCCCGGGCCTGCCACCGCGGGCCTCCACCTTGTGGGGCCCTGGGACTCCACCGCTGCGCCGGGTTTTTTTTCCACATTTAATAAGGGTTAATAAAAGGCTTTTGGGTAGACAATGACTGTAATAATAGCTAAGTGTTTTGACCTGTGTCAAAGTGAGATCAAGTATTTTGAAATTGTGAATCTAGAGAAATTTAAAATTTAAAAGTCTAGAGATTTTTAGGAAATCTAAAGGAAAGATGGTCTATGAGAAATGGAGCTGGCCAAGTCATGGTTCATCCACTCTGGGGATGTTTACTTTTTGCCAGCCTTCTCGTAGTGCTGAGTCTAGGGCAAACAAAAGTTTCTCAAGCCTCATTTATCTTTTTATAGCACATTAATAAAGCAATTTTACTTGTTTGTCAGCACTTTTTAACTCTATAAAGTCTAAATTGGCATCAGTGACACATGCCAAGGTATACAGAATGAAAAAATATACCATCTCCAGATCTAACTGCTGTGGATTCTTACAATTTCTGTCCTTTTACTTCACCTAGGTGATTTGATGTATTTTCAGTCCTTGCTGGGACCAGCTTTCTGATTGCCCAGTGGTCACGTGAGTGTTTCTTTCAGGCTCTCTGAATTGTTGCTTCTTTTCACTACGTGTAGTTTGTCCATTAATTTCATTCATAAGCAATGTGTACTACAGGAATAGGCATATGAAATTAGAAGAGTGGAGATAGGGCAGTCTAGGCTAGGAGTCATTGGCCTTGTTAATTGCCAACTGTGGTCCTTAAGAAACTAATTATAATACAATTTCCTTAGCTTATCTTTAGGAAATAATGTAAGGATTCCTAATTTTCTGACTCACTGTGAAGATTAGCACATATATGAGAATCCCATTAAATCTAGCTTAATACTCATCATAAGGTGACAGTGCTAATACTCAATTTGAACAGCTTCATATATATATTTTTAAAACTTGGACTCATAAAAATATCTTATATCCAAAAAAATTGTACATGTTGAATGTAATAGTGGATTCCTCACAAACATTTTTTTCTTACAATTTACTTAAAGGTTACTTACTTTTCATATTGTGACAAGTACTTGGAAGAAACTATTTGAGGGGAGGAAGAAATATATTTTGCCCATGGTTGCAGAAATTTCGGGACCATGGCTCTCTGGTCTTGTTGTTTAGGCTTACGTAAGGCAGAAGATCCAATCAGTGAGAGTGTGTGAGCAGAGGAGGCTCTTCATCTCATGAAATTCCAGAATGGAGATAGTGATAACTAGGGAGACCAGAGACAGAAGTGAAGATAGGAGTGAAGATAGAGATAAGAGAGGTAAAGACTTTGAAAATGTGCCCCTAGTGAGCTATTTCCTTCAACCAGGTCTTCCACTTACCACTTCCAATAATGCTCAAATTGTGGTCCATCAATGGATTAATCTGTCCATAGTGTGACTTGCTCTTTGTTTGTTTTTAATTGGATATTTTATTTACATTTTAGATGTTATCCCCTTACCCCATTTCTCCCTGCTCAGGAACCCCCTATCCTATCCCCTCTCCTCCTGCTTCTTTTTTTTTTTTTTTTTTTTTTTTTTTTGTTTTTTTTTTGAGACAGGGTTTGTCTGTGTAGCCCGGGCTGGCCTGGAACTCACTCTGTAGACCAGGCTGGCCTCGAACTCAGAGATCCGCCTGCCTCTGCCTCCCAAGTGCTGGGATTAAAGGCGTGTGCCACCACCGCCTGGCTCTCCTCCTGCTTCTATGAGGATGTGCCCCCACTTACCCCCCACTCCCACCTTCCCACCCTCGAATTCCCCCACACTGGGTGTCCAGCCTTCATGAGACCAACGATCTCCTCTCCCATTTATGTCTCACAAGGCCATCCTCCCCTACATATACAGCTGGAGCCATGGCTCCCTCCCTATGGGCTCCCAGGCTGGTGGTTTAGATCCTGGGAGTTCTGGTTGGTTGGTATTATTACTCTCCCCATGGGGCTGAAAACTCTTTCAGCTCCTTTAATCTTCTCTCTTACTCCTCCATTGGGAACCCCATGATCAGCTCAATGGTTAGCTGTGAGCTTCCACCTCTGTATATGTCAGGCTCTGGCAAACCTCTAAGGAGACAGCTATATCAGGCTCCTGTCAGCATGCACTTCCTGGCATCCACATCAGTGTCTACCTTTGATGAATGCACAAGGAATGGATAGCCAGGTGGAACAGTCTATGGACGTCCCCTCCTTCAGTTTCTGTCCACGCTTTGTCTCCATATTTGCTCCCATGAGTATTTTGTGTGGTGGGGTGGTGGGGGAGGTCTAGAGGCTCTAAGATGGATAGATGCATTGTTTGGAGAGGGGTGTAGGTACCTAATGAATTCAAGTGGAGGAATGAGGCTGCCAAGTGTGTATTACTACAGAAACCAAATGGGAGTCCTAGGCTAACTATGTCCTATGCTTGCCTGCCTCAGGGGGTGGAATTACAGGAGGTTTGAGCCACCTGAGATAGATGCTAGGATTGAACTTTAGTCCTCTTCAAGAAGGCCATGGCTTTTGTTTCTAATTTTCTTTTTCTTTTTGAGACAGGTTTTATGTTATGATACTATGACTAGCCTTGAATTTGTTGTTCTCCTGCTTCAGCCTCCAGAGTCCCAGGGCTCTGTGCTTTCCATGTGGCAGCATTTGATCTTAAGAACTAGTAGTTAGTAAATAGCTTTCCCATTAAGTATGTAAACCAGTTGTTAATTTGACCATATAGTTTATTACTGTAAAATAGCTTATGGATTTTAAAACATTTTTATGTTATGTGGAACATTCAGATTCATTGTACGAGAGTGTCTTAGTTAGGGTTTTACTGTTGTGAACAGACACCATGACCAAGGCAACTCTTATGAGGACAACACTTAATTGGGGCTGGCTTACAGGTCCAGAGGTTCAGTCCATCATCATCAAGGCGGGAGCATGGGCAGGCAGAGCTGAGAGTTCTACATCTTCATCTGAAGGCTGCATAGAACAAAGAACTCATGCTGGATCATTGGTAATCTCACTACAGAGATAATAGAAGCAGGTATCAGTGCTTAAACTAATTTTTCTTTGGGAGTGGGAAGATGGAGAGAAAGAGAAAATGAAGTGCACACATACAACATGTGTGCACATGCGCACACACACCCTCTTCATTAATACTGCTTGAAAACTCATTATCCCAAGTTACCGTACTGTGAATTAAGTTAAATAGATTTTACTATTCCGTTCAACCACATTTCTATATTTAATGTGAATTATTTAAGGGCAGATGTATATTTCTTAAATAATTAATAATCAAAATTTGAATTTCAATGATATAAAACTCACTGTTCCCTAATTAGTGCTAAAAACTTCGAGCACATGAGAAATAAAAAGTTAAAATTTTTTCTCATTATCAAATATAACTTCAGACATAATCTTATTAGGAATGTGAAGAAAAGGAATTAAGTTTTCACAGTTTACACTAGGCTCCAACAGGCAACTTTCCAACATTTATGCATCCTTTCAGTAGATGCACTCAATAGAATTGGATGGCAAAGAATAATTAAACCAAATTGTAGCACAAATGTACAAGTTAAGCAAAATTAGACTTTATAATTTACCAGAATAATCCTTTCTAAGATGCATGTGGTGGCACTTGTAATCTCAGCACTTGGGAGACAGAGGTAGGGAATTTGCAAGTTCCAGACTAGTCTAAGAAAATCAGAGAGGCTCTGTCTCAGTGAACAGACAAACAAATGAATAGTGTCATCTTAAGTTTACCTCCACCCCAGCATAGACTTTTGTTTCTTTTCTCAGAAGTGTCTGATTTGTGCTTTTCTACTTTTATGTCATGCAGATGTCTAATGGACTTTGTTGTCTCCCTTACACTGATGCTTCACACTGCATGTGTCCTTTACAATCTTTAACACGCTTTGCCCCTGGGTGAGACATGTTTGAAGGCCTGAGGTATTAACTCTCCTATAAGCATGCCTTAACTAATCAGTAATGGATTGAAGAGTTGAAGAGTAAATTACTGACTTCCTCATTATGTAATACGGCTTTGAGGAGGGATGTATTTTCTCAGAGAGACCTAGGGAGATTGAGACTCAGTTAACCACAGTGATCAACCTATATATTAACTAATGCTGTATGAATTTCCTATCTCCTTTACCAAGACTCTGACTGGTCTTGTTGCAGTCCATCCCTGATAAACCTTATGATCTGTTTCTAGAGCAACTCAATTTACTAGTTACCAGTTTTAAGTTACTTTTGAGAATTCAAGTAGTGAGATTTACTGACTTAAAAGTACTCATTTTAGTGTAAAAACACTCACTGATAGTGTTGCTTTGCAATAGATGTGTTATGATTTGACACATTTACTTACTTCGGTGTGCTTTGTTTGAAGCTATTGTACTGTTCAATTAAAAATTAATCCTAGCCTAGTTTATAACTTTGCAACTATAGGTGTTATGGTGATGACAGTTCCTCCAGACTCATGCCTTTGATATCTTTTGAATGAGCTATAATGAATTTTATTTGAAGCCCTAAAACATAACTCACTCACTTAAGTCAATACATACATCAACACTTGATGGCATTTGATAGAATTCATTGAAACCTTTCTGTTTTGAAAATTCTGACAGGCTCTATGATCTTGCAAGGTGAGTAGAATGGCAGTGTATTAAGTTCCTGATTCATACAGTTGATGGACCTTTTAAAGGATTAGAGAAGGATACAATTCAGATGTGCATAAAATTAATACATATGCATCACCTTACTCAATACTATTGATTTCTATTCAGTAGCAGGTGCCAATCAGTGCTCATTATGATATGTTCTATTTAGTATGACTCAAATCTTCCCCAGTGTATAAAACACTCATTTTTAAAAATGGTTCCTTGATGTTGCCAGGTTTAGCATAGCACTCTAATTGATGGTAGAAGAAAATTTTCCTGATAAAGGCTGTCACTGACGGTAGAATGTTCAGCATATGAGCTGTCACGGTCTTTTGGGTTGGGATATAGTAGTAGGCTGATAACTGTTTTAATGGGAGCATCTCTGAAACTCAATACATATTCTATTTTCTTTTCTTCTTCTTTTTTTTTTTTTTGGTTTTTCAAGACAAGGTTTCTCTGTGTAGCCCGGACTGTCCTTGAACTCACTCTGTAGACCAGGCTGGCCTCGAACTCAGAATTCTGCCTGCCTCTGCCTCCCAAGTGCTGGGATTAAAGGTGTGCGTCCACCACTGCCCGGCCCATATTCTATTTTCAATCTCACTGCTTTTCTTTCCAATTCTTAAACATTCTGGAAGGTAAATTATTATTAAATATCAGCTGTCTGCCAAATATCTCATCTCTCTCTCTCTCTCTCTCTCTCTCTCTCTCTTTCTCCTCTCTAATATTTTTGTATCTGAGTATCTGCCATGCACATGAAGATGTGGGGACGGTGAGCGCTATCTATGCCTAAGGGTCCTGTTGTCTCTCCTGTACTATGGTCAGCCCAAAGGGCTGAGTCATCCTCTGGCTGTAGTTCCACGTGGGAAAGGAATGAATTCTCTTATTAATTTTCACATCTTATTGTTTCGTCCTCTGTTCTTTCATATTTGGTCAAGAGTGGTGGAAACATCTAGTTCTGTCTCAATGACTCAAGCAGTACTGTCCTAAATCAATGTCCTCTAGACTTCTTAAAGACCTCTTTATACAAATGAGCTTCCTTCCTTCTTGTCTTCCTGTGGATAAGAGGCATCACTAAGTGCTTTGCTTGGTTGCTCTCCAGGACGTGACTGTAACCCTATGCTGAAGAAACCTTATACTCAAGTCATAGACATAAACACATAGAAATGAGGCTGATGTAAGTTTCATTCCTACTGCCTAGCTTTCATGCTGCTAGGAGGTGCTATGAACTACCAGTAGGGTAAGAGTAATCATCAGTGATCCAACTGTGAACTCTGTGAGCTAGAGTAAAGACTGGCCTGGCAAGAAATGCTCATTGGTCCAATAGTGGCACAAACATCCTGGGTACAAGCAGTTACTTCCTTATTGGACTTAGTGCATACTCCACAGCTTGAAACAGTCCAGCTACTGATATTGGGACCAATGATGTCTGGCTGGATTTATCATCAACCCCAGGGGAGAAACTGCTACTCTTATTCTGCTGAACAGGCATAATTAAACCAACCCCTAATGATTTATCATCCTATACATAGATTAGTACATTTCTCAGTCTTCATTAAAGAAGTTTCTTTTGCAGTAAATTCTGATTAACATAGAGACCCACAACTGATCAAGGTTTGGAGATTAAGAGATAGTGTAATGTTCAGTCCTAAATTGGATACTTATATTACAATCTATTCTCCCAAGGTTCAGTGGTCATTACAGAAGAAGGATGGAAAGTGTATAAGAGCTGAAGGTGGTGGATAGCATGGTCAAACATTTATTTTCAGATACAGCAGGGAAGTTGCACATATAAATTCATAGCAATTAGGGTAACATTCACAAGACCTGCCAAGCTAGAGCCAGACAAAATTCCAGCATGGAGCAGTGCAGGTGGGTACAAAGTCCCACCCTAGCTATTGTCAGTTGATAGCTGCTGGATGAGTTAGAGTTAGTTTTCTTTAAGGATGATTTTCTTTAAGGTCTGGTTGGTTGAGCACCTTCTACTGATGGCCATACGCCCAAGAATATATGGACAACAAGAACTGAATTTGATGGGTTAAGAAAAGGAGAGAGAATACAAAGTTGAGTGGGTAGGGAAGAAGTAAATCTGTGAGGAGTTGGGGGAGGGAGTAAATATGATAAAAATACATTGTGCAAATTTTTCAAAGAACCAATACATGAAAAAATAAAAAAAAGTCAAATTCATAAAGTCAGGAAGTAACTGAAAAGGGGTGTGGAGTTATGGAAGAATAGAGATGGACTTTGGAAGGGTTAATAGACAGTTTTGGAGATAAACAGTTGAGGTGATGAATACACAGTGATATGACTTAACTAATTCAATTGAGCAATGCATGTAAGAATGGTTAAAATGCAACATCCTGTGTTATGCATGCTTTGTTTTCAAAATCATTCAAAATAAGAAAACAAGGAGCTTTACTTCTGTATGCACTCAACTGAGAGTAGATAGGAATCTCTGATATCTCAGTTTTCTTTTGCAGTACAAAGTGAAGCCTTTGGAATTTAGAAAACGTATTCCTCCTAAAAAATTGAGCTCCCAAGGCTGTCATATAGCTGTGAAGCCAGGAATAATTTAGTTTGGTTCTGAAAGTTGAGTAATGACTTATTTGTTCTAGAAAATAGCCAACAATACCCTAGAGTCATGGATATTGCTCATTTAATGGGTGAGAAGTCATAGGAAGTAGATTTATGATAAATGAAAGTATACTGTTTTAATATTTTTAAAAGTATTATTACTTTTACAACATTATTACAAATGGGATATCTTAAAATAGACTCTTATTCACATATCCACTGATAAATAACCCAAATAAAATAGATTTCTTGAGGCTGTGATACTTAACTTTATGGGTAATACAGCATACAAATTTTATGACTAAGAGATGCGAAATTAATTCCTTCTTTGCTAATCTTAGCTTTATTGTTGCTGAAAATATGACACAAATTCACTGAGGTTCAGACTTTGAAACTGAGGGAACATAATCTTTTAATGAATCTTAGCCTCACCCACACTAGCGGCTCTAGTTTTGGGTAAATAGAAGATTTTACCAACAATTTTCCAGTTCCACACTCTTCTCCCCAATACACGTATCTACATTGATGCCCTTTTGTGATCATTTGTTCCAGAAAAGAATAAATTTTAACCATGTTTACAGTGAGTTCCACTATTTATCTAAACTTGCCTTGCTGCTTGTGGTGATTCAAGTTGTGTGGATGGAGACAGATAACAATGCGAGAGATATTATCCCCAGGAATTGCCTAGAGTCTTTAGCATAAGGTTAGACAAGGAGATCATATTTATCCAGGACCTCTTTTCTATCTAATGCATTTAGGGAAGGCAGAGATATGTCCTTATGTTTAAAGGTCAAGGTCCTTTGGAGCTGGAAATTGGAATAGACATGGAATAGGAGAAAGAGGGGATAATACATATGAGGATTTATTGCAAGGTGTTTGACATAGTTATATAAGTAAAAATATGTACAGCAGTCTCCAAGCAATTTAAAATTTCCACTGAGGCTCTTGGGAATTAAGACATTTTTCCAATACCACATTGGCAGTAAATGACAACGATTGAGTATGAAGACACATCCATTTGTGTCTAAATCGAAGGCCTCTACATGACATCAAAGTAACAGCAAAATTTCATTTACTTTCTCTCACCTTGATTCTTTTAGTTTTTTCCCCCTGAAATACCATTTAACTAAGAGGAAACATCAAAATTATTTACTTACAAGAGTTGTACAAAACATGTAACAGTGAGTCTGAGGAAAACTATAGAGTTTTACTATGAGCAAATATAAAAGTATAATATCCACAGCAAAGCTCCAGAGACTTGACCCCGATGAATAATCAGTAAATTGTAGAAGCTTTAACATAGCTGCAAATATTTGCTTTTTATTGGTCGTGATCAATCTGGCAGATTTTGATAACTGTCAAGGTATATTGCCTACTTATCAAAGTCACAATTATTATGTATTATGCTGGGTCATTGATAATATATATATATATATTTGATAATATATATAATGTGATTTTGCAATGCAGAAACTATGTGTGTCTTTCAAATATATGAACAGATGCTTCCTTCTACACTACAATGTTATTCTCAACTTTAATAGTTTAAAATCATATTTCAAGCCCATTAATTAAAAAAAGCAATGAGCAAACTGTTAGTTCACAAATGCTACATTTTCTCATTAGAGGACAGAAATGTGACACATCTTCAGAAATGAGAGTTATTTGAACTTTGCCTTCTACTCTATGTCAGCTAGATTCTGAAGATTTAAAGAGTATTTTTCCTCATCATTTTACATTTAACTTGGAAATGATGTATATGGTAGATAAGCCTCATGCCAGCGGACAACAGGGACATAAATAGGAGGTAAAGAAAGAAATTGATGAGCATTGTAGAAGATCTTCCCTCAGCCTTACCTAAGACTAGGGAAAATCCCTGTATATTCAGACATGCCCCTAATTCCCTCTCATAAAAGGAGGAAAGGATATAGAAAAAAATATAAAGCAACGTTTCTTTGCCATTGAGAAAGACTGTGTCAGCATTGCTAATTACATTTGAAGCTTGGTTATTTCCCTCTCAGCGCATCAGCTGGCAGATTTTCTTGTGTGAACGTCAAGGACTGGGGTGGCATCTGGAAAAGGACAATTAAACCACAGGTTTATAACCTTACTTTGCATCTTTCCTAGATGTAACTTAGCTGTATTTACACCTGCCTCCAACAAATAAACACTCAAGCAGCCACAATGGCAATAAACCAGATGGAAACAATGAATCACACTCTCAAAGGACTCTGTCAAGAGCCGAAAGAAGAAATGATTGACTCTTTACAGAGTTTATCTCTTTTTAATACATAGGAGCCATACATATTGATTATATTCTGCCGGGTCTTTATTTGCCTTTACTAGCATATTGCTCATAACAAGGAGAGGGAGCAAGTGCTGAGGCTGAAAAGAGGAAACTGCTTGCAGGTAATCTGAGTGTCAATGGAGGGAAAGTCAAGTATGGTTTCATCAATTCCTATTGAAAAGATTTTAGGAGAGATTTAAAGGAAGTTTTGTAGCAGGTTCAAATGGGCTCATGATGCAAACACACACACACACACACACACACACACACACACACACACACACACACCACACTTATTGACATATCCTATAATTAATTCTAGAAAACTTTCGAGGATTCCAATATTGTCCCATTGACTCTGACTGAAATCCATATGATAAAGATCCAGGCAGTTGTGTTTCTACATTATTTTCTTAGTTCAGTCTGTGGCATTGTTCAGAGAATAGTGGAAGCTTGGGCATAAATAAATATACTGATTGAACACTGAATACTTAAAACAATCTTAATCAGGCTGAAGACAGCAGACTGTCTTGTTCGATCTTGTAAAACATCCCAAGACATTACTGAACTAAGTGTTACAGTCTGAAGGCAGGGAACCTTATGCTACTCACATGGATATCATTCCTGGACATGTATATTACATGGACATCATTTCTGGACATGTATATCACATGAATATCATCCTGAACAGTGTCCAGCACACAGATAGGCAGATACACATCTGGCTTAACATTGGATTCGAGGAAATTTTAGCCTTATAAATGACTCACAAGTTTTTAAATTTTTTTTTTTTAAAGAGAGAAACCACAGGCTAATAAACTTCAAATTAGAATCTTTGCTGAGGTTTGAAACTGTATGTGTCATTAAAGAAGCAACAGCCGTAAACCTCAGTCAGGAGTTACAGTCTAAAATGATGCAATAGTAAGATGTGTTAAGATGGAATTATAACTGAGCAGGATCATCACGAATTCTACAACTCAAATGTTCCCATGAATTATAAATGCTTTTACTGGTAAAATTATCCTGTGAGTATGCTGAGCCACTGCATTAAATCTGATCTTTCATTGAGAAAGAAGGAAAAAAATAAAGGTCTCATACAAGCAAGGTAGAGAATGATTGAAAAGAAATGAGAGCAGAGACAAAGAATTATTTTTTCCTTCCAACAACCAGAGGATTTGTGAATGTTTAACATGAGCTACTGAAATGTGCTCTGGCTAATGTTCCTCGGAGAATTATTCTCTGCAGGTGTGCCTCATTTACCTTGGCAGTGTTCTGCCTTCTAAGTTCAGGAGAGACTGGTGTGAGAGAGGAGATGATATGGAGGGACAAAATAAGTTCTGTCTTTAGGACTGGCTCAATGGACAAATGTGAAAGGACCAGAGCTTGGAAAACCAGAATTCACATACATGCCAGAAGGGCATTTGACTCCCCACCCCCTTAATTCTTCTAGCACTCAAGAGGAAAAACAGGCATGCCAGAATTAGAAACTCACATCTTTCTCAGGCTGGTTATATCATTACCAAGTTCTTTGGTGGATTTCACCTATTCATTCAGGTAATAATTCTCATGAAGCCACATAAGTGGGGGGTGTTTTTGTCAGTAGCCAATTTGTGCAGTTCCAGTAGTGACTGATTCACACTCGTTTTCAAGTGCAGTGAACACTCCATTGGTTCAGCCCATTCCCCCAGTCATCATCTCTGGTTTCTTGATAACTCTGCAGAAAGGTTTGCCTACCTCCTTAATACAGCATCATCATCAATTTCTCAGCGTGTTCCCTCTCCTACTGCGACTGATCTAGAAAAAGTTCGTCAGAGCCAAATCATCCTGGTCGAAGTAGCACCATGGACAGATACACACAGGCCGCATTCAGCCCTGGGTTCATCTGCTGGTTGACCAGATTCCTGGTGGTAGCTCTGGTGAACCTGCGCTGGAAACTCCGTGATCACTGCTCAGGGCAGTGGGAAGAGGGCTGTGGGGACTCTGGAGCAGCAGCAGGAAGTGGGGCTGTGGTCCAGAGCAGTTACCTGGGGTGGTTGGTTTGAGCACCTGGTTCTGTTCAAGAACTATCGAAGCAGGAAACCACAGGGCCTCCGGGCCGAGAACCACGGGTTTAAAATATTTTAGACTGATACATAATTTTGGTATATATTTATGAATTACAATGTGATTTATTATTTATTTATTTTTTTATTGGTTTTTTCAAGACAGGGTTTCCTGTGTAGCCGGGCTGTCCTTGAACTCACTCTGTAGACCAGGCTTATGAGTTAAATTCTCCTAACTGTGAAACATATTACATAACTGAGCTTTTATAATATCTGGGCAATGGTATAAACTGTGTCCTTACGAGTAGCAAATACAGATAAAACTCACAAATGGGTTGCATTTTGTGTAAAGAATATGACAGAAAACAGAAAATATAAAGTATCTAACAGGTGAATATGAGTTTTTATTCCATTAATAAAGTAAAATCATTCTGAGCATAACTGTGATAATCAAGTATTTGGGTATTCAGTGTGCATTCAAGGGATAATTCTTCTACTAGAAGGTTGAAACTTAAGGATCATTTTTCTCATTAATATGACTCTCACATGCTGAATGTTGCAAACCAGTGGGGAAAGTAGGATTGTAAAGAACACAGCATGCTTGCTGCCATTTCCACCTCCCACATCCACAACAGCTGCTGATGCCTTTTCTGGGGAGCTGAGACTTAGTCTCAGCATCCTACAGGAGGCCTTCATCAGTTCATTAGTGATGGCATCAACCCAGAGTTTTTCATCTCTCTTCAGGGTTTCATTCTCTCTTAAACAGCATGTGAATTCCAAAGACCCTGGAGCAAATTTTATTAAAAAAAAATTGATGCATCTTTCTTAAAACTTTAAAAACTACTTTTAGACTTCATACTACAGGAAAATGAGTCTAATATATATATATTATATAAAATATATATATATATATATATATATATATATATATATATTTTTTTCAGTTTAACTAGAAAGTCTGAGTTTAATTGTCCCAACCCAGGTAATTAAATGGCTAATTAACTATTTCCAACACTCATTCTAGGTCAGTATATTTATCTGAATTTGGAGGAAAGAAACTTATATTGAGTATTTTTGATTTGCCAGGAACTTAAATCGAAAAATTTTAAATTTTTTTCTCAAAACAACTATTTCAGGAAACAATAAGGCATTTGAAAAAATCTAAAAGTTCTGGAAATATAAGGGATAAAATTGGACAAATATCAATATAATAAAGATAATTTACAGAAGTCCATAGGCAACATCAACTTAAATGGAAAGAAACTCAAAGCACTTCAACTAAAGTCTGGAACAAGACGAGGTTGTCCATTCTCTCTATACATCTCCAAGATAGTACTTGATGTCTTAGCTAGAGCAAGAAGACAACTGAAGGAGATCAAAGGGATTCAAATAGGAAGTGAAGAAGTCAAAGTATGTTTATTTGGAGATGATATGATAGTATGTATGTTACCTTAAAAATGTCATCACGAGACTCCTACTGCTGATAAAAACATCTAGCAGAGTAGCAAACTATAAAATAAACACACAAAAATCAGTAGCCCTCTTATACACAAATAAGAAATGAACTGAGAAAGAAGTAAGGAAAATAACACCTTACACAATAGCCTCAAGCAATATAAAATATCTTGGGTAGCTCTAACCAAGCAAGTGAAAGATTTGTATAAAACCTTCAAGTTTTTGGAGAACAAAGTAAAGAAGATATAAGATGGACAGATCTCTTGTGCTCATCGATCCGTAGGATTATTATAGTAAAACTGGCCATCCAATCAAAAACAATCTACAGATTCAATACAATCCCCCATAAAAATTCCAATATAATTCTTCACAGAACTTGAAAGGACACTCTTCAACTTTATATGAGCAATACCACCACCACCACCACTATCACCACCACTACCAACAATAACAACAAAAACAAAACAAACAAAAAACAAAACCCCATACAGTTAAAGCACTACTGAATTATGAAAAGAATTTCTGAAGTTCTTTAATCTCCATCTCTGATCTTAAATTTTGTTACAGGGTTATAGTAATAAAAACAGTATGGTTCTGGCACAAAAACAGACGCACTGATCAGTGGAATCAAACTGAAAATCCAGACTATGTAGCTATGGACACCTGATTTTTGACAAAGAATCCAGAAATACACACTGGAGGAAAGACAGCATCTTCAACACATAAGCTCATCAAACTGTATGGCGGCATATTGAAGAATGCAAATAGATCCATGTCTATTACCCTGCACAATATGCAAGTCTACATGGATCAAAGACCTCAACATAAAACCAGATACACTGAACCTGACAGAAGAGAAAGTGGGGCACAGCCTTGAACTCATTGAACTCATTGGCATAGGAAAAGACTTTATGAATAGAACACAGCACAGGCAGTGAGATCAACAATTAGTAAATGGGACTTTACAAAACTGAAGAGCTTCAACAGAGCAATGGACATCTTCATTTGGACAAAGCAGTAGCCTACAGAATAGGAAAATATTTTTTAACAACTATGCATACAATAGAAGACAGATACATAAAATATACAAAGAACTAAACAAACAAAAATCTGGAATCAAGAGAACAAATAACATAATTTAAAATGTCAAGTTTTAATGTAAAGCAAAGTATTCTCAATAGAGGAAACTCAAATGGCTGAGAATCCCTAAAGAAACATTCAATATCCTTAGTCATCAGGGAAATGCAAAACTACTTTGAGATTTTATTTTACACTTGTCTGAATAACCAAGATCAATAAAAGATATCCAATCCATGCTGGTATGGATGTGGAGTAAAGGGTACACGCATCCATTACTGGTGGGAGTGCATATGTGTGTAGCCATTATGGAAATCAGTGTGGCAATTCCACAGGAAGCTGGGAATCCATTGATCTACCTCAGTATCCAGATGATCCACTTTTGGGTATATACCCAAAGGATGCTTCATCCTATTACAGAAATACTTGCTCAACCATGTCCATTGCTGCTCTATTCATAATAGCCAGACATTAGAAATATCCTAGACGTCTATCAATAGACAAATATTAAGGAAAATGTGATACAATTATACAATAAACTATTACTCAGCCATTAAAAAAATGAAATTGTGAAATTTGCAGGTAAATGGATGAAGATGGGAAAAAAAAAAAAAAAAAAACATCCTATGTCAGGTAACCCAGACCCAGAAATACAAAATGGTATTTATTCAATTATTTGTAGATATTAGCTGCTAAGTCATTGGTAAGCACTTTACAATTCATATAGCCACAGAAGTTATGTAAAGAGTAAGGGACTAGTGGAGGCAAAATAGAAGAGTTGTGTATAGTAGGGGAGGGAATAACGGAATGGGAAGATCAAATGGGTGGGGAGAGGAGAGGAAGACAAGATGGCTCCACTAAAATAAGGTCATTTGTGGTTTCATATGGAAACCTAATATAGTAGCAGCTTCCTAAAATATATACATATATAAAGTCTATTTAAAATGAAATTTAGACCTTGCACAAGAGGAGGCAGAAAGAGTGCAAGAACCAGAGGGGATGGAGGACACCAGGGAAACAAGGCATTCTAAACACAGGACTGACACACATATGAACTCACAGAGACAGAGGCAGCATGCACAAGACCTACAGGGCTCTGTGACAGATAGGGTTACAAGAGCTGAAATGAGAAGTAAGTACATGCCCCATCCCTAACCCAGAAGTTAGCACTAACTGATAACCGTTTACAAATGAAAAATGTGTTTTCTTTAAGGGAGTCTCACTGGGGAAACAGACTACTCTTAATGGTAGGGCATATGTACAACAGTATATGGCTAACAGAAAATGAGTTCAGCAGCATCTTAGGAGGTTCCTTGATTCATGCCATGTCAGGGATGTTTTCTAACCCTACAGGCCTTTCGTGTGTATATTGTGGCTTCTGGCTTTGTGTTTTATGCAAACGTGTGTCTCTTGTCTCTGTGTTTACTTGTATTTCTTGTGCTTTTTCTTTGGCTCTTTTTCTTGTTTGTCTTAATCTGACTCATTTTATTTTATTTTATTCTATCTAATTTTTATTATTCCTTAGATAGCTGCTTGTTTTCCAAGGAGAGACAGAAAGGGTGTGGATAAGGATGAGAGGGGAGGTGGGGAGGAACTGCATAGAGTTGGGGAAGGGGAAACCATAGTTCGAATAGATTGCATTAAAAATTTATTTTCAATAAAAGAAAAAATATCTCATTTTTATTGTTAAATAAATAGAGACTTTGAAAGCTTAAACTGCTCAGCCAAATATTGTATCCCTTCAATAGCAGAGCCAACATTCAAATCATTTTGTATATTCCTGAGGGAATCAGAGTTGCCTTTGCAAATCCTGGAAGGTTTAATTTGTCTAAGGGCTTGTACACACATGTTTTCTAGTTTGAGGTAACAGTCTGGATGAGGACATGCATAGAATAGTACATCTGGCTTCATATCTTGCCATGTGATAGATCTGGAGTGGGGAATTTATCTCTCCAATAGAGCAAGACATATGATGTCAAGCACAAATATTTGCTTAATTAATTATTAATCATTCAATATTGTATTTCTAAGTCACAATAACTCTTTAAGCATATGCAATTAATAAATATATCTATACACAGTAACTTTAAAACATGTGTAGATGTGTAGAGGTCCTACCTAATTACATGAGCTAGAAAACAAAACTTACAGGGGTTTGAAAGGAAGTAAGTTTGATATATATATATATCAAAGTTTATGCATGTGGATTCATAGTTTTCTATTATTGTTGGTTTCTATCAACAATGTGATTTTTTTTCTGTACTGGTTTTGTAGTTGTCATATTTATTCCTAGAAATTTATCAGTTTTAATGCCTTTTGAAATATAACTTTCAAATTATTTTAGCCATTATAAATTTTGATGTCATATTTGATATATGAATTACAATGTAACATTTTGATTTATGTACATAATTTCTCTTAATTCTGAAAAATTGCATAAAGGAAATTTGATAATATCACAGGTAAGTGTGTAAAACATGTTCTTATGTGTTTCAAACCATGAGCTTGTATCTATGTCTTCACATATTAGTTCATGATTGTAAATTACTTTGGATTTTTTATAGACAAAATGAATAATTTGTTAGGCTTACTTCCTTTCAAACCCTGTAAGTTTTGTTTTCTAGCTCATGTAATTAGGTAGGACCTCTACACATCTACACATGTTTTAAAGTTACTGTGTATAGATATATTTATTAATTGCATATGCTTAAAGAGTTATTGTGACTTAGAAATACAATATTGAATGATTAATAATTAATTAAGCAAGTTAATACATTCATTGTTTCAAAACATATTTGTGGTGAGAATACTTGAAATTTATTCTTTGGGAACTGTGAAATTTATTGCATTATTATTGACTGTATTCAGTATAACCTGCAATGGAGCAGAACCCACCAATAAGAAAACAATCCTTTCCTGATCTGGTGGGCATTTCCATCTGTCACTCCATCCAATTCAGTCTCCTAGAGTCATCATTCTGCTCCTTCTGTTTACCTTGGTTGTTTTAGATTTGATGTGTAAGTGAGAATATGCATTACTAATCTTTCTGTGATAGCTTACTTTTCTCAGCGTAATGTTGTCCGGTCACATCCATGTTGTCACAGTCTCAGAATGTTTTCCCCATTAAAGGCTGAGTGGCAGTTAATGGTGTGTATACATTTCACTATTGATTCATTCATCGGCCCACACTTAAGTGATTCTATGTCTTGGCTGTTGTGAATAGCACTGCACTGAACACAGCAGAGAGGCTGTCTCTTCAACTGATTTCAAATCTAAAATAACCAGATGTGGGATTTATTGGTAATTCTATTTTTGTTTCTTTAAGAAACCTCCATATGATTTTATACACCCAGGGGAAGGTGTCTCATGTAGCTCACAATAGTCTCAAACTTGATATGTATCAGAGAGCAATCTTGAACTTCTGTTCCTCCTGCTCCTTATCTCCAGTGCTGGGAGTATTGGTCTGTGCTGCCACACGCAGCTCCTCCATGCGTTTCTTCCTTACTGTTATGTTTCACCAACAAGAGTTCACTTTCCTATACAATCCCTGAAAAACTATCTTTGTCTTGCAATGGTATCTCATTTGTGTTTGTGTGTGTGCATATGTGTGTGCAGACGCACAGGGCAGACGGGGGTGATAACGTGTTCCTCAGTTGCTTTCTACTTCTTTTACTGAACCTGGATCTTTCTGTTTGGCTATATTCGACTCTTGTGCTCTAGGGATTCTCTTGCCTCTGTCTCCCTAATGCTAGGATTACAGCATGTACTGCTACAACCAACTTTTCTCATGGGTGCTCACACTCAAACTCTGGTCCTTGTGCTTCCATGGCAAGCATTTTACTGACTGAGGCATCTCCATAGGTGCCATCTTCTGTTTCAGCTTTAATTTCCCTGATGATTAGCACTGTTGAGCATCTTTTCAAATATCTCTTGTATGACTTCTATCAACACATGTCTATTCACTTTCCTTGCCAATTTTATAATTGGTTTGTTATCTGACTATTGAGGAATTCCTTGTATGGTATAGATATTAATCCCTGTTCAGATGTTTGGCTTGCAAATATTTTCAGTCCACATGTTTCCTTGTTACAATGTTAATTATTCTGATAGTAGTCTCATTTGTCTGTTTTTACTTTTAATTATCTGAGCTTTGGTGTTTACTTCGAAAACAAAACAAAATAAACTTAGGCTGTTTAGTTTTTATTTCATGGTTTCCCATAGTATTTTTAAAGTTTTTTTTTTAATATAAACCTTTAACTATTCCACTTTGAATGGATTTTTGTTTATAGCATAATAGTCAAATTTAATTCCTTGGCATTTAGTAATCCAATTTTCTAAACAAAATTTATCACGAGACTGATATTTTGCCACTGTATATTCTTGTCATTTTTGTCAAAAATCAATTGACCATATAAGCATGGATTCATTTATGGGCTCTATATTATGTTTCATGTGCCAATTTATCTCTTCTTATGTGAACAACACATTATTCTCACCACTGCTGCTTTGTAGTGTAATTTGAAATCAATATATAGCTGTATTCTTTAAAAATAGATTTATTTTTATTTATATCCATACACATGTATGTATGCCACATATGTAAGCATGAGACTGCAAAAGCCAGAAGAAGATAACAGAATCCCTGGAGCTATAATTGTAGGTGGCTGTGACCTGCTCAATATAGACACTGAGAACCAAATGTGGGTTCTTTGCAAAAATGATATATGCTCTTAATTGATGAGCCATCTCTTCAGTACCTAGAATTTTGTTGTTGTTGTTTTGTTTTATTTTGTTTTGTTTTATAATGTTGGCCCTGGCTATATAGTTTTTACAGTGAAATGTGAATTTTGAATTTTTAAAAAGATTATTGAACATTAAACTGTGAAAGTGTATTGATATTAATTATCCCAATCTATGAACAAAAGATGTTTTATCATTTATTTGTGTCTTAAATTCATTTATTATTATTTTGTAGTTTTAGCATATATATAATTTATCTGATTTGTAGCTAAGTATCTTATTTATTCTTATAGTCTGCTGTAAATATGATAACTCTCTTTGTTTCTTTTTAAATAGCTCATCACTATTGTACAAAATGCTACTGGCTTTTACATCTTAGTTTTGTATCCTGTAACATTACTGTATTTGTTCATTAGTTCTGACAGATGGTGTATGGAAGAGTTTTAATGATTTTCCATCGTTCACATCTTGTTAGCAGTTAGGGATCATTTCACTTCTCTTTTTCTTGATGACTGCCTTTTATTTCTTTCTCTTGCACAATCTCTATGGCAAAAGACTTCTAACACTGAGAATGAGTAGTAAGAATGGGTGTCCTTTGTGGATTTGGCTTTTTAGTTACTGAGTATGCTATCCACTATAGACCTAGTAAAACTGTACTAGTTTTTAATTTGTTTCATTTGATACATCCTTTTTTAATTTTTGGGTCACATTTTCAAGACATTTTTACTTTTCTTTCTTTATAATGCCCCTCTGAGGCTACAATATCAATCTACAAGACAAAATGTATCCATGGTGCAATAGTGGCATGGCTGCTATATGAATAACCAACTACTCAATGATTAGATTTGAAGCCCATACCACAGGAAGACATTCATTGTAAACCTAGTCAAAAGCTCATGGTTGAGCACAGCTGTTTTGAAAAGAAGAAGAAGAAGAAGAAGAAGAAGAAGCAGAAGAAGAAGAAGAAGAAGAAGAAGAAGAAGAAGAAGAAGAAGAAGAGGAAGAAGAAGAAGAAGAAGAGGAAGAGGAAGAGGAAGAGGAGGAAGAGAGGAAGAAGAGGAAGAAGAGGAAGAAGAGGAAGAAAAAGAGGAAGAAGAAGAGGAAGAAGAAGAAGAGGAAGAAGAAGAAACATGATTCCAAACTACCTGTTAAATATTTATATTTATACCCACAGATCAGTGCTACTTCTCAACTTTGGTCAGGGACACTTCTGTGTGCAGCAGGTGACAGTTAATTCAGACACTCATAACTGATCAAAGTGTTCAGAAAAAATAAATGTTGAGCACCTGTCACTAAATGGGAGATCTATAACAATCTCTCCAAAGCTCAGGGAACAGTGCAGAAGATAAAGAAAGTTGAACCAGAGGATAGAGAAGAGTACTATGAAACATTGTTATGGACAATGCACTCATGAAGTCACAGCAGATGTGGATCCCCTCACTAGATGGCCCCCACATTAACATCTGATCATGGTTGGTGAAGGTGCTTTTGATGCTTTACTTCTCCCAGGAGAGCTGTAAGCAGTTAACAACTTCACTGGGAGGGAAGTCAGGTTCTTCAGTGTTTTAGCCACTGGTAAGTTGCCTGTACTGTAGACTATGAATGGGTTTCAATTGCCCAGAAAGCATTCTCCAGTTGTGTGGTTAGTAGCTGAGGGATAGACTGTGATGTGAACCTAGGATGACTAGAAGCACTTCACAATCTGTATGGTGGCTCTTCTTATTTCTTCACTGACTTCTAAAATGAAAACGTTCACTATTTTATAAAAAGGGGCTTGAGGTGTTTCTCATGATTCTTTGTCTTAAGTCTTCAACTCTAATGTTTGTACTTCCAATAACCTGAGATTATGAAAACATCACTATATTTTTCAGTTGGCTCTACTTCTCAACCTTTTGACCTGTAAAGCTTACTCAGCAAATGTCTTGATGGGGTAATTGTGTTCAGTATTGACTGTACTTTCCGTGGGCATCATTCTTTATACTCGGGTTGCCTTAGCAGCCCAAAACTAAGCTCTAATGACTCCTCTGCCAACCTACGTTTGTTTTCTAAGCCTGGTGCCTTTTTCTGAGAATTGTCAAATGCCCTGAGAGGAGAAGTAATGTGAAGAAAATAATATGCTTTTCACCTGTATGCATTTTATACCCTCATGTCCTGATTGACTTATTTTTCTGCAAGTCCTTCAAATAAAGTTTGATTTTGTATTTTGTTTAGCTTTTAACATTGTTCTTAGTAAGCGCACTGAACTGCTGGGAGAAGTAGGTGTCTTGCATTTTCTTTTCTATAAATGCTTTAGCTAACTATGGAAATCCAAGT
This sequence comes from Mastomys natalensis, assembly GCA_021653895.1. Taxonomy (NCBI): domain Eukaryota; kingdom Metazoa; phylum Chordata; class Mammalia; order Rodentia; family Muridae; genus Mastomys; species Mastomys natalensis. Next base: position 1,388,583 of record JAJTUV010000361.1, on the reverse strand, counting down.
ATTTGTTTGCTTCTTAAACACACTGCATCATAGGACTCTTCGTTTTTTCCCGGAACAAAACACAATAATGTTTTTCGAACTCAGCCCATAACTAGAGATATCCTTGCCCAGGAGTACTTTTATGAACGCCACCTGATGGCACTAGCAGAAGAGAGGTATGCCCTTGTATGTTCCCAATTTTACCTTTTGTACTTTGTTTTCTCTGGTAATTACAAGAGTCATTCTTTCCAAATCCACCATGCACCAAGGTCTCAGCTTTTACTTCAAGACATATATTGACATTTTGTTTTACATAGTATTTTCCAACAGATAAGGGATTATGGTATGCATAGGGACTCATATCATTGTGTATTGTGTTTCTGTTATGGGTCAGAGTGCAAAACTTATTTTATATTGTAAATGTATTGTGTTCCACATTGTAGACTATGTTCTTTATAGAGTATTGATATCCATCTACCCAACTCTGGTCTGTCCTCTGCCATCTGCTTACAAATGTCAGGAAGATAAGTTCTGTAGTTAATCTGTCTCTAAGAGCGTACTTAAATTTTCTTTTCTGAAGAAAACTGTTTCATTGACTGAAACTTTTCAATATGGTTTAGTAATGAACTTCACAGACTTATATACTGATATATTATTCCCTAGATGGTGGTGCTATTTTGAGAGAGCTAGAAACTTTGGTTCATGGATCCTAGCTGGGGGAAATATGACACTGTGGATATACCACTGGATCTATATCACACCCGAAATTTTTCCTTGTTTCTGGCTCTGTTTCTTGACCACAGTGAAATGTGTAGCAGCTCTGCTCTCCCACATTCTCATAAAGTACAGAGCCTTTCAGCCTTGCACCAAAATATCTGAGACCCTCAGCCCAAATAAATTATTCTTTAAACCATTTCTCTCTTACATAATTGTTAAAGTGAGAAAAGCCTGACTAAACTAGCTAGGTTGAATTTGAATGTTGAACAGCTGTATTGATTATCATTTGCATCATGTGTCTACATGAATTATCAGGATGATATGCAATTATGTGCTTTGTGGTTTAGCATATTTTATCTTTCTTTTCATGTCTATAGAATTCAAGTTTATTTTAAGTACAAGTTTGATATTCAGGGCTTGGACTTGTGTCTTACCTTAGTGATTTTCAAATATGTATGACAATATTTACATTTTATTTATGTTATACTAGGTATAATAAAATCTTTATTTTTGTATGCTTTTTCAATATATATTTCAGTGTTTATGACATTTTAAATAATACCAATCAGGTTTTGAGTCATTTGTCTTTCCATATCTCAATACCTAATTATTAACAATCTTATAAACTTAATTACTTTACTGGGCAAGGTAAAAATGAATTGCATACACCACAAATGCATATTATGAATGTCTTATTACAGTAAATGAAATAAATCACTTCATAATAAATGTTGACAGTTTCCATAAAGAACTGTTTAGAAAGATTTTAAAAATCCAGTTGTATATTATAGTCAGGTGTCCAGTTTACCATGTGATATGTGAAGGACAGAGAAGAGATTCGACATGAATATGTAGTTTAACATGGTGACATGAGAAGCTGTCCACTGTCACAGGAAAGCAGGCTAAGATTTATCCATTAAAGGCTATTTTTTTTTAGAAGTGAGATGAAGAAATACACACTTTGATGAAACCTTCTTAATGAAACATTTTATTTGTAAAATATATTCATAAGATTAATTCACAAAGACAACCTATTAATTAATTATATATAACTAAGATTATTGTAGTGTTATGAAGAGAACAACGGCTTTGACTGCCACTCCACAAACTGTCCACGTTCTCTATTCCAGTTACAACTATTCCCCTTAAAAAGTAATTACTATACAGATTTTAGTACTTATAATATGAGTGTGTGTCTTTGGTTTATCTTTAAAATTTATAATTTAATTTTAGAAAGTGATTTTAAAGTTCCCACTAATCTAAACATTTTCTTATATACCTTCTTATACACTAGGTACTTAACTCATGAAATAACTCAGATGTTCTGATGTGAGGCTAGTCTGCGCTCCATGTGTGTTGATTACACTGGCATGTCCTATGTTGGTATATCAATTAGATCTTTGAATATTTTTAGGCTATTTGGAAGTTATGGGAACCTTGTGTATCTGCCCGGAGCTGCTGCTCTGGTCCGCCCATCAGGGTCTAGCAAGAGAGAGAGTGGGGAGGGGCAAGTGACTCGAAGAATGGAGACAAGACAGAGTCTGATCAAGTCTCATTCATTGAAAGGAAATCCCGGATATTTATACCCTTTATCACGTGCCTTTGCCTCATGGACAAGCACAGCTGAAGGTACTACGTCATGTGCCTTGCAGCGTGGAGACCACGTGTGCCTAGCTAGCTGTGTGGAGACCATGTGAGCCTAGCTAGCAGTGTAGAGACCACATGCACCTAGAAGTCGGCTCCCAACAGGTCCCCCTTTTTAAATTTTTTTTTCAAAAGGCAAGGCTGGGAAAACTTACTGAAACCATGCCTGTCTTAGGTTGGAACAAAGGACACCAGCCTCCCTTTCCCGTCTCTGGATACTCAACAGCCATTGGTTGAGCTCCTGTCTTAGGATGGTGAGGCCTCCCAGTTAGGGGCAAGGGTCTTGAGGTGTTCTCTTACCCATCATTGACTATCTGGCTTAGCTCGTAAGTTAGGGGTTAATCCTCATCAGTCTTGATGACAGAGGTTTTAGAGTCCTCTACTTCCAGCCTGTAATAACAAATCTGTATGGTTTCATTTGAACAGTTTCTATCTGTTGTCATACAAAAGCCATCAGTTTGTTGAACAGCACAAACCTGAGAGACAAAAGACTTAACAATGTCTGAATGGTTAGTATAAACCATTCTGCCTCAGAGCAACACTCCTTTTTAAGGGTAGCACACAACTCCCATTGCTGGAGGAGTAAAAAGTATAAGCCTCTTCTATTCTGTAGCACTATTTCAGCTAAGGAGGGTAATGAATTCTACAAATGCAATATATTCTATTCTTTCTAAATCTAAATCTATATAAGTACAGAACTGATCATAGCTTTGATCTTAACAAAACAAGTAAGGAAATCTCTGTCCCTGCCCCAATCAATCTTAAACCCAAAAATCAACTCTAGTAACTGTGGTAATAGGTTCTCTCTTGGGTCTAAACAATGTATCCTACTAAATCACAAATCAGGGAATCAAGAGTCTAATAGAGCCACCCTGGAGGTTCAGGTGGTGATGTCTTCTTCCACACTGAGAACTTCCCAAGTCAGGTTTGCTGGTTGATCTGTTCCCATTTGAAGACAATTGTGAAGCATTTTCATGTTTCCTGCAAAGAAAAAAAATGCTTCCCAGGGGGTTTCTCCTCCCTGGATTTATTATTGTTGTCTATTTGTGTAATCAGTCTCTCTGGCAGCCAGCGTGCGGCATCTGCCATTTGGGAATATATGCAGACAGAACATCTTCCCCAGATAAGCACTGAATCTGGCCCATTCCAGGTTCCAGTTAATGAGTCTTTCCAGAGGACTGTTGCAAAACTCTTTTTGGTATCAGGATGCTAGAATCTATGTGTCCCATAAGCCTGTTTTGGCTTGTGTTGGCTTGGGGCCTGAGGCTGGCCCCTGTTCCCGTTTCCCCAATTATGGGAAAGGGTGTTTCCTTGTGGATCTGTCTTGGACCTACATTCATTAGCCCAATGCCTTCCATGTTTGCAATGTGGGCATAGCCTACGCTGTTTTCTGGGATGTCTCTGGGTTGATTCATTTTCTGCCTTGCAATCTTTTGCAAAGTGTCCAGGCTTGCCACATTTAAAACAGGCCTTTTTGTCTCTACTTGCCAAAAAATCTCTTACTGATTGTCCTTGCATGGCAGCCATAGCTAAGCCCTGTTGGTAGGAGGGCCCTATGTCAGAACAGAGTTTGATATACCCAGTAAGGTCTGTCTTTATTCTATAGGGTCTAATGGCTGCTTGACAAGCAGGATTGGCATTTTCATATGCAAGCTGTTTCACATAATCTACACCTGCCTCTGCATTACCAAAAATCCTCCCTGCTGTTGTCATTAATCGATGAACAAAGTCAGAAAATCTTTCATCAGGCCCTTGTCTGACTGCTGTTAAAGATGTACCAGGGTCTCCCTTTACCGGGAGTTTATGCCAAGCCTTCATGGCTGCATTTTGAATTTGAGCAAATAAGCCTGGGTCATATTGCATCTGGTTATCACTAGAAGCAAATTGCCCTTCTCCTACTAAGGTATCAAAAGACCAACTATTGCCTGCCTGAATGTTTCTCCTAGCTGTCTCTTTACAATTCCCATGATACTCTGATTTCCAAATAAGATAGTCTCCACCGCTAAGAACTGCTCTCACTAGATTATTCCAATCACCAGGTGTCAGCCACTCCTCTGCAACAGATTCTAAGATTGTAAGAGAAAAGGGAGCAGTGGCACGTGTATTGTGACACGGAATTTTTAATTCTTTAATAATTTGAAAATTAAACCCTGTATGATGTCTCCACTAAACCCCTTGAGCGTCCCTAGTCTCTGATACAGGAAAAACCTCAGCCGCTCCCTCCTCTGGTGATCTGTGACTGAACTAAAACCAGAGGACAGGGGCTGCCTTTAGACTCTGGGTTGAGGAAAGCCAGGACCTGGGGGATTTTTGCAATTGGCTTCACCCTCTCGAAACATTTTCCCCGTTCTTAATTTTTGTAACTGATTAATTAAGTCCTGATACTTTTTCTCTAACTCTATCTGCTGTTTAAGAAAAGAAATTTTGTCCTGCAACTCCTTTCTGTGATCTACAACCACTGTCTCCATAGCAGGAGCATCTGGAGGTGGAGGAGCATAGAGACGGGGCCTTCGGGAAGAAGTCCATTCAGGGTCAAAATATTTAGCTGCCTCTTTCTCTAGATCAGCACAATCTGGCTCTGACAAATTGATTACATCAACCTTTGGTCATATTTTGGATTCTATGTGTTTCTTTTGGACATGAAAGACAGCATTTAAACAGTGAAACAAAAGCAGACAATTGACACACGTAAACAGTAAACAACAAAACAAAAACAGAGAGTTGAGTTCAGGCTGACATATTTCTTGCCCAATTATCATTACTATGACCTACTGATCTCACCTCAGCAGTTTCCCGGGGCAATCACCTCTGTTTCACTTCTGAATTTTCAGTCAACCCTTCTTCCAGTAGCATCCCTCACTGAGTCTCTCATTCTCGCTGTCCCGTATTGAGCGCCACTTTGTATCTGCCCGGAGCTGCTGCTCTGGTCCACTGGTCAGGGTCTAGCAAGAGAGAGAGTGGGGAGGGGCAAGAGACACAAAGAATGGAGACAAGACAGAGTCTGATCATGTGCACCTAGCAGTGTGGATACCACGTGCACCTTCCAGCTGGGGGCACTAAGCAGGAAAACAAGATATGTGAGAAAAACAAGATGTTTATCAGAGTGTGCTCAGCTGTTGTAGGCTGTTGAAAACAAGTCTCTTGTCAGGGTATATGGCTCGAGATGGCTGTAAAGATGATAGCCGCTTTCTGCTAGAAGTCAGCTCCCAACAACCTTGGAATAACAGTAAGACTCATTTCATTCTTCATTAATGACTGCACATGTCCTTTCCAGTCTGCTGAGAGTCTTTCTACATCAACAGTTAACAGAAGAGTGTACTCATGCACATGTTTTTAATGGAGAGTCTAGGAGAGGCTTTCAATAGACCTGTTGAGAGGTTATTATAAACAAGCATACTCAATGATATTTTTGTTTAATAAAAAGCAGAGATATGTGTGCTTATGCACATGGACTTGATTTCTGTCTGTTGATTTCACTGTTTTCCAGTGAAGCAAGAGTGGAGAGAGGCCAACAGGGTGACTTAATTTTCCTTGACATAGCCTTTCTTGAACAGACAAAACCTAACTAACAAATCAAGTTAGGCATGGTGTCTCATGGCTTTAATCAGGAGGAAAAGGAAGACAGATCTCTGTGAGTTCAAGGACAGCTTGGTTCACATGGATAGTTCTGGACCAGTTAATACTAAATATTGAGGACATATTTAAAACAAAAATATATCACTAGCGTTTCTCAAAATCAATGTGTGGGACATATGTTAATTCATAGTCAAATAAATATTACTATATTTAAATAAGATGAAAAATGACAAATTGTCATGCTTATTTGATGATTAGAGTTGATTTTTAAGTCTTGCATTAAATAAAGCATTTTAATTTTGGTTAACTTACTTTTCAAAATCTCTTTGGTCACAAGAGTTTTGTATGTGTGTGTTGTTTTCAGTGATTGACAATTTCTTGTGTTACATATATTAATTATGGATACATTTGGAAGGTCCTAATAAAGTGCTGTTTAATCTGTAGATTATCTATCTAGTCAATGCTCTATTGCTGTGAAGAAACCATGACCACAGCATATCTTATAAAGGAAAACATTTAATTGAGGCTAAATTTAATTAACGATTTCAGAATATTAGTCCATTATCTTCATGACAGGGGGTATGGTGGCATACAGGCAGACAAAGTGCTGGAAAAGTAGCTGAGAGTTCTACATTGGGATCCAAAGGCACTGGGAAGAACAAGAGGCATTGTGCCTGGCTTGAGCTTTTGAAAACCTTAAAGCCTACACAGGAATAGCCCTGACCAATGTCTTGCCTCAGCAGCTTTCTTTAGCCACAGAGGGAGATTCCACAACTCTTTTCTTGTATCCCTGACTCTAATGTTAGAATCATGCGGCTGAAGTTGCCAAGTTCTATTGTTTACTGGAGTTAGAACCTTGTCCCCTTACTTAAATACATTTTCATCATCTTTCTGTTTTCAATGGTTTCCTTCATGCCGTAAACTCTTTTTCATCCCTTTTACAAGTTGGAAGTTTAGTTGGGTAGACTCTTGCCCTGAGATTACCACTTTCTTTATTTCATTTAGCATTAGACTTTTCTTTAAACATTTTGTTTTCTCCTTGAACCCTGGACTTAGCTACACATTACACTTCATGGTGCTCCTTTTCTCTTAAAACTGTACATTTTGTATTTTTAGTTGCTTGGTGTGTTCCTTTCATTACAGATCTGTATAAGAGGTGCCACTAATAGCCACGCAACAAATTAAAATCTCTTCTGCCAGTGCCATTAATTATGAACTCCTCAATCTACCTCCAGGCAGATTGTTTGCATAAAGGCAGAATGCAGCCACATTCTCTATCAAAATATCGTAAGAATGGTCTTTCGGCCATTTACTATCATTCTTTTATTTTGAAACCTCTTGAGCCAGGCTATCATAATCTACATTGCTCTCAGCACCACTGTCTTCTATTCTTCTACTAGTCTTGCCCCTTATATTATGCTTAAATTTGTTCAATTGCATTTCTAATACAAGGTCCCAAAAATTCACATTCCACCAATAAGAAGCATGATCATGACTGTTACATTAGTACCCCACTCCTGGTACTAGCTTCATCCTTAGTCAATGTTTCATTGCTGTGAATAGACACCATGACCAAAGGAACTCTTATAAGGGAAAACATTTAGGTGATGCTTGCTTACAGTTTCATAGTTTAGTCCATTATAAGCATGATGGGAAGCATGGTGACATGCAGGCAGAAATGGTATTACAGAAGAAGCAGAGAGTTCTACACCTAGATCTACAGGCAGCAGAAAGAGAAAAAGCTTGGGCTTTTGAACCTCCTAGCCCACCCCACAGTACAGACTTTGTCTAACAAGACCATACCTCCTAATCCTTTCATAGTGTCCCTCCCTAAACATTAAAATATATGGACCTATGGGGGCATTCCTATTCAAACCCCATATATGTAGTATCCTACATATAGAAATGTCTTCCCCCTGCCATAGACTCATATGTTTGAATGCTTGACCCATAGGGAATGGCCTTGTTGAAATAGGTGTGGCTTTGTTGGGGAAATACTTTACTAAATGTGGGCTTTGAGGTTGCAGTTGCTCAAGACAAGCCTAGTGTGGCATTTTCCTCTAGCTTACTGCATGCAGATCAAGATGTAGCTACGGATCTCAGCTTCTTCTACAGCACTATGTCTGTCTGCATGCCACCAAGCTTCCTACCATGATGATAATAGACTAAATCTCTAAAACTGTAAGCCAGCCCCAATAATATGTTTTCCTTTATAAGAGTTTCTATGGACATGGTGCCACTTCACAGCAATAAAACCCTAAGACTATCTTTATGCTATTTACTCTTCTGATTCATGAGTATGGGTGTCTTTCCATGTATTTATTTAGATTTTTCTTAAATTCTTTCAACAATAGTTTAGTTTTAATGTATAAGTTTTATGCTGCTTTTGTTATATTTATTACATTGTTTATTTTTAATAATCTAGTAGAATTGTTTTCCAGTTTTTGTATTTGTATGTTTCTTGGTATGCACATGTATATATGCATGTTTGCATGTGTGGACATGCATGTATGAGCAGGCCCTGGTGCAGCTTTGTATGTGCATGTGGAATCCTAGAAATGAAATCTGTAATCTTCTTTGATTTGCTCTCCCCCTTGCTTACTGAAATAGGGATTTTCATTGAGCTCAGAGCTTCCTGATTCAGCTAGCTTGTCTAGTAGGTTTTCCTTGAGGGTTCCTTGGCTTTGTCCTACTGGGATTCCCAGTAGCTTCCTCTTCTGCATGGTTTTCTTTTACTTGGGTTCTCAGAATCCAAACTTGCCTTCATGCTTGTCTAGTAAGCTGTTATTCCACTGAGACATCTCCTTAGTCCTGAAGTTAATTTCTTATTTTCTTTTATTCAATTATACATAGCAAAGGAATAAAACACAATGGAGTTCTGTATTTTGATCTTCTAACTTTAAGCCCTGTCAGATTAGTCGGGGCTCTTTAGAGAAACAGAGCTGATATAATGACTGTATATTAGAAGAGAACTTATTTCATTGCCTTGGATGATACAGTCTGACTAACTGAATGATAGCTGTCTTCCCTCCAGAGAGTCTAAGATCCTAAGGCTGCCAGTCCTCTAGGTTGGATACTTTAACACTGAAGGTATGGGGAATTATGGAAGATCTTCTAGGATGGATGCTTCAGCCTTGAATGTATGTAGGATTATTGGAGAGCCACTGCTCATCAGCACACATCAGAATACAGAAGAAGCTGGGCTTTGATATGAGTAAATGATGACATTAAGGGAGCTATGGCAGCAACAGGGTAGATAAACTCATGAATAAGTAGATTAATTCACTAGGAAGATGCCAAGGCAAGTGGTCAAAAGCCAAAGCTTGTCCTTCAAGCCTCCTTATTTATATCAGAAACATTACTAGAAAAGCTACCGACATTCAACCCTCTTCTAGCCTCCTGTCCAAAGTTAGGGTAGAAAAGATTCTAAATAGGATAAGGGTATGTGGACCTGTTTTGAAGTAATTCTTTGGGGGCAATTCCAATCTCCATTGTCAGGATACCAGCAGTCTATTTCAGTAGTGTAAGGATACCAAACATAAATCAGTAGCAGTGGGACTTCCACTGAATTGGCATGAGTCAACAGGAGTCAACCAGACCAACAGGGAAACCAGGAGAAGTTCTCTGCTGTGCCTCTCTCAACAGTGAAGAGCTGCACAGCTAGCTATGCAAGTTCCCTGTCACTGTTGGTTGAGTTCTATTTATACTTTTTCCAAACATCATATGTCCTCCCATGGGTCTTGTCGCAGCAAAACATCACATGAGTCTGTATCACATGACACAACTAGAAACATCCACTTCGGGATGCTTTTAACATTTTATTACCTCACACACTGGCTGGAGCCTCTCCTACTATGTCAAATAGAAGTAGTATAAGTAGGCTTGATCTTAGTGTAAAATCCTCTGTCTACTGCATTTGACTATATTTCATTAAGAAGGTTTGCATGTACATTTTTTTCTTGAGTTACAGCCATATATATTCCTGTGTGGTAATGATTCTTTTGTATGTGTTTAAGTCTTTTAAACTATAGGGGTAGAGATGCTAAAACTTGAAAACAATAGGTACTAAAAATAAATATATTGACATCAAAACAAACATTGATTGGAACTAGTGCTCATTCCATGTGCATGAACTGATGCCTTCACTGCTTTCTGTTTTCAGAGCACTGCAGACTGGACACAGAAGTCTTTTATTTTCTACGACTTATTGGTAATAATGCATTAAAAAATCTGACAGAATTTATGAATAAATTTTCCTAGAGGGCTTCTTTTTTTTTTGGTCAATTTAGTCTCGTTAGTTATGAATGTATGGGGATTGTCCACTTCCAGTGTTAGCTTGGGAGATTTTATTTTATTTTATTTTATTTATTTATTTATTTTGGTTTTTCAAGACAGGGTTTCTCTGTGTCTCCTGGCTGTCCTGGAACACACTCTGTAGACCAGGCTGGCCTCGAACTCAGAAATCCACCTGCCTCTGCCTCCCAAGTGCTGGGATTAAAGGTGTGTGCCACCACTGCCCTGCTGGGAGATTTTATTTTAAGTATTTGTTTATTTTTCTAAATTATTGTAATATGTTATTTATGAACTCTCTATAATAATGTTTACTTCTCTAAATTCAGCAGCATTTCTGATCCTTTTTATTTCCTGTTTTAAGTAATGTCAGTCTTCTCTATTTTTTTCTTGGTTTTGCAGTCAGTTCCACTAATCTTCTCTACTGTTTTTCTATTCTTTCTTTTATTTCAGTTTAGTCTCTATTACTCTCCTCTGCCCATTCTTGTTCAGTTTTTCTTTTACCCTTAGTGTTTTCAGGCACCAGGTTGAACTAGTGATATGAGATTTTTCTTATTGTTTAATTGGTGCTCTAGATTTTCCTCTGGGTTGTTTTTATAGATGTAGACCACATGTTTGGGTATACTGGGCTTTCATTTTTTATTCATCTCAAAGTAATTTTTATCCTCATGACTCACCTAATGCTCTAATTATTGTATATTTGTGAATTTCCTATTTCTTTCTGTTGTTGATTTCAACTTCATTTCATTGTGGCTGGAGGATATTATTGAGGTTTGTGGCTAAGCATGTGATCTGTCCTAGATTATGTCTCAAGAACACTTGAAAAGAATGCGCACCAGCTTGCAATCCCACCAACAATGGAGGAGTGTTCCTCTTTCTCTACATCCTCGCCAACATCTGCTGTCACCTGTGTTTTGAATCTTAGCCATTCTGACTGGTGTGAGGTGGAATCTCAGTGTTGTTTTCGTTTGCATTTCCCTAATGACTAGGGATGCTGAACACTTCTTTAGATGCTTCTCAACCATTCGAGTTTCCTCAGTTGAGAATTCTTTGTTCAGCTCTCTACCTCATTTTTTAATAGGGTTATTTGATGGTCTGGAATCTAGTTTCTTCAGTTCTTTGTATACCTTGGATATTAGCCCTCTATCAGATGTAAGGTTGGTGAAGATCTTTTCCCAATCTGTTGGTTCCTGCTTTGTCCTATTGACAGTATCCTTTGCTTTACAGAAGCTTTGCAGTTTTATGAGATCCCATTTGTCAATTCTTGATCTTAGAGCATACGCCATTGGTGTTCTGTTCAGGAACTTTCCCCCTGTGCCCATGTGATCAAGGCTTTTCCCTATTTTCTCTTCTATTAGTTTCAGTGTAGCTGGTTTTATGTGGAGGTCCTTGATCCACTTGGAATTGAGCTTTGTACAAGGAGATAAGTATGGATCAATTTGCATTCTTCTATGGGGTATGGTCTTCTAGCTGGGTGCCTCATCTGGCCTCAATGGGAGAGGAAGCACCTAACCTCTCAGAGACTTAAAGTGGCAGGGTGGGGGATACAGGAGGAGGGGGTACTCAGAAAAGAAGAGATGGGGAAGGATTGTGGGAGGGGGTGACTGGGACGGGTTATAAAGTGAATAAGCAAAGAAAAAATTAAATTAAAAAAAAATAAAATTAAAAAAAAAAAAAAGAAAAGAATGCGCAGTCATTGTTGGTAGAGTGTTGGGAGATTGTGAGTTCTAGTATGTTCATAGCGTCTTTGAAAGTTCCTGTCACCTTCTATCTTCTTCAAGTTTTCTAGCCATTATTTAAGGAAGGCCTTTGAAGTCTCCAGTAAGAATTATTTCTTTTAGCTTTCACCCTGAAAAATATTGTTTTTAGTTAGGAAATGCATATCTGTTTATGATTATTATGTCTTTTTCAAGACTTACTACTTTAACACTATAACTTTTTTCTCTCTTTGGTAGATTTTTCCATCATTTTAATATATTCATACATATTAATCTATATATGCATTAACGTGTTAACTTGCATCTAACATGTGTCTCTTGGTATAGCACACAATCAGGATTTGGTTTTGCAGTTTGTTGCCTTAATTGATTAATTCACAAATATTAGTGACTTCAGTGACAGTGAGATTGTGTTTGCAGTTCTGCTACTTGTGTTCTTCAGGTCACATGTCCTAGCTCTCCATGCCTCTCTTACTGCTTTCTTATGTGCAAAACGAGTATTTTCTAATACAACGTTCTGATTCCCTTATTTTTTAATTGCATTTTTGTAGAGATTTTCTTATTTGGGCTGTGTGTGTGTGTGTCTGCACATGCATACAAATTGAACAGAACCTGCCTCAGATTTACTTTATTCAAACAAGATGTAGAAATGCTAAGTTTATATGTTTGTCTCATTTCTCTTTTGTGCATTCTTCTATACATTTCATCTATAGGTTATAAGCCCAACTTACACTGTTATTGTTAGAATAGAGGTCCTTTAGGTATCTAGGCCCAAAGCATGGCAGGAATATTCCCAGCCCTTTAGCTGCTAGTGTTTGAGACAGCCTGACTATGGTCACAATTCTATCTTACAGGCCACACATTAACCAAATCCTGATCCTCTACCCTGAGGAAAAGTCAACCCTGTCATCTAGCCCCAGTCACAGGGCATAGGTCACACATGAACTAAGCCTGCTTCCTTGAGGTATAAGTCTTCACCTTCTCCAGGAAACCTTAAAAGTACACCCTGTTTACCCTAAAAGGTCAATCTGTCCTCGAATCTCCTGTAAACCACCTCTCTTCTCCCTTTCTAAAGAACTTGAGAATTATAATAATTATTACTTCATATAAGTTTGTGGTTTTGGTGTTTGGGAGGCAATAGAAAAGCATGTATTTTATATATTGGCCATATTCTTTAGCAATTCTGGTTCTTCTCATTTGTTCGTTGACTTTCACAACCACTGGGTATCATTTTCTTAATCAAATATAGTGGTGTTCCAACCTTCTGTAGTAGTCACTATAAGGAAATGCATTCTATTTGTGTATTCGACAGTCATAGACATGCAGTTATAAGCATTTTGTTTAATACAATTGGTTTTAAAATTACTTAGAGAAGAGGGGAAATATGCATTTACACTGCCTTTTATATTTATTTATTTAATTACACTTACTGGTGGATTTTTTTTTTCCTATGTACTTAAAATTCATCTCTGGGGTTGTCTTTTTCCATCTTCTGAACTTCCTTTATGATCCCCTATAAGGTATTTATGCTAACAGCATGTTATCTTAGTTTGCAGCTACTGTGATTTTTTTTTTTTTTTTTTTTTACTTTGCCCTGCTTTTGAAATCTGCTATTACTGGATTTAAAATTCCTGTTGGTCATTGTTTTCTTTCTCACTAGCTTCTCATCTCTATTGCTTCACTATTAGTTTTAATTATACCTGCATATTTCTTCTTTCTCTGTGTGTACATGGACTTGTTAGTGTGGATGTCAAGGGACAGTGACTGGTAAATGGGTCTTCTTACACTGTATGGGTCTGTGGGATGGAACTCAGGAGGTCAGGATTAGTGACAAATACCTTTACACATTGAGCTAAATCGCCAGCCCTCCTAATAAAAACAATATTTTATTAGGATCCCAAATAAGTGCTAAGTTATGACTTTTTAAATATTTTCTTCCTTATTCATTCTGATAGCCTACTTTGTGGATGTTGATAAACCCACATTTTTCAACAGCTCTGTTTATTTTTGTGTGTTTATATTTCTGTTTTTTTAAATTGTGCAATCTGTATTTACTAAAGTTTTCAAGTTTGTCGACTTTTTCTTCTGCAAGTTCAAACATAAGCTTCTTGTGCATTTAAGAAATTAATTATTGGATTTTTAAATTTTAGTCATTGGAACTTTTAATTTCAGAATTTCCTTTTGCTTCTTTTTATGGTTTCTACCTCTATATTGATGTTGTCTAGGTTATAAGACATTGTCTTCCTATTTTATTTTCTTATTTCTTTATTTTATTTCCTTAATTTTGATTATCTGTAGTTCTTTGTATTCATGTAAAATGTCTACTTTGAAGCTTTTGTCAGTTAGATCTGTTGTGGAGCTGCTGCTATAGGTAGCTTTCATGATCACCATGTTTCCCTATGTGAGGGTCAAAGTTCTCTAAAAAATCTGACTCTTTGTTGTTGCAAAGTCAGCATCTTAGATGATATATTGCAAAAACCTTTCGAGTGGTCTCCTAATCTCCTAAAGGGATTGTCAACTGCTTGCTTATTTACAGTGTATGACTGGGTAGATTATTCTGCTCTCTTTCCCTTGCAACAAGAAGCCACTGATATCTCTAAACTGCAGCCCTAGATAATGCCAAGGTGTTTTTAGAATTGTGTCTCAATATCTCTCGGACTGCAGCCAGGTCCAGTAATTCCTGGCTGATTACTCTGTTGTTTTTTTTAATAATGATATGAAGCACACATTTGTCTCCAGAGGGATCTAAATCCAGGCTCCTTTGCAGGGTTAGTGTTTGAAGACCATGTTTGTTTGTTTTAACTCCTGGGGAGCAGCTATCCTTAGCTTTCCTTGGCCCTTATTCTAAGTGATAAACTGGCTGGCCCACAGATGAGTCTGATCAGTAATGAGGTTATAGGGTGTGCTTAATTTCTGTTTACTAAGACCTTAGAGCTCCCATTATATAGCCTGCCTCCCCTCTGGATTCAGAGTGTAATATCTTAGTGTATTTTCCTCTGAATGATGCTCTTGTTTTGATTTGTTGGAATTAGGTAGTGACTGGAAGCATCTGATTTCTTTGCTTGGCTTCTGTAGTCTAGAACTTCTGACTTCTGAACGGTCATGGATGGGATAAACAGTACCCTAATATTCTTTGCTAGGCATATGGTCAGAACATATGTCTCATAAGTAGGGGCTGAGAGGAAGGGAGTCTCCAAGCCTTTGGAGGCACACACTAGCAATCTGGTTGTACAACCTGTAGTAGTATGAGAGGTGTGGCCATTCTGTTCTACTTTTATCAGCAGGTGGAGTAAAACTAGCCCAGATTCTTGCCTGCAACTGTTTGGAGTGGGTAGAAATGAGTATGCATGTACTAAACACATTAATGAGTTCTCATCCAGCCTTACACATTCCTCACTTGGGCACCAAATTCAATCAATTTAAATGCATTAACAATAGCTACATTGGTGATTAAGGAGAAATCAAAGCATTTTCCCTTGGTGTCATTTAACCAAAAGTAAGCCCAGATCTAAATTATTTACTTTAGGTTCCTGATGTCTTATGTCCTCTGTCTACTGATATATGAGTCTGAATCTGTGCCTGCCTTAATGTTGTCTTGTGAGTCTATATCTGTGTCTGTCCCTACATGTCTCTGTATGACTGTGTGTGTCTTTGTGTGATTGTCTGTCAGTCTTTGTGTGACTGTTTGTCTTTGTATGACTGTGTGTCTATCTCTGTGTGACTGTCTGTCTCTGTAACTGTGACTATCTCTGTGTGACTGTCTCTGTGTAACTGTGACTATCTCTGTATGACTGTGTCTATCTCTGTGTGACTGTCTCTCTGTTTCTGTGTGACTGTGTGTGCTTGTCTCTGTGTAACTGTGTGTATCTGTCTCTGTATGGCAGTTTGTGTCTTTCTGGAACAAAAGGTTTTGTCCTGTGTTTCTTGAGCATCATAGAAAGTATCACATAAAGAAGAAATGAATGATACCTTTCAGAAATCTTCAGCAAACTTTTACAAGGTATTAAGTCACTGACTCAAATTGACCCACATAGCAAACAGTATTGCAAACATCATTGTTTATACATAATTAAGATTATAGCTGGGCATTAGCTTAGGTTGTAAAAGTTGATTGCATGGGAAATCCAAGGCAAGTAAGGTTGATTGCTACATTGCTCTCTTAAAGGCAGATTAAAAAACAGGCTGGGTACACAGTAGGATAGCAGTCTTAAGTCTTAAATAACCTCAAGGTATATTATTAACCTTGGCTTGGAGGTACAACAAAAATTTCAGTCCCTTAGGATGTAAGAGATATTTTCACAATATTGCATAACCACCAGAGTGGGTTATAGATTATTGCTACTCTTAAAAAGTTTTAGTAAATTTTGAATTTTGTAAGTTTTTTTTAACTTGCTATATATCTTTAGGACCATTTTTAGAGGCTTTAAATTTTTATTAAACTTTCCACAAATTGTTCCGGTGAAGGTGTTTGTAACACTCTTAAACAATGCAGTAATGTTTATAGCATTTGTGCGTTCACCAAGCAGCCTAAGAAATAAACTCACAGTCACACATAGCCTCTGTATTCTCCTTCCTAATCACATTTCATTCCGTCCTTTCCCATTGATTTGAAGCTTACATTTTATTACATATACATGTGTTCAGAAAGTTGAAACAAAAGATTCCCCCAACACAGTATATACTGATAACAGATGTCTTCACGAACAAGATGAGGTTCCTAATTTAGTGTTCAAGCTAGCAGAGCATGTGCTGACTCATCCCTTCAGACACTTAGCCTTTAATTTCATCATTTACACTAAGAAACGATTGTTACATTGTTATATTAACAGTATCTGGAATGACATTAACTCCTGCTATCACTAGTAAGACATGGAATCTTGGTGATACTTAGTGCCTCAGAGTTTTGCTTGATAAGACACCAGCATTGTGAGGTTTTGCATAGGGTTGATATGCATGTCTCTCCATTCCTACCCAGCAGTTTCTACTGTTCACAAACACATGGGGACTGAAGATAGTAAGCTCATCTTGAAAAACTGTTTATCCAGGAAGGGGAGGTATTTAGGGACAATAGATGTTTTTTCTAGGTGGTGAAAGAAGCAACCCAGACTAGATGCACATCCAGAGTCAGGAGATGCTGAAGAGCTTCATGTAGAAACCAGAAAAAAAGCCAAGGTTTAGGATCTCTCTGTGATAGATTATCACGATGTTGAAATGACAGAGAAGAAAGGAGGTTTGAACTGTGCAGTGTCTAAGAAAATCAGTGAATACTAACAGGTGATAATATTACTGGAAGGGATCTGTAAGGCCTTCAAACACCCCCAATAACTCATGCCCATATTTCATATCCACACCATTATTGAAAAGACATAAGAAGTACCATACTTGAACTGGTTTCCAAGATTTTTTTCTTATGCTTATAAGATTTCAGTTTCCCCTAGAAATATTTTTGCTAATTATACAATGCTACTTTAAAGTGGTAACTTTATGCTGAATTGGGTTTTCCCCAAAGGCTACTTTATCACTTGATTCTTTTTGGATGCTACTCTAATCTGTTTTTTAAGAATTTAAAAACAGTTATTGGTGTGTGTGTGTGTGTATGTGTGTGCACGCACATGCGTGCACGTGTATGTATCTGTGACTTTGTGCATGGCACATGTATACAAGGCCTGGGGAGGCCAGAAGAAAGAGTCAGATCCCCTGGACCTGGAGTTAGAGGAATTTGTGAGCTGCCTGATAATGTGGGGTTAGGAACTGAACTCAGGTCCTCTGTAAGAGCAGTGAGTGTTCTTAACCACTGAACAATCTCTCGAGCCTTTATTATTCTAGTTTTTATAGTTATTTTTCCAGTGGCCATATCTAACTTTTTCCACCCACCTAATGGGTTCTGGTTTAAAATCATTGTTATCAGAAGAAAGAAAAATAAACATTTTTATATGTTTCTAACTATCATGTATCACATTTCTGAGATGGATGATGCAGAGCTTATGTATAAATATGAAAGGTATAGCTATGAATTCTTCATGCTGGTAGAGAAAGAACTATGGATTTGTGTCATATCCTTTACATTTAATTTTTGTTCTTTCACTCAAAATCCATTGGAAGATTTGGCATCTCATATAGCACTATATATATTCAAATAAAAAAACATTTGCTTTCTTTTTGAGAATTCAATTTTTATATATAAAATGAGAGCAAAATTTCATTAAGGAATAAAGGGATCCAAAGGAAACAAATCTATTTTGTCTTTATAGAGCCAGTGTGCTTCCTGAAGATGAAAGGTTAAACAAGTCATAATTGGTAATAATGGTATATTGAGACAGAAAAAAATGTGTTTTTATTTCAGGAATTTACTTTATAATAACGCCATGGAGATAAAAAAAAAATCTTTTCCATCTGTTGAGCTGGCTCTCAAGAGATGCAAGCTAGGCATATATAGCTTATGTGTGGATGCTTCCTCCTCTCCTGTTCTATTTCTTTCTTTCCAGGAAGTAACAAATGGCAAAACCTTCCAAAATCTAGAGTGCAGTGCAATCCATGGCAGATGCTCAGCAGATCTTTAAGAGGAAGAGACTGATGCTTGAGAATGACACTGGCTGCACCAGACACGCAACTGAAGTTGCGTTCTGTTGAAGGTGAAGGAACCAGGCTGTTGGGGAGTGGGGCATCTCTCTGAAGATATATTGTTTGAGATTCAGTCACATGTGTGAAAATGTCTGAAGTGTCTGACAGTACTCAGGAGGCATGTTTCACATGCTGTCATTCTTGAAATAAGTTGCTGGCTGGAGTACACATAACCCTCTCTTTGGAATAATGGCAACCCAAGTGATCTTGCATTATGGCCCCTTTTTCCAGAGGAAAAAAGATACATCATCTTCTATGCAGCAATGTCTTCTTGTATTCCACATCCTTTGTCAGATATTAAAATGAACCAAATCCTTTGCCATGTTTCTTTGCTTGCTTCTTAGTTTCTGCCACATTGGCAGAGGTAGAACCGCACCTTTGTATTTATTAGTCTGTGAAATAAATAGGTCAGTCATCTGGACTAAATTCAATGCAATTTGTGGCAACGTTCTTTGCTATGCTGGCTGTAAAGACCTGAGCTCTCTATGCTAGTTAGAATTAGCAACAGGGCAACAGGACTGTGGTATCTCAGATTTTTGAGAAAGTAACATGCCATGATATAGGAAGGACATAAAATTGAACATGAATATGTAAGTATTGTTGAGGTATAATTGGCAAACAGGCAATAGAAGTGGTATATATTCAAACTTCAGCCATACTACCTATTTAGAAATTATAATACCAAAAGCAAGATAGTACTTTCACCCAAGCGGTGTTTTTCTTTACCCAATAAAGCTGTGAAATCGGAATGATAAATCAATTTGCAGAACATCAAAGTTAATTTTTCCTTTTCCAAATGCCAACTGGATAAGTGTAACCATGGAATTACACCAAACGCCATGTCTACCATACACTTTAGTGTGTATAAATGTGCATGGTAATACTGAATTTTTAAATCAATTATACACAGGGATGAACAACAGTAACTAAAAAATACAATCAGATGATTATAATGTTACAAATTATGTAAGTGAAGTCTCTGTGTCTCTATGTCTCTGTCTCTGTCTCTCTGATATGATTTCTGGGAGATTTCTAAATTTTGCTCATACTCTAAATAGTTTGATAGCTGAAGGAAGGGGCACAATTGTCTCTTTGGATTATAAAAGTGCTTGCAAGGGACAAATCCGTGACTGGTATTTACATTAGTTCATACATGCCCATTAAGTTAAACCAGTGATATTTTGAATATTCTGTATTTAGTGATGTTTGTTCCAGATGTTACTTTCTTTCCTTCCATCAGAATGGCATTTAGAACCCACATCAAGGAACAGACGGATGTGCTCTTTTCTCAGAATGAATCAAAACCACAAATTGGATGTTTGAACTCAAGAAAGACAGGATTTTATGGAGCTCTTCCTGCACATCATCAAGGTATAGACTGAGGATGAGCTAAGACACTCAGAGATGGGAGATGCTATTACTTGCCATTGAGTACAATGCCTAGGTGCCAAGTACAATCATATTTGATTCCATTGTAAACATTCCTGGAGCTGGTGGAGTCAAGGAAAAAGGATGCTAAGAGTCTCGAGTAGTTACTGACTTTCTTCCTTGTTTCAGAGCTTTCTTCCTTGTGACAGATGACATCACAGGTTCTTCCCTCACTCTCCAAGGTCATAACTATTGGTATCAACAATCAGGTCTAGTTTTGGATGGTGCCTATAATGCCCTACTTCTGGAAGCCTATATCTATGTTCTGCCAAAGCTCTACTGCTGGAATCAACTAACCCTGCTACCTGAACATGCTAGAGCTCTTTGAATGCAGATTTCCTATTACATTGACACTAGACAGACTCTGGACCTCATTAAAACACCCCAGGGCCATGTAGACTTTATTACTACACTATTACTATTACTAAAAAGAGGCATAAATGTGTTGTGCAATATAGCTTCCTGTTCCTTCTTTTTTTCTATGATGGCTGGTATGTATACAAGCAGGCACTGATTGGAAGGAACATGCCGATGCCATGAAGCTGCTGCTGGAGATGGGCAAGTTCTTTCATATCCATCATGAATATATTGACTTCTTCAGGAACCTCAGTGTGACTGGAAAGGTTGGTACTGACATCTAGGACAACAAATGCAGCTGGCTTGTGGTTCAGTGTCTGCCACAAGTCATTTTGCAATAGTGCCAGGTCTTAGGGGAGGATTGTGGGTAGAAGGACTCAGAGAAAGTGGCACAGGTGAAATACTGTGTGGGGAAGACAGACATGGCCTGTTTAAAGCCTCATAGAGCAATGTGCTCCACTGCTGCCCCCAACTATCTTCTTGGGGTTAGCAAGAATGATCTACAAGCAGAGAGCATGATCTAGTGGTTTCAAGGCTTAGAGGGAGAGTTCTTAATAAATTATCAGGAACATTTAAAAAAAAAAAAAAAACACATGGCCTTTAGTGTGCTTCGAGCTTGAGAAAACTTTTTGGAGGTTTCTTCTGGTTCTGAGATTTCTTCTCTTTCCTACTGCATTCACTTTAGCAAATTTATAGATTCTTCCTAAGCCTTTTTTGCAATGCAGATTTTTAAAATAGCTTTTTGCCACTTTCACAGTCCAGGAATATCTTTTTTCAGGAAGCTGGAAGCCATCCTGTTGGTATGTAATCATAAGGAAAGGTTGGACTTCCTTGGGCACCTTGCTCTAAATGTAAAATCCAACTCTGCCTTCATACTTCAGGACAATGACCATAATCTGTTGTGGTCCTATTGGTCTTCAACATGTGATTTTTTTTAACAGCATATATATATATGGATATTTATAAATAACCAACTTGATTCAACACACTATTTATTCATTTTAGGTGAATGGGATATTCTATCTGAATCTATAGTGGTTATTGATAATAAATTGACTTATTTCCATTCAAGTGTGTCTTACATTACTATCATTTGTTGGTTGTTTTTGTTGTTTTTGTTTTGTGTTTCATTCAATGTCAAGTTTAACAAGGTAAATTTTTATTTTCTCCTTTTTAGGACACAGTTTTTCTTTGTGTTGCATTCTACTTTGTACCAAAGTTCTTTGGGCTCCAGAGACATCCGAATGAATGGTGGTTCTAACCCTACCATTGTAGCATGACCGAAGCAGAATCTGATGAACTCAGGGGTTTGCTATACACTTGGAGTTGTTAATTTCTTATATATGGTATTAGTTACTTTCATGTGGATATGACCAAATGGTTGATACCAAGCCACTTAAAGCAGAAAATACTTATTTTGACAGTTTAAAGATAGTCATCAAGGTGGGAAGGTGTGCTGGTAGTAGTGGCTTGCAGCTGTGGCAGCAGACGCCTGGGTTACCTGTTCTTATGTGGATGGAGCAGGAAGCAAGAAGCATTGAGTGCTGGAGCTTAGCTGACCCTTTCCTTCTCTCTTTCTTTATTCACTCCAGAAACCCAGTCCACAGACTGGTGTTATGCATATTCAAAGCAAGGCTCCCCTGCAAGTCAATCTTCTTCAGAGATATCCTTAAAGATACATTCAAAGGTTTGTCTTGCTTGTATTCTAAGCATTTTTAATCCAACCAAGTTGACAAATAAAATTTTACTTGGCACACCATGCTTCTGAAGTCAGAACACTGAATTCTTAAGAAGCACAGTAGGTGGTAGCTGGCCTGTAGACAAGTCTAAGCTCTCCAAATCTCCTTCAACGTGCTTCTTCCACATAGAGATCCTGGTAGTTGAGGGCTCACTATCCAATTCAAGGTAATGTGCTAACCAATCACAGTTGCAAGGCTTGCCCTGTATAAGTGGGTGCTTATGTGCAAGAAAGCAGTTGCTGTTTCCTGAAACTGTCTCTGGAGTGGTTTATTTCTGTGCCCTTTACTGATCCATGTGGATTGCTGGGGATGGCTGTTGGCTACTGACACCAACTCAGGTGCCAGGATTTCTTAAGGTCTAGCCTAACTCCTTGATGCATAGAATGAACCAGCCTGCCACAGCCCCATCCTTCTTCATACTTCACCCTACTCTTCCATCTCCAGACTCCTCTAAAAGCATTCTTTAAGGCTGTAAAAGGAGTTCCCAGCTCAGAGAAAGGTCCTGCCCATTAGTGGGTCTGGAATCCCACCAATCCCTGAGCTTGTCCCAAGACCAGGCCACATAATTCCTCCAATCACAGAACACCCTGGAAAGCTCCACCCTCCCTCCCAGAAACCCCATATTAACTCTGTGTTCTGCCTCGTTCTCTGCTGCATCTCACAGAGCAGAGGCAGCCATTTTCCTGGCTTCATCCCTCTAAATAATATCTTGTGTGAGATGTGACTTTGTTGTATTCTTTGGCTCCCAACTACCAGGATACCTTTTCCTTCAGGGCTGTAACCCTTATAAAGCCCTGGTAAGGAAGGCAAGCTTTGAGGATGTTGGACTTACCTTCGGGCACTTTAGCTATATTTTTATATGTTCCACATGGTGAAGGCATGGTATTTAATCATTTCTAAAGATTCTGAAAGTGTTACATTTCTTTTCTGACATGAGGATAATTAGAGGGAGAATTTAAAACATTATTCATAGAAGGATATAGATTTATTCTTTTGTTTCATTTCCTTTAGTTACAGTAGCATTGGAGGCCAATTAAGAGAAAGTCATTTCCTTCTGGTTAAAAAAAAAAAAAAAAAAGAATCTACCTCGATATGGCATTAAGCTTCATGAAGAGTCAATTCTTTGGGACTTGGGAAGAGATTAACCTTAAACTATGGTAAAAATATGGGAGGAATAATTATCCTTTTAATGAGATAGTATACCTTTTCTTTTCCAAATCCCCTTGCTCTGTGTGCGGTTGCTACCACCATGAGCTTCTTCAAGTCTGCCCGACTTCAGTGACTGAACTCAGAGAGGCAAAACTTTGTCTTTTCCTTCTCTCTTCTCTTCCATACAAAGGCAGGCCAGAGCCTAAATCTGCTTCCTCTGGCATGTTGAGCTTTCTCTCTTTCTTGAGGCCCTCCTCCCTACCATATAACTGGTTACAAATTGTAGCATGTTTTTCTCTCTTTCGCATCTCCATCTTCCTCTTAGGGCAGCTGCTGAAATGTACAGCTTACTGCTCTGGAGTTTTTCTTTTAAACTCTAATAAAATTGCTGAGCTTTTTTTTTCTGAGTATGTTATTAAATTCTTTTATTAATGAGACTAAGAACTCTAAAAAGAGACCCCACGTTCCCTGGTAGTTTGGCACTTATGGTGGGATTTCCCCAGGTTTCTGGTACCACTTACAATCAGCTTTTACCAGGCTTTCAATGTGCTCTGTAGACAAGCTTCTCCTCAATACTTCCCACACTTCCAAGTATGTCTGAATTACTTATGGTCTCAGTAAAAATGCTGTCTGTATTTCTAAAGGCCTGAGACATTCCAGCAAGCTCTCAAGTAAGGCAAAATTATGGTTATATGGGCCATATCTTGAGTAGCAAGCTCCTATTTTGTTATGTTTCTGGAGAAAATTCTGACTTTATCTATGTGTTGATAAGTGTCCTAAATTTAAACGCAATGTAGCTATTTCTAGTGGGTATAACAACCAAAGCAAACTAAAAGAAACAAAGAGACAAATCCACTTATTCTCATTAATCCTCAGAGCATTATCCTTAGGAAGTTTGCAAAGTTGCTTATCTCACTTAGGGCCATGGTCCCAAAAAAGAATAGATACACATTCCAAGAATCTCTTCCCTTTCTTCTTTCTGCTGCACACCTCAAGATACGAGGGTAGTATCCAGGTGATATATCCTGTATCCAGTATCCTGGTCCATGTGATTTATAGGGTACTTCTATGAGAGTTCCAAGTTCTTGTGTCTTAGGACAAAGAATACAACAGAGACACATAGACAGTAGCAAGCAGAGTGAGGGCATGCATTAAGAAGGAATGCCCATCCAATGGAAGAAGGATGAAGCAGAGGAGCTGAGCAAGGGCTGCCCCACCTCATTTGCATAGCACAGGCTTTCTTTTGCATGTTCTACCTCTTTCCTGCAGTTCTGCATACAACATCATGTGTGTTGTGTCTCATTGACATCTTAAATTTCCACACAGGGGATGTGTTTCTATAGGGAGTTGCATATTCCTATTACAATGAGCCAAGGCTACCAACAGATATCTTGGAGCTCCTTTGCACCTATGTCAGTGATTGAGCAGGATTTAGTTAGCCTTGGTGGTATAGGGAGATATCCTAGCCTCCCTGTTTCTCAGCTTCTTGTTTGTTTGTTTGTTTGTTTATTTAATTTATATGAGTACACTGTAGCTGTCTTCAGACACACCAGAAGAGGGCATCAGATCCCATTACAGGTGATTGTGAGTCACCATGTGGTTGCTGACAATCGAACTTAGGACCTCTGGAATGGCAGTCAGTGATCGTAACCACTGAGCCATCTCTCCCTCCCAGCTTCTTTCTTTTATCACAAGCATCATATGCTTTGTGCAAAGTGTTTTTGGAACCTCACTCTGCTCTTATTCCCTTGCCTCACAGGTAAGTAGCATAGAGCAGCCTCAAATAAGTGGATATTGTTTATCTCTGAATCTGTTGTGAAGTTTCTTGTTGGCCTGCTCTGCTTGTTTTTTAATGTCTTTTCTTTCAGATTGAATTGAGAATTGGTCTACATCTCCCTTAGAATGCTCTCTGTGATAGCCTTTCAAAATGCCATCTTAACCTTCAGGTCTCTCTCTTCATCTGACTGATGGCTTCCTTGCAGCTATTATTTTTTTAAATGACAATTTAACAGGTGTCTCTAGAAGGCGCCTAATGTGTATTATTTGAGTAAAAGGTATAGAAACTTTTACGTAAAGAAATCTGTTTCATTTTATTTATTTAAGTCTATGTAATATCCCCCAATTTACCAGGTCATACAATCCTCACTTTTGAAATGGATGCTTTATCACATTTCCTGTGATTCTAAGGTTTCATACAAACAAAGAGGTTTATTCTCAATTTGAGTAATTTCCAAGCATTGTGTTACATGTTTAGAAGACACACTTTCATTTTCCACTCAAAACTTCTCTTTGAGATATTGTAAGCTGCAGTTTATAGGTGGGAATCTGAAGAGTTGGAGGAGCTCATCTGGGAACCATTTAGCTGGTACGGCTCAGAGCCTAAGGCAAATTTGGGAGCTGGGGCTAAAAGTTCTAAATCTGGTGTGCCCTACTGCTTTCCAGGTGCCTAGCATTCTCCTCTCCTCAACACAAGGATTAACTCACCTAATTATGCCATTGCCTTTTAAAGGAAAAGATGCTTATTTGAGGAATGTTAGGCAGGAGGTATGGGCTGCGAGGAGACTTGAGCAATAGAGTGCACTTTACCAATAAATTGGATGCCCAGAAGGGTGTGTCCATCACCTAATAAATGTGGCTCGATCCCAGAGAAACATCATTCTCTGCAAGAGCGTTTAATGAGTTTCCCAGGTGTTTTTCAGTTCGGTATGGCTTTTCCTTCAGGGCAGCTTTGCAAAGCTGATGAGTGGAACTGACGTGGCAAGAGGTTTCTGACTGGCACACCTTACAGAAAAGGATGCAGGGCTCTGCTCTTAGCTAGTGGAGTCTTCGATCCTAAGCTAAATGAGCATAATAAGGCAGACCTGGAACACTACTCTCTCATATCACATCATGTTTTTAGTCCTCGGCAACAACAGAAGAAAAAAAATTCTGAAATCGAATTAAAGCAATCTGCATGATAAAAGAATTAGCAAGAGGCGGTGGAGGCGGAAGCTTGATAATGGTTTTCATTATGCATAATGCTGCTGAGAGCTTTGTCTTCACCTTGATGCTTCAGAGAAAATTGGACTCTTTTTGGCAGCGTTAGCTCCTTTTGCTGCAGAATCTTGTTATTGAAATACACACCAAGCCTTTAGGGTTATTTCTTGTTTTTCTTTTCCAGGTGCCTGGGGTTTTGTGTCCCATAAAGAGAAACCTAGAGCCTCTGGGTGCTATTTATTGCTTATATGAATGTCTTTTTTTTTTTTTTTTTTTGGCCACGTTTAAAAATGATTCGGTTCTATGGGGCTTGGTGGAATGTAGAAGAGTGTCGGCTGAAAACTCACTCACGTTCTTCCATCCGTGTGTAACCTGGGGCCATTACTTACATTCTGTTTTGTCTCTGGGATGATGGATTATGGTGCCCATCTCATTGGGTGGTGGCAAGAATTTCAAGGAATGTATATAAGGTCTGCAGCACTTTAGGCAATTCGTGATTGATAGCTAGTTTCTTACAAGTCTTGTGAAATCTGCTCTGTTCTCCTGGAATTTAATTTTCAGTCTGAGCTGACAGTTCAGATATTGTTACTGGAGTTTTCAAGACAAGAGCCAGGGTCACTCATTCTCAATATACTAGTAAGGAGATGGAGTAGAGAAAATCGGAGAAATGGTATTTATTCAATATAATCACGTTGGATGAAGGAAGAAATTAAGAGGTTTCCCCGCCCACCCACGTAACTCATCTTCAAGATCTTGATGTGAGGATTGAGCTTCAGCAGAGGACAAAGGTCTGTATAACTAAGTAGTTCTAGGCAACACATTGTTTCCTCCATCAGTGTTCCATCATTGCCTTCACTCTTGTGCTGCCTGCAAGGTGGTCTGGGAAATTGTCAACACTGTATGTAATCTCTCCCTAGAAGATGAGTTTTTCCTCTGGCTAGGTCCAGAGTGTCAATCTTTTTCTTCCTCCAGCATGAGATTCTGAGAAAATTTCAATTCATTGGGGACACTGTTTGTGTAATCTGATACCTAAAGAGAAATGTCTATTCCATAACACAACTTTCACCTAACAGGGATGATAGGTATTTTATTCTGGAGCCAAATATGAGTAACCATGGCCCTGGAACAATTCAGGTTATGCCAAATTCCATTCTCCAACATGGTAACAATTCCATGAAGTTTTATAGTAACACAAGAAAGAAAATCATAGATCTTTTTGAATGCATTGATAGAAGCATCAGGTAGGCAAGTCTTAGAGAAGCTGGGACCTACCAGACAGGTCTTAGATAATATCTGATGATAATCATAGCCTTTGGGTTAGTAGACTGAGGGGTCGATTTGTACATTCCAGGGGATTTACCTGATGGTACTAAAGATGTTAGATGACATACAGAGAGAGGAGGCCAATGAATGACTTTTAAGTGGGTTAGAGATGGCCCACAGTACTCTTCCATTGAAATTGCAGCATTGTATCATCTGGGCATCATTGAGGTTCTAGTCAGTCCACCAGCCTTGCAGAAGGTTCAGTATAATCTACTGCTCTTTCCAGGAGCTTTGATCCACAGAGAGACATAGCTTTCTCTCTTTAGGATATCTTCAGTTCTGCAAGGATGACCACACATCATCCATGTGTTGGAGATGGACATGAGCAATGTTCTCCAGTTGGTTCTTCTGTCTTCTAGAAAGCAGAGTGCTGAGAAACCAGTACCTTACAGACAAGTAGACAATTAACAAGACTGGCCAGAGAACTGGGTTTCCAAGTTGAGCTAGAACTGAATAACAGTCAGTTTTTGACCTTCTATCTTCTCCTATCTTCTGGTAAAATTCTCGACATGAATGCACTGTGTTTGGATTGCTTCTTTTGTCTCATGCCAGGCTGCTATCCTTTATTATTCCTATTCTAATATTTCTATCTCACCAACTCTGAACTTCACCCCAAGTTATCAGTTTAAGTATGACTTCACGGTGAAATGGTAAATTCCTTCTATTTTTATGCCATCTCTGATTGAGTATGCTATAATTAATAAAGTGGGATTTGACAAGTGTGAGCCTGGGTAAGATATTCAGGCAGGTTAATTATCTTTCAGGGGTTTTCAACATTCTTTTCTCTCTATTCTATCTTCTGACCTTCATGCAAGCTCCTTTGTTTGAATAGAACTCTTTAAAAGATTTATTCTCATATATCTGTAGTTCATGAAACTATCTGATAGACATTGTGCTTAGAGCAGTTCTTTTATACTCTGAGGAATTTGTTTCTAATATGTCCTGTTGGTTGCCACAGGCCGAGTCCATATCCAATTAAGGAAGGAAAGCCTATACACTTGATACGCATCAGTGGAGATGAACTGTAAATTATGATCTGATTTGGTAACTGAGTTTATTCACCTAGATGACACACATAGGACCTAGGGAAGTACTTCTAGGCCAGGTGTCTCATAGGAGGAGGATGCCATTGCCTTCCTTTCCTTACCTCATCCTTTCCAAACCATCCTCTCCTTCTCATGTGTTACAACTGTAGGAGGTTCTGTGACCCTCCCCGCAACCCCAGCACATATCAGTTGATTTGCAGAACAGTTGGCCTGGAAAGAAGATTCAGATGCCCACTGTAGAAGGTCCTGCTTCCAGGTCTGCAAAGACTTTCAAGAGAAGGAATAGAATGTATGCTTTAAAGAGAAAGGTTTACTGTAGCCCACTGTGTAACTTTAAGAGATCTTCACAGTCCTTGACAAGGCTTGGACAACTTTCTGTTGTCAAATTTCTGTCTTCCAGTTACTTTGTTTTTGTTTTTGTTTTTTTTTGTTTGTTTGTTTTTTTGATAGAGAGGTGAACTGTTCAAACCTCAGGTTCAAATAATAAAAATAAAAAATTATGAAAGGAAGAAAACATGGTTTCAATCCATGTTAGGAGGGCTCCACTGCTTTTGGGTCCCAAGTCAGGTAGGTCATCCTGCTTGGGAAACTGAGGTGGAGCAAAATAGCCTCCTTTATGGCAGCCCGGAAGAGAAAGGGGGTGGGGGAGGGAGGCAGTGGAAACCAGAGACCAGGGAAGAGATAACCTCAGCTCATAGTCATGCCTTTATTATGCCCCTAGTGACCTATTTTCCACACCTAAGACTCCCCTAAGAATAGTCTGCTTACGAATCTAGTTACCACTCATTAGCACCACTGACTAGGAATCAAGATTTTGGCACATGAACATTGAGGGAGATCTGTAACGACCCGGTCGGTCCGTTCTGCCCCACGTTCGGGGGCCACTTTGTATCCACCCTGCACTGCTGCTCTGGTCTGCCGGTCAGCGTCTAGCAAGAGAGAGAGTGGGGATGGAGGGGCAAGAGACGCGAAGAATGGAGACAAGACAGAGTCTGATCAAGTCTCATT
The DNA here is from genome assembly GCA_021653895.1 of Mastomys natalensis. NCBI lineage: Eukaryota > Metazoa > Chordata > Mammalia > Rodentia > Muridae > Mastomys > Mastomys natalensis. The sequence goes on along the minus strand of JAJTUV010000361.1, from coordinate 1,359,012 downwards.
TATTGAAAGGAAATCCTGGGTATTTATACCCTTTATCACGTGCCTTTCCCTCCTGGACAAGCACAGCTGAAGGCACTATGTCATGTGCCTAGCTAGCAGTGTGGAGACCATGTGCCTAGCTAGAAGTGTGGAGACCACGTGCACCTTGCAGCTGGGGGCACTAAATAGCAAAACAAGATATGTGAGAAAAAACAAGATGTTTATCAGAATGTGCTCAGCTGTTGCAGGCTGTTGAAAACAAGTCTCTTGTCAGGGTATATGGCTCGAGATGACTGTAAAGATGATAGCCGCTCTCTGTTAGAAGTCGGCTCCCAACAGAGATCATTTGTGGTCAGACTATAATACTTGCTTTTGTTTATTGTCATGGAAACTATTTTCTGTACCAATCTCACATTTAATGAGTTAGATATGTGTATATAGACCTGTGCATATGAACATACAGCATGTGTATGTTGGTTATAGACATAAACGTGTACTCAGAAAACTGACACTATTTGCAGTGGTTCATTATTATTTTCTAATATTATAGCTATTATGAACAATTCATCAGTTGCTGTGACTCAGGTTACTGTGAGTCATCCCTTTCTGCTACTTTATAATAATTCCAACACTATCTGTAGTCATTTACTTTAGTTCAAAAAAAATGAAGAAAAGATAAAAAGAAAAAAAGGAACTTGGCTGAGTCCTACATGCATTTTAAGTCATTTATGAGGTGCTTTGTGCTGAGTCATACTCAGTCTGATCACCCTGTGGGGACCGTGCATGATGACTGCACATGATGGGAATTGGGCTTCAGCGAGTGATGTGTTTATAAAAAGATAAAAGAGAGGTGTGTGGTGGGGTATGTTCTATAGAGGTGTGGTGAGGTACGGGAGAAGGGAGTACCTCAGTGGGCCCATGTCAAGGCATCCGGACCAGCCACATGACTGTTTAGTATAGAATAGAGTTTATTCAGGGCATAGAGAGGGGAGTCAAGAGAGTAGTAGAGGCAGAGAGAGTGAGAGAGAGGAGAGAGAGAGGGGGAGGGAGAGAGATAGAGGGGTAGAGGCTGGCCGTGAGCACGTGGAGAGAGGGGATGAGGGGCAAGGGGACAGAGCAGGAGTAAGAAGGGAAGAGCAAGAGAACAAGAGAGAGGAGGGAACAAGCAGTCCCTTTTATATAGGGTCAGGCCTACCTGCTATTGCCAGGTAACTGTGGGGTGGAGCTTAGACAGAATGCTAACTGCAAGGCCTCTGCTGAGGTCTCTGCTGCTCATTGTTTACAATTGCTTGTTGGTTTAAATATGTCTCTCCAAATTTAACACATTGCACCCTAACTCCTCAGTGTGGCCTTGGTGGGGGTTGGAGCTCAGTGGGAGGTGTTTTATTGCTCAGTCAAGGCACTCCTGAGTAGATCAATGTCTTTCTTTTAAATTTTTAATTATTCTTTATTATTTTTTAAGCATAGTTTTGTGTATGTGTGTTTGTTTGCTAGAGCTACCGTACCCATGTAGTGATCAGAACACAAATTTCTTGAATCTGCTCTCTTCTTCTACCTCCCTACTGAGGCCATCTGACACAAGAAGGGGAAAGCTTATACATACACATTTTCCTTTTTAGATATATCACTACATTAATTATATTTGTGAATTTTATCCATTTCCTTAAAAAACCAATCCGTTCTATTTAAGCAATCTGTTGTCAATGTGTAAGTACCTGAGTCAACATTCTATAGGAGAAATGAATTATCTGGGTTCATGGAATCTCAAGTTCCAAGGTTCAACTTAGGTTGTGAAGTTGGTGGGGCAAGTGCCCTACCCACTGAGCCATGCCCCAGCCCAGTCAATGCCTTTCTTGTGTGGTTGGGTGTGTGGACAGTTCTGATTCTCCTTGGGTGAGACAGTGACTGCATGGCTAGAGAGGAAACAGCTGTGACCCATGTCTTGTCTCTCTGCACACTGTCACTTACTCTTTGACTGCCATGTCGGGAAGCATCTTGAGGCCTTCACTTGGACTTCCAACTGCCAGAGCTGTGATCCTAAGTGAAGTTTTTTCCTTTACAAATTACCTAACCTTGGGTGCTGTTTATTGCATATAGATATCACATATGCATAATACAGCAGAAAGTAGATCAAGACAGCCTCCATAAACTCATTTTCCTCATTTGTGTAAAGGCTGTGTAATGAGAAATGTGTTGTAAATATACCATAAAATGATGTAAATTAAAGTGTCTAGCACTAGACACTTGAAATTACTACTGTTTTGCTATAATTCTTACGATCAGTATTTCCACTACTCTGACCAGTGTTACAACAATCAGAGTATACCATCTTTCTAGTTTCTGTTCTATGTTCTTCTGTGGCTAATGTGCAAATATTACAAATTTAGATGTTAAAAATGAAATATTTTAGTGTTGGATGTCTTAAATAAAAATTGAGATTGTAATAATTTACTTGAAGTTTCTTCTCTCTCTCCCTCTATCTCTTCTCCCCTTCTGTCTCTCTCTCTCTTTCTTTCTTTTTTTTTTCTTGCATGCTTCACGTAAGAGAACCCCTGGATATGTCCATTTCCTACCATGGCAGAGATGAGTATAGGCTACAGCAAACCCTCTGCAATTCCAATAAGCTCCTGTGAGATCTGACTGTAATATCACAGCACCTGACACTATTCAGTAAGGTCAGTCTCATGTGCGTCATATCCATAGTGCTCAGTCTGCTTCTGAGTTTTCTGCAACAGGAAGACCTCATTCCCACTGTAATGCTTCAAACAGTGAAGGAAGTGGTAGGTACTGTAGAACCAGAAACATGCCATCGCACAGTCATCTTTGGGCATCTTCAGGACTCTCTTAATGCCATTAATGGTGGAGGTCATCAAGGAGTGTCCAAAATATTGAATATCCAAACAGTATGTGTATCATCCGCTTGAAGGTCTCTGGATGCAGGTCTCAATCATCCTTTGTGTTGTTCAAGTGCCTGCAATGAGAGAGGTGCGAGTCTTTCCTTATATCAGACAGAGATTTCTTCAGAGCTTCATAACTGCTGAAATAACCTGTAAGTGAAGTCTGATTCTGAAGTGCTTCCCTTCCCATATAGTCCTGAAAATCATCACTTTGTTTCGTTCCAGTTTAAAATTAGTTTCTGAACTCCTAGAACTGTGAAGACTTAGGTGGCCAACTTTTTCTGGAAGAATTTCATGTAATGTACCAAAGTCTATGTCCTTAAGACTCTTAAAGCCAATGACAGTGGACCTCTGAAAAGAGCTTATAACACAGTTTAAAATATTTTTAGTTATATTATTCTTTAATTTATCACAATATATTATTATTTTTAATTATTTATTTATTTTTTTTCTCCAAAAAAATAAATTTTTTTCAGTCATTGTATACACTTTTCCTTATTTTGGCCTCATAAAACCTATGCAACGTAAGTAGTTGTCCCCCATCATTGATTTATTATTGAGTCCTATTAGGTACCAGACATAGCCTAAGGATTAATCACTAATATTTCTAACTTAAGAGACAAAGAAAAGAATCTTATACTGATTCATTTGCTTAAAGAAAACAACTTATAAACACAGAAAGAGAATCAAGTCTAGGACAGTTCTGTAAAGTGCTCTCCAAGGATATCTATATCGATATCGATATATCGATAATGAGTTCCTTATTAGCCAGGCAGCTTCCATTTGTAATTCAAGCTAAAGAGACATTTCATACAGTCTGTGTGGAACTAAACCACAGGTATGTGAGGACCATGGCTGCTTCCCTGACCTGTGTTGTTGGTCCTTACACATCATGTCCACTGTGCTAATTAACAGACTCTGCAACTCTCTCCCCCCATTATTTCTCTTCTTTGATGTGGAACAGTTAGGAATCCTTGGTCTCACCTGGAAGGTTTGGCAAGCTCATCTTTGAAGCTCTTGTAAATGGGGTTGTGGATTATGACCCTTCTGAGGTAGAGACTGGAGCTTCCTCAGGCAGGCCCTCTGATGCTTCACATGATTCAGTGTAAAACTCCTTTCACCTAACTTTCCATTCAGAATGAAATGAGAACTATTTCTAGACCAAATTCCTTTTAGGTGGCCCTTCTTTTGATGCTTGATTTGTATCCAAACTTGTGATTTGTAGAATGATTTTTAGAGATTTTGCAGAATATATTTTACTTTCTGATTAATTTACAGAAGAAAGTATAAGATATTTTGTTTAATATTTTCTAATGATTTTAATTCTAAAGTTACCAGGCACTCGATGTGGGGGTATTATTTAATGGCTTCCCTTTGTAGTTGATATCAACTCCACTATGCTTTTTCAGTAGGCAATTTATGCAAGACTTAGTAAAATGGACTTACTGCTTAAGGCATGTTAAATGACATAGTCAAAATGTCCTTCAAACAGGGAACTTTGCAAAAGTCCCTTTTATGATTTAATGGGAGTTTCTCAAGCCTTTGCTTTTTTAATGTGCAAATGTATCAAGAATGGCTTGGTTAATATGATTTACATCCAGTTCTTCCTTTAGGAATCAAGGGAGTCTTTTATTTTTTTCTGAACTAGGTCACTACTCCTGAGATTCTTAAAATGGTAAGAGAACAAATGAAAATGTGGTCTTCTTAATGTGATGGAGCAATGTGAGAGTGGACCAGACAATGTGATGAAAGACAGGGTCTTCCTCAGCTTGAACATATGGAATTTCAGGTTGACTGGTATGTGAAAGCTGCAAAAAAAAAAAAAAAAAAAAAAAAAAAAAAACTGATTAAAAATGAAAATTCCATGTAGGGCCATTTAGCTGAGTAGCAAATTCACAGAAAGTGACTAGGGTTTTTATTTTTTTTTAATTGGATATTTTATTTATTTACATCTCCAATGTTATCCCCTTTCACTGTTTCCCCTCCAGAAACCCCCCTATTCCATCCCCTCCTCCTGCTTCTATGAGGGTGTTTCCCCAACCACTCCCACCTCCCCACCCTGACATTCCCCTACACAGCAGCATCCAGTCTTCACAGGACCAAAGGCCTCTCCTCCTATTCTCCTGACAAGGCCATCCTCCAATACATATGTGACTGGGGCCATGGGTAGCTCCATGTGTAATCTTTGGTTGGTGGTTTAGTCCCTGGGAGCTCTGGCGTGGGGTTGGGGGGTCTGGTTGGTTGATATTGTTGTTCTTCCTATGGTGTTGCAAACCCATTCAGCTCCTTTAGTCCTTTCTCTAACTCCTCCACTGGGGACCCAGTGATCAGTCCAATGGTTGGCTGAGAGCATCCTCCTCTGTATTTGTCAAGCTCTGGCAGGGCTTCTCAGGAAACAGCTTTATCAGGCTCCTGTCAGCAAGCACTTCTTGGCATCTGTAATAGTGTCTGGGTTTGATGACTATATATGGATGGATCCCCAGTGGGGCACTCTCTGGATAGCCTTTCCTTCAGTCTCTGCTCCACACTTTGTCTCTATATTTCCTCTAGACAGGAGCAATTCTGGGTTAAAAATTTGGAGATTGGTGGCTCTATCCCCTGACTGGGGGCCTTGCCTAATCTCTGGATATGGTCTCTACAGGTCTCCTTCCCCTTTGTTGGCATTTCAACTAATTTTATCCCTGTTGGGTCCTGGAAGCTTCTTGCTCTTCTGGCATCTGGGACTTGTTGGTGCTACCCCCAGTTCCCCATCCCCCGTTGCTACACACCTCTGTTCAATTCCTGACCCTCTGTATATCATCTCAGTCTTCTTACATACATAATCCTGCCCTCCTTTCCCCTTCCCCTCTTACTCTCTACCTCCCATGAGTATTTTGTTTCCCCTTCCAAGAAGGACTGAAGCATCCACACTTTGGTCTTCTTTCTTCTGGAGATTTATGTGGTCTGTAAATAGTATCTTGGGTATTCTGAGCTTTTGGACTAATATCCACTTATCAGTGAGTGCATACCATGTGTGTTCTTTTGTGACTGGGGTATCTCACTCAAGATGATATTGTCTGGGTTTTTAACTAATCTTTTAAGTAGAAATCATCTGTCCACTCGTTATGGCAAAGAGAAGACATGGGAAGTGAAAAAGTTCACCAAACACTTTGATGTCAGCACCAGCACCTAAGTAATGCCTATATCACTGTGCAACCCAGGCCTGTGTAATGTGGGGCATGGATTTGCAGCCACCTTCACTCCTAAGAGAATAGTGCACTTCCCACAATAACATCTAAGATACTCTGAGAATGTTAAAACTTGTTTGAATATGCTTTGTAAGTATTGACAGATAAATGACTGAGATTATGGATAAAAACATTTGTCTTATAACAAAGGCAACTATTTAATCTGTGATCTATATTTTAATATTGGAAATTCAAATACAAATAATTTCCTATTTAAAAGGAAGAAGTTTCTTTCAGACACAGAACTGAGCAAATTGAAATCTGAAAACAGAAAAACTATAGAAACCATATTTTTTGTAAAGGAATTAAACTTGTATCTCTTAACCAAAGTTTTCCTTCTTGAAAAAAAAAAGTACCACCTAAGAGATTTGAATTTAATTATCAGAGGGTTTTGTTTTATTTTTAATTGAGTGCTTGTTTTGTTTATCTTCTATTTGTTTCACTTTTGTTTTTTTATATTCTTTTGGAAACAGGTTCTTGTACTACAGTCCAGGCAGGTCTCAAATTTATTAGTAGTCCAGGATGGCCTGGACCTCTTAACAATCCCCCTGCTTTAATTTCCTGATGGCTGAGATGACAGGCATCCCACCTCATCCAGCTTCAGGTTGGGTTTAAATCCACAGGAAGATGCCTTTGGCTGTTATTAAGTGAGCTGCAGGAAGATAGCTGTGTAACATCAGCACCACTGTCAGCTTTTAGGATGACTGGGAAGTAGGAAGAAGCAGTGATCCTCCTGACTGACAGTCTCAGTAGCCCTCTCATGACCTGCTTCTTCACTTCACTTGCTCTTTTCAGGATCTTACTGGAAGAAGAATGAATATTCAAACTGCCTCCTGAGTTAACTAAAGAAACACATTGTATCTAGGAAACTTTGTTATATTTTGTGGTGATTTTGTACATGACATACAAAGTGGTTTTGGGAGTGAACAACTCTAGGAAAGACATAGGTCACTAAGCTAAAATTCATAAATGCATAAATGAATGTTTAACCTATATCAACTCTAGCAAACTTTTTTCTATGCTCTTATCTTTGCTAACTACACAGAATCTAGGGAAGAGAGGAAAATCAATAATAATGTAGTTCCATATATAATATTCCAGAAAAGATGAGTATCTCCACACAAATGAGAAAACATGTAGACATTCATAAAATATGATTTCTCTTCATATTTGTAGTATGTCAATACATTTATATCTACAACTATGTGTCTAGACATAATTTTGTCTTGTGTGAACATATCTACATTGCTTGTACCAACACCAGCTATTTTCAGTTCTTTGGTTGATTTAGGTGGCTAGTCTCTCCAAAGTGAGACTGTGGTTTCTCTAGTTCAGAAATTAAAATGATGCACAATTGTTTATTGCTGGTTGCCTGGCATCTGCTTTCAGAGGTAAAGCACTATCTTGTAAATGTTATTTTTCCTAAAGGATTATCTCTTCTTTCTATCCCCTCCATTGTGGGGCAGTGGGCTGTGAGAGGCAGCTGGGTGCCTGGTTGAGCACAGGCCTTGAACCCCAGACCCTAATGGGACGGAAGGTGCCTAGCTTTGTTCCTGGGCCCCTGGTTCCTCCACAGCCCCTCCCCAAGAGAGGTTTGTGTCACCCTTCACAGGTAAAAGGTGTGACTATAGGTCTTAGCCTCAAGGATTTCCATATTAATGAGATACCTGAAGGCCAGAAGGCATAGCCAATTAAGTATTCCTTCCCAGACCCTCCTCCCTCCCTATTTAAGTCAGGTCCACCCTGACAAACAGTGGGTGGGGGGTACAACCAGATTCATCTATCATCTGCCATGACAATAAACCTTTTAAGCCATGGACTTCCTTGTGTCCTTGGGGCCTGCTATGGAGGACCGTGGAGGGGACCTCTGATTATCGAGTTGCTGCCTAATCTCTTATGGAGGGCTTCTCTACGTTCCAGCCATGGAGGCCACTGATTCAAGCAAGCTAACTGAGCAGTGGACAGAGCCAAGTGAGTACAGTAACCAAGAGTCTCCGGGTCTCCTTCCTGTGGGGTGCTGTTGGGCTGCCTTCTCTCCCCTCCATCCTCTTGTGTCTCTGTTCTTCTGAGGCTCCCAGCAGCGTCTAGGAGCCCAAGAACGGAGACCACCGGCCTCTGGGTCCACTCAGGAGCCCTGCCCCACAGAACTTCAGACTGAGATCTCCCCAAGTGGCTTCTTACAGCCCAGCATCCGCCTGGTGCCTCGTGGAGGGAACTCAGTCAAATTTCCATGCTTCTGCCTCCCTGAGCTTTGGTTCTAGCTGATCGGGTGACAGACATGTGGGACCAACAACTCTGCCCAACAGGACCCACGCCTGATCACTCATGAGCTATCAGCCCCACACTCTATGTCATATCGTCTTTCTGGGTAACAAACAAATAGTACTATCACAAATTATTATTATTTTTTAAATTCCAGACCTACTTAGAATTCAGATGCATTCCATTCAATATATTTGGATTCTGCATGAGAACTGACATCTGTCCATGAGAGGGAATGAATTCAAGGCATTGATAGCAATTGTTTATAGCAACTGGATATTAGGGATATATCCAACCAATATTTAACTGTTAATTTGTTATTTTTAAAAATTAAAAATGTGTGTCTGCCTGTCTCTCTGCCTCCCTGCCCCGTGTGTGTGTGTGTGTGTGTGTGTGTGTGTGTGTGTGTGTGTGAATGTATGCCAAACATGTATGAAGTCCCTGTTGGAGCCTGAAGGGGTTGTCGAATACCCTGGAGCTATATTAAGAAGCAGTTGAGCTACCTCAGCTATGTGCCTACAAACCAAACTCTGGCCTTCTGAGTGTTCTTAACTTCTGGCTATTTCTTCAGCACACATTTATGGTTGGTTTCACCATAAACATTGGACATAAGCAAAACATAAGGTGTTGTAATGATGGTCCAGAGGATAAAGTGCTTGCTACACAAGCATAGAGTTTGGATTCCCAGGGTCCACGTGAAAGTTACACATGGCGGTGCATGCCTAGAATGCTAGTGCTTGCAGAAGAGAAGACAAGAGGAACCCTGAAATTCACTGGCCAGTCAAGGTAGCCAAATTGTTCAGCTCTGGGAGAGTAGGAGACCCTATGTCATAAACAAAGAAAGTGGAGAGCAATTGAGAGAGACACCTAACATAAAGCTCTGTCCTGTGCATGCATAGCAGCTGCACATACCTCCACACACATGAAGACATATATACACACACTAACACATTATTCAATCCAGTAAAACTTAAAAAGAATAGGAAAAAAATCCCCATAAACTAAGTCCTGGAACAACACCATAACTGGCTTCAGACGCACTGACCTGAACTACTACTTCCCTACCCTGAGTACAACCCAAGTTCCCTGGAAAGTACTAAGAACTTTCTCCAGCTTATCTGGGTGTGTGTATTGTCTGATGGAAGTTATATCATGTGTTCTTAATTACTGCAGCCAATAATATCAGACTTCTTTAGTTTTAAGAATTTTTTTTTTTTAGAACATAAGTGGCACTGATTGCCTAGCCTGTCTTCTTCACTGCTGTTGTTAGTACTTAGAAGATAGCACAGAGTAAGCAGTCAAAATGGGGCTTGAATGAAAGAATGGATACAAACTGTAATTTCCTGACTTGATTGTGTGTACATGAAAAACAGAGTCATATTCTTAATTGTGTGGCTTCATATTCTCAGGATATTATATATTCATCCTTCCCAAGTAAGAGTGGCTTTTCTTCTGGCCTCTCTACTTCTGTTCTTGGAATCAGTGAATTTGAAAAATTCATTATATTAGATCTCAAAAAACTCTTCTTACTTTTCCAGATAAACAGGTAATGTGACTTTTCTAGGGATATGTATCTTCTGGGATTTTCTGTTATCTGAATCAGCTGTGGTTAGTCTTACTCTGCTGTGGATAATTTGAAAGGAGGCAACTACTGCTAGTGGGGAAATGGTTGGACTCACACTAGGTACTTTGATGATCTCTTTATCAGAGAACATGCTCTTTCTTTACATACATGCAGTTCTTCTTGCTTATGCATTTCTCCAGGCTCTCCTCCTGGCCTTTTTGCTGTTTTTTACTCTTACCAAAAGATCATTTTTTTTTTTATAATGGTCTTTTTCTCATTCTGCTAAGAAATAACCAGTGTTTCTGTCTGTAAAAACAAAATTGCTCCGTTTCCTGTTTTTCTTCCCTCCTTTGCCAAGCCATATTCGGTTGCATCATTTTCTGTGTGCACAAACCAGTTTTAAGTTCTTCCATTTCCCAGGCTGAAATCCTTTGAGCACACATCACTAGTCTGTACCTTGCTTTTGTTTGCCTACTTGCCATTTTCGGAGCATGCACTCTGAAGATGCTTCTAATTCAGACATGGGTGTGTTTGATATAGAAGAAAGAAATTGTGTGATGCCAGCAGCCTAGCATCCCACAGAGCAAACATGGAAGGACATTCTTATTTTTCTCTGAGCTAAATGCTCTACCCTTTCAGAAAGCCCTGATTCTGAGGGAACTTGAGTAAGAAATGCAATGGCTGTTGTATAGCTATTCACTATAAATAGTTTTAGCTGCCTCTGAAAATGTCCATTTCTTAGATAAGTCCTTTTGTCTTACTTACCTCAAAATACAAGCAGCCTTTAACCAGTGCTAAATTTAGTCTCTTCCAATTCCAGTAAAAGAGACAATTGTTTTCAGCATTCTTATCTGCTTTATATTTTTTGACACAAGTCCTTTTAATTTTGTCAAGATAATGAATATTTTAAAATAGTGATTAATAACACCTCATTACTCTATTCCTTTTAGCACTTCTGTTCTAAACCTGTCCAAAGATCTACTGTTCTGTTCACACTGTGAAAGGACATTTCTTTTTGTTCCTCTGTCAACCAAGGAGGCAGAGGTGCTCAGCGATGCAGTGTCTAGTTCATCCTCAACTAAGAGTTCAGACCTCTGGAGACTCAACTTCAGTTAAAATTTCTTCAATTCTCCATCTTGTAGAAATTAAGATTTGTCATGGTCCGTTTTCCTCCATAGCCTTAAAACAGAAACTCAAATAATAAGGAAAGAGCAGTTTATATCCAGGTAGAAGTTAGCCTAGCTGGTAAGCAGATTTCTTTCTTTCTTTCTTTCTTTTCTTCTTCTTTCTTCTTCTTTCTTTTTTCTTTCTTTCTTTCTTTCTTCTCTTCTTCTCTTTCTCCTCTCTCCCTCTTCTCTCTCTCTCCTCTCTCTCTCTTCCCTCTCTCTCTCTCTCTCTCTCCTTCCCTTCCTTCCTTTTCTTTCTTTCTTTCTTTCTTTCTTTCTTTCTTTCTTTCTTTCTTTCTTTCCTTCTCTCTCTCTCTCTTCTCCCTCCCTCCTTCCCTTCCTCCCTTCCTCTCTCCCTTCCCTCCCTCCTTCCTTCTCTCCCTCCCTCCTTTCCTTTTGCTTCTTCTTTCTTTCTCTCTCTCTCTCTCTCTCTTCTCTCTCTCTCTCTCTCTCTCTCTCTAAATCTTCCCTTGCTTGAGTTTGTGTATAAATGTGTGTATGTATATATGGGCTATTGCAATGTTTTTGTGTGTTGTGTGTGTGTATGCAGGTTATTATGTAACACTATCCCATGTAAACATGGACATATATCTGCTACTCTAGACAAGAACAATGACAGGTAAAACTACAGATACTTAGAGCACCCAACTTGGTGAGCCAATGAGTTTTATTGATTAAAATGACAAACTTATAAGCTTACATAAAGTTATTTAAAGAGCAGAATGACTCAAAGGCAGCTACCTCACCCAAAGCCCACCAAGCACGTGTAGAAAAGGTTTTATGAAAGCTGGAAACCTGGAGCACACTGCACAGCATACGCAAACCTCAACAAGTTGAAGGGCAGGTGGCCTTTCCTGGTGGTTCAATTGGTCTGAGCCTCTTCCAGGCAGCCTAACAGGTTTGTGACTTCTAGATAGCTAGCCCCTCTCTGCTTCTTTCAGGCTGTTCATCTTGTCTTTGCTTTTTCCAGACTGTGTGGTCTGTGCTCCTTCCAAGCAGCTCAGCTAGTCTAGGAGTGTCTTTAGCTGTCTGTTTGAGGAGGAGGGGACAAGTGAGTGTGCTAAGTACAGGGATAGAATGATTTACCTCCCTTAAAACATCCTATTGATGTTTTCCATGAAAACGTCCTGTGTCTTAAAAAGCTTCCCTCTAAAACTGGAAGTTTTAACTTTGGAGAAAATTGCTACACAACAGCATGCAGGCACGTACCAGTGTTCTAGAGGTGAGCCTCTGGTGTCATTTGTCAGGACCCATCCACTTCAGTTTTGTGAGACTGGGACTTGAATTGTTCTGTGTCTTCCCATTTAAATTTGTATGTGAATTTATATGTATACTTATTTTCTAGATTTTCTTTTCTTTTGGTGAATATGACATCTGAAGTATAGTATTTCATACATTGGACCTAGAAGTCTAATTTTTGTTGTGATGCTTTAAATAATTTCTATACATGAATGGTTGTGAGACTACCTTCTTGGGAGAGAGATAGAAACTTTGCTTAATAATAGAACACAAGTATGTATTTCAATGTATTTATATATCTTAAACATCATATCAGAAGCAATGAATATGGTGCATAGGTGACATAAGTCTTAGAAAATTCGGACGAATATGTTTTGTGAAAATATTAGGTAGACAAAATAAAGACTATGGGAAAGAATCTTCATCTTTCTATGAGAACCTTTGTTAGATCCTTCTTTAGTGGTCTGAAATCTCTGCATTCTTACTCAAATGTTAGATGAATGTTTTTCATAAATATGTATTGCCATGAAATCTCTCTTTCTCACCATTGTGGTTACTCATACTCATATTGTTTTGAATCCTCTTCCTCTCTTTAGTTTATTCTCTTTTAAATTAGTCCCTCAATATGTTCCATTTTCTGTACCTATAGCATATTTCCTGTTCTTTTCTCTTCAGCTCAAACCTGCTAGACAGAATCTTAATCACAGACTTCATTCCTACTTTCTTTCTAGCAAAATTACACTACTTTTTTTTTCTTGGTTATAAAAAAATAAACTATTCTATTTTTATAGAAATTGTTTTTTCTCTTTCTTCCTAAAAACTTATTTTTTAAAAGCCAGACAGCATATGAAGACTCTTAGGAACCTAAAATAAAGACACAGAATTGTTAAGAGTTTCTGAATAATATTTATTTTTACAATGCAAAGTCTGGATAAAATAAGAAGCTTTCTGGTTACAGACAATGAGTGAACTACTTTCTGTGTTGTTTGATTGTGAAAGTGATGGAAACATATATCTAAAGCAATAAAGAAGGAAGCAGTCTATGGATCAGAATCTATTTTTAGTTGTAGAATATTATAAACTGAAATGGACAATTTTGCAGGCTTCTGAAAAGCTTCAAAAGATGTATTGATGCTAAAAGACAAAGGGGCATGTGAGCAAGTCAATGTCTTTGTTTCCATGAGACACTATTGTGAAGAGAAACCAGTGATTACCTTGTGATCATTTGATAAGACATGCATGTTCATGGTACTGGAGAGTCACTATGTGCATGAAACATATTTAAGCCTCCCAACAAATTCCATGTCTCTTAGTTCTTTTCTATGCTGTAATAAGACACTATGTCTAAGATTTTGTATTTCTTTTTGTCCACAGTATTTTCTTATTGTTGTTTTTGTTTTCATTGTAGACCTGCAAAGGCATAATTACTAATAACCATGATGCAGAGTCAATATTAGCTGTCTTGAAGTCTCCTGTGCCAAAGAAATTTGTTCATTGCTTTTCAGATTAGCTTCAGATAAATTCTTAGGATAACAGGAGAAAACAAACACATTCTTCACCAAAGTACCACAAGAATAGCCTCTAGCCCACTTGCTAATTAGCTCCCTTCTGGGGTCTCTTGAACTGGTCTTTATAGTTCACATTGCTCTCATCACTATTGTCATTCAAATTTCTACTAGGATAGTCCATTAAGTCCTACAAAACTCTGTTCTCTTAACTATGGACTTTACTAGTCCAAAGTTCCAAAGCCTTTTTATTCCCCCTAAACTATCACAGTCTGGCTTGTCATAGCAATAGTCCATCTCTGGCACCAACCTCTGTCTCTGTGATTTTTCTCTGTGCTAGTATTTTGAAATCTCAGAGCCTGCTCCTACTGGCTCTCCTCCAACAAGGCCATACTTCCTAATTTTTCCCAGTCAGTCCTACAACCAATTTCAAAATATGAACCTATGAGAGCCATTCTCACTCAAAGCACTACAGGGTTCATCAGTTTTATTGTTTTTCAGGTGGAGTAAAAATTTGTCTTCGATTTATTAGTTTTCATGGGTGAAATGCTATCTCAACTGAATCTCTCAACCAAAAATGTCATCATGTGTGATCATGATTGATTTGCATTTAAGTCTTTGAAAAGGAAGAATATTGAAACATTATACTCAAACTTCAATAGATCGTAAAGAAAGTCTTGTCAGCTGTGTTTCATAGAGCAGTAAAGCAATCTTTCTCAGAGACTAAAAGGATCCAACCCAGGAATGTTGCACAACTCTTTTAAGTCCTAGTTTCTATTCCTTGCTGTCGATGTTCTTCCCCAGAATACTATGGAGTCCAGGGCTTAGAACCCTTTGCTTTTTAATATTTATTTACTCATGTTGAGACAGTGACCCTCTATGTAGCCCTGGCTGGCCTGGAACTTGCTGTGTAGACCAGACTGGTCTCAAACTCACAGAGATCCTCCTTGCTATGCCTAAAAGCATTCAGATTATTTTGAATAAGGGTACTTTGTATTGAGAAATCTTATTCTAACACAGGTACCATCTTGGTCAGGATTTTATTGGTGTGAAGAGATGCTGTGACCACAGCAACTCTTATAAAGGAAAGCATTTAACTGGGGCTGACCTACAGTTCAGAGATTTGGTCCATTATCAGCATCCTGGGAAGCATGATAGTATGCAGGCTAATGTGGAGCCAGAAAGCCATGAGATCTGTGGAGTTGGTCTGGAGCAAGAGTGAGGTCAAGACATGTCCAAACCCTGAAAATATCATCCTGAGACTGGCTGGAATAGGACTGTTTCCTTCCTGGTCTGGGACCTGCATGTCCATATGCATGTAAACCTTAAAAGCCCCACCTCTATTGCCTTGTGATGGTCAGGTAGCCTCATGGCCAGATTACAGGTTAAGCTTCCTTTCTCCTTATAAGAACATGTTCAGCAAGCACATGAATTTCCTCTTCAAGCAAATGAAACATTCCCAGTACCTCAGCCCTAGCCAAATGTATACTCACCCTGAAAAACCAAACCTATTTCCCAAGGTTTATATAACCCTTGCTCCCATCCCACCCACCAATAAAAGAGCTGTTTTATTGAAATCTGTCTCCTGAGAAGGCTACCCTCCACACCCCTCCACAACACATTCATGCGTACTGAGATCCTGCTGTAACCACCTGTAGCAGTAAATTGTTAAACCACCCTAAGCTCTTGGTTGGTGAGGACTTCTTGCCACCCACCAGAGTTCTCTGTATTCGAGAATGAAAACACAACACACACACACACACACACACACCACCACCACACACACACACACCACACACACATACATCTTTATATTTTGATATGCTTTGACTAGTTCAATGGTTGGGCCACTTCTGAACCTACACATGGCTAACACACTTTCCTCTGATATTCCTGAGTTAATACTTGCTAAGTCTAAATTTCATCTCTGCTACCTTAGACCCAATGGGGGAAATATCCCCTGGAGCTGCTTACTCTGATTCTTACATGTTGGCTGGACCTTAAGTCTGATCTCTCTGTTTCCTTGTCATGGCAATTCTGCTCCTTCTCCTTCTGTGTCTATTGCCAGAAAAGTCCCAAAAGTCCTGCCTCTGTCACCCTACCCAGTCACTGGCTGCTGGCTCTGTATTGATCAATCAAAACACCAACTGTTGGTAGGGTCCTGCAGCAGATGTTTGAATTCTCTTGTAAACACAAATCAAACTTCCAACACCCACCCACCCAGGCTAAGCTTCATTCCTACCAGTCCAGTCAGGTATACAACAGTACAGATACCTGATAGGTAAAGAAGATGAAGCCAGGAGGAGGGGAGCAGGCAGGCAGACATGGCACTGAAGAATTAGCAAGAGAGTTCAACATCTGAATAGGTAAGCAACAGAAACAAAACAAGCCATGGGCCAGGTTGAGCTTCTGAAACTTCAAATCCCCTCACAATGACATGTTTCCTCCAACTAGGTCACACCTTTAAACCCTGCCAAGTAGTGCCCAAGCATCCAAATATATGAACTATGACTATTTGAATATGACTATTCATATTCAAACCACCACAAGCACATTGCCAGGGATAATAGTATGACAGTTACTGTTTTTCTTTGGGATTTTGTTTTATTTTCTTGGTCTGAGGACTTGTTCTCCTCTACTATCTAAGAGGAAGGAACTGAGGAATGTTCTAGGCCAATTTAAATCCCTCACTTGGATTTTCAGCATTGGGAAACAAGTATATATAATTGTAGTTCTTTCAATGATAAAGTTATTTGTGTATAAAATTGCCATGAATCTTTCAAGCAGGACACTTTAGCAAGCTGTAGTATCCTGAGTTTAGGCATGTACTGTTTGGTGTTGTTCATGTTGAAACATTTTTGTTAATGCTGCCTTTAGCAACTGTACAGGTGACGTTCCAGCCTATCCAGTGTGTGTGACACCCTCCATAGGTAGCAGGAGCAATCCTGTCCAGAGAAAAGTTGGCACTGTGTCTACAAAGAAGAATTCTTTTCAAGGACACAGAGCCTTGTGAGTTGAAGGTAGCAAAGACAGTTTTGAAGCATGTGACAGATACCAGTGCTTATTGCTTCGTTATCCTAGTTTCTGACCTGTGCTGCTCTCCAACAGCTGTCCTTTTTCTGCTGCAGCCAAATGCTTACAAAGAAGTGGTGCTGGGAGGAGGGGAAATGCTCACTGTGGAGATGCTACTCCTCTAGTAGGCTTTATGGTTAGGCATTTCCATCAATGAAATGTTTTGACAAACAATCTGGTAGGCACTAAGGAAATTTTTAGCACAATTGAACCACAGGAGGCAGATTCAACTCTTCAGTAAATTTGCCTTAAGGAATTTGCAATTGAGTTTCTAGGTGAGGTGAAATTGTTTACATGGTGAGCAAAGGACCAGCTTAACAATGTACTCCTCAGGAGTCTTGAGTACCAACACTTCTGGAAAAGGAATGCATACTGGCTCTCTTATTGTTTTATAGATTTCAGCTTCTGTAGGATTCCTTCATCATCCAAAAGTGATTGAGTCACTAAGCCCACTCTCCTCCTCTGATGTCCATTGATTATCTACTATTAATTGTTTATTTTTAGGAAATATGAAATACTCTAAGTTATTGTAATTTGGCACCTACCTCTTACAGTGATTTCCTAAGGAGAAAAGGGCCATTTACAATGAACTTTAGTTCCTTTGGTGGCAGTGAAGTGCTACACACCAAGCTCTTAGTTTGTGTACCTTTGAGAGCTACCTCCCAAGACCTGTGAAAATATCCTCAACTCTTTCTAACTTAAACAGAAAAGCCCTTGTTCCTGATTTCAGATTTCATAATTTGGCTTGTAAGAGTGTGCTCAATGTGGAGAAGAGAGGATACCATGAGAAAATTCCATAATAAATCATATTTATAATGGTTAAATTTAATTGATTTTGTAGCTTAAAAGCAATTTGTCCTTTATTTGAAATTTCATCTTCATTCCATTGTACATATGTGTCGTGAGCAGGCTATGGGACTCTTATCTGTTACGAGCAGGCTATGATAAGGGGTTAGAATCCCCGTGGGGAGAGGAGCAATGACAGGTCCTTCTCTACTCAGGATCCTATACTGGATTTGACTGTGAGACCATCAGCCCTTGAGAGGGAAGAGAGAGTTTGCCAGAGAGACAGAGGTTTTGGAATTTAGTTATTCTTTAATTAATGATACACAGCAAGCAATATACTATTATCATCAATGTTAAGGCTATTGCTACAACAAGATATTGACTATAACCAATGTTAAGGCAATTGTTACAACAAGATACTGTCACATTTCCTATACATTGCCTCTAGCAATATGCACAATGAGCACAAATAGTAAATTGCTAATTATCAAAGAAATAAGCATAGCAATAAACACATCATTCATTGATGGATTATGAGTCCTTCTGATGGTTTTGGGTTACAGGTCCAGAGTCAGGGAAGGTGGGATCAGGCTGTGGCTTCCAGATAGTTGAGTTGAGTTGATAATTTGACCTCACAGGGTGCTTGACCACGAAGACACTGGAGGCATTGGTCTGTCGGTTATCTCTTCGATGACCTGGTGCTGAGGAGGCTTGTTGAAGTATCATGCTAGGTCATGATCAGGTGTTGAGGAGGCTTGTCCAGAGGATCACATTGTCCAGTCATAGCTACAAGTGTGATGAAGTGCTCTAGACGGGCTCCTCATTTTATGTTCAATTTAGCATTACTGCTGATGTACACGGCAGATAACCACTCGTGTCTGGTTATCGCCAGGCTCTGATCTCATCACAGCTGGTTATCACTGCACAACTTACTTCCAGACTTTTCTTTACAAGTACCAGACATGTCCTAACAAGTTTCCTATTACAAAATGGAGTTGGTCCGGTGAAAGGGCCTGTTCCTCACAATATGCTTTGTACAATCACAGGACTCTGCCTGAAAACAAACAGAACAAATACTATGAGGCAGCATATATCTTGTACATTTAAAAGTTTTATTTTTATTTTATTTATTAATATTAGAGTTTCCCATTCCCCTGTTCCTCCCAGTTCATCCACACCTCACTTTCCATCTATATCCAGCTTACTGTCTCTCATTAGAAATCAAACAGACTTCTAAGGGATAATGATAAAATGAAATAAAATGTGATAAGACAAAACAAAAACTAAATATTAGAACAGTACAATACAAACATACAGAAGGAAAAGACTCCAAGAGAAAGGTACAAGAAATGAAAAAGGCACAAGAAACAGATATAGATATAGCAAGATTTACTTACTGCACACTCAGGAATCTCATAAAACACAAAACTAGAAGCCATAATATATACTCAATGAATCTATAAGGTAAAAAAAGAGAGAGAAGAAATCAATAAAATAATAGAGAGAGAGCACACTTACTGAATGTTCTGAGACAAGGAGCTTTCAAAGATGCTATTGAGTTGATTGTCTGTTGGCATCTACTGCTTGGCTGAGGTTCTTGTTTGTTGTTTCTCCAGTGAGATTCCTTTGGAGAAAACTAAATTTTCATTTGCAAGTGGTTATCAGTTGGAGATAATGTCTTGTAAATGTAACTTATTTGCCTAATATATAATTATTGTCTGGAGGTTTACTGCCTCAGTCAGTTAACCTAGGCCTAGTCCTGGAAGCTTCTAGCCTCCATAAAATCTAATTTAGGCCTAGACTGTTTTCTGCTTCTGAGGCTTATTACCCAATAAGCTCACCCCTTTCTAGTTCTTTCTTATCTCTGGTTAGGTTGTTCTACTAGGCTTTTCTGGTTCAAAACTCCTCTCTAAGCTGACTGATTCAATCTGGCTTCTCTCAACTTCTTGATGAATTCCTTTGGTCTCAAACTAACACTGACAATCTATTCTGATCTTCTGACTCCTTCTCATTCTCTGACTTGTTCTGTCTTCACTTGTGTCTAGCTTGTTCTTTCCCTGCAGCCTGTATCTGTACAACTGTTCCAGTAAAACTGAAACTTCTCCATTTCTCTGTCTGCTCTGCCCCTCAAATAGCTTCCCTTTCCTCTTTCTTCTCATAAGAGTTGGGCATATCCTATTCTATCAAGTCTTTCTCTGATTTATCACTTTGTCACTCAATTACATATTACTTTCATAGATGACTGCTTCCTTCTGCAAACTAACTTTACTTTCAGTGTTTGAGATTAGGATGTGTCTGTATTCTAGACAGATGGATTAAAGGTGTGTGCTAAAGGCTGAGCCACACCACAACTAGAAACAAGTTTTTCATTTGTTTTTGTTTGTCTTTTAAATAAATAACACAATCTTGGAATTCACAGTATGATCGAGTATCCTGTAACTGCTTCTGGGTTGGGGATAGGGGCATGTGTTCATATCTTCTTTCAGTAATAGGAGCCGTGCAGACCTTTTGCATGTGGCCTCAATCTCTATGAGTTCATACAGTGTGTCAATCCTCTTGATTTATAGTGCTTTGTTTCTTTGGTGTTCTTCATCCCCTTACACTGGCTCTTATACTCCTTCCACCTGAGCTTCTGCGGGGTTTCCCAAGTCCTGAGGGGAGTGAATTGATGGAGACATCCCATTTACTACTGGATATTTCTCTCATTTGAAAGCTGTCTGGCTGTGGGTCCATATTTGTTCCCATCTGCTGCAGGAGAAAACTTCTCTAATGATGGCTGAGCAAGGCAGTGATCTATGAACATAGCAGAATGTCATTAGGAGTTATTTTATTGCTGTTGTTTTAATAGAACAGTAGTATTTGGTTTTAACTTAGGTTGCCAGGTTATCTAGTCTCAGGTTCTTCATCATCCAAGTGTTAAGTATTAAATGGGCCTTATGTTAAATCAGAAATAAGTTGACCATTCCCATGGGCTTTGTACTACTACTGTATTAGCATATCTACAGGAAAGACAGCGTTGTAGACCAAAGACTTTGTGGTTGGGTTGGTGTTTACATTTCTTCTTTGGTAGTGTGCAGAGAACCCTCCTATAACAAAGGCCCATAGCAGTGAAGGCTCTTTGAAAGCACCAAGCTTGACTTCTTCATGTTCAATGATTGATTTGTGCATTTTTTGTTTTCAGCAATAGAGTCTTGCTGTCAATTTTCATTTGTGATTTGGATAATGAGGACTGGTTTGCCTTTATCAATACCCCAATCTCTCTGTAAAGTCACTGCATATAAATCCTTTGTTTCTTTTATTATTATTATTGTGTTTTCTTTCATTAAGACAATATTAGTTTTCCCTCTAAGTCAATAGCCATAAACTATTATTTCTTATTAAAGTGAGTTATTGTACATATTAATTATGTAGATCACAATAGGCTAAAAGCTCTATACATATTTTAAAAATATTGCTGCAAAATTAAGATTCTGAAGATGTTTACTTTCAGGGAAGCACTGAATGATTTGAAAATTCTTGATCTACAACTGATATGACTACAGTGTTAATCTCAGGCTCCTGGGGCTTAAAAATGTTTTGGCATTTTCTGATTATTTTCAGTCTTTTATTATATTCTTTGACACTGCAGTAATGCTTCTTATAGGTATTCAAGAAAGAACCCATGGTAACAAGTTAAAACTTTACTACATAAGTAGTTTAAATAACTTGGAATTGTTCTCATAATAAACTTTGTTGTTCAAATGATCAAGAGTAGTTATTTTAGCTACATGTTTTCTATGTTACTCTTGTATAATCTAAGATGAACCTTACCAAGTTTTAGAAAATGTTAAGCTAAGGAGATGGGATGATTTTAAAGGAAGTTTTACCAAGATCATGAAATTATAGAAACATCATCCTCCATGCCCCCAAATCCACCCTGGAAGACATTATAGACACAAAAAAGAACCAAGGACTGAAGGAGCTGATGAAGCGTAATGCATTGAGAGCCGAGAATGGAGGCCTACTTTGTACAGAGTACATGGTTTGTAGTTGACTAGAGCCTAGGAAAGCCAGAGGCAGCAAGCAGGAGGGTGAAAGGGTGCTGTCTTCATTCTCAGTTTTGGTTCTCAGACCAGAATCATCCATAAACTTGAGCTTAATTCACATGTTTTATCCATTTTATACTTACTAAACTAAATGAGAAGCTCAGAAGAGGGCCTGGCAATGCATTTAAACCAGACCTCCCAGTGATTGGCACATGGTTGAGGAAGGATTTCTAAGCTGCTATGTGCCTTTCCCACATGTTATCTAGGAATACAGATAGCCTCTTGGCAGGACAGACATCTGTCTCTATGTCAGTAGACCAGAGGATCAGTGTCATTGCCAAAGGTGAGAATAAGATGTCCTGCTTATTTAGAACTTCCTGGAGGAATGGAATGGCTAGCTGTTTTACAGTTTACCCAGGGGATGCCATCTGAGGACTATAGTATACCACTCACAGTTATTCTCTCAAGAAACCCTTCTTCAGAAGCTGCCTTATGGCTGGTAAGCCTTCAGAGTCACCAAGGACTTTGTGCAGTGTTGAGATAGTTGACCAGAGGCTGTGCTGCTCACCAGGGAGTACAGAGGTGAGCTGACATACCTAGGAGAACTTGAGCCACAGGCTACAAGAAAACTTCCACAAGAATGGATCAAAAATTATCTCAATTCCACAATTTCACAGCAATTAACAATGAAAAAAAAATGAAACTAACAGTATAAGATCAGAATAAGGTGCATATTTGTTTGGGTTGAAAAGAATCATAAAAAAAAATATATAAAAGAACTGGCTGTTGAATTAACATTTTTTGAGGAGTTGTGATCAAATGTATATTTACCATAGTTTGAAGTCAGACTGTGTACTGGCCCCAAGTTAGTCTATACTGTGTAAAACTGGATATTCAGATCATCTGTTGCCTAGAGAGGCTCCACTTTACAAGGAATGTTTTACTTCATTTTGAGGATGAGGAATTACTCTGCACCTGAGTGGATATATGAATGGTACCAACTGTCTGGTACTCTTTCCCCAACAAAGCACTGACTGATAAATGACTTATTTCTGGGAATGGAAAGGTGGCATTCCCTAAATATAATGGGATGAATCAAGACTGTAGGGGCACAGGGTTTATTAAACTCATATGAGGAAAACCAGACTCATATACCTATCAGACTGTCTTCATTGGTTTCTGTTGCAGTAATAGACACCATAACTAAAAGTAGTATGGGGAGGAAAGGATTTATTTCACCTTATGGCTTAGACTCGGTCCTAGAGGGAAGCTAATGCAGGAACCTGGAGGCAGAAACTGAAGCAGAGACCACAAGAAAATGCTGCTTACAGGCTTGCTCAGTCTGCTTTCAGGTTGTGTCTACAACATAATAGGATGACCTTCTCCATGATGACGTTTCCCACAGTGGAGGAGGATGGAAAGAAAGGGTACATAGGCTTTAAAAAAGCTGGTTTGCTCAGTTGTGGGGCTAGCAAATCCAAAATCTTCAGGGAAGTTAGAAATTAGACAATCAAAGTTTGAGTATTTTATATCCACAAATAATAAATCATGAATAAATGTCAATGAATCAATTAGCCTTACAAGTAGTGAAACAAATACAAATTTAAAGAAAGCTAAGAAACTATCTTTTTAACATTTGAACAAGTCTTTCTTTAAAATAAAGCAAAGCTAACTCAGATAAGGTGGATGCAAGGCTATTATTCCAATGTAAAGTTGGTGAGAGTAATTATAGGTCTTCATGGGAATGAATTTGAGAATTCAAATAAAATGTCTAAAAATTACTCATATATTATATGGCTCAGTAATTGTACTTCTGCAATCAAACCTAATGAGATAATCTGTAATAACTGAATCTATATGGTCATTTGCACATTCAGTGACATCTATAATAAATGAAGATGGAAGTTACCTAAATGAGATTTATAATTCGAAAGTAGATACAATAACATGCCTATTTAGGAAAATAATGTTGTTCTCCCTTTAAGCAAACACTCCCCACTCATGCTCTTTGCCAGGTTTCTAGGTATTAGGTGTATGTTGTCTTTAGTGGAGCAGACTTCAAATCCAATCATAAAGTAGTTGGCATCCTCAAATAGTCGTGTCTCTTTCAGATCGGTAGGCATATCTTGCCTGCCAGGTCAGTGTTATAGTATGCGTGATCTACAATGGCGTGAGACTGTTGATGAGTTTTCTTCCCAAGCAGCTTGCCTAACACCTTGCAGCACTATGGATGCCATCCAGCAGACAGTGTTTCCATCTCATTCCAATGTGATTTCTCTGTGTCCTGTTTCTTCTGCTATAGGATATTAGCTTCTAGTTCTGGAGGAAAACCAAGGGTGATTAATAATTGTCTTTTGTTTATTTGTTTGTTTGTTTGGTTTTTCAAGACAGAGTTTCTCTATGTAGCCCTGGCCGTCCTTCAACTTGCTCTGTAGACCAGGTTATCCATGAACTCAGAGATCAGTCTGCTTCTGGATCCTGAATTACGGTAGGGCTAAAGGCGTGAGTCACCACTGCTTGGCTAGTAACTTGTATTCTTTTGGGGTCTCTAGGACCTCTGTGGCTAATAACTTATAGAATAGTATCCCACACCTGGTACTGGGTTCTTTTTAAAAATGTGGTGACTTCTGGAAACAGCATTACACATCCATGAAGGGTACCTATGTTCCAAGCTTTTTTTCAAATTTGTAATTTTTTAATTATAATCTTTAGTTTACAAAGTAGTAGGGTTTTACATATATTTTTTTTTTCTTTTTTAGTTTGTAAAGTTTTCAGTGATTGTATATCCACTTAGGGCCTATATAGAAAGAAACAGAGGTTCAGAGGAAAAGAAAGAATGGTATCATGTCTAGGAGATAGCATTCGACAGTCTCTCTCCCCATCGTGTGTCTCATACATTTTACATTCTTTCCTTCCTTTCTTCTATCACATTTCATGAGCATCAGAGCACAGTGGGTTTTATAGATGTACCATTTAGAGCTGACTACACAATAGAAAATCAACTTCTAAAAATATCATGAAATAGGGCCAATGAAATGGCTCAGTGGGTAAAGGTGCTTGCTGCCAAGCCTAACCACTTGAATTTAATTCCCATAACCCACATGATGGGAGGAGAATACTGACTCCTACAAATTGTTTTCTGGCCTCCACAAGTAAGCCAGGGTATTTACATTGTCCTCCCCTCTTCATGTACAGTATAATTTTTAAAAGTAAAGTGTCATAAAGCAATGATCTTTGAGGCTGGGTATCTTATACAAATTAATCACGAAATACACACACACATACACACGGAGTTTAATGATGAGCACTTATTAATTATTGTTCAGTTTAACTGATATTTAAAATATTTTTGACATTCATGCAACTTCAACCTTTTAAACTTTTAAGTTTTTAAGTAGCTACATTTATCTGCATCCTTAAACTATTCACTTTTTAAAAGTATTACTGATGATCAATTTTTATTAGTGTAATAAAAAAGATTTATTTATTTTATGTATGTAAGTACATGTTGCTCTTTTCAGACACACCAGAAGAGAGCATCAGATCCTATTACAGATGGTCAAGAGCTACCATGTAGTTGCTGGGAATTGAACTCAGGATTTTGGGAAGAAACTCAGTGTTCTTTACTGCTGAGTCATCCCTCCAGCCCCCTGATTGTCAATTTTTATCAATCACAATCTTTGCTTTATTGCCAGTTCTCCTCCTAAAGGTATTTGGAGTTTTTTTTCCACCCCTGGCTCTGCTAGAAAATGAAATCACTTAGGAAAAATTTAAAGAGTTCAAAACAAATTGTGAACTTCATTTATGATAGACATTAATTGTAAATACAATACCTTTATAAAAACTACTATCTATTCTCCCTTCCTTTCTTTTTCCTCTCTCTCCTGATCTTCTTCCTGCTTCTCCTCTTCCCCTTCTCCTTTCTTTTCTTTTTGTGAAACAGGGTCTTGTTTTGTATCCTTGCATGTGCTGAAAACCACTATGTAGACCAGGCTGATCTCAAGCTAGGAGTGATCCACCTGCCTCTCTCCATTCCCATCAACTGCTCATCTGGCTACAATCTCCAATTTCTTTCAAAACACTGTAGATGAGTGGTCCTGAAGGTAGTAGGAGGCTGGCAAGATTCTGGAAGTAATAAGGACCAGGGAAGTTGAACGTTATTGACTTTACAAGGTCAAAGTTTTATGAACCAAGAATTGGTAGTGAGAGGAGATAGACTCTCTGATGTGCCAGGGTTTCTCCAGGTCTTTGAAGGTGCTTAAGCCATGCAGTTTCCATGAATTATCACTCATACCAAGTGGACTTTGCAGTTGTTCTTTAGTTCTCCATGATCCTGTGAGGAACCCTTCACCTATATTCCCGTAGATAACATCAAACCATTTGTTGGTCCACCAAGTTGGGCCATGGTGGAATCATTACTTTGTACCTTAATTTGTATGAGTAGACATTTGTCTTTCTGTCCCCTAGAAAATTCAAACAACAATCACTGTCATTGTTATTTCCTAAACAGTTTATAAATTCAACTCTTTTTTACTATATTACTTGGCAATGTCCCTTCTCACTGATTGCAAAGATTATAGTATTTTCCATTCTTAGGTAATTTGGGGTTAACTGTGTACATTGCCTGGAATGTTAGAACACACTAAGGGCATCACAGGCTTTTATTTACTGTGCTATGTATTTGCCATCTTGACAAGGAGACTGGGCCTGGGGATAGAGTGAGAGGTAGGAAAAGCATAGGTCCACCAGAGCCCTAGCTGACTTGTAGTTATGTGAACATAAATGATTACTTGACTCACCTAATTGATAACATCCACAGAGGCTGTCTTAGTTATGGTCTCTCTTGCTACAGTGAAACACCATGGCCAAAAAGCAGGTTGAGGAGGAAAGGGTTTATTCAGCTTATACTTCCTCATTGCTATTCATCACCAAAGGAAGTCAGGATAAGAACTTCAATGGGTCAGGAACCTGGAGGCAGGAGCTGATACAGAGGCTATGGAAGGGTGCTACTTACTGGCTTGCTTCCTCTGGCTTGCTGAGCCTGATTTCTTACAGAACCCAGGACCACCAGCCCAGGGATGGCACTACCCACAATAGGCTGGGCCCATACCCATTAACTACTAATTGAAAAACCATCTAACAGCAAGTTAGGTTCTCATGAAGGCATTTCCTCAACTGAGGCTCTGTTCTGTTTGATGACTATGGTTTGTGTCAAGTTCACACAAAACCAGCCAGTACAGATACTATTACTCATGGATAAAACTAAAAAAAAAAAAACTATAATATATTATTTATTTTGTGGCAAGAATTTTAGGTAATATATTTTCATAAATTAGAAAATGTTGATTTGGAGGCAAGAGACTGGGTTCTGATCTTTTTCTGGATAATAAGGAAAATGACCTGTGACAAGTCCTTTATTTTTTATGGGCTGTATTTGCTTCATTTTTAAAAATCAGAAAAACATTTTTATAAATGAAATATGGTCATATAAGTATAAACTGATGACATGACCACTCCATGGTATAGTTAAGGGGAAGGTTTTTATTGAAGATATAAGAGAGAAAATAGTCAGAGGCATCTGAAAGTAGAAAGAAAGTAGTAGACTGAAATTGGCCAATAGACTGTACCTTGCCTTGAGAGACGCAGAAGCAGAGCAGAGAGATAGATAGAGTTGGAGAGATGAGAGATAGAGAGGTGAGAGATGGATGAGGACAAAGAGCTCGCGGACAAAAGGGGAGATCCAGCAGGGTTATAAGGAGAACGAATACGGAGCAAGGAATCTCCTGAGCAGAAGGAAGTTTATTATAGAGGAGGAGGTGAAAATAACTGAGGAGAGCCAGGATGCCACCATGAATCTGAAATATGTAACAGAAACTTGTGATACTGAGGGATCCTGGAAGCCAGCATGTGTTCTGGCATGCTAATAGGCCCCACAGATAGCCATTTGTCCCTTCTGCCAGTGATAGACAAATAGTTCTATATAGTAGAGGAGATTTCGCTTTCCAAGTTCTTGAGGAGTGCTAGCTTTTGTCTAACCACTGGAATTTGGTGAAGTAGAGTATCCTTTGAACCTGACAATATACACTCCTCTCCTCTTCATCTTTCCCTTCTCCATATTTCATTAACATGTCTCCCTCTCAATTGCATGTCTTGTTTGTTGTAATAAGCACTAAATTCAGTTAGTGCTGCCCATATGTACATACATGGCTATAAGGTCATCAAATGAAGCACAGGAATCCTATACATGGGCATGCCCTCAATAAAGAATTATTCCCCCTCCATCAGCTAATACCTATTTAGCAGGCAATGTGGTTTGACTATCATCTTGACCCTTTGGTGCAAGAACTTTGGCTGCCATGGTTTTATGCAGGTAACCACAGTTGATCTGAGTTCACAGGAACTATAACCATGTCATGTCTAATAGACGCCATTTTATCACACTCTTAAGAAATCCAATTCCAACTTCATCCACTTCTATAGTTCTATCACTGATTAGAATTTCTTATAACTGTTATGATATAAAGGAGGAAAGGTAAGATTCTAGAGAACTTACAGGCAGTTTCAAGATAAATACTGAACTAAGATTTGGAGAACCAAGATGAACAGAGGCACCTGGGTATCTAGATAAAGATCTGCACTTGCAAGAGAGACACTTTTTTGAACCTGCATTTCCACTCTTTCCCAAGCTGACAGTCATCTCTAGTTCTTTAATAGTTTTCCTCTTCAGTATCAGAAGAGAATGGGGAACCTATAGCAGAAGTCCCTCATTAAACTTACATACCTTGCTCCCGATTCTGCCTTCTTCCCTCCCTCTTTCCCTTCTGTTGTGTTTAGATTAATTAACATAATTGCATGTTTAGAAAGAACAAATTTACTTACTTATTTCTCTGAGAGCTCTCACTTTTGTTCCTAAGGTCATGTTTTGGAGGCTGCTACCTGGAAGAATTTACTATCCTCCAGGCAAATATAATAAAGAAGTAAGTATATAAACAACTTTCGTATGTATGTTTATTCATCCTCCATTGCTTTTTATAGGGGTTTGAAGAAAGGAATTGCCATGTAGCAGGGGAGACTGGGGAATACAGATTTTTAGCTGGGTGGCAGACTGCCCAGATAAAAATGGATAGAAAGGGAGAATGGGAATTGGGAAGCAATTAACCATCTCTAGTACCACAATAGATCTCTGTGGTTTGCTTCTAAAATTATGGAACTATAAAATACTTGCATTTTTATGGACCCCAATTTCTATTCATTTTGCCATGTATCTTAAGGTGCTGTGTATTTGTCCAACATAGGTATCAGTGTCTCTTGACAAGTTAGAGATCTGTACGTACAACCTAATGAAAATACAGAGATGTGGATTAGGATTTAAAAACTGATTGGTATTGTACCACAAGCATTTATTAAAGTTGTTTTATTTCATATCATCTGCATACTGTTAGAAACAAAGGAAGGTGATAGAATTTAACAAATAGATATGAATTTTGAAAACCAGCTACATGCATTGTTATTATGTATGCAGAGTATGAGACAATGGACTGTTGATTTTCAAAATTGTATAATAATTTTATATTTTATCCTATCACCGTTCAAAAAAAACCCTATTTTTTAACTATTAATTATATAGAGATTTCTACAAGAGCACCCAAGAATATCTCTGAGTTAGTCTTGTGAAGTTAATGGCTTAACCAGGAAAGCCAAATAATAAGCAATGAACTTATTGTAAGAATAAGTTGCAGGGGATTTTCAACACAGGACAGAGGTTACAAGTAATTTCAGGACACGATGAAACACAATCTTAAAAAAATGCTAAAGATCAACTGCAGACTGGATTTCACTGTTGCTGTCTCCATTAGGAGTCAGGCTGAGTTCTGCAAACAGAAGTGAGTCCTATTCTAGTACAGAGCACTTGTGTTATAGAGGCAGTGAACGAAATCACACCAGCTGATATTTGTAAAATCTTTTACAAGCATCACTTTGCTATATATTTTACATATCTAAGACAAGAAAATGTTTTTCTAAGGATTAAATACCTTGACCTAAACGTATAAGCACAACCAGTATTTTTTACAGCTTCAATTTTATAGCACGTTGTGCACAGAGCCTGTTGTAAACACTGTGACCTGAGGCTCCATGTCTCACAGAGCTCAGCTTTTCACACCCTCCATCCTTTTTGATCTTGGTTCCACTTTTTAAGTATTTTTTTTCTCTACATTGAATTTCCATGAATGTGAGTTCATTGTCTGCACAAACTGTGTGTTTTAACTTCTCATTCTGGTCCTGGACTAATTCTGTGAGCATAACACTTTGGACCTTTGGACCTTTGGTCTCTTATATTGGCTCAAAACACTAAACAAGGAACTGAGCATTAATAGAAGTCCTAGAAAGAAACTCTGTGTTTTTTTCTGGCTTACTACAATACTTTCCTGTGTAAACAATATGGTTGTACCTGATTTAAACAGAAACACAGTTGATCCTAGTTTGATTCAAAGAGAAAGACAATTATGCATCCATCTTATTCATGCTGAATGTTATAACCACTGAATTTTCCATTTTATAATGACTTCTCCACCCTCAAAATAATACTTTGATCATTTTTGAATCAAATCGTGGTAAAAGCCAAAAATTATATTTTATTTCCTTTTTTCATTATATAATATATCATACAACATTTTAATGGTTTTATGTAACTTCAAAATTTTCATTATTTTTATTCCATAATATATTGTGCATGTATATATTAGCCTATATTCTATAATTCTATATTTGAGTTTTTAAAGCATTACATTATAAACTAAAAATATTACAATTCATATCTATCTATCATTATCTATCTATCTATCTATCTATCTTATCTATCTTTCATCTCATTTTTTGTCTATTTATCATTTATTTATAATGTCTGTCTGTCTGCAATAAATTTCTAGGGACTAGATTCCTAGTTCAGAGATATTGTATACAAACAACACAACATTATGAGAGAATAAATTTATTTTTTCTTTTAAAAATGAATATGAATGTACATACAAAGTAACAAGAGGATTGCAAAAAACATAGAATATATAATACTAATGTTGCTTTTGATAAGCAACCACAGTTATCAGCTTCTTATTTCTTCACAGAGATACTGTATGCAAGCATGTGAGAAGAGTAAGGGCAATACTTTCATTTGAGAATACTTATATTTCCTCATACATCAAACTTATGAGAGTCTAAATGTTCTTGCCATACAAAATGATTAGTGAGAGAAAGAAGCTTGGGCTCTTATGTCGTCATTCAATGTTTGGAGCACACTTTTACTTAATTCTTCATTTAGTGCATGCCACAGGTAATCACTGCAGATTTTTACTACGTGGGCTTTATTTCTGTTGTTTTCTCACTCTGCCTGTCTATTCATTTTGGAAGAAGGAAGGCCTATAGATATGAATGGTTCTCATCCATGAGGTGTTTTTTTTTTTTTTAAATTACTTTCTTATTTAATCTAAATTTTAATACAATGAATTTTGATCATATTCTTTCCCCTGACCCAAGTCATCCAAAATTCTCCCCACTTCCTTACCCATTTAGCTTTATTCTCTTCTTTTTCTTTGTGTATGTCTTTCTCTCAAACAAGCAAAAGCAAACAAACAAAAAACAAATCCAAAGGGGGAAAAAAACCCAAGAAATTAAAAACTAAGACAAACAATCCATCACATCCTAAGAACAACAAAAGAGAAAGCACACACAAACAAACATGGAGTTCAATTTGTGTTGCTCAGCTACTCTTTAGCATGAAAGTGAAGCCTGTCCTGGAGCATGGTTGAAATACCCAGGGTATTCACATTTGAGAAAATCGATATTCCTGCTTCCAGTGGGTATCACCTGCAAACAGCTTTTTGGTTGGGGATGGAATTTTTGCCTACTTTTGTGTCTCCATACTGGATTTTGTCTGATCTCAGTTTGCACAATTATTGTGCATACTGTCACAATTTCTGTTTATTCATATGTGTTGTACCTGAAAACTTTGATTTCAAACTACTTTAATAAGTGTTCAACCTCCCCTCCATCCTACTGGATCCTGTTGGGCTGTTGTGGTTTCTGAGGCTCTGGGGAGCAGCAGGAACATGGGATTTTTGACTGAGTTCACTCCGTGCTCTGCGCTGGGTGGGGGCCCCACCCAGTGTGGGGAGATCTCAGTCTGAAGTTCCTGCAGGGGGCAGGGCTCTTGAATGGACCCAGAGGCCAGTAGTCTCCATTCTGGGCTCCCAGACGTTGCTGGGGGCTACAGAATAACAGAGACTGTGGGCATGCAGGCGGACTGGTCCATAGCTGAGAGAAATGAGTGAGAGAGAGGCCCCAACAGCTGCCCCTTGGGAAAGAGAGTCTTTGTTACTGTACTCACTTGGCTCAGCTGGCAGCTAGCTTGCTTGAAGAGGTGGCCTCTGCTGCGGGAGTGCAGAGAAGTCCTCCACGCAGTGGCTCGGTAATCAAAGGACCCCTCCACGGTTCTTCATAGCAGGCCCCAAAGACACCAGGGAGCCCATGGTTTTACAAGCTTTGTTGTCATGGAAGATGATAGATGAATCTGGCTGTTTCCCGACCCACCCCCCACCCCAAACTCAGGGACAGACCTGGATTAAAGGGGGGAGAAGGATCTGGGAAAGAATGCTTAATTGGCTATGCCCTCTGGCTTTTAGGTATCTCATTAATATGGAAATCTCTTGAGGCTGAAGCCTGTAGTCATGCCCTCTACCTGTGGAGGGCTGGTAGGTATTGCCCTACGTGACTGAAAGGCGCGGATTAATGGAGGTCTTTGAGGGGGAAGGGGACCTCGTGTCATGAGCCTGGAGTCTGAGGGCATGACCAAACACCTACCATAGTTCCATTAGGGTCTGGGGTTCCAGGCCTGTGCTCGACCAAGAACCAAGCTATCTTTACTGCCCCACACAGAGGTAGTGGGAAAGAAAAGTTATTTGGACATAGAAGAAATAGACTGTTAAAAATAGTTCTTCCAGGGTGAGTTCAATCTTTGTTGTCATGACAGTTCAGTTGAGTAGCAAACACCAAATATGAACCAGTAGCTGTAGTCCAGTCCTCTCAGCAGATACCACACATGAACCAGCAGTTGTACTTCAATCCTGAAGAAACTGCAAGCTAGTCTACCAGTTCAAGGCACAGAAGCACAAGAAACCACAAGAAGCCACAGAAAACTTGCACCAAATTCTTTGGTGAGTTTTACCCTATGGCATTACCACAAGCAGAGCTCAACAACACAATGTAAGGCAAACCAATACATGTGTGTTGTTAGTGAAGAATAGCAAGATGGAGCAAAGCAAACCAATGCTCATGCCCCACTGTGGGGTCATATTTATATTCCTTCTAAACATGTGTACTTTCATGTGTCTGCTATAGCAAAAAAAAAAAAAAAAAAAAAAAAAAAAATCCTTTCACCTGTGTTTGCTTCAGAAAAACACTTTTTTTTTATGTGTTTACTTTAGTAAAATATCCTTTCACCTGTGTGCCCCAACAAAACATCATTTAACATAACTGACTTTCCAAAAAAACAAGAAGTTTCCACTTCAAGGGTCTCTATGTTAATTACCGTTGACTGCAAGAACATGTTTCTCTGTTGCGGACTGTATTATGGTACATTGGTCTATGAGCATAGCAACATGTCATTCAGAGTTATTTTTATTGCTGTGCTCATTTAGCAGAATAGTAATATGTTTTCCTTTAGAGCCTATGACCTGTTCAGTCTCAGATTCTAGGCCTCATTAATAGTGTCAGATGTTGGTTCTATCTCATGGAATGTGCCTTAAATCCTATTAAATAGTGCTTGGTTACTTTATAATATTTGTTCCATCATTGTACCAGCTATCTTGTAGGCAGGACCCTGTTGTATATTCATCATTTTTCTATAAATGACATTATAGATGCATTATTGTGCTTTGTGTATACAGAAAAGTTTATATTCTGGGTGGACAATGTGACTGAGAGAACAAGAGCCTCAAATGATTTTAACAAAACACAATGATGCAACCAACCTGAATGTTCACCTCAGAATACTAGAGATACAAGAAAGGCTTCTGCTTAAAACCATTCTGTTTCCAAGATCAGTTTGCTACAAAGCTATCTTGTAATCTTAGCTAACAGCTTCCTTACCTGGACCTCAAGAGGTAACCTGGTATCGTTATGTTAGCTCCTGTAGCCAATGTAAAGTTTTCTGATCTTTATTCTTATTTTGGCAGAGTGCTGTTCTGATACTTTTCCTGGGAAATCAATTTCTACTTACCTCCAATAAAGAGAGCAACAAGAGACCAAATAAACAACTCCATCTAACTCCAACTTAATGACATAATAGTCTTATTGGGATTACTCAGAGGAGCATGGGTGACTCAAAGGCAGATGCATCATGGAATCATGTTATTCCAGTATGAATGGTGACTGGTGAAACTGTAGCAAGCACTATTTGTACAACTTACAGGCAACTGCTCAAATAAAGAGCATTTTCTGCCCTACCTAACCCATGCATATGTTTACTGCTTATATAACCTCAAGAAGGGGTCTTACCTGAACCCCAAAGTTTTTGAAACAGGGCTTCTCTGTGTAGCCTGGCTGTCTGAAATTTGCTCTGTAGACCAGGTTGGTTTGAAACTCAGAGATTCACCTGCTTCTGTCTGCTGAGCACTGGTATTAAAGGCAGTACCAACACTGCCTGACTAGTAAGGGGTTTCTTGAATCTTGTGAGTTTCCTGCTCTTTTACATTTTCCTGATTCTGATGAGTCTTGAAACGTGTGAATTCACAGCTTTTGATCTTTCCCAAAAAGGCTGTTTCAATCCAGAGAAACAACTATAGGAGCACAAAAAAAGTATGCAGAGATTGTCTTGTGCATTAGAAAGTTGGACTTTTCTATTGGAATTTAAGTAGGAATGATATTCTATTTAGAAAATAATTTCCCTTTTGAGTTTTAAAGTTGCGGGCGGTGAGGCACACACCTTTAATCCCAGCACTTGGGAGGTAGAGGCAGGCAGATTTCTGAGTTCGAGGCCAGCCTGGTCTACAGAGTGAGTTCCAGGACAGCCAGGGCTACACAGAGAAACCCTGTCTCGAAAAACCAAAAAAAAAAAAAAAAAAAAAAAAAAAAGAGTCTTAAAGTTATTGCTCCATTTTCTTTGTTATTTAGTGTATGCTACTTTCTTCTTTCTTGAAGGTTCTATGATATTCTTTGAAAATCTATAGATTGAGTTTCTCAATAGTGTACTAGACATACTGTACAAGGGACAGGGGTTCTTGTGCTCACAGGTAAGCAGCAGAGAACCCAGAAATGTTAAACACACAGGTTGTCTGCTCAAGGAGAGAAATGTATAACCTGTTTTTCCCCAGAAGGCTTGGAGTGGATATAGTTAATACCTTGGTGAATGATGGACTATATGTGTGCTGAGACCACATAAGGGTCCTCCCACAGACCTTTATCCTGAGCTTGTTTTTCTCAGTCAATCTATAAAACTTCTCTTTGTGGAAGATGTCACATGCAGTTTATAAAGATTTCAATGTTGATGTAGTCATGTCAACAAGCTTTGTTGTTCACATGGGACTAAGTTAATTATCACCAGAAAAAATTCATCAAGTTGTGCTGTGCCAAAATATTCCTAAAATAAACTAGTCAGGGTCAGACTCCTGAAGTTTGAACAACACCAGCTATGGAGTTGTGTTGGACTGAACTGCATTCTTGCCTCCTATGGATTGTCACTGCCAGCCTTGGTGTACCAAGGAACCCCTACAACAGAACATGAACTGCAAGCTACAGATTGTAGTGTCTTTATATTCTCTTTGACCTGATGAAGTATTCCAGAGAAGCATGTTGTAAATGGAAGGTAAGTGGGACATTATCTAGCTATACAGTTTTGGGAGGAGAGTAAGGGGAGCGAGCCCACAGCCCCAGAATTCAGCATTCATAGTCAGTGCCATGTGTTAAAAGTAAATTGTTCAATTTCAAAGCTATTTTTAGCAACCGCAGTCCACAGTCCAGAGATTCTCTATCTTAAACTTTCCTGAAGAATACTTTTTCATATTTGTTGGAGTGGGAGTTAAGCGGAAGTCACTCATTCTGTGGAGTGAAACCTAGAAAGCATCCAAGACTTTAAGTGATTTAACAATTTTATATACCCTCTTATATTTAAACCACCTCACTCAAACCAGGGTCAAATACATTAAATTCCAGAAATATCAGAATAAATGACACGGAATATTTTAAATTGATTCCAGATTTACAGACTTTTGGCTTCCCTATAGATAGCAATTGGCTTCTCTTATCACATTTGTGTAGCAAGAGAGTGAGTATCTTTATGCCAGGTGTGAGAAAAGAGAAAGAAATTGGGGAAACTAGATGAAAGATAGATGATGCTAAAAGAATTATCAAATTCTTATTGTGAGGATGTATGAAAATCATCTAATTCCTGTCTATTGTAGTTAAACCAATGATTGATTTATTAGTTTGTTGTTGTTTCTGTTTCTTTTCAAAGAACAAAGTTAATATGATTTACATTTTTGTGTTTGCTCTTCTTTGAACAAAAGAAGTTTAATTGATGTGAATAATATTTGATATATCTATTCAATGGAAAATAATAACAGTATATTTATGAAAAGTATTAAAATCTTATTTTCAATATAATTCAACATTTGAAAGAACAAGCATAAAATAATGATTTAAAAAATAAAAGCAGAACCTGACATATTGAAGACACAGAGACTACAATTGCAAAAAAAAAAAGAGAAGTAATTAATCAGAAGACTCATGAAATCAGACATGTCAAATAGTACTATTAATTAATTCAATGCATAATATCTCGAACAAGCCTGGATAGTCATTTGTATTCAAAACTAATACTCAGCCTTGAGTCTTCCAATATTCTTTCTAAATGAGGCACCATTTCTCCTCTTTCGTCAATAAGGATTTCTCCTTACTCTTATTTAAATTACACATGCAGTACTGATTCCCTGCTGATTGAATAAAATTTCTGCTTCTCATGCAACTAATTTTTACTTCAATAGTACAGAAAACTAATACGAACATTTATTTAAAAGCCTGAGTGCTGGAGAGCTGTAATTGTTATCACTCAGGTCTCATATAATCAACCATCCATTGCTACCATTCAACAGCAGCTTTATCCACAGCCTCCTGTTTCGAGATGCCCTTTTGAGATCTCACTGCAATCGCATGCAGAGGGAGATTAAAAGAGCATATTCTCTTTTGCAGACTAGCTATCCTACACAGAAAGATCATTTCTAATCAGGTAGCTGGTGGGGTCAGACATTTGCTAGCGTTAGCATATTTGAAGAGGACTCTGGAAGCACTTCTCTGCACAGAGAAAGCTAACATGGGATACATTTGCAGTTGAGTTCAGAGTTGTGAAGCATCAGTGGAGCATGCTTCAACCTGATGGAAGGCTTCTGAAAGCATGTTAATGATACACAGGATCGTTTAGCATGATTCATAGTGAATCCCATTAGTCCTTTTGCTTCTGTTGCTACTAAAAACCACTGAAGGGAAATATAAAGATACTTCAAAAAGGCTATTTGTCTTTGAGATCTCAATTTAGCAGGCCATTAAAAGCACAAATAGAGCCTGGAGAGACAGCTCAATGCTTAAGAGCACTTGCTGTTCTTCCAGAGGACCATAGTTTGGTTCCCAGGACCCACTCAGGCTGCTCACAATTGCATGTAATTCCATTTCCTAGGATCTTCTGGCTTAGAAATAGGGGGCACCTGTATGTACTATACACACACACACACACACACACACACACACACACACACAACAGAAGAGAGAGAGAGAGAGAGAGAGAGAGAGAGAGAGAGAGAGAACTAAATCTAAAAAGAAGAAAGTACAAAAAGATTATGCTGCTTGAAGAAATTTCTTTGTTTATTGATTAACATAATTTTATAAATTAATAAAGGTACAGTGTGATATTTCTACATAGTACTCTTGTGAGCTCTATCATGAAGACTAAACCAGCTTCCCAAAGTTTTTGCTCTTAATGTTGCCCCTTTGCAGGTGATGGGTCAGTATTTAACATAGGAATTTGGGAATAGATTACAAACACTGAAACACTAAGTACATTTCAAGACTTCTATTGTTTTGTTTGCTTTGTTTTGGAGACAGGGTTTCTCTTCTGTGTTTAACCCCAGGTGTCCTGGATCTTGCTCTGTAGACCAGGTTGACCTCGAACTCAGAGATCCACCTGCTTTTAATTTTAAGATTTCTAATGTTAATAGATAATAAGAGTATAGTAAGAAATATACTTTACTAGTTTCTTTTTCTTATGGCTGTGCTTTCAATTTGATACGTGATTAAGTTCATGTGTTGTGTTCAATATTTTCTGCATTTCTTATTGGTTTAAGTTTGTATTTTAATGTGCTATAGCTTTAAATAAGAATGAAAGAGATATTCAGAGAATTGAAACTTCCTTCCTTATACTTTATACTATATTGTTATCACTACTTTAACTTTCCTGATAAACAATTGATTAAGTAATTGCTAGTCTTTATTTCTTTGTAAAAATTACAATATACAAATACTAATATATATTTGTCATGAATCGCCTTAACTGCTATCTCATATATAGCACAGATTCATCTTGAGGAGTGACCGCAACTGGGGAACTATCTACTTCAAATTGCCTGTAAGCATGCCTGTGGGGTCTGGGTTTCTGTGTTCCTTTTTCATGTAGGAGGGCCAGCATATTGTGAGCAGTGTCATCACTAGGCAGGTGATTCTAGATTGTATAACAAAGATATCTAAATATAAGTTACTGAGAAACTCAGTAAGCCATCTTTATCTGTGTTTTGCTTCAAGTTCCTGCTTAACTTCTATGATGGACTGCAGCCTGTAAGCTTAGTAAACCCTTTTTTCCCCTATGCTACATGTTTCGGTGTTTTTTTTTTTTTTTTTTATTAATCTTTTTTTTTTTTGTCAACTGGAAAACTAGACAATCCTCCAGTGCAGCAGGGTGTTAATTTAATCCCCTTCCTCGTCATCACCAGCTCCAGCACCGCCCTGGCCTTTCTTGGCATTCTTCCTCTTCACTCAGCCTGGCCTGCCACCACCATAAGGAGATCGGAGGGAGAAGTCAATGTGCTTCTGGGAGTCCAGAAAAACAATGAAGGATGGGATGTTCACCACCTGCTTGGGGACCCTGATGTGACGTTGGCGGATGAGCACACGGGCATGGTGAATAGATTTGGCCAGGCCCAGCTTAAAGACCTGGGTCTGCAGTCATCTCTCCAAGAAATCCTCAATCTTCAGACCCAGGATTGGAATCCAGCTTCATCTTGCCCTCATCCAGCATGCCAATGCGAACAAGTCGCCTCAGTAAAGCGTTGCCTTCAAACAGACACCGAGGATCCTTCTCGTCCAGTGTCAACAGCTCCCGTGCCACCTTACGGTAAATTTGACCCTCCACACCTCACGTTTGTTCCGGAGTCCATACTCTCAATCAACTTTAGCTCCTGATTGAGATGCGATTTCTCGAAGGGTCTCCGAGGGGTCACATAGGTTTTGCGACAAACCCAGCTTCTGGCGACCGCATATTGACTTCGCTAGGCCTGCTGCACCTACGAACTCAGGCCCGTGACTGGTGTTTTTTAACACCGTGACAGAAAGGACTTTACAATAGTGTAACTTTGTATATTTACAGAAGTACGGATTA
The DNA here is from genome assembly GCA_021653895.1 of Mastomys natalensis. NCBI lineage: Eukaryota > Metazoa > Chordata > Mammalia > Rodentia > Muridae > Mastomys > Mastomys natalensis. Next base: position 1,319,601 of record JAJTUV010000361.1, on the reverse strand, counting down.
TATGGTGCATATATTTATTTGTGACATATAGGCTATATGTAACATGTACATTACATAAATTTCTGTGAGTTCCTTAAACAAGAGGTTGAATATAAGATGGGATGTATTTAGTTTCCATTATTTTCTTAAGAATATGTCCTAGAAATTACTTCATATGCATTCTTAGAAATATTAAATATCTTTATGTATCTGTCATTCTACTTTAGATATATTTTAAATTGACATGTGTATGTTTGTCATGGGAGGTATGATGTTTGATCTGTGAGTGCATTGTAGAATAACTAAGCCAAACTAACATCATTTATTATATTTACCATATTTTGTGGACAGAACAGTCTACCCTTAGCTATTGTAAACAAACAATATGTTGTTATGAATGGTGGTCACCATGACATAATTTACTATTTTACTCAACTAACAATGCTTTATGCATTTACTTTCCCAACAGCCTCCTATAGTTACTTAGGTCATTTTCAGTACTTTCCAAAAGATGCAACACTATGATTATTAACCTGTAAGAATGTGTCTATGTCTTCTGAGTGTAACACTCTACTGAGTCAAAGGAGGACAAGTGTAGTTCACCTCCCTCAGGACTCTCTACTCTCTCCTCCTCAGAAAAGTAGGAACTTGCTGTTTCTTCCAGTCTCACTAACAAAGCATGAAGTCAAGCTTCAGATTGTAAACCTGGATAGAGATGGGCTCTAAATGGTTTTAACATAAACTTCTTCTATTTTGTATTCATAAATCTAAGAGTTGCCCCTGTGTTTTGACAATTTATGAATCATGTCTTTTTACTAACTTAATTTTTGTCACTCTTCTCAGAGTTTTATGGATATTCGAGTGACTAGTCTACTCCATGTGACACACTAAAAAATATTTTTCTCCTAATTTGATATATTTTTCAAACGTTTCTTACTTGTTTCCTTGAGAAAAATATGATTTTAAAAGTTAACTCTAATTATTTAAAATGACAACTAGGTTCCCAGGCCCTTAGGTTAAGGCTAAAGCGATTTAAACTATTTTTTTTTTTTCAAGAGTTTGATGTTTTTAGTCAGGTCTCTGATCTGTTGTAAGCCTACTCTGGCATTTCATATGAAGTAAGTGCCAATTTTATCTCCCCCAGTGGCTTTCTAGTATTCCTCACATGGTGTGTTAAAAGGTCAGAGTGTTGTTGCAGATCTGTCAGCCTACCCACAAGAGTACTGGGCCATTTTAATTATAGATGATTTCTATTCGATTAAATCTAAGAAGCTTGGTTTTAAATTTTTTCGATGTAGTCTTAGAAACCACTTTTCTATGTAACATTTTAATAAGTCTTTCTATGTATCTAAGATAAAAATTTAGTATTTTAATCTATGTGCCACTAAATTCACATAAACATGAGATTTTTTTCATTATGATACTGAATCTTCCTGACCTAGAACAAGTGATACATTTTTATATATTTTAAGTGTTTTCTATTTTTTATATAAATGTTTCATATTTATTGTTAAATTCCTTCCTATTTTTGGCAGTGTAAATATAATTTCTCTTGTTTTCCTTTTCCTCCTTTTCTCTCCCATCTTTCTTTCCACCCTCTCCTCTCTTTTTCTCTCACTATCTCTCTTGTTTCTTCTATCCTTCCTTCCTTTATCCTTCCTTCCTTTCATCCTTCCTTCCTTTTATCCTTCCTTCTTCCTTCCTTCCTTCCTTCCTTCCTTCCTTCCTTCCTTCCTTCCTTCCTTTCCCTTTTTTACAAGGTCCCACTAAACCCCAGCTGAGCTAGAACTCACTAGATGGCCGTTGGTGATATTGAATTCTTCTCCCTGCCTCTTTTAAAAAGAAAAACATATTTATTTAGTATTTACTTTACATGCTGACTACAGTTTTTCCTCCTTCCTTTCCTCTCACCTTTTCCCCTGCCACCCCCATCCACTCCTCCTCTTGTTTTCTTCAGAAAATGGGAGACCTCATATGGATACAAACCAACACTGGCACATCGAGTTTCAGTAAAACTAGGCATTCTTCTCCTACTGAGGCTAAGAGATGGGGGAAGGGTCCTACAAGCAGGCAACAGTCAGAGACAGCCTCTGCTCCTGTTGTTAGAAGTCCCACATGAAGACCAATGCACAACTGTTACTTATGTGAAGAGGGCCTAGTAGTCCCATATTCAGTCTCTGTGAGCCCTATGGACCTAGGTTAGTTGGTTCTGGAGGTTTTCTTGGCATATCATTGACCCATCTGGCTCCTACAATCCTTTTTCCTCCTGTTTTGCTGGATTCCTCAAGCACTGCCTAATGTTTGGCTGTGGGTCTCTGCATCTATTTCCATCAGATGCTGGGTGAAGCCTCTCTGATGCTGCTCATGCTAGTCTCTTGTCTGCAAATATAGCGGCATATCATTAACAGCGTCAGTGGTGGGCTTCATCTCGTTGGACTGATGAGAGCTGAACCAGTCACTGGTTGGGTATTTTCTAAATTTGTGCTCCATCTTTACTTCTGAACATCTTATAGGTAGGACAAATTGTAGGTCGAAAGTTTTGTGGCTGGGTTGGTGTCCTAATTTCTCAACTGCAAGTCTTGCTAGGTTACAGAAAATGGCCGGTTTAGGCTCCATATTCCCCATTGCTAAGAGTCTTAGAGTCATCCTCATAGGTTTCTGGGAGTCTACTTTACACTAAGTTTCTAATTTGTCCCAGAGATGCCTCCCTTCTCCAGTTGTCTCTCCCAGCACTCTCTTCCTCTGTCCTCCCTCCACACAATCCCTTGTGTTTCCATCCACCCAAACCTGTTCACCCACAATGTTTATTCTATTTTCTCTTCTCAGTGAGATTCACCATGCTCCCTTGAGCCTCATTGTTACTTGGCATCCTTGGGTCTGTGGGTTGTAGAATGGTTATCTTTTACTTTACAGCTAATATACACCTATAATGAATATATACCATTTTTATCTTTTGGGTCTGGGTTACTTCACTCAGCATGATCTTTTCTTGCTTCATTTATTTGCCTGCAAATTTCATGAAGTCATTGTTTTGAATAGCTAAGTAATATTCCATTGTGTGAATGTACCACACATTTTTTGAACGTTTGGTCCTCCTGCTTCCTTCTTCCAAGTGTTGAGATTACAGACTTTCTCCATCACACACAGCCAATATATTGCTGGTAGTTGAAGTTGTGAATTTGTTCATCTCAGGCAATCTTTCTATCAACTGAGCTATACCACAGCCAAGTTTTTCTTCAGTGGTAATGTCTAACAGCTTTTGTTGTGGAAATGAAGGCTTCCAGTTTTTGTTCACAAATATTACTTCTATTTAGTGAATTTATTACTGAGTAATATTTATTTTGGTTTTTTTTAATTTTCGATTATCTTAATGTCTTTGAAGAGATCAGCTTGCCTTTTCACTTACTAACTTTTCCCCTTTCGTTCATTCCTATTTAACTGTTTTATGAATGATGCAGTACAGGGGCACAATGTTTTAGTTTTGTTAAAGGAAAATGATTTCTGATTTTTTATTGTTTAATTTTTTCTGGCAAAATCTCTATAAATCCCTTTGTTTTAATCCTTTATAAATTACTTTGAGGAAGTTTCTCTTGAACACATCATAGAGTCAGGCTTTGCCTGGGAAATCTCCATATTGCATTGAGTAGATCCTTAAACTCTTGCTAGTTTGGCTTAGGGCATGAGGTGAAATTATTTATTGTATTCCTGGGATGGTAATTTATGTGGAAAAGAGCATTTACTAAATTGTGCTGTTTCTGTGCCTAAGTAAATGTTAATGTCATTCACTGAGCTGTTTTAATGTTAGAATGAAGGTTCAAAAGGTATGTATTTTGAGGGAAACGAATATCATGAAAAGATGCTGAGAAGGGTGTGCAACCTGCTCTAGATTTTGCATGACTATAACAAGGACTTAAAATAGGGGCAAATCTAAAGGTCTGTAGTGTGTAGGATTTGCCGATCAGGCTCTCCCTTTATGTTTCCTCTTCCTATTGATTAGTCTCAGGTAGTTGCTTAAACTCTCAGAGCCGAGTGTCTGTAATTAGAAACATCAGATAAAACATATGCTACTGACTCTCTTTCAAAAAATCATGACCTCAAATTTTATAATTTCCATAATCAAACTTCAATAACATCTCATTCCGAAACAAAGTTGAAGTGTTTTTTTTTTGTCTTATAGATGTTATATAATGGCATTCTTTTGTTACTATGTGCTTAAATAATTGAACTTTTAAAAGACAAAGTACTAGATGTTTCTTTGTTTGCATTATTTTTCTCAGTACCATTTCTGAACTCAAATGTGCTAAAGTAGCGTCTATCAATCTCCTGGTTTTCTCTTTCTACCAACTGTGTCTTTTTCTTTGCAAGTATGTATGTATTTTACTCCATATTTTTGAATCATATAAGTATAGCATTATATCTCAGCTTATCAGCTTGCGTGTGTTTAGATGTTTTAGGATGTTGACTTCTTTTTAGGATGGTCTTAGAGTTTTCATCGCTGTGACAAAACACCATGATCAAAAAGCAATTTGAGGAAAGGGTTTATTCAGCTTACACTTCCACATTGCTGTTCATCACTAAAGGAAGTTAGGACTGAAACTCAAACAGGGCAGGAACCTGGAGGCAGGAGCTGATGCAGAGGTCATGGAGGGTGCTGCTTACTGGCTTGCTTACTATAACTTGCTACCTTCTTATCCAATCCAGGACCGTCATCCCAAGTATGACACCACCCACAATTGACTGGGCCCTTCCCACTTATCACTAATTAATAAAATGCCTTTCAGCCAGATCTCATGGAAGAATTTCCTCAGCTGAGGCTCCTTCCTCTCTGATGACTCTAGCTTGTGTCAATTAACACACAAAACCACCTACACATGGATATATGCGTAAATGGATGTATGCATTTATATTTAGCTTCTCTTCTATGAAAAATAATAATTATAATTGACCATCATCTCTCTTTTTCTTAATAACATTTAATAATTATACTGCATATTTTGGTTCACCCTTTTTAAAAAATTATTTTATTAATTTACATTCTAGACATTGGCTCCCCTCCAGCTCCCCTTCCCACAGTTCCTCATCCCATTCCTCCTCCCACTTGCCTCTGAGAGGGTGCTTTCCCCCCTCCAGGCATCCCCTTCCCTGGGGCCTCAAATCTTTAGAGGATTAGGTATGTCTTCTCCCACTGAGGCTAGACCAGGCAGTCCTCGGCTATATATGTGCCAGGGGCCTTGGACTAGCTTGTGTATGTTGTTTGTTTGGTGGCTCAGTCTCTGAGAGCTCTTAGAGGTCTGGGTTAGTTGAAACTGCTTGTCTTCCTATGGGGTTGGCCCCCCCTTCAGCTTCTTCAGTCCTTTCTGTAATTCAATCACAGGGGTCCCTGACTTCAGTCCAATGCTTGGGTGTAAGTATTTGAGTGTGTCTCACTCAGCTGCTGGTAGAGCCTCTCAGACGACAGCCATGCTAGGCTCCTGTCTGTAAGCACATCCTAGCGTCAGTAATAATATCAGGCCTTGGTTCCCTGCCCCCAAAACTCCCATGAAATGGATCCCAAGATGGATTGGTAGTGTGGATAACCTCAGCCTTGTATTTTGATCCTAGTTCCACCCTCCTGGGTGGGGCTGCAGAGGAGGATTGAATCAATGTTGTGGATAGCCCCAGCTTTGTATTTTGATCCTAGTTCCACCCTTCTGGGAGGGGCTGCAGAAGATGATTGAATCTGTACACAGGTGACGTCTTGTAAACCTTCTGTCCAATTAAAACCTGTAAAATAAAGGCTAGAGCCAGAGATTGGGCAGTAGAAGGGGAGGTGGAGAAAAAGGCATAGGGGAGGAGAAAGTGAGAGGAATTCGATATAAAAGGAGACAAGCAGAAGCAAGAAAGCAGAAGCAGAAAGAGAAGCAGAGAAAGAAGAAGAGAAGAAGTAGAAGCAGGAAGAAGTCAAAGCAGAAGGAAGCTTGCGGTAGAAGGAAGCCAACGATGGAGGACAATCACGCGGCCTGGATGAACCGCAAGTTATAAGGGATCTCATAGCTGGGGATTAGAGTAGTGTAGTGGTAAATCTGCCCAATATAGGCGTGCTATTTATACCATAATTATTGAGTTGTGTCTTCCCTTACTGGTCTCAATCGGGTAGGAGATCTTACAGTGACAAATTTGGAGGCTTAAATAATTAATTTCTACTATAGATTGGTCACTGGACCACCTTTCCTTCAGACTCTTCTCCCTTTTTTGCTCCTACAGTTCTTTTAGATATGAACAATTCTGAATCAGAAATTTTAACTATGAGATAGTAACTTCATCCCTCCACTTGAGGCCCTGTCTATCTATAGGAGGTGAACCCTTCGAGTTCCCTCTCCCCACTGTTGGGAATTTTGGCTAAGGCTACCCATCGTCATTGAGTCCTGAGAGTCTCTCACCTTCCAGGTCTCTGTACTTTCTAGAGTGTTCCCCTATTTTATCTTACTTATAACTTTAATATGTTTACAGCTCTTATCATTATTTAGTTAGTTTTATTCCTTTATTCCTTTTTATTCTTTTATCATTCTCTCCACATTTCTCTTGTTGATTGAATCCTCCATTTTTGTCAAATACATCTGGCATTCCTGTGGTTAGGGTTGTTATGAATCCATTTTTCTCGACTATCAAAGTAGTTCATTACTAGAAAAGTATTCAAAGATAGATTTTAAAACAGAACTTCAAGCATTCTGTACTTAAATTGTTGTCTCCTTTTATATCAGCAATCTGGCCCCAGTACATTTCTTTCCTGGGTTTTGAGCACTGTCCTTGTGTGTCTCAAGGGAGCATGTTCCCATTATCAGAGTTAAATCATTGTTTTGTTTGTTTTCTATTCAAAGTGTACCTTTATCTCTTGATTATTTTGGGATCCCAGGCTTATTTAATTTCTTTTTTTCATGTCGACAGAGCTAAGTTGATCATTCTTCAAATATCTTCCAACTTCTTGGCTTACCTGACTTAATTTCATTTTCTTAAAACCTTACTTCAGGAATTCATCTCGGTGTTCAGTTTGTACCTATTCAAGGCTAACTGTCACCTTGTATATAACTACCATAAATCTCTATCTCCCATCTACCAATTACATATCTATTATCTATCTGCCTATCATATATATGATATATATGATATATGATATATACATGTGATATATATGATATATGATATATACATTATATATATATATATATATATATATATATATATATATATATATATATATGATAGGCAGGTAGATAATAGATATGTGTATAACTGTTGCTTTACTTTATACTTGTCATTGCCATTGTTACTGCTTTAGATGGTGAAGAACTTGGTTATTTGCCATTTTTTGAGGTGAGGAACACAAAATTAAAAATAGGGTGTTATGGGTAAAATCGGTACAGTAAGTACTCAGCCTGCACACTGCTGAGTGTCTGTGTTTGTAGCTCCAGCTGTCTCTCTGCTCACTCCTGCAGGCTTTTAGTCCACAACCTCTCTGGGAAAACCTCCGTAGGTCTATATGGGTCTCACATTCCTCTTTTCTTTTCCAATACTAAATGCTTTTGAAGTTTCTTTCAATTACCCTCTAAGTGTGTTATAATTCATCACTTGATGATCAGTTCTCTTATGCGTATCTTCAAAATTGTTTTATCAGGAAGAGAGGAGGAAAGATTGAAGTGTGTCCTGGTTATCTACTTTTAAACGGGAAGCCATTGTAGCATCCCGGATGACTTCTTTTTCATCTGAGCTACAGAGGTTGCCTCACCTTTCTCTCAATCTTATCTTCATGTTCCCACATCTTCTTTGTTTACACTCTTTGTTCAGCTTGTGGTGTTTTCTCTGCAGCCTGTTTACTCAAATCATTTCTTTTTTTCTATTTCTTTACCCATACTGCCCTTTCCTTTTGGCTCTATTCAATAACTTACAGCATTTTGCTTTACACATTATAACATAATTAATTTTTTCCTGCATAATGAAAAAAACTGTCTAAAACAGATTTTTAAAAACCTTATGGTATATTGTTACTGGTTAATAATTCTCACACTGTTGGTATCTATGTTGGTTCTTATATTTTTCTGTCATAAAATATAGAGATATGATTCATTTGCTAGGATTTAACTTTTTGATTTAACTTATATAAACTGTAATATATTTATTTATTTATTTACATCACTACCACAGTTTTCCTTCCCTCCTTTTCTCCCAGTCCCTCCTCTAATACTCCCTCTTTCCCTTCCTCTCATCTACTCTTTTTCAATTTCTCTTCAGAAAAGGACAGAACTCTCATGGATATCAACCAGCCATGCCTTATCAAGTTGTTAAGAATAGGGACCTCCTGTCCTATTAATGCTACATCGATCAGTAGGATGAAAGTCCCAAAGGCAGGCAACAGAGTCAGAGACAGTTCCTGCTCCCACTGTTAGGAATCCCAAGAAGACCAAGCTACACAACTATAACATATGTTATATTGTTATATAGGCCCAGGGCCTAGGTTAGTCCCATGCAAGTTCCCTGGCTATCAGTTCAGTCTCTGAGTCCTATGAACACAAGTTATTCAATTTTGTGGGTTATTTTGTGATGTCCTTGACCACTCTGGCTCTTACAATTCTTCCTCCATTCCCCAAGAGTCATCTAATGTTTGGCTGTTGTTCTCTGCATCTGTTTCACCAGTTGCTAGGTGAAGCCTCTCTGAAGACAGTTGGGCTAAGCACCAATCTATGATTATAGCGGAATATCATTAGTAATCATTTCATTGACTCTTTTTTTTTTTTTTTTTTTTTTGTTCTGAGCTGTTGTGCCTCTGGTTCCAGACCTCCAGGCAGTGTCAGAGTGGACTTCCTCTCATGGAATGGATCTCAAGCTGGGATAGTTAGTCATTTGTTAAACATGTTCTCAAATTCTGCTCCATTCCCCAACCCTGCACATCCTGTAGGCTGGATAAATTGTAAGTCTAAGGTTTTTGTAGCTCTGCTGGTGTCCTAGTTTCTCAACTGGAAGTCTTGCTTGATTAAAGAAACTCGCTAGTTTAGGCTCCATATCCCACATTGCTAGGGGTCTTAGCTAGGGCACTCTCGGATGTTCCTGGGAGTTTTGTGCTAGGTTTCTAGTTCATCTCAGAGATTCTCTCAATTTCAGTTGTCCCAGAGATGACCTCTCCAGCTATCTCTCCCAGTACTCTTGCTCGCTGTAGCCCCCTACTTGATCCCTCCTATCCTCATTCCTACCCCCATCCAGACCCCTGCCCCAATCATCCACAATGTCTGTTCTATTCTGATTTACATTTCTGACTTCTAGGAAATGTATACCAATAACTATCTTACTAAGAACTGACCCAATTGCATTTTTCACTGACTTGGTTTTTATTAAACTCTCTCTCTCTCTCTCTCTCTCCTCTCTCTCTCTCTCTCTCTCTCTCTCTCTCTCTCTCTTCTCTCTCTCTGGTGTGTGTGCAATTGTGTGTATGAGTAGCCAGAGGACAACACAGTCAGTTTTCTTCTTTATACTATGTGTGTCTCTAGGATTGAACTCACTCATATTGCCAGGTTTGAGCATCTTCTGAGCCATCTCTTTAGACCTGGATCTTACTATTTTTAAGATCTAGAGAGGAAATAAGATACCAAGCGTAAGAATTTTTTCATTAGATGCTTAATTTGAATCTTGGATATAGTGGTAACAATGCCAGAGCAATGCAGAGATATTTGGACCAAATCTTGGATTTCCCAATGACATTTTTTTTCTATGTAAAACAAACCCCAAGTCCATGTCATTTAAGGATATGAGAAGTTCTGTATCATCTAATGTTGTAGAGTATATCTTCCTCTATTGGACCACCCTAAAATCTGAAATGGTTATCTGAGGAGGGGCAGGAGACTTTGGTTCCACTCTGTGATTGCCATTACCATATCTATTGCACTCACTACTATTGGTAATAATTCAGAGCTCAAGCTCCAGAGTAACCGGTAAATCATATGAATGGAGTATTTGTTAATCGCACTTTGCCACCTCCTGCCTCTGTTGATTGATCACCCAGTGTCTCACTTTCCTCATCATGGAAACGAGTGGCTCATAGAACTGTCAGGATAAAATGATTGAAGCATGCAAGATGGCAATAGCATACTGCAAGACCTACACCTGGTGGCTGCTGTAACTGTCATTGCCACCATCAACATCAGCACTATAGCTACATTGTTGCATTGTGTTCTTGTTCAGGAAATGGTTTTCAACTCAATGGGATAATTACTCTTTTAGCAAATATTCATAGTGCTTCTCTGCTTTCTTGGTTTCTTGACTGACTATAACTATCTTTGACTATTAGGTTGCTAGGGATGTCCTGTTACAAAATAGAAAATAAACAATAACAGGTATGAAATAAGTACAGTTTTAGACATACAGTTTAAAGATACAACAGCAAATAATTGAAAATCTAAAAGTAGTGCACAATGCTACCAAGATAGTAGAAATGCAGAAGGGAAGTTTAACTGAGGGTATCTTCTCTTATGGAGCATAAAGATAGCTGACTATCATGTATAAAAATTGCATATTATTTACAAGCATGATGCTAACTTCACTGAAGAACTAAGAACAAAGATCATTATCATGGTAGACTGTTGTGTAGAGGCATAGGATAGGAGATTCTGGGACAGTGGATGGCTGATCAGCACAAGCCTTTCTACACTGTTCAGTTTTAAAATTCACAGTCATTTATTACTCGATAAAATAAAGTAAAAGAGTGAAATGTCCAAAGAGCTAGAGAGTTATTTTATATTTACTTAACAATCACAGTTCTTCAGCTTTCCATATGTCATCAACACTGGCTTCCTGTGAAGCTCAGAGACATGCACAATTGTCTAAGGAGACAAGAACACATGTTTATTCATCCCAGACAGGGCTCTGAGGACAGACCCAAACTAAAGCAAATTCAAACAAAAGTAATTCCATCCCAGTCTAGCTTGGTAGTCCAATGAGTGCATTCAAGATGAATAAAGGGACAGCTACATCACTATAAGCCCAAGGCTGTATGGGTGATATTGCATCTCTGCTCAACTTGCAGGCAACTCTATCTAATTCTCTCCATTCCCAGCAATTGTTGACTGTATATACATGACATTGGCAGGGGCCTTTTGAATCTTGTGACTCTGTGCCCTGTACATTTTCTTAGATTTATTTCCTTTTAGGTTCGTAGGCCCTTGAGTCTTATACCACCCTTCTCCCTCCGTGGGTGGGGGAGTATTTCAGTATGGGCAAACCAGCTACAGAACATATGTTTACCAACTACTAATTTCAGTAAGTTTAAAATACAACACACACATACACATAAACACATGACTCAAGAAGTCACTCTTATTTTACAAACATAAACAATTTCAAATTTAGAGCTCTATGATGTTAGTTCCTAAGATTTTGCCATATGTAAAACAGCAGAATTAAACACCATGTTGTTGATTCCCATGCTACACCGACAGAATATGTATAAGTGCAGAGGAAGTCACAGTTCTATGTGCGAAAGGGGATACTGAGAAGAAGGTGGGTACAATGTAGGTGTTAGTAAAAATACTTGCTACACAGACTTCAGGATGAAGCTTATTCCTACTTATTGAGATCTATCTCCAAGTGGGTTTCCCTGTGTTAGAATTTAATCTGTTCAAAGTACATCAATTATATTTAATATTTCCAATTGTGTACTGAGGCTAGACTCCAAGACACATTTTGCTTCCCTACAAATATGAGTCGTGGTACTTACCTACTTGGGAAGGGATTCCAATGATTTTGTCATTGTGAGAGTGCTGTCACTATTTCTGTTCATGATTCCTTTTTTTTTTTTTTTTTTTTGGTTTTTCGAGACAGAGTTTCTCTGTATAGCCCTGGCTGTCCTGGAACTCACTCTGTAGACCAGGCTGGCCCCGAACTCAGAAATCCACCTGCCTCTGCCTCCCAAGTGCTGGGATTAAAGGCGTGCGCCACCACCTCCCGGCTCTGTTCATGATTCCTAATCTCTAGTTTTTTCTTATTCTCTCTGCAAAACCTGCAGATCATCCCAAATCTGCTCACTTACTTGACATTTGAATAAGAAATCAGACAACAGGTCAGGAAGACTGGAATGTTTTAAAGCTGATTTTCTTATATGAAGTGTCTTCATGTCCCTTCTTAGATATTCATCTCCCTTTTGTTGACCCAACATTCTTTATATACTTTCCTTTTCCTTATGTCAACAAGTTTATTTAATTGGCAAGTATGTTTGATGATTATGAATTCTTAGAAATATATCATTTTGTCATTTTACATCTTTATTCATTTAGTAATTATTCTTGTGTGTTTGTGAATGTACATGTATGTGTAGGTGGCTATGCATGTGTGTGAGCATGAATATGAAGGACAGAGGTTAACTTTGGGTGCCATTCCTCAGATTCCCATTCATTTTGGTTTTTGAGACCATATTCTCATCAGCCTAAAGCTTACCCATTATCTGGCCTGGCTGCCTAGGAAACTCTGGCAATCCTGTTTCCATAGTGCTAGGATTTCAAGCAGGCACTTCCATGCCAAACTTTTTTACTTGGGTTCCTGTGGTTGAACTCAAGGCTTCAGCAAATACTTTAGTAACTGAGCTATCTCCCAACCCTTCATTTATTTTCTTAAAAGTTCTATAAAGTTTATAAATTTATTCTTTATAACATGATGCTTTGAAGTATGTACCCATCTTAAATGAATCATGTTTATGAGTGGATGAACACAATGGAATAGCCTCAACCTTATGTGAAAATAAAGACAGAATTTTAGAGGAGAAAGGTGATTGGCAAAAGCTGATAATGTAGTAAGTTGGGGGAAATATTTCTCAAAGAACAAAAAATTTCAGTTATATAGAAGGCATAAATCTAAGACAACTGTTACACAAAATGTAGACTTATAATTTCTAATAATCTCAATGCAGTATATTCTTAAAAATGTCTGAGTAATTTTTTTTTTTTTGAGACAAGAGCTCATGTAGCTCAGGTTGGTCTGAAAGTTAAACCTGAATCTATACTCTGGCTTCCCTCACCTCTAACACTGCAGTCCTGGGATTATAAGTATGCAGTCCCATCAGAAAAATATGGTAGTCTTTTGTAGATATGTTCATTTGGCTTGGATTTTACAACTCTGCATATTGATTGGTTGTGGCTGTCTGTAATGATCTTTTTGTTGCAAAGAAAAGTTTCCATGAGAAGGGTGAAGATTGAAATTATTTGTGTATATATGGACAAACTTTTATAGATTGTTAATGATGATACTGGTTTAGTAAATTAGTGGCTGTAGACTCATCTCCTATAACCATGATCTCTCTAGTACATATTAGTTTGCGAGGTTGCAGATACCAAATACTTCACCCACATGACTGCTGAAACATAAGCTAAACAAGGACACCGATGAACATGTCAAACTGCATGGAGAAAAGCTTCCAAGGCCTCAACCCTACTAAAAAGAACTAGGCAACTGAGTAAAGCTGGGAGTTGAAGAAGTGTTCTTCCCAGAGAAGAACACACCAATCGTTTGTCTAATGCCAAAAGAACAGCTCTGAAAATACACATACAGGTAACATATATGTGTCTATACAAATACACATATGCATTCAATAACAGTTGATGAAAACGAGGCCACACATTTGATGGTAAGTATGGAGGGCTATATGGGAGGGCTTGGAGGTGGGGTGATGGGAAGGGGGAATTTTTGTACTTAAAATATAATTTCAAAAATAAATAAAAATGTATATGTGAGTTAGCGACGTTTATACATTTGATCTGGTCATCCTCACTCCACTGTCTACCATTACATATACCTTCATTTGAATTTCTTCCTCAATGTCTCTCCCACATGTTATTGTTTTTCTACATTTGTAAAGTATTTGAAAAATATCAAAAAAACCTTCAGATAGTGGCTATGTTGAAGTAGTCATATTTTTTTATTTGCTCTTTATTTAGAATAACTTGACAGAACCCATTTTATTTAATTTTTTTCTTTCTTTTGGTTTAGCATGATTGAATTTTGTGTGGAATGATAGGGTTTCACTGTTTTGAATGAAGGACAGCGGTAATGAGGTTTTGGAAAATACTTAGCAAAACTATTGTAAAAGACTATGGGGGTAAGAATGCTTATGATTTTAATATACATAATTCAGGTGACCTTATAGAAACTCGAAGCATTGAAAATGAATACATCTGATTTTAGGTTAATTATGAATTGAAAAGGGCATTCATATTTGAATGTGAATGCACTTAACTTTGAAAGTTTCTGGCACTTTTAATTCTAACATGATTATTTTGAAAAATCTGAAGGAAAATATAAGAAAGAACTCTAATAAAATTGTATGTGCTAATAGTACTTCCACAAATAACATTTTGGCTATAAAGAAGGGCATTGTTTATTTGTGATACTTGATTAAGAATGATGCTTCCTTACAAAATTTTGGCTTTCCATATTTTACTGATAGTCATTTGTCACTATTTTTCAATAAAGTAGAATCAGAAAACCTTTTGGGGAGAATACCATTTTCTAACATATGTTAGTTGAAATTGCTTTCATTAGGTCCAAATTAGATGCCTAAATAAAAAAAATGACAGACACTGTAACATGTCTAACTGAAAGGCAGATGGAGTCATTATATTAGTACTACTCTTAAATGATTTTATTAAAATATTACTTCTTAGTTTTTCCTCTAAAAGCCATTGTTCATAAGACATTCTTACTAGATAAAATGATCACACAGGAGTTATGTTAGATAAGAAACTGATTTCTTGGTGCCTATGCTTCAGATAGAAAACTGACAGGAAATGTCATAAGAAACCACATCATTGGTTGTGAGCTCTAGTGCTTCTGGACCACCTTAGCCCATTAAAGGTCATCACAGAGGACACACATAAACATGCCATCTTACATCTCATCATAGCCTGTTAAGTAGAAATATTTATCTATCTCAGGTATATCACAAATTCAATCCCCTGCAGTAATTTCAAATAAATAATAATAAATGTCTTTAGTGTTTCCATGCATTTCCCCACATCAATTTGTCATTTAGGACCAAGTGAAAGGGATTGTATCATGGGATGTCTGGACAAGTTGAGAACCAGTCAGTATGTGTGTGCCATTCTTCCATCAATTGTGATACTGTCTATCCACAGAAGCTAATTCTGGGCTATATGGGCTGCTGAGTTCTACTGTGGACTAATAGTTGTAACACTGTACCTGTCCCATCCAACAGATCTGCCATGAAAGTCTCCAAAGAAACAGAATCCCCTTTACTTCCCCAGTCCCTGAAATTCAATGGAAATACAAGTTAAAAACACTTATTTCTATGAAGTTTCAAAAATGAAGGTGTGATTCTCAAGAGCAAACACAAAGACAGTTTCTCCAGAGTGCTGTGACTTTTCATTGGCTTCTGAAACACTCACAACCTGCGCATGACAAAATCTTGAGGAAGAGGCAAAGTTTGCACTGCAAACAGTATGACTGGAGGCTTTCTCAGTGGAGCATAGAAAGTGGAACTGTTCTTGCTCCTTTGGTGTTTCTTCACACCATTTCAAAACACAAAGTACAGGTTCAGATCAGATTTATGATATATTGGACTTAGAATGCCACTGTTTGCAGAGTCAGCCATCTCAGGTCAGTGCTTCGGCATGGCCAGTCATCCTATGCATCATCCACCATTCAAGTTCATCCAGGCCTAGAAAATGTTTTCCCTCTACAATTTTGTTGCCATAATTTGTAGGTAAAACTACTTAAGTATTCGAAAGTCAGCTGAGAATCTGGAGAGAGGGGCCATTTACATAGATTTTTGGATACATTGCACATGCAGGCATAGTGGCTCATGGTGTGCCTGTCCACCCAGTCTAGACAGTCTAGAAGACTGGTGTTAAACATAACACTATTTATGTTGAGTGTCCATTCTGAAATAGACTTCATCCCCTGTCCATCCCAGATGGCTCTGATTGCATGGATGTTTAGGAGAAATTGAGGCCACAGTGCTCTAATTTCTCATGAACCACTTCCGTTTCTTGTAGTTATAAAATACCCCAGTCATCACTTCATTATTGTAGGTTCTGAATGCAAATAATTCAACTGCTCACATAGAAACAGCATCTGCTTTTCTTCTGTATGTGTTTCCTCTGTAAAGGTGCGTGAGCATAGAATGTCAGCAAACAGCGATGAACACGAGACATGAGTGCAATTCATAGTATTTATGTGTCATTTCATAAACCAGTCTCTGACTTTCTACAATGTTAAGAATCATACCCACATCTCCTATTTAAAACCAATGACACTTAAAATAAAACAATTGTATGTTTATGTAAACCTCTCTGTAGTTTGTTTTTGGAAATGGAGAAGTGGATGAAAGAGTGTCGTATTTTATAGAAGAATTGTTGTCAGTTGTGTTTATAATAAGAACTTATAATAAGATCCATGTATCTATTCACTTTATTATAAAATATTAATATAATATTTTAAAATATATATTTTAAACTAAATAATATTATAAAATATATAATATAAAATATTAATAAATATAAAAATCTCTAATACTGTATAATACATGCAATACAATAAGCATTTTTCTGCATTAACTCTTTATTCTTCATCCTGGAAGGGATTATGGATGCCTGAAATGCTTTCTCAGCTACTGAACACTGGCTGACTTGCACTTAAACTACTGGACTTATGTCTGGACTTTGAGCTGTGACAGTTATGGGTTTCTGCCCTTACAAAATGAAAGACCAGTTAAAAAATGAAAGGATGTTTTTTTTGTTTGAGACAAAACAGGCAGACCATTGTTTGCGTAGGTTCTTCTTTTTCTTCCTTCAGTGGGAATAAGAAGCTGCCCAACTGACTGTTGTCCACTGTTGGTGCCATTGTCTCGAACTCAAAGTGTGGACATGAATATATTGTTCATACATGAGAGCCAATATTGCCTTGTGATGCTTGTGTTAAAATACAAGATAAGATGACTTATCCCCATTGCTTCTCTGGGAAAAAAGCATAAATGTGTGTCATAAATTCTCAGTGTTTACCCTCACAATTGACCTTTACAACAGTCCTCTGTGAGTAGAAACTTCTGTGGGAGCTCTGGATGTAAAGATGGGTTGATTTATAGAATACAAGACAGTGGATTCTGGTTAAGCATTTGGAAGCCATTTATCAACTCTATTACACTTTCCTTTCTTTTGTGTCCTGAGAACAAATGGTTCAGTATTACATTCTTTTCTCTGACTTCCCTACTGGAGGATTTCCAGAGCTTCACATTCATTATTACTACACATGGCAACATCTCTCCCACAGGAGCAAAAACCACACTTGTCAAAATTAATTTCTATTCCTTGTAACACGGGATGTGATAGAAATTCTGTCACTATAATAAGGACACTTTCTGATTGACAACTTTGATGTTTTAGTGAGAAAATAAATTGTGCTTTGGACTCCATGAGTTAAATCAGATGTGGTTTTGATTTCTGCCTTCTATTTCATTGCACATTATTTTCAAATAGTGTAAATTACTAAGAAGTTCTGAAAAATTCAAAGGTATATATATCATGCCGTGCCAAGAAAAAAAATAATGTGTTTTTAATGGCATATTCATCAATGCCGAATTCAAACAATTGTATGAGAGCCCATGAATGCATCAAGGGACTTGGCTTTCACCTTAGCAGCTAAGGTGAACAAATAAATAAACAACTGAGCATAAGGGTGTTGTCGAATGTATTATTCCACCACACAGAAAACAAGCACCCGAACCTAAGTAACAGTGGAGAGACACAGGGAGGACAGTGCATATGCTTTCAGAAAGCTCTTATTTATATCTTTCTTTCACATCTTCCCCCACTCCCAGAAAGTTACTGGATCAATATTTTTGTTCCTGAAGTTCATTAATGGAATAAAAAATTGGAGCTCTAGTAGAATCTTGCTCTATTTCCTTGATGGTTTTGAAAATTTATCCAGTATTTTAAGAGTATTTTGTTATATATAACCATTGTATATGGTTAATCTTTGTGTATGACACTGTGTTCCATAGGGGAATTTCATGCAAATATATTTTTGTACATTGTGAATGTGCCCCTTCATGCCCCACATACTCCCAATTTTCACTCCGATCTCCTGTTAGTTCCCTTTGTTCCCTAGACAGTCTTACTTCTACTTTTGTGTCATATATATATGCATGACTTTGTGTATCTGTATAAGATCTGGTGATGTATTAAAGAAAACACACAATATTAGTCTTTCTGAGACAAATATAATTACCTAAACTTATATACATATTTTTTTTGTGCAAATGACATAACTTTGTCCTTTATGACAAAAACAAACAAAACAAAGAACAAACACCAAAGTATCGTCTGTTTTGGGACACATACTTTTGCTTCTACAAGTTAACTTTTTGGGTAGGCTACAATGAACATTGATGTGCAAGTATTACTGATGTGTTAATGTGGAGTCCTTTACAGAAACACTTAGGATTGGTACAGTTAGATCATATGGTAGATCTCCATCCAGCAGTTGAGGAGCCTCTATACTAAGTCTCACTTTGACTGAAGTGAGATGGAATCTGATGGCTAGTGAGTTTGACTATTGTTTGTGTGTTTAGTAGTCATTTTTATTTAATCTTTTGAGACCATCTATTTCATTAGCTCCTATTGATTTGGTTGTTCAATTGCTTCCTGTTTATTTTATTGAGTTATTTTATATTTGGGTAATTAATTTTCTGTCAGATGCATAGCTGGAAAATATTTTGTTCCATTCTATCTTATTCAGTTTCCTTTGCTGTGCTGAAGATCTTTAGTTTCATGGCATCCCACTTGGTGACATAATTTCTTGAGAGATTTGAGTCCTATGTAGGAAACTTTGGCCTCTGCTAATGTTTTGACATGTTTTTATTAGTTTTTCCTTTAATAGTTACAGAGTTTGGGGCCTTACATTAAGAACGTTGGCCCACATCTGAAATGTAAATAAATAAAATATCCATAAAAATATCTTATGAAATATTAAGATAACTCCTATAAATTAATAATAAAGAAAAGAACTTTGATCTTTTGGAGCTGATTTTATGCATGGTAACATATAACAATCTTGTTTGATTTTATATATGGATGTTCAGTTTCCCCTACCACTGTTTGTTGAAGAGGTTGCCTTTATTTCAGTGTATATTTTTGGCATTGTAAGAATCAAATGTCTATTTTATATGAGTTTTTATATTGGTTTTCTGTTCTACTTTATGAATTTATTTGTTGTTTTGTGGCAGAACTCTGTGAGTTTGTTACTATGATGTTAATATAATCTGAAATTAGGAATGGTAATACATCTAGTATTGTTTTGAGTAGGATTATTTTAGTTATCTGGGTAGTCTTTGTGTTTCCATATAAATTTTGAGATTTTTATTTCTGTAAAGAATGGTCTTAGAATTTTGTTGGAATTGAACTCAAATCTATAGACTGCATTTGATAGTAAAGCAATTTTCCCTATATTAAATCATCTAATAGTCTTTCCATTTCTCAATGTTTCCTTATTCAATGTTTGTGTGATGGTTTGAATAGAAATGGGCCCTGTAGACCCATACATTTGAATGCTTGGTCATTAGGTGGTGCCACTTGACAGGGATTGGGAGATATGGCCTTGTTAGAGAAGTGTGTCACTGGTCATAGGCATTGGTGTTTCATGCTCAAGCCAGACCCAATAACTCTCTCTTCATGCTAATCCAGATGTAAAACTTCTATGGATTAACCTTCTGGAACTATAAGCTAGCCTCATTAAATAATTTCCTTTATAAGAGTTGCTGAGAGCATGACATCTTTTCATGGTATTAGAAAATTTCCTTGTAATTTCTTTTATTTTCTGCTTGAAAATTTTCCAGATCTGTTTTTGAGGCAATCATGGGTAGGATTATTCTCCTGACTTATTTCTTGATGCGTTTGTTATTGGTACTTAGGAAGGCTACTAATTTTGAGTATCAATTTTGTATTTTCCACTTGCTCAAAGTGCTTAAAGAAGAGTTTCCTTGTAGAGTCCTTAGTGTCCCTTATGTATAAAATCCTATCATATCATATGGGGGACAATTTTAATTCTTCCTCTTCTAATTGTATCTCTTTTATTTGTTTCTCTTTATCTTGTCACTCTAGCCAGGATTTCCAGCACCCTATTGTATAAGAGTAGAGAAAGGGGGAACTCTTGTTTTTTCCTGATTTTAGTAGAAATGTTTTTCCCATTTTTATAATGGTGTCTTATGTTTGGCATATGTCCCTTTGTTCTGTTCAGATATGTTCCTTTTATTCCTAGTCTCTTAAAGGATTTTATCATGAAAGGATGTTGGATTTTTGTCAAGTGATTTCAGCATCTATTGGTATGATGGTCTGCTATATGTTTTTGAGTTTATTTATATGGTACATTAATTTATGTATTATTACATAATTAATTTATAATTAATAAATAAATTTATGTATTAATTTACATATGTCAAACCATATTAGCATCTCTGGAATGATGAGAACTTGATCATGATGAATAATTTATTGGTATCATCTAGAACTTAGCTTGTAACTATTTTATTGAAACCATTTCTTCTATGTGCATGGTATATACTTACCTTTTCGGTTGTGTTTTTACCATTTTTGCATTAGGGTAATAATGGTTTTACAAAAAGAATTGGTAACACCAGCTTTTGCATAGCTTGGGCATTCGTGTTAATTATCTATCTGGGCTTGTTCTTTTTGTTTGTTTGGTTGTTTTTGTGGTTGGAAGAATTTATATTAATGTTCCATTCTCATTACATATGCATAACATATATATGTATAGATATGTTTATAGTTTTATTTTTGGTTTGAATTTGGTAGATCATAAGCATGTAGATATTTATCCTTTGTGTTTAGATTTTTTATATTAATGATATATGTTTTTAAGGGATGTCCTATTAATTTGCTGGCATTGATTTTATCATTAGGGTTTTTTTCTCTTCCTTTTTCTTACTTGGCTAAAAATTTTAAAAATTTGTATTTCATTAATTTTTGCCCTAATCTTAAGTACTTTTGCCTTTTGATTTTAGGTTTTATTTTTTTCTTATTTTAATAAGATCATAAGGTGAATTGTTATTTATTTGTGGTCACCATGGTTTTGTAATGTAGGCACTTACAGCTGTAACCTTACAACTTAAGACTTATTCATTGCATCCTAGAAGTTTGGAATGTTGTATTTTCATTTTTATTTGATTATATGAAATTTTTATTTCCTAATTGATCTTTTTCAATAACCCCTTTTTCATTAATAAAGTACTGCTCAGTGTGTACAAATTTGTGTATTTTAGTTTCTCTTATTGTTTTTATTTTCATCCTATTCGATTCTCAGATAGAATAGAAGAAATTATTTCAATGTTCCTTTGTTTGTTAGAACTTGATTTATGTCTAACTACATGGCCAATTTTAGAGAACACCTGTAGGCTGCTGAGAAAAGTATGTGTTCTACAGTGTTTGGGTGGGATAATGTGTAAACGTCTTTTGGATCCTTTTGATTTTCATCTCACTTAATTCAGTTAATTCTTATTTCGTATGGGATAATTTTTCTATCAGTGCAGCACAGTACTGATATACCTATTATTGTGTTGTATCTTTTTGGTTAGTAGTGTGCATTTTATGAAAGTAGATGCACTTGTTTATGGTGCATGTATATATTTAAAATTCTGATGTACTCTGGATGAATTGTTCCCTTATTTAGTGTGACGTATCTACTTTATTTTTCCTTACTAGTTATGGTTTGAATTCGTCTGGGAGTATAGCAGTGGCACCAGTTTACTCCCTAGTTCATTTGATAGAACCTTTTCAATCCATTCACTGCAAGACAGCATCTATGTTTGATGCTGAAATATACTTCTTAGAGGCTACAAAAAGGTGGTTCCTGTCTAAAATTTAATCTGCTAATGTTGTCTTTTGATAGGGGAGTTGGCATAATCTGTCATCAAAGTTGATATTGAAAGGCACAAATAAATTCCTGTCTTTTAATTTATTGTGCAGTGTTTGGTGTTTTCCTATTCCTCATTTACATAACTACTAGCATGTTTACTTTTTTCCAGTAGCCACATGGATATGACTAACTTTCATTCTGTCTGAAGGACTCCTTCAAGAATTTCAGTAGAATTTGCCTTAGTGGTCATGAATTTCTTTAGTCTTCTTTTATCTCTTAATTATTATATTTATTTTATTGGGGTATAATGATTTAATTATTATATTAGATACTGTCATTTATTAAATGACTGCCAGCTTTCTTTTAGAACATAACATACTCTATTTCAAGATCTTGTGGTTCCTAAGATTTTGCTTAGAAATCATGGTTATTATGACTGGCATGTTTTATTGGATATAGTGTTCTGTATATCTATTGTTTGAACTACAGTATGATGTGTGAAGATTCTTTTCTGATCTTATTTGTTTTATTTTTAGACTGTTTTCTGAGATCACATGGGTATTGCTTTCTCTAGATTTGGGGAAGTTTTGCTATGGTGTTATGGAATATATGAATATGAAGACCAAACACACACACACACACACACACACACACACACACATATATATATATATGTATATATATATATATATACATATATATATATACATATATATATATGTATTTCTAGCTTCCTAATTTTTAATTTTCTATCCCATTTAAAGTTCCCCTGAAACCAGGGATTTTGTATTTGGTGGTGCTGTTTGGAAAGATTATTTAACTTTTAGGAGGTGGAGCCTTGCTGGAGAAGCTATGGCAGATGTGCCAAACTTGAAATGGACAAATGAAAACCTTGCATTGTTTTCCACTGTTTGAATGTGTGCTTTGATATTCTTAGCATTTTATTAAACTAAATAAAAGTAGAAAAATAGTTTTACAAAGAAAAGAACTATTAGTTAAAACTTAGTAGAAAAGAAAATGTATATTTAATTGTCAGTATTAGGATAAGTGCTATTTGTATATTATAAATAAATAAATAAATAAATATATATACACATATATAAATATATATGTATTTTTCTATGTAGTATACACAGACAATTACATATACATAAATATATGTAATTCATATATGTATATATGAGAATATTTTTATATCATATATTAAAATGTATAAATATAAAAACCAAACCATATGCATATATACATATATGGTTTTTACAATTTTCTAAACTTCATTTTAGCATATAAAACTTAGAGAAACTGATTATTCTTAGAATGTATTCTAGAATATTGCATGCTAAGGGTTTTCCAGGCAAATATATTTTGATTTAATCCAAATAGTGGATTAGTAACTTGTGTAAGCTATGAGTAGACATTAATTGCCGTGCTAGGACTTTTATAAATTATTCATAAATTAAAATCTTATTTTTAGAGCATAGCCAACAAATAAAATTTAATTGTAGGGTGTTCATGCAAACTCAGAATTATGTAAAACTTGCAATCTTGCATACTAAAAATAGAGAATGGTGTCCTTAACCAACTCTCTGCTTTACTTGTTAAGACTGTCAGCCTTCAGCAATAAAAACCTTTCCTTCAAGAAACTCAATATGCCTAGTAAGCACCATGACTCATTCCCCTCAAGAAATTTTCCTCCTCAGTTTTTATTATTTAGTATTTATTTCTCTCTCTTCTCTCCAAAGTGTTCTGTCCATTTGACTAGTTTCTATTCTCTTTCTGGAGACAGGTTGACTTTTTCCATCTCTGCATTCTTCTGATGAGTGCCTCATCATCATGGTACCTTCTTATATATTTTCCTTCAGCCATGAATCTTCAGCAGATTACCCCAAAGCTCCATTTCCCAACTCTATCTGGATTTCTCATTATGTAGCCTTTACTATTAATGCCCATGGGTCATTAGTATTATTTGCTTTCATTTTCTATCTATTCAGATAGTATATTAAATGAAGTGAGCAGAGAGTTTAAAAAAATCATCTCCACCTTGGTCTGTGCTGCTTTTGTATTATATAAACTATATTAGGTTTTCTCATTGTTTCAAAGGAAACACCAAAGGGATTAAAGATACTCAACATCTCACTGAAACACATCGAGTCTAGCTCAGCTTAGCTTAGATTGCAGTGGTAGACATTGGTTTCCACACTGTATGTCCTATATATCTTGACATGGCCAGTGAATTACTTGTCAAGAGGGGACAAAGGGTTTATATCAGAGTGTAAATTAATTGTTACTTAGTGATATAGCATTCATCTGACATTTTTGTTTTTAAACTTTTATTATCTTCAGCCTCATTAATATATCATTGATGTTCTAAGGCACATGTATCTAATGTGTTTAAATACCAAAATTATTCCCCCCACATACATGCATACACAAAGAAATTCAGATAAACATACACAAACAGAAGTACTTCTAGAAGTGATAGATGCATTTAATAAATGGTAAACATACCTTGGTTTTGGTGATGATGTCATGAATATATATATATAGATGTCCATACTCATTAATGCAATATTTGTATCTAAAAAATTGAAAACAAATCAATACCTTTAATTTCTCTGAATATGTTTTCACTTGGCAGTGGGTATACATGCAAGTGTATGTGCATGCAAAGGCCAGAGGTTGTTATGGGTGTATTCCTCAATAACATCATTTTGATCTTTAATCAGCATCTCTCACTGAACCTGAGGCTCTGTTATTCTGCTTACCAATTGGAGACTTCTAGGGATCCTCTTCTCTCTGCCTCCCCAGGTTGGGATTACAGGTATGTGGTGCTAGTCTTGGTCTTTTACATGGGTGCTGAAACTTATACTCAGTCCTCCTGTTGCTTGCAAAGCAAGCACTCTACCAGCTGAGACATCTCCTAGATCTCTGAAGCAGAATTTTTCTTTGAGAAAGATAAACGCTAGGGAAGAAAAACCCTTCATTATAGTCCGTGCATTGAGGATAGCTGATATGTTCCTGTGACAACTTTGATCTATTAATGAGAAAAATTAGTTGTGATTGACTTGTTTTCTATTTTGATTCAAGCTTTGTAGTAATGAATCTGTATTTGAAATACTGGTAGTCATCGGGTATTTGGTATGCACAACCAAGCATAACATAGATAGAGCAGATGACAAGTGAAGCCCATCAGAGTGATGGACTCTTGTTTCTGAAAGTAGAAACTCATTCAAATTTATATTTAGCAGTTATTTTCAGCATTGTGCTGAGATCCAGGAATTAACTGCCTAATTCTGACTGTGACAACCCCTGTGCTTGGATGTGTGAGAACACTGAGCTTCCATGGTCCAGAGAGTGTACTCTAGATTAGTCGAAATTTGGACTGCACCTTTGTCTTGCTGCCTGAAATGCTTTTACACCTTCATGAAATGTCCTTCTTGGCCAAAAATACTGCTGGAGCCATTGCTGTGGCTCAGTACTAGGCTAACTCTGATGTCTTTGCCCTTCAATCCTCCTGTTGTTGAGATGCCTTGGCAACTCTGAAATCCACAGGCATCTTCTGTCCTTCTTTTCTGCTTTCTCTTCATTTGTGAGAAGCATTTTGCCACATGATCTGGATATTACATGTGATTTGCTGATGCAGTGACAGCAGCAATACAATACAGCAGCACGTCAGATTTTCATTTACTTTCTTATGTATGATTTAGAAACATTTGTCTTCAGTCTATTTTGAAACTGCATAGTCTTTCTTAAATGTATACAATGCCTTGGAGCTATTTGTTAAAATGTGTTAGGTATTTGGGGACCTAAATTAAAATGTTTATTATTCTTTTATGAATCCACAATAGCAAGATGTGGTTAACATTCTGTGCAATGGCGTCTGACGAGTCCTGTGAGCAGTTATTGCCTGTGTGGTAAGCCCATCAGGACCCTGACTAGATTTTATGAAAAAGGAAAGATTGGATTTCCCTTCTCACCAAAAGAATCTTTTGGATTTTTAAATCTATTAATATGAAATTTGTCTGAAATAAATCTTGGAATATGGGGCTAGAGAAATGGCTCAGCAGTTAAGAACACTTGCTCCCTTGCAGAGGACATGCTGTAGATTCCCAGCACCCAAATGGCTCAAAACCATCTGTATTTCCTGCTCCAGGGCATCTGACATCCTCTTATGGCCTCCAATGGCACCAAGAATGCATATGGTTCACATGAACATTCAGGAAAGCACTCATACACAAAATAATAGAGAGCATCTAGCAATGTGTATTTTTATTTTCATGTTAGAAGTTGGATATTTTCTTTATACACACACACATTCACACACCACCACAAACCCTCACTCCCACACCCCTCACACAAATGAAAAGTTTATTTTAAAGTCAATTGAAGATAAAATATTAAGATGTAAAACCCTAAATGTGCCCATGTAGTTCCATATTATTTTTAGTATTCAAAAATACACATGCTTTGAAGCCAGCCACACTTGTAGTCACAGCACTGAGGAAGGTGAAGCTGGAAGATTGTGACTTCAAGATCATCATGGCATTTGTTCTTAAAAGCAACACAAAACAAACAAAAACCTTGACTTAGAGGAGAAACTGTTGAAATGATCTATTTTTAAATGGAATTTGGCTTTTAGAAACCATTTTTATTCATTTCATTTTCTATTCCCATTGGGACACATAATCCCTTCTGGGTGAGCCTCTTCCTGAAGAATATGCACCAGTATCTATGCCTTGTATCAAAAGGTGTGAGGTAAAAGAAAGAAGGGAGGCTTGCAGGAATATGATAAAATACATTACATGCTTGAATGAAATTGTCTTATGTAACACTGTATACTAAAACTAAACTAAACTAAACTAAACTAAACTAAACTAAACTAAACTAAAAAATTAGTAAAAATGGCATCATGTTTGGTCCATGGTTCATGGAAACAAAATAAATAAAATGTCATCACACAGGACATCAAAGTAGTATTGGACACAACACTAAACAGTTATCCAGAATTATGTGACACAATCAAATGCAATGAATAAGATAGTAGTGGACACTACACTAAACAGTTATCCAGAATTATGTGACACAAATCAAATGCCATGAATAAGATAGCAATAAAATAAAATAAAATGAAAATCTGCTTTGTCCCATTGGTAATTAAATAAAATTAAACTCAATGAGGTTTCAGTTGAGGGAATTGTAGGCCAGCAGCCCAGAGACTGACGTTAAGGAAACTCTGATTAGAATTTTAATCTATGCATTTAGAGCTGGAGAGATGGCTCAGAGGGTCTTTCCTGATTTCAGGGACCTGGGTTAGGTTCCTAGGAGCCATATCAGGCAACTCACAAACACCTGTAACTGCAGATGCAGAGATCCCACATTCTCTTCTGGACTAATGACACTTACACTTATGTGTGCACCCCCCACCCCGCAGACACACAGATACATACACACAGAGAGACTACAGATACAGACAACACATACACACACACACACATATGTATATCTCTCTCTTTTCCTCTGTGTGTGTGTAGGTAGGTATGTATAGGTATAGGTATATACTTAAAAATAATTTTTTATAAAACATCTATTTGTTGAATATTCTCCTACAGTGCCAAATATGAAAAGCTTACACACATTAAGTTTTAATGATTATTTACAACTGAAAAAAACCATTAAAATACGTAGGAGGTCATCTGTGTTTTCCATTAGGAATTCAGTGATATACTCTAAGCTCCTTGACAAGACTCTGTGTAGAGTTCTAGCTTCATATACTAGTGCTTCATATACTTCATGCACAGGTGTGTGTGCCTCCCAGCACCACTCTGGACACCTTTCTCACAGTGTCACCACAGCATATGAGAAGGCTGCTGAATGGCTTTCTTAAGTGTAAACAGCGGCCCAGTATGTCACTATGGAGTGATGAGTGATTGAAAGACCACTTAGGGATGGAGCAAGGGTGTGAATCATCTGTGGGTGTCTTATGAAAGACAAACACATTATATGAGGGTCTCGTATTGAGCCTTGGAATTTTACTGTGCAGCTTTTTATTTAAAAATCATTCCATCACTTTCTTCTTCTCTTTCCTTCTTCCAACCCTTACATGTCTCTCCAACCTTTCCCATGTACCCTTCTCATTCCCTCAAATGGATAACCTCTCTGGGTTTTTGTTTTATTGGTACACAGAAGTTGAAACTGTGAGCTAGTGTCTAGCTTTGGTCAGGGGTAGAGTTAATTTAGGCAATGAACTACCATAATTCTGATGGTAAGTGGTATATGACATAAATATCCACACTCTTTACTCTTGGAAGGAAATAATAACGAGAGTGTCAGAGAAAGGTGAGAAACTGCTTTGGAAGTTTTAATACCAGTAGCATGCTGATGTGCAGCAAGTTTCACTTTGTGTTAAAACAACACAGTTTTCTTTGTTCTGCTCTTAATAGGAAATAGTGCAAAATTGTCCTTTGACCAATAATCTATCCTGAGATCTGTCTGAGCAGTTCTCTGTGCTTTATGTTGACGCTATTGTATTACTGATTCACTAAAAGTACCAGCACTTCCTGGAAAACTACCTACACTTCTCTCCTATTGTCACTGTGGTTACCCAAGTATTATATCTTAGAGACTCGTGATCCTGTCTCAGTACCTGAAGCTCCTGACAGTGACATTTTTGTTTTCTCCAACTTAAATCCTCAAGGAACTCTTAATCTAAAACTGACTTTGAGGACACTAGAAAATCACAAGATCATTAACCTTCTCAAGAGGATTTGCAAAATTAATGAGATTTCTTTGACATTTTGAATGGTAGGGGGAACACTGTTATAAGAGATTTTAACTTTTCCTCTTGTATTTGTATGGATAAAAGTATTATTGTATATTTAAGAATGGAATAAAGTTCCCAGAATATCTCTTTGTTCCTTGAGTTCATGTTTCTGGTGCTCTTTACTTGACATTAAACAATAGCTGTAAGTAACAATGGAAAAAATATTGGTTAGGAACAGAGCTCAGTAGCAGATGATTATTGTGTGGAAAGCCCTGAGGTAACACCAGAAAAGCCAATTGAAGAAAAGATTGAGTGAATGAGGAAGGAAGACTAGAAGAAAGGACACAATGGAGAAAGAATGGGGGGAGGGAGGAGGAAGGGAGAGAGAGAGAAGAAGGAAGAAAGAAAGGACAGGAAACCAAGTAGTTGAAAAACCAACCAATATGAAAAATGACATATTAGTTGTATACTTTTTGTTATTTATTTATGTATTTAAACTCCAGATTATTCCCCCTTCTGGTCTACTCTCCTACTGTTCCATATCCCATACCTCCTCCCCAAACCCTTGTCTCCAAGAGGGTGTCCCCACCCCAACCCCCCACCCAACCAGACTCTAAACTCCCTAAGGCCTCCAGTCTCTTGAGGGTTAGGTGCACCTTCTCTAACTGAACTCAGACCCAGTAGTCTCTGCTGTATATGTGTTGGGGGCTTCATATCAGCTGGTGTATGCTGTCTGGTTGGAGGTGCAGTGTTTGAGAGATCTAGGAGATCCAGTTGATTGAGACTGCTGGTCCTCGTACAGGGTTGCCCTCCTCCTCGGATTCTTCCAGACTTTCCATAATTCAACCACAGGGGTCAGCAGCTTCTGTACATTGGTTGGGTTAAAATATCTGCATCTGACTCTTTCAGTTGCTTTTTGAGTCTTTCAGAGGCTGTCATGATAGGTCCCTTTCTATCAGCACTCCATAGCCTCAGTTATAGTGTCAGGCCTTGGGACCTCCCCTTGAGCTGGATCCTACTTTGGCCTGTTGCTGGACCTTCTTTTCCTCAGGCTCCTTCCATTTCCATTCCTGTTCTTTCAGACAGGGACAATTATGGGATAGAGATGTATATTTTTAAAGCAAACACTCATTAGATCTTTAATTCTTGCTATTTTAAGTCATGTGCCATGTAGTTTATATTTTATTCTGATATGTTCTTAAAAAGTACTTGCAATAAACTACAAGTCAGAAGTACCAGGCATAGGGAGAGCAAATTTCTACTGGTATTTAAATAGTTTTGAGACCATACTCTTGAACCAAGCCAGGGTTTACTTACCTGCAAGGGAGAAGCCAATACATTCATGGAAATCTAACAAAACAGATCAACAGGAAATAATTATGTGAGTGAACATACTGATAGAGAATACATAAAATCTTTGTACAGAATATTGTTAATGTTTTCATGTTCTACTTTCTAGCTGTAAGGACTTCCTTTCTTATTTTCTTAACCAATCAATAAATCTTGAAATTAATAGACTGTCTGTATTTTTTCATTTCCTAATCCCTTCAGAATACAAAGTCTTATTGATTATTCTAATATTCATTACAATGTAAACCTACAGAAAGTGATATAGTTGGAAATATAGGTAGTATACCAAGACATCTATGCAATGTCATATTTGAGAGCGATAACCCCCAAGCCAGTTATGACCAGGTTTGTTGCAAGGAACTGCTGTGGATATTATGGAACAGATACTTTCAAAGTCTTCTTGGAAAAGCTGTCTTTTCTTTGAGTTCCAAACCTTCCAGATGATTAAGAATGTCAGTTCCTGATAAACCCTGAAGTATTAGAATTATTTTGGCAATCTGAAGAAGGAAATTGTTCAATCTATGGATATTACTGGCAAATTTTTATGGTAATTGGCTTGGCATTTTAGCTAAGAAGCTTTTAAATATCCCTTTCAAAATTTCTTAAAAAACAAACAAAAACAGAAAACAAAAAAGAAGGGGAACTATAGAGATTAAAAACAATATCTCATGTCTTTGTATTTTTATTAGAGGAGATACTATTTATTGTCTATAAGCTATTTTTAGACTCTTCTATAAATAGCATGGTTTTACTGCTAATAATGTAATCTATGCTCAATCTGGCCATCTTGATTAAATTTTAACCTGTACCAAATTTTTTTAAAATGAAGTTTTTTTTTCTTTCCAATTCCAACTCTTCAAGCTTACCTAACTATTTTTCTCCTACCCTTAGATCCAGCATTGTACTGAAAAATAAAAGCTGATTACTTGAGCCTTTATTGGCATGCCACACTGTTGCAAAGTTGGTCTACCTCAATCTAAAGGAGCCTCGATAATTTAACATTTATATCACAACAGATCATGTGTGGAACTGTCATAGTTCATTCCCACATCTTCCATCATCTGATGCTAGAAATAATTATGACTGTGGATGCCTACACCATCAGCCTGACCATTATGACCATAAATTAAGAAATCTCTTAGATTGCCACTGTCATTGTTTTCCTGTCATTACAATGTGCTCAGTTCAAAGGCATCTTCTCACTTGGATGCATTTGTTTTCAGATTGGAGCTCAAGGATTGCCATCAGTCTTTGCTTTTTGTTTTCATTAAAGGATTTATCACTAAATGCCTGGTTACTAGGCAAATATTTTCTATTGCCATGTCCTGACAGGTGGTTCAATTAGCTCCTCACCAATGGTACCTTGCTGAATTGCACCCCAGGGACTAACCCAAGGACTAACTGTGTGAAATCTGATCTTCCATATGTAAAAGATGATCTCTTAGTTCCGCTAACATTCCTCTTCATTCTATTAAGCCTGACACAGGCTTCTTGATGCTGTCGGTCTTAGCTTTCCAGAGCTCATTTTACATAAAAATATTAGCAAATAGAAAATATTAAGTTAATGTTAAAATTATTGCTGTTTATAAATCTGTAAGTCAGATCAATGAAGTTTCATTCTCTGTTCATTTCTTCAGAGATTTTTGTGTACTTTAACCAAAAACTATTGGCAGTCTTACTAAATCCAACCATGAAAATACACTGTCTTGTGGTGAGATGTCTTCCTTACTATTTTTCCACATTAGGCAATGCAAAGCAATTATCCAATACTTGTCCATGGAATATAGTGGGTTGGGCACTGCTAGACTACACGACTCTTCCCTGTGCTCAAATTTGTCTTGGGGAGGAGAAAGAGATATCTGATAGTGATGGAGTCTTTACACTAAACCCTCTATCCCTCTTAATCTTCACTTTACTAAGTAAATATTATTTTATTATTCTAACTCTCAGATAAAGCTGACATTTTGAAGGAGCCTATCAGATTTGTAAAGTGCATGCTTGATCTTGATTTTATGAAAGTCAAGTAGATAATGTGAAGTCTCTCAGGAATTCCACACTTTGCCAACATGCACAGCTTTACAGAATAAATATAACTTCAGATTGGGGAATTAATTTGCTATTTACTCAGTTTTTATTGCATAAAAAAGATCATTAATGATAGACACTCTAATGCATGGCCAGAAGCATTTTGAATGATTTCATGGTTGAAGATACGATCTAAATTAAGATGGTGAATATTTCTTCCAAAATGTGTTAATGTGTGGCGTTACTCTGAAGTCATCTGGATTCAGGTGGTACTTACCTTCTGTGCTGGTTATATGGAGAGCTATTGTTTATTATCAGAGGTTTTTTTTTTTTTTTTTTTTTTTTTTTTTAGTAGTAACTGAATAGCTACTCAAGGAGTAAGAGATTGTGTTGAAATAAGGACTTCAAGTTGCATCACCTGTTTTCACATCTGCTTCCTCAAAGTTTCCCTGCTGTGGTCAGTGTTTCTCTTTGTTGCCTAGACTTTCAGAATGAGTGAATAAATCTGTCTTTGTATTGATATTTTACTTCTTTGATAGCTCATAAAAACCAGTGATCAAAGATGAGCTTCTCATTAATAATTTTCCTTGGTCTTTCTAAAACATACATTTAAAAGTAAAGGGGTAAAGTCTACAGAGTTTCAAGAGAGTTGCACTAAAGATACCCAACTGGTTAACTGCTTATTTTCAATAGAGGGAAACTTAATGCACCTACTTTGCTTCCTTTTCCTGTGTTATATGTATGTCCTATTTAAGAAAGATTGCTAAAGATTTAAAAATACTCAACATATCATATCTTAAACTAAACTTTTGAATTGTTTTAAAGGAATCACATCTAATTAAACAATAAGACAAATTACTTTTTAACAATGTTTTAATTACTTCAATCATAAATCTTATAGATAGGTAGTGCTATAGATTTTTTTTCTGTAAAAAGAAAAGCACATTTTTAAGTTTAACAACCATTTCTTTACAGCTCCGTTACCTGGCATAGAAGTCATAAAATAGCAACTAAGTTTCAGGAAAAAAAAAAAAAAACACTTTATTTATAAAAGCAAAACATACACGCTGCTAGAAGCTCCTTTCCCAGCTTTTAAGAAGCAATATGGCATAGATTGGGTGCAGAGAGTCTCTGAGATTAAGAAAACACAGTAGGATGGAAAGTATTTAAGAATGGGCTTCCTAACCTCATTTACAATGGTGTCTGCAGCTATTTCTCAAACTCTGGTGTGGTCTGCAGGATACTTGTTCAGCTCACACCTGAATAATGCATTGGCATATGATTTACATAGAGCCCAAGTGAGCATTTTAGTAATTCTAGGTAATATTGCTAATGCCTAGAAGCAGCACCCTGGGAACAGTAAGATATGCACACCCATTTTAGAAGAGCATATTCAAGTACAGACATTCAGGCATGATTTCCTGGCTTATTCTCAGGCCACATTCATATATTAAATTGGTCTACTGGTAAATAAAGGTGCATTATTTCCAACTTAGAAAGCCAATTTATAAATCTGGTAGCTGAATCTCTTCTTTTTGTTATGTGGATCCATTTAGGAAGTCTCCAGAAATGTTGAAAATGGCCTTAAAGAAAACCAAGCACCTAGTTTGATTTATTCCTTTGGGAAATTTTACTTGAATGGTCACTGTATTCAGGATTCTCACAAAAATATATATACATAAAATCCAAGTTTTCTCTATTCTTGCATTATACAGTCATCTCATAATTTAATAATAATATTAAATAAAAATGTTAAAATTATTATATTAAAAATAGAAGATGTATAGCGGGACTTTTCAGACCTGTCAGCAGTTAAATAATGACACATTCAACAAAGATGAGAATTAATTTGAATTTCAAATAATAAAATGAGTCATATACTAAAATCTTAAACATGCAAATTAGATATGTTAATTAAACAAATTCAATGAGCTATGATTAACATAATACAATGTATAATTATTCAGCAACAGAGAAATAGAATGAATTTTTTGTTTATTAAGATCTTGTTTAAAAGTCAGTGTCAGTGCCCTGTGGCTACAGCATTTTAATGGACAATCTTATGCTCCCAGTTTTACTAGTTATAAGCCAGGTGAACAAGACAGTTTGGCAGGGCAACTGAGAAAGGGCGCTCCATGGGAAACATGTTAACCCAACATGAAACTAGTGACAAATGGGAGTACAAGATCAAAAGGAAAATTCCATGTCCTTTCCAGTCTGCAGACACAGTCCAACTACTGAAAGACAAACTTCTCCAACTGGTTTTGGATTTCTTCATTCCCTAAAC
This sequence comes from Mastomys natalensis, assembly GCA_021653895.1. Taxonomy (NCBI): domain Eukaryota; kingdom Metazoa; phylum Chordata; class Mammalia; order Rodentia; family Muridae; genus Mastomys; species Mastomys natalensis. The sequence continues at coordinate 1,285,306 of JAJTUV010000361.1, read as the reverse complement.
CTGGAAAAATCAGGAATCCCATAGGAATTTCTTACAAAGATCCCTTAGTTTATGTATAATCTCTGAGAAAAGCCTCTCTAGTGTCTTCAGATCTGAGATTTATTGCTTTGCGGCTTTCTGAAACCAGATAAGAAAGGTTACGCTAAGTGGAGTTACAGGAAAAGTGAAGAGGAAGGTAAAGGATTGGTTTGGAATAGAATGGGAGTTTAAGGGATAAATCTTCCTTTGGATGGTGAGATTAGATAGTAACGCTCAAAACTTGCCAACCAAGGGAGCAGAGCTGACTCAGCATGATTGTGATTCCTTCTGCTTTAGTTTGACTCAAAGTAAATTTGGGAATAACCTAAGAATTAAAAGAATAATGGTAGAAATGTCCTTTTTTTTTGACAACAGACATTTTCTTTGTAGAATTCTCACTTACTCTGTGAGATGACGCATGGGTGGACATAATACATTAAGTGACACTGATGTGGCATCTACGTTTATTCATTATATTTTAGTGTGATTTTATAAAGTGTATGATAAATTAATTTTTCCAACTATCTTTTAGTGTCCTTACAGGTTGAAATATTTTGTGTATCACAGTGATTTTTGTTCATGCGTAGCTAGAAGTTTGGGAGAGTGAGAACAGTGGGAATTTAAAAGTTGTGTACAGATTGTGCATGTATACCCTCACGAAGACAAAAAAAATATCGTGGTCTTCAAAATGGCTCCAGTTTCTGCATGATTGACAGGGCAGTGTTAGTGTATGGAATTGTGAGCATGTTTTTGGAGCCTTTGGGGAGGAGCCGCACCAAGTTCATGTGCTTCCATGTGGATTGGAATCTACCACCAGGGATGCTCCCAGACTGCTGCAGACTCCCAGACTTCCCTGTGGATATTCCCAGAATCCTGTCCCTGGAAAGCTTCTAGTAGCTAGGTTGAACATCCTCCATCCCCAGGAATCTCAGTATAGCTTTCTGTGTCTAATGTCTTTATGTATGTTTGCGACTAATGATGTATCAGTTGCCATGCCTGGTTCTTCCACCCTCATGTTTCTACCTATCTGTCTACTGCCATTATATGCCTCGCATGTTTGGCGTTATACCTACAGCTCTAGGCTTGCAATGCATTTCTTTTCTGGGCGTGTTGTTAAGCAGTTACTGCACTGTCATGTCAGAGTTACAGACTTTGAAGTCAGTCAGGGCAGCCACATAGCAAACAAACAAAACTGTTGGCTCTCTGTGTTATACAAATACATCATTTAACTGTCTTGGATATGCAGAGACAATGTGCCGTACCACTTTGTCCGCCACATTCCAATCATTTCTCCTGAACTTTCCATGTAGTGGGTGAAAAACTTCAATCTACAAATTAGTGTAAGTTTAGTTTATTTTTAGTAATCTAAAAAGGCACTACATTATTTGGAGATTTTTAAAAGTATTTGGGTTGTCTGAGAATTGGCTTCATATCCTGGAAAAACTGATTTAAATGAGATTGGGATTAATCTGTGACCTGGTTATGACACCCTATGTGTATTCTCTGTGGCTTTTAGGAAGGATGATGTAGTAGGTGGGCCCAATGATGCTTGTATTCTAATGATAACTTGGGTCTCCCAAAACTGTTTGCCCAGAAGACCAGAAAGTTCAAACATAAGACATTAAGGAACCTTGCCCCTAGTTTATTTTGATTGGTACATAAAGATGCCAGCAGCCAATAGCTGGGGAGAAGAGACAGAGATGGAGTTGAGTTTTTGAGAGCTTTGAAAGAGGAGACAACAAGGAGAGGAAGAGAAGCTGTAAAGAGCTACCATGTTCAAGAGGAGAAGGAGAGCCACCAGAGGATAGCTGAGCCATAAAAATGTGGCCATGTAGGCTGGCCAATTGGAGTTAAAAGAAGCCAAGATGGAATATAGAAATTAGTAAGTAGTAAGTTGGAGTTACTGGTAGGAACACAGATTCTAACAATATGGAGGGTAGGCAGTCTGCTGTCTAAGGCATTTTAAGGCTGTGTGTGTTTTTCATCTGGGAACATAAATGGTCTAAGGTTGGAAGAAACCCTGTGCTAGGATCTATCTTATCTATCTATCTATCTATCTATCTATCTATCTATCTATCTATCTATCTATATGTATTACTTTTACAACAGGATGGTCCTTCCTAGTTACTCCTGTCTTGATGAGAAATCGTTGCCCATGTCTTTCTTGATCTGTGTCTTCTATTGAGTGTGTCTGGTGACCATCCTTCCATAGGGACAATCTCTGCCTCCAGCAAGGCATAGGTACCTCTGCATACTGGCTTTTTTTTCTGGATTTTTTTTTTTTCTGATTCTGCCTAAGTGGCCAATTTCGTAATGTTGCTATACCTCACTTGTAAGTATTTCACCTTAAACTTTGCTGCTTCCCAGTACAGACCTTCCAAATCATGATTCTTTCACAGTGCTTTTTTTTGTCGAGTTATGTGTCATAGGTGGAGACAGCAGTGCCCTATCATAGGTTGAAAAAACCACACTGGTTATTTAAAAATATCAATTCCCTTTGTAACCACTTTGGAGCACACAGTTTAGGGTTTGATTTCCTTCTAAATGATGGAATAGTAACCCTTCATCCTTAGCACAAAAGTGGGTGGTGGAAAGCGGACAGGTTCTTAGAAAAAGCCTTTAGCAGAAAGTTGAAGTTAGATAAGCATTTTGCTCCTGCGATCTGAGAATCAGGAAGTATAGGCCTCATTCCAATCTAATTAATTACATTGCATTAAAGTACGCTCTGGTTTCAGTCACTTCTACATGATCCCTTTTCCACAGAAAAGCCACTGAGCCTTCAAAGATGAAAATCAACTTTGTGTCTACTCTGCCTGAAAATACTCAGAGCACTTCCTCCTACACTAATCATAGACTCAGAAGTCTCTGCTGGCTTGTTCCTCTCTGGGTGCTCAGATCTGAAAGGGTGCTGCTTGCTCACTTCTCCATTTTATCTCCATCTGCTGCCTCTCAGTTCTTGATCACCAGCTTCCAGGCTCCCTGCTGGCTCCTCAGGGTGCTAGTGCTGTGGTCTCCCACAGAGAGACTTGTACATGATGTTGCTGTTCTCCCTCAGGGTGACCAGTTTCTTTTTACTGGATTGGCTTTCCTGCTTTTTATGCTATGACATTTAGAAAAAAACAATGTTGATGTCATTACTCAGTACATGTGAGTACATGTGAGTACATGTGAGCTTGCAAAGACAGTCAAGAGCAGTACTGAGAGCTGTGGTACTTTGTGCAGGAGACGTTTACATACTCTTTTCAACCTGATGGTACTGGATTCTATGCTTTTTTTTTTTTAAATATTTGTGATGAACAAAATTATCATCTCATGTACAGTTTAAATGGCAGTTCAATTTTCCACAACAGTGTCTCAGTCTTCCACGCAGTTGAAGTACAGTTCCTCCTGGTCTCAGTTTTCCTTCTGTGTTTACTTTTCCTCCACAGCAGCGTCAGGCACTCCACTGATGAACATGCGGCTTGATATTCTAAAGGGTGAGAGTTAATATGGAATCTGTTCTCTAAACAGAGATGCGATGTCATCTCACTGGAGTTGGAAAACTATTCCAGAAAGCACTTCCCAGGTACCTCTGTCTCACTCAGTGAAAGTCTAGTGATCATTTTCTTCCTTTGTATTTTTTTTTTTTTTTTAGATTGGCTAAGTAAACTTTTTTACTCTTTCCTCCTACCTCTCTGGTATTTATTCTGTATCTGCACTTTTCCAGGAATTAAATCACAGGTATTTACCAATTGTGAACTAATTCAAGTTCAAAATATACAAGATAACTATACCATCAGAATCTCAATGGACAGGATATAGAAACATGTATGTTGAAGTAGTACTCTATATGAGTTTTAAACATGTACGCTAAAAACTTACATAAGGAGCAAATTACTCCAAATATCATTTAAGTCAGGCAAAGGCAGTTATGCTTATATAATGTCTATTTGCTATTTTATAGTAAACAAAATGGAAGGATACGCTACTGATTTCTCATTTCCTAGCCCAAAAGGAGTCAGAAAGAATAGAAATATAGTTTATATTATCAATGAATTGAAAAGCTAATTTGATTGTTAGATAGTAAATATACTTTCAAACAATTTTTAAAATAAGAACATTGATAACATAATGGACTGTGTCAGCAGGGACTATTCTGCAAAACATAAAGAAAAATATTTCACATCCTCTATGTGTTGGACCCAAATCATCATCATATTTGCCTCATATTTATGTGAAGAATATTGTTCAGAAATACAAGTAATTATTAATGCATGTTCTTCTCTGAACATGTGAAAGTGGGGAAGCAGGAGAACTTACATTTTTAATATTGAAATTTAAATAACAATTTTATGGTTTGGGAATGCAGGTAAGGGACTCAAGGACTCATAGTCTAGAGAGAAAGGGAGATCAGTACACAATGCACTACACTGTGCTTCAGCGAACATTATGCAACATGCTTCTTAGATATATCAGCGAATGTCAGTTGATTCATATAGAGGATGTCATCCACTGGTCTTTGAAAGATGTTTGCACAGATAATGATTTTGTTAGCTCATCCTCCTTTCTGTAGAAAGGGTTCTGTTTCCTTAGGAGGACTGCACTTCTGCCTGCTAGGCAATCAATGAGTCTTGTTTCCTCTACATAGAAGTCATCAGGAGGTCACAGCCTTAACCAAGTAATTCTGTTCTTTTCTTTCCCTCCCTCTCACTTTCTCTCTTTCTCAATGATTTGGGATGAAGGGAATGATTTAGTGATAGTTTCCTTTTTGAGATGTTGAATACCAAAAGCAGTGATTTCCTAGAATCTGTGCTCTAATTTGCTTTTGTTACTGAGATAAAACAATCTTACCACAATTGGGCAGTGGGAATGGCTTATTTCAGCTTCCAGGTTACAGTCCATCTAGTCCTTCACTGAGGAAAGCCAGGGCAGGAGATCAAGACAGGAACCTTGAGGCAGGAACTGGAGCAGAAACTATGGAATAATGCTGCTTATTGGCTTGCTTTCCCTGGCTTTCTAAGCTAGCGTTCTTCTACAACTTAAGCCCACCTACCTAGGGATGGAGATGCCTACAGTGGGTTGAGCATCCTCATCAATTAGAAACTATAAAAAATGTCCCACAGACATGCCTCCAGGGAAGTTTTATAAAGATCATTCTTCATTTGGGATGCTCTCTTCCCAAGTGGTTTAGTTTTGTATCAAGTTGAGAGCTGAAGTTAACTATGACAACTGGCCAGTGAGATCATTGTTGCTATTTGGAGACAGCTACTTTAGTAAATGCACAATTTGTTTGGACCCAAACATAAATTCCTCACTCAAGTCTCATAAAGATGAGGAGAAAAACCTTGATGAGAAAAAACATTCTAGTGCGACTATATATCAGAGAACTTTAGAATTTTGTTTTACTTGATACTTACTTTTTGAGAGATGAGATTGGAAAATTTTTCAAAGAAAAGTTGGTATGCCATACCAGGGAGTGGGAATTTGTTTGTAAAAGAAAATGATCTGGATGACTCAATGATGGTCTTATTTTCCAAATTATCTGGAGTCAAACTTTCTTAAGGCTATTTTAATGGGGACCTTGTAAAGACAGTTTAATCTTGAGACCTTTGCCAAGTAGCCAAGCAAACTGGCTAGTTTCATGTCAATTTACTACAGGCAGGAGACATCTGGGTGGAGGAAATCTCAAACTGAAAATAGTGCCTCCAGCAAAATGGCTTGTGGGCAAGTCTGTGGGGGCATTTTCTCTTTAATGATTGATGTGGGAGGTCCCAGCTTACTGTGGGTGTTGCCACCCCTGAGTACGTAAGACAGCACACTGAGTAAGTCATGAGGCACAAGTTAGAAAGCAGTTCTCCTCCATGTTCTTTCTCTGTTCCACTTTCTGTCTCCAGGTTCTTGCTGAGTCTCGACCACTTGTCAGGATGTACTGTGACCTGAGAGTTGTAAACTGAAATAAACCCTTTCCTCCTAAGTTGGTTTTGGTTATAGTGTTTTATCACAGCAAAGAAACCCTAATGAAGACACCATGGATAAACAGTTTATGTTGTCTATTCCTCATAATGGTTTAGGTAGAAGACAAAGATGATTTTCTCAAATATTAAGTTAAAGGGCAATGTTTTTAAAGTCACATGGAGGGTAAGTTTCTATATGAACAGGTTCTAGAACCTTCTCTAAAGTTAAAGTCTTCTCTGAAAAACGTTGCTTTATCCCCAGTTTTGCTGAAGGTTCAGAATCTTATACTCCAATATTTAAACAGTATATTCCTTAAAAAAAAAACTTAAAAATAAAATATATTTGAGATTCACTTGCCATGTGTTGGTCATTTTTGTCAAGGGGCAAAATACCTTAGAAAATAAGGTAAGGCAAGTTTCAGCCTGTAGTCACATGGCTCCACTGCTGTGGTCCTGAAGCATCAGAGAGGAGGAGTCTGCTTGAGGAAAGCTTTTCACACTCCAGCACAAGGCAGAAAGGAAGTGACAGACTGGAACCAAAGACAAAATCTATTTTCCCAAGATGCCTCCGGCAGCCTACTTCCATCAGCAAGACCCTGTGTCATACTATTGATCACCTTTCAATTCTATCATCAGGTTTAGAGTCCATTGGTGGACAGATCCATTGATTTGTCCTCTGTTCATAGTGACATTTGATGGCAGATGATGTAACAAGGAACTGGGACAGCTTTATGAAGGGTGTGTGCTTGTCTTTAGTTTAGCTCAACACATTTCAGAAAAATAAAAACACCATTTCTAGAAAAAATATTAGAACTTGTTTTTACTATTTAATACCTATGCCTGAGTTCTGTGTATTAAATGAATTTGTCTTCTCTTACATAGTGCTTTCATGGACTGCACTGAACTTACTCCCTCAGTAAAAGCTTCAGCCTAGACTACAAGCAGACAGCATTCCTGGAGCTTAAGCATTCATGTTTAATGCTTAATGGAAAACTTCATGATATTATGCCATCACAGTCACAGAAACACACCTTTCTGTGTTCTTTGACCTCATTGAAAATACTTTTTTAAAGTAGTGAAAGGAAGTTATTAGGAAGGAATCATTGAAGCATTGAAGAGGAGTTAACTGAGACCAGATTACAGGTAAAACTAAGCAGTGACAAGTGGAGTGGTGGCCCTGAAGTGACAGCAACTCTGTCAAGCAGAATCTAGAAATAGAAAAGGAACAGAATGTGTATACTAACAGAAGCTCATTCTGAATGACAGACAGGTCACTCAGTTTCCAAACCTCTTTCCCTTCCTCCCCTCTCCTTGCGTCAGGTCTTGACTTTCTTCTGTATCCTTAGCACCCTACTGTGGGAAAGTGAATTTTGCTTGGAGGGGTGGGGCACTTAAAGATTCCTCCTTAATGATATCTAACATGGATATATTGGTGTTCTCAGAAAAACAGAAACCTTCCTCATTCTGTGATAAACAACTGCTTTCTCCAACACTGTGCTAGATGCTCACTTAAGATGTACCCTAAGATAATGTAGTGGAGAAGCCAAGAGCCCTGTTCTATCCACTCTGTTATAAAGTAAGAAAATATTTATTTTTAAAGAATAACCATATTATATTTTATTAATAACACAAAAATTAGTCAAGGATTATCTAAGAGGAGAAGAATGATCAAGGAGATATAAAAATAATAGAAAATATTTCCACAAGGAATGAGGATTATTATTCAGCATGGTGACTAAAAATATTAAAAAGTTAAAATTGAAAATAATAAGAATGAATTGCCAATAAGAAAATGAGCTAAGGGAGCTCCTCAGAATACATAAGATGCTTCCTAATTAAAAGAACAAAATTAGTAATAAGAAAGGCTCATGTAGATACAATTCACACACATTAATACCATAAATAAATAGAGCTTCAATCTCCCGGAAATTTGATTAAACTAACTGCAAAAGATATACATCATGGTTTAGGCCTAGATTATAACACTGTCTGTTATAATATAGGACTAAAAAAAATAGACTGGGTTAGTAATAGACCCCCAAACTTTGACAATATGATAGAAATTCTTCCAACAAATAATAAAATTGAAGATAGCAAAACTTTTATTTTTATTGCAAGAAGTAAGACAATGAGATGTTCCAGAAAAACAATAGCAATAACAAACTTCTAAACGCTCATAATAAAAAACGAACATTGGCCATGAATTTTGGGCTTTTGCAGAGAATAGAAAGAGAACACATTGGCATTTATTTGTTTATTTTTATTTTGTACACATTTAAAAAAATGTAGGAAAGATTTCTGTGTCTTCCTCAATCAGCGATTAGTGTTAACGTTTTGTATAATCATAATAAAATTCTCCAAATGTTGAAAGTAGACATTATTAAGTCAGTTTTGCTTTGCTAACACTTCTTCCCATCAGGATCTAAGCCAGTTTCTACAGTGCATCTCACCATCTGGGGTAGCTGCCGAGTCTTCTTCTTATTTTTCTTAACTTTGACAAGCTCTCACCAGGGACTTTGGAGAATGCCTCTTAGCTGTTCCTGGTGTGTTCTCGGGCTGAATGGAAGCTATGTGTCCTCAATAAGAATACTACAGAAGTGATGGTGTAGAAATGGATCTACAGCATACACGGCCATTGAATATGTTACCACTGTGTCTGTACAGTGCAGTGGAATCTCAGCAAATAATATTGAGTCAACTGTTAAATATAAGGAGCAAGTGGAGTTTTAACTATTTCTTTACACCAGATGGACTAAGCAATTTTTGGTAGATTACTTACACACTTAGAAAGGCAAAATTACATGATATTTTGGTTGCAGTACAGGATGATGTTGCAATTGTTTTGTAGGTAGGAGACTAAAAAAAGCAAATAAGAGAAATAACTTGGATTATCTTTAAAAAGACTATTTTAAGTGAATTTAATGATATAGAAATATACTCTTCCCTTTAATGTTAATTACAGAATGAAAAAAGCATTTGGTCTTATTTGTCATATGTAGAATATATATACCATATCCACAACTTATAAAAATTGATAACAAAAATAAAAATTTTGAAGGGCCCATTTAAATCCCAATGAAAGCATAAAAAAGTATTCAAGGCATTAGTTATTTTTGAAATGAAAATTAAACCACAAAACTATACAAATGCATACACACTAGAATGGATAAAATAAAAACACATACTACAATACCTTGTTCAGGAAGAGAGATAATCTGTGTACAGGAGTTGTCCCTCCCTAGTGTTACAGGCATCCTGATGATAACTCAGAATACTTGGACTTGTGAAAAAGGAACTGTAGAGAAAAGAAACACCCGTAGTTTGGAAGGTTCAATTAATTATGTCTAACTTACAGGATACAGACAACTGACATCACATCTGTAGCTACCTTATTAATTAAATAAAGTATGGATTGGGTCTGATATCCCTAAATCACTATGGAGATTATTGACACATCTATAATAAAGGCATCAGATTTAAACAGAAGATTCCCTCAAAATAATTTGGAATCTTGTTATATGAATATAATAACAGATGAAAGATAGTACATGGCAAAATAAACACCTTTCTGCAGCTTAAAAATGTATATAAAAACTTACAAATTAGTATTTTGAACATCAGAATAATGAAGTCAGGGAGAGAAAAAGAGCATGTTTTACCCAAAGCAGATATTTTTCTTATGTAGTTTTTCATCTTGTTCAACTCAAGTCTATTATATAATGACTGTACATGTCAGTCTCAACAAATGGACTACAATAGGAAGAAATGACTAGACTTCCCTTGAAAGACTTTTGGGAGTGTTAAAGCAGAGCATGGTGGGGCTGAAGGGATGCTCAACACTTTAGAAAATTCTGGCTGCCCTGGGACAGGTCTGAGATTTGATTCTAAAAACTCAACATGGTGGCTCACAGTAATCTATGACTCCAGTTCTTGGAAATCTGAAGCCTCTCCTGGACTCGGTCACTATACTCACATGTTGCACAGACAGATATGCAGATAAAACACTTATAACAAAGTGCAATTTTGTTTTAGAAAGAACAGTGTGATATTGCAAGTACACAGAAAACACTAAAAGGCTTTTGTAATCCTGCAAATGTCTAGGAAACACGTCATCTCCAGTAAGAGTTATGAGGAGCTTAAGGATGATGGAGGGCTGGGGAAGAGATGAAAGCGAAGAGGGAACCAGAGATGAGATTTTTGTTTGGAAGGATGTATGTGTGAGCAAGTTGCCACAAGAATAAGGAAGTGTGAAGTAAATGTTTACTCATGGGTTGATGATTTAAAACGTGAAATAAGGATGGAGTTGAAAAACAAAAACAAACAAACACAAAAACAAAAGAAGGTGGGACTAATTGCTGCAGAAATACAGTTGCCTAGCTTACAGCTGATACTCATGCTCATCCCGGGTCCAGCAGTGGCAGTGCACATAAATGCACAATTCAGTGTCTTTGAACAGGAGGCTTTGTGATGGAGGCTTTTCTAAAGGAAGGGATGACAAATGTGCTGCTCATTTTCCTGTGACTCACACTAGGTGCCACCTACTCGCACTGTTTCTGCCCATGTGTGAACTCTCTATTCCTTAGGATGATGGAACTTCTGTGTGAAGCAAGCACAGCCTTCATGTCCACAGGACAGTAGCTTGTTATTGTCTCAAAATAGCTTCTGCAGCCATTAGAGCAGCCAGCACCAGGAGGGATTATACACTCATTACAGCTCTCAAGTCAAGCATCTGGAAAGCTGTTTTCAATGACAGAGTTTGGCCCCAGAGAGTACTGGAGCCCATTTCCCTCTGGAAATTTGAGTGTCTCTGTCTTGGAAGATGAATTTCCCATGACGTACAATTATTATTATGTATTATAGTGAACATATCATATATTTGTTGCTCATTTGGGGGCATGAGGGTACTCATCATTTCACAGATGTACCTCTGAATCATACTTAATAAGACTGAATCACAGGAGACCTCACTCCAAGCAATGTGGGATAATTACTTTAATGATTTTCTATGGCACAATATAAAGATAATGTTAAAAATTAGTAACTTTATTTTGCACACCCCAGCCTGAAAATACAGCATTATCTTCTCAGAAATACAGTGAAATACTCATATCTTTAAAACTGAAAGTTAATATATAAAGAAAAGCATTCACAATTCTATAACTAACTGATAAATATAAATATAGTTAGATCTGAGATATATTTGTTTCTAACTTTTAAATTTATAATTACGTGTATACTTAGGAGAAGCTTGTACACCATTAATTTTTTTAACATTTTGAAGGTTTTCACAATAATTAAAAATACTCTTAATCACTACATTTTAGTGACTAATTGAATGCTATTGTTGAATATATAATTTATTGATTTTATATTATGGATTACTCATACCACTTTTGCCTCATTGTTGAGTTAGTATTGTAGCACACCTATTTGCTTTTTTATTATAATTCTTGCTGTTTAATTTTGTGGTAAGCATTTTTATTGCCAGAATCTCTACCATGGAGGTGTTACAAACCATCAATTTATTGTTGTTCCATTTTTCTTGTTTTTGTTTTTATTTAAAAAAAATTAATTTTCTTTGTGTTTGATGCGGCTGTATGAGAGTGAATATGTGTGTTGTGTGAATGCATGTGCCACAGCACATGAGTGGAAATCATAGGAGAAAGTTAGGGAGTCCATTGTTCTTTTGCTTCACTCTGGGTTCTTTTGGTTAGACTGGGGCCATCCTATGGCAAGTCCTTGGCTGCTGCAGTCTCACTGGCTTTGTCCTCTTTTTCTTGGCTAAGTTTTCAAAACTACTTCATTTCATCTTATAAAAAGAAGATCTTGATTTTAAGGATATATATATATAATATATCATATATTATATTATATTATATATTATATATATATATATATATATATATGATCCACTTACAGTTTTTGATCCATTTCCTTACTTAGGAGTGTTTTAAGAGTTCTTTCTTTAAAGAAAATAATTCATGAATTATATAAGTCACTTTTAGTAGTAAAATTTGATATGATCAAGATTTTAAAAAGAGTAAATATACAAATGATTTTATGACATTTTAAAGACTCACTATTCACATTTAGCAAGAATGTACATTCTGTTCTGTTTGCTATTTGATAGTGAATCACTTTCAAAATATTCTTAACTTTTCTTTTTTTCTCTTACTTTTCAAAGTGAACAACTAGTCATGCCCAGGTATTTGATTCCCATATATATTCTTTTAAAGTTAAAATGAATATATATGTCTATAAATATATATTTGCTTTTATACACTTGTAATACTGTTATATATTTCTTCCTTTTAGTGTCATGTTGAGACATTGATGAGGTTCAGTTGTTTAAAAATTTTTTTGGAGCTAGAGAGATGGATCAGTGTCTAAGAGCACTTGTTGCTTTTCCAGAGGATCTTGATTTCATACCCAGCACCCATAAGGCAGCTCACAGCAGTTTGTAACTCCAGACCCAGGGAATCCAATACCCTCTTCTGACTACTAGGCACATATATAGTATATAGGCATACATGCAATATAAATATAACATGCAAGCAAATAAACATAAAAATAATTTTTAAAAGACAATTTCCTAATTTAGCATTATTGGCACTTTGCATAAGTCAGGTCTCTATTGACAGGTCTCATGGTATGGAGTGTTTAGTAGCATCCCTAACTTCTACCCAAGAAAGGATGCATGAAATGATGCCTTCATGTACCTTATTAGTCAATACAATAAGGAACAGCATCTCCAGATACAACAAGCTAACATGCCCTAGTTGTCACCAAAGATCTTTGCAGGATGGGATGATTTGAAGGATAATGTTCCCTTCACTTCCATAGGTTCATATATTTGAAAATTTGTTTCCCAGTTGGTACGCTGTTTAAGAAGGATTAGGAAATGTTGCCTTGTTGGAGAAGGTATGTCATTGTGGGATTTGAGGTTTTCACACTAGGCTCAGTGTTACTCTATGTATGCAACTTTAGATGTAAGTGCTCAGCTACTGTTTCAGTGCTATATCTGCCTCCCTGTGTCCACATTTCCCACCACAAGGAACGGATCTTGGACTCACCCTTGGAAACTATAAGACAAGCCCCCAGTTATACGTTTTATAAGTTGTCTTAGTCATGGTGTTTCGTCACAGCAATAGAACACAAAGACATGGGGCACAACTTCCCTTACTTGAGAATTGGTAATTTAAATTCAAATGCAGAATGCATTATGAGGAAGTCTTATTTGATTGACAGTTGAGCTGACTGCAGTTTCCAGTATTGCAAGCAATGCTAAGAAGGATAAGACAATGCAAGTCCCCTGTGCATTTGTGTCAGAATTTTCCAAGGACACTGTTGGTATTGGCTTTGTGAGGTTGTAAAGACTATGCCTTGTTAAACCTGGAAAATATACCAGTAACATAAACAAATTAAACAATTGCTAGTAATGTATATATTTCATGTGATTCCATATCTTTGGTACTATTTTATATAATTAGAATTTAAATTTTCTTATCATTTTCATATATGAAAGATATCTAATGATCATTTTACTTTCTATTGTCATGGTTACTAGTCAGGATGAATCTTTTTAGCATTTTATTAACTATTTTTTCTCTTATTTGTCAATTTTATGCTCATGTACTCTTCCTATTTTGGCATTGTTGTATTTATTTTTAGAATATATTTTTAAGTATTATTCAAAACTTTCATACACACATGTAATGTCTTTTAAAATATATCCATGTCCCTCAAACTCTCCCTAAGATTCAGATTATTTTTTGATCTTACCATAAAATACAGTTGTAGCAAAATATGATGGTTCATGCCTACATTCCCACAACTGTGAGAGTGAGGTGAGAGAGTTGAACATTTGAGGCTAGCCTGAACTATACAGAGAGAAAATAAAGCAAAGGCAGTTTCTAAAACATTTATAGACATTTCTATTACTAGGTCAATACTCTTTCATTTCTGTAGGAGTAAGATGTGGCATGTGGTTTTAGTTGTATGGATAACTCTAAGATATTACCAAGCCATCCCTAAATGGTTGAACCATTTTATAAGTCCACCAGCAACAGGTGAAGAAAATCTCATTGCTGCACATTATTGTTAACTTTTGATTTAGTCAGCATTTTAATTCTAAATTATGTTACACACACACACACATGCATATATATGTAAATATATATTATATATATATATATATATATATATATATATATATATTCATATTTTTAAGTGTTTCTAGAGTGAACATGCAGCATTCTCAAATTGAAAACTTGCCCATATGCTATGTTGTATGAGTCTCTTTTGCTCTTGCAGTCGCTGGCTTTTTTTTTTTTTTCCAATTTAATTTTGAACTAAATTACTAATGTTTAACTAATATATTTGCTTTTAACATTAAAAAGAATCAAGTACCAGATGCTTTTGGGAATTTGAGTTAATTTTCAGGGTGAAAATGTGGAGAAAAATCACAGCACAAAGCATTATATAAGCACTAAACAAATGAACTGCAGTTTCAGGTTCCCTCTCCCTTCTTGATTCTGTTGTCTTGGGTCTTAATTGGAAAAGAAGAGTACAAAATATTTTTCTACACTTTTTGATACTTCCAGAAATTACACTTATTTTTAAGAATAATTTCTCAGCCTTCAGAAATGAGTGGCAGGGTGCATACAGTTCTCTGTGCCCCATTGTCTAGATCTGGCCTACTCCTCTATTCAGAGGGGAATTGCAGGGCTCCAAGAGCATTCTGTCTCCCAGTGGAAACCTTCACGGGTTTCAAAACTAACCAGCTTGAAATCCTATGCAGCCACCCATCCTAGTCAGATCCACTTACCACCCAGGTCTGACTGGGACACAGCCTGCAGAATAGGGTCTACTTGCAACATAGCCTGCAGACTGGGGTCTACTTGAAGAACAGCCAACAGAGCAGGATACCCTGACCGCCACTGTCTAGCCTGTGGATACCCCACCTATCCACAGAACTCCATTTGCCATCAGGATCATTTAGTCAATATCAGGAAAAACCAAATGCCTAAAGGACAGCACAAAATCAGAATCAACAAGACCCAGGCTTTGGCACCACCAAAGCCCAAGTATACTGCTACAACAAACCCTGTATATCCCAATGAAACTGAAATACTACAAGAAGAAGAAGGAGGAGGAAGAGAAGGAGGAGGAGGAGGAGGAAGAGGAGGAGGAGGAGGAGGAAGAGGAGGAGGAGGAGGAGGAGGAGGATGAAGAAGAAGGAGAAGGAGAAGAAGGAGAAGGAGAAGGAGAAGAAGGAGAAGAAGAAGATCTTAAATCCAATCTTATAAAAATGATAGAGGTCTTTAAAGAGGACATGGATAAATCCATTAAGGAAGCACAGGAAAATACATCCAAACAAGTAAAGGAATTAAAAGAGGAAGCAAATAAACATAAAGAAATCAGAAAAAAAAAACCACAACCAAAAAGGTGAGGGATATGAATAAAACTGTCTAAGACCTGAAAAGGGAAATAGAAGCAATAAAGAAACCACAAACTAAGACAATCCTGAAGATGGAAAACCTAGGAAATATAACAGGAACTACTGACATAAGAATCACCAACAGAATACAGGAAATAGAAGAATCACAGGAGTAAAAGATATGATAGAAGAAATCAATATATCAGTCAAAGAAAATACAAAATCTAAAAAGTTCATGAGATAAAACTTTCAGAAAGTTTGGGGCATTATGAAAAGACCAAACCTAAGAATAATAGGAATAGAACAAAATTCCTAGCTGAAAGGTCCAGAAAAAATCTTCAAGAAAATAATAGAATATTTCCCTAACTTAAAGAGATACCTATAATGATACAAGAAGGTTACAGAACACCAAACAGATTTGACCAGAAAACAAAATCCTCCTGCCACATAAAAATTAAAACACTAAATATACAGAACAAAGAAAGAATTTTTAAAAACAGCAAGGGAAAAAGGCCAAGTAACATATGATAGACCTATCAGAATTATACATGATGTTTGATCTAAGACAATAAAAGCTAGAAGGGCCTAGCAGAGCTCTTGCAGATCATAAGAGACCTCAGATGTTAGCCCAGACTTCTACACCCAGCAAAACTTTCAATCACCATGGATGGAGAAACCAAGATATTTCCTGTCAAAACCAAATTCAAACAATACCTTTCCACTAACACAGGTGTACAGAAAATACTAGAAGGAAAACTCCAATCCAATGAGGCTAACTACACTCAAGAAAACACAAGAAATAGTTATTTCACACCATTCAAATCAACAGAAGAAAATATGTACACAACACACACACACACACACACACACACTACCAATATCAAAATAGCAAGAAGTAGAAATCATTGGGCATTAATAACTCTCAATATCAACAGACTCAATTTCAAGGAAAAAGACACAGACTAACAGAATGGATGTGTAAACAGAATCCATCACTATGCCGGGTATAAGAAACACATCTCAGTAACAAGATAGTCATTATCTCAGTATAAAGAACTAGAGAAATGTTTTACAGGAAAAGGACCCAAGAAACAAGCTGGAGTAGCTATTCTAATATCTAATAAAATAGACTTTCAACCAAAAGCAATCAAAAGAGATGGGGAAGGACACTTTATACCCATCAAAGGAAAAATCCACTAAGATGGCATCCCAATTCTGAACAATTATGCCCCAAAGGCAAGGAAACCCACATTCTTAAAAAAAAAAAAATACTAAATCTTAAATCATTCATTGAACCCCACACATTAATAGTGAGAGATCTCAACACCCCATTCTCACCAATGGACAGGCCATTGAGAAAAAACTAAACAGAGAAATAATGAAACTAACAGACATTATGAATCAAATGAACACAATAGACAACTGTAGAATATTTCACCCAAACACAAAAGAATATGGCTCTTCTCAGCATGTCATAGAATTTTCTCCAAGACTGACCATATAATCACGGTAACAAAACAAACCTCAATAGATACAAACAAGAAGATTGAAATAGTCCCATGAGTCTTATCAGATCACCATGAATAAAAGTTGGACTTAAAAGCAATAGAAACAACAGCCTACGTACTCATGGAAACTTAACAGCTCTCTACTCAAAGATCATTTGGTCAGGGAAGAAATAAGAAAAGATACTAAAGATGTTCTAGAATTCAATGAAAATGAGGGCACAATATACTCAAACTTATGGGACACAATGAAAGCTGTGCTAAAAAGAAAGTTCACAACTCTAAATGATCCTCAAAGAAGTTGGAGAGTTCTTATGCAAACAAATTAGAAGTATATCTGAAAAGAAGAAGAAAATAAGCAGCAGCAACAACAAACACAAACAGGAGTAGATGGACGGAAATAAACTCAGGGCTGAAATCAACCAATTAGAAACAAAGAGAACAATACAAAGAATCAACAAAACCAAGGGCTGATTCTTTGAGAAAATCAACAAGACAGACAAACCCTTAGCCAAACTAACTAAAAGGCAGAGAGACAGTATCCAAATTATCAAAATCAGAAATGAAAAAGCGAGATATAACAACAAACACTCAGGAAATTCAAAGAATCATTAGGTCTTACTTCGAAAGCCTGAACTCCACAAAATTGGGAAATCTAAATGAAATGGATGATTGTCTAGACAGATACCAATTACCAAAGCCAAATCAAGACCAGATAAACTATCTGAATAGTCCTATAACCCCTAAGAAAATAGAAACAATCATTAAAAGTCTCCCAACCAAAAAAAGTCTGGGGGCAGATGGTTTTAGTGCAAAATTATTCCAGACTTTCAAAGAAGAGCTAAGGTCAATACTCCTCTAATTATTCCACAAAATAGAAATAGAAGAATCAGTGCTGAACACATTCTATGAGTACCTAAACCAAAGAAGACTCAACCAAGAAAGGGAACTTCAGACGTATTTCTATTATGAACATTGATGCAAAAAATTTGACAAAATACTCGCAGACAGACTCCAAGAACAAATCAAAGACATCATCTACTATGATCAAGTGGGCTTCATGACAGGGATCCAGGGGTTGTTCAGTGTATAAAAATCCATCAACAAAATCCACCATACAAACAGATTGAAAGAAGAAAATCACATGATCATCTACTAGATGCTGAGAAGTATTTGACAAAATCCAACACCCCTTCATGATAAAAATATTAGAGAGAGTATACAAGGAGCATACTGAAACACAATAAAGGTGATATATAGCAAGCCAATAGCCAACATCAAATTAAAGTCCTAGTTAGAGCAATAAAACAAATAAGATATGAAGGGGACACAAATTGAAAAGGAAGAAGTCAAAGTATTGCTATTTGCAGATGATATGATAGTATGCATAAATGACCCCCAAATTTCTATCAGAGAACACCTACATCTGATAAACACCTTCAGCAAAGTGACTGGATACTAAATTAACTCAAGAAATCTGTAGCCCTACTCTACACAAGTGCCAAACAGATTGAGAAAGAACTTGGGAAACAGTATCCTTCACAACAGCTACATATGACACAAAGTACCTTGGTTTAATTCTAACCAAACAAGTGAAAGGTCAGTATGACCAGAACTTCAGGTCTCTGAAGAAAGAAACTGAGGAAGATATCAGAAGTAGGAAAGATCCTTCTTGCTCATGGATTGGTAGGATTAACATAGTGAAAATGGCCATCTTACCAAAAGCAATCTACAGATTCAATGCAATTCCAATAAAAATTCCAACACAATTTTTCACAGATCTTGAAAGAACAATGTTTAACTTCATATGGAAAAATAAAAAGCCCAGGGTTGCTAAAATGTCCCTGAACAATAAAAGAGCTTTTGGAGGTATCACTATTCCTGACTTCAAGCTATACTACAGAGCAATAGTAATGAAATTTTCTTGGTAATGGTATAGACACAGAGAGGTGGATCAATGGAATTGAATCAAAGACCCTGAAATAAACCCACACTCTTACAGATACTTGATTTTTGACAAGGAAGCCACAACCATGCCATGGGAAAGGGAGAGTATCTTTAACAAATGGTTCTGCTCTAACTGGATGCCTGTATGCAGAAGAATGCAAATAGATCCATATTCATCACTCTGCACAAAACTCAAGTCCAAATGCATCGAAGACATAAAATAAAACCAGGCATACTTAATTTCACAGAACAGAAAGTGGGGAATAGACTTGAACTTGGTACAGGAGACAATTTCCCGAACAGAACAGTGACTAAGGCACTAAGGTCAAGAATTAATACATGGGACCTCATGAAATGAAAAACTTCTGTAAGTCAAAGGACGTCATCATCAGGACAAAATGGCAGCCTACAGATTGGGAAAAGATCTTCACTAACCCTAATCCAACAGAGGGCTAATATCCAAAATATATAAAGAGCTCAAGAAGTAGACACAACAATCCAAATAACCCATTTATAAATGGAGTACAGAGCTAAACACAGAATTCTCAACAGAAGATTCTCAAATGGCTGAGAAGCACATAAAGAAATGTTCAACATCCTTAGTCATCAAGGAAATCCAAATCAAAAGGACTCTGAGATTCCACCTTAAACCCAAAAGAATGTCTAAGATTTCAAAACTCAAAAGGACAGCACATGCTGGAAAGTTGTGGAGTAAGGGAACATTCCTCCACTGCTGGTGGGAGTACAAGCTTACACAAGTACTCTGGAAATCAACTTGGCAGTTTCTCAGAAGACTCAGAATAGTTTTACCTCAAGACCCAGCTATACCATTTCTAGGCATATACCATAAACATGTTCCACCATCCCACAAGAACACTTGCTCTACTATGTTCATAGCAGCTTTATTTGTAATAGCCAGAAAATGGAAACATACTAGATGTCACTAAACTGAAGAATGGTTACAGAAAATGTCGTATATCTACACAATGGAATACTACTTAGTTATTAAAAACAAAGACATCATACATTTCACAGACAAATGGATGGAATATCATCTTGAGTGAGGTAACCTAGAACTAAAATGACATGTATGATATGTACTCACTTATGAGTGGATATTAGCCATAAAACACAGTATAATAAACAGATACAAAGATGCCAAATAATAAGGAAAGCACAAGGAAAGATGGTTCAATCTTTCTCAGAGGAGGAAGCAAAATAGATATAGGAAGGTAATGGAAGGAGAGATGTGGGTAGAAGAGTGGATGGGAGGGAGAGGGGGAAAGAGAATGGAGATTGGCCCAGAGTCCTGGGGGCAATCTCTAGGTTATGATTGAGAGAGGGATTGAGAGAGGCTCTGGAAAGTCTAAGGGCATGACTCTAGCTGATATTCTTAGCAGTGGGTCTGTAATGGCCACTTCCTGTAGCCAAGTAGGACTCCAGTGGAAGTATAAGGACAGCAACTGACCCACAAAGACTTCAACCCAAAATGTGTCCTACCTAAAAGATGTGCATGGATAAAGATAAAGCAGAGTCTTAAGGAATGGCCAATGACTGCCCCAAATTGAGATCCATTTCATGGGCAAGAACTAATCACTGACACTATTAATGATACTCTATTATGCTTGCAGGCAGAAACCTAGCATAACTGTCCTCTGAGAGGCTCCACTCAACAGCTAATGGAAAGAGATACAGAGACTCACACCCAAACATTAGATGAAGCTCAGGAGTCTTACAGAAGAGTTGGAAAAAGGATTGAGGGACACAAAGAGGACAGGAACTCCATAGGAAGACCAATAGAGTCAACTAACATGAACTCTTGTTGGCTCCCAGAGACTGAATCACCAACCAAAGCGTGAGCTAGACCTGTGAGGTTTCCTGTGTATATGTAGCAGATGAGCAGCTTGGTCTTCAGGCAGTTTCCCCAACAACTGGAGGAAGGGCTGTCCTTGAGCCTGTGGCCTGCCTGCCTGCCTGTGGATCCTACATCCCTAAATAGACAGCCTTCTCTGGCCTTAGTAGGAGAAGATGTGCCTAATGCTGCATCAACTTAATGTGCAGAGTAGGGAGTTTGGGGTGGAGGGATGGAGTGAATGGCATGGTTGACCCCAGAGGGGAGCTTTCCCTTCTGAGGGGAATGGAGGGATGACTTACATGGGTAGAATGCTGATATTGGGTTTTAAAGTGAATAAATAAATTGAATAACAAAAATTTCATTATAAAGTTTTACCAACTGTAAACCACTTTGTCCGTGTTATCCAAATTAATTTTAATAATCTATTAGAGGATATATATTAACGAAACATCACTATTCACACAGTTAAGAATGATATAATATTTTTGCAGTTTAAAATTCTGGGAAGGATAATAAAGATATTCTACTGTTTTAAAAGAACAAGATGGTAAAAGTTGAAGGCAAATATAAAATACTTATGAATATTGATTGCTTTACGTGTTTAAATATTTAAGGATCCATTTTCTCTGCATTACCTGTGTTATGATGCACCATGAAATATTAGTTTGAGAAACAGCAATATCAAGTAGCTAAACACAAAGCAGTGACCATGTTTCCCACAGCGCTGTCTAGAGATTGAATGTGTTCCTCATGGTTTGGTTCTTAAATAGGTCATGGGCAATGTTTGCAAAGTAAATGTCTCCAGAAATATAGATAAATAAAAAGAATTAAACACCCCCTAGATGTGCATATATACATGCATTCCCTGAGGAGAAGAGCAAACCTTATTGTGCTTGTTTATTATAAACACCATTGTCTTCAGCACCCCATATTGTCACTGAGCTTTAGAATAATAACTTACAGTTTATGTTCTTGTATTTTAGAACCTAAGTTTTAATTTGTGAGCTGTTTATGCAAACATACAGAGAGAGTAATGTACAATTAATATGTGAAGTATAGTTATAGAGATCATATTGTATGCTACTTCTGCTGACAGTTTTAGAACATGTTATTGTAGTGTGGTTACTCAACTTGTCTTTTATTTGTTCATTTCCTCTCTCAATTAATTCCAGGATTCCTGGTGCCACTTGTTTCTTCTGTGATATATGAAGAAGGGAGAGAAGGGCATGTTATCAAGCTTAGTGAGCCACCTTTGAAGAATAGTCTCTAGTGGACATCATTTCCTTGGGAACTTGTATTTATAAAGGAATTTGGAAACTGAAATTTGAAATGCTGGAACACCTGTAAGTAGATCTCTAGCATGAAAGAAGAGGCAGAAGACATCAGCAACAGCTGTGGTGTCTAGCATAATCACAGAGAAGCCTGTATATATGAATAATGGTAATACATAAAAGATACACTATAAGGAACAGTAATATATGATTCCACATAGACCAGAATATTATACACATATTGTGAGGTGAGTTCTCATTGCTTTACTTCCCAAGAGAATGGTCTATAATAAAAGAACATTTATTTAGCATTTTTGATTTATTTATAAAAAAAATAGAAGATATTGTTAGTAGAATAATTTAGGTCATAGTCTCCTGAACATTTTTTAAAAGTTGAAACTAATTGGAAGGAGATTAATAAGTATTATTACTTTCTTATTTTACTTCCCTTTTGAATTTCCTGTTGAGATACTAGACTTTTCTGGTTTTCAGCTTTCCTAATTTCTCATTTTAACTTTCTCCCTTACAACATCAGTAGAAGACATCAATAAGTGACATTCAGGAAAAATATGCTTAGTGGTAAACACAAAGAAGTGTATCTGAGAGAAGACTTAGTGTGTGGTTTGCAACTTTTAATTTTATAAATGGATATGCGATCATCATGTCCCATTTGAAAATTTAAACATTTTCTAGCTATGACATAAATTGTGATTCTGCATAATAATTTAGCAATATTATAAACCTAAATCTTTTCATCTTTAAATATGTAATAAACAAACAGTAGATTTTAGAGGGTTTCCATTAGCCATTAAAGGGTTAAAATGTTTCTTTGGTTACATCAGGAGGAAAGTGGAAGTAGTTACACATTGGCAAACATGAGACTATTTTATATAAGAATGTGACATGCAGATAAGTTCAAGGACACATTGGCATGCAAATTAATTAATCTAATATTTTCAGTACTTAAAGGATAATTAAAATGAATGTAGCTATGGTTGATGATATCCTAGAGTATTTTGAAGTAGAACACTTATTAAAAACAAATAAAATCTGGAAATAGCTATTAGAGGCATTGTAGACTAATAGAGACTAGGAAGTCCAAAGTTAAGTAGGTGAAACCACTGGAGATAAGTTGTTTCTTAAATTCATTTATCTTAAACATGGACACACACTAGAAATAGAAACAGGCACATAATATACCATACGGTAGAAGAGAGAGATTAGAGATAATCCCAAGCATGTCAGGCAACTAATTTTTATAAGTACACCAAGAATACAGCGCAGGCATTATTCTCCAAAAAGGGTCATTGCTTTAATAAATGCTGCTGAATAAAAGTGGATATTATTATATAGAGAAATGAGTTGGCTCTTTTTCTAGCCTAACATACATAAATAGACTGAGAAACAGATGAAGATTTAAATATAATCATAAAATTCTTAGAAAAAAACAGGAAAGAGCTCATGGGTGACAGATTTTAAAAATATGTTAATATAGGCTATTCAGTAAAATGCCTACTGCCAGATATAGGTTACCTCATTTTAGTTGTTGTTCAGTGGAGACCCATAAACATTGCTGTTGTTTATCCTCCAATGCTTGACAATAAGACCCTATTTCTGAAGACACCGCGGACTCCAGTCATTGGACATGTAAATATCAGCTGGATAGGAATCAGGAACTGTCATCCCTTCTGCCTGGGTTTCATAGTGCTTGAGGGTGCTGTGTATGCTACCAGAGCAGAAGAGTAATCATCAGTGGCACTCAGCTGGGAGCCCTGTGAACTAACGTAACCACCAGCTCAGATATGTCTTCTCACACAATAGTGGGATGCATATTTTGGGAGTAACCAACCACTTTCTAATTCTGTTAACCGGGACAAAGAGCCATAATCAATGTGGCCATAGTCCCTAGGTAAGAACCTAATACTATCATTTTGCTAATAGAAATAGTATAATTCTTATTGTTAGACCTGTAGATTTGTGTAGCTCTCAAACTTCAGTAGAGAAACGTCTTTTGGAAGCAGGTGGTGATTAACACAGAAACGCAACTGGTCAATATGCAGAATAAGAGATTACAGAGTGTTCAGCATTAAATGAATATCTGTATCACACTCATCTCTAAGACTAAGGGATCCTCATGAAAGAGGAGGAAGAATGACTGAAGTAGTAGTGGCTTTTACATAAATTGTCAGACATAACAGTGCCTTTGGCAACTTGAATTCACAGGCTAGGACTGCAAGGCCTACATATTACCAAGGTAATCAAAATCCTACCAGCATGATGGAGAAGGGCTCATGGAGTACCACTCCTCTGTAATTAAAGTAGTAGCAAGTGACGGTGCTGGGCAAGGGAGGATAGGTTTTCTTCAGGGATGTGGTCCATGAGAAGATGCCTATGCTCTAGTAGATAATATTATATTCATGTAAATGTAGGAAGCACTAAACAGATTCTGTGGGGTTTTTCTTTTAAGAGACTACATGGAGTTGGGAGGGAAAATTCACAGGAGTATTAAGGAAAGAATTAGAAGGGAAGAAATAGAGGTAGATTTGGTCAAAGCACATGCGTGTCTGAAACTTTCAAACAATAAAGTATAGGCAATAAAGACAAAAATCATCAAGTGCTGGTAATGTCCTTGATTCCACAACAGTCACTTTGGCTTCCTCCACAGCAGGTGCTTGGGATTTGTTGGAGACTGGGCAGGACTCAGTGGAGGGATCAATGGATAGATTGGCCAGTAATAAAAGGCAGCCTATTGTGCCCAGAAGTGTTCCTGAACCTCAAAAGACCACCAAGGAACCATTTTTCTAATGTATCATATTAGGGCCTCTTTATTACAAACTCGAGTTTGGGCTTACCACCTGCCCACAGGATGGTTTGGTGAAGCAGCCCCAAACTCTCATCAGGACAAGGTTTTATAGAAAATGGAAGCAAGTAAGAGGGTGTCCATCCTGACAAGCATCTAACTAAATGTCTATTGTAATCCAACAGGTGGGTGCTCTGAAGCAAGACCATATATAATCACAAATTGTCTGAAAGTACATCTGAAACAATCAGACTAATCTTTGATTAACTGTTGCTAGGAAGTAGCTAGGGAGTAATTGGTCAAGGACAAGCCATCGAGTCCTTCCTGGTACTTGGGTACAGTTTGGGTTCAGCTGTGGACCAAGTTCTTGGAGTTTTCTTCTCCTTCCTCTTCCTCCTCTTCCTCCTCTTCCTCCTCTTCCTCCTGTTGTGGATAGCCTCAGTCTTATATTTTGATTCTAGTTCCGTCCTTCTGGGAGGGGCTGCAGAGGAGGATTGAATCAATGTTGTGGATAGCCCCAGCCTTGTATTTTGATCCTAGTTCCACCCTCCTGGGAGGGGCTGCAGAGGATGATTGAATCTGTACACAGGTGATGTCTTGTAAACCTTCTGTCCAATTAAAACCTGTAAAATAAAGGCTAGAGCCAGAGATTGGGCAGTAGAAGGGGAGGCAGAGAAAAAGGCTTAGGGGAGGAGAGAGTGAGAGGAATTCAATATAAAAGGAGGCAGAAACAGAGTAGTAGAAGAAGAGAAGCAGAGGAGAAGCAGGAGGAGACAGAGCAGAAGGAAACTGGAGGTAGAAGTAAGCCGATGACGAAGGAGCCGGAGCTCAACAACCATGAGGCCTGGATGAACCACAAGTTATAAGGGATCTCATAGCTGGGGATTAGAGTAGTCTAGTGGTAAATTTGCCCAATTTAGGTGTGCTATTTATACCATAATAATTGAGTTGTGTCTTCCTTTACTGGTCTCTTTCGGGTAGGAGATCTTACAGCAACAAATTTGGGGTTTCAATAATTTTTTTCTACTACAAATTGGCGCCCAATGCCAGAGGCTGATTTAAATAATTTTTCTACTACCTCCTCCTCCTCCCTCCTCCTCCTCCTCCCTCCCCTCCTCCCCCTTCCTCCTCCTCCTCCCCTCTCTCCTCCTCTTCTTCTTCTTCTTCTTCTTCTTCTTCTTTTCTTCTTCTTCTTTCTTCTTCAAGATGGAGGCCAGTCCTAAGATAGAGTAGGTTTGGCCTCTCAGCCCACTCTCCTGTGATTTACCAATGACAGTCTAGGCCATTTTATGAATCAATCAAGTTCTTTGGGTTTCCCCTAGCTCAGCTTCAAGGATTTTGTGCATGTGTGTATGTGTGTGTGAATGTTCCCTCATGGGTTTGTACATATCTGTATGATGGTGCTTGCATACCTTGTGCATGTGGAAGGCAGAAGACACCTCAGGTGTCTTTAATTAGGTGCCACCACAATGTTTGTTTGATTACCTATTTATTGCAGTCTCTGATTGGCCTGGAGCTTGGCCAGTAGGTTGGGCTGGGCAGCCAGCAAGCTCTCTGCTTCTTTCTGTCTCTGCTTTCCTGGTACTAGGATTACAGGCATACATCATCGTGCTTGGCTTTTTGTCCTTTTTAACATAACTTGGCAGGGATTGAACTCAGGTCCTTAACTGTCAACTTGATGCAGCCTGGAATCATCTACAAAGAGAAGCTAAATCAAGATCAAATTGGCTGGGTGTGTCTATGTAGCACTGTCTTGACTGTTGGTGTACCAGATCACTGTAAACACCACCATTCTCAGGGCAGGTACTTTTAGGCTGCATAAGAAAGCTGGGTAAGTATGTGCCTGTGAAAAGCCTTCTCCACTCATTTCTGTTTTAAGCCCCTGCTTGAATTCCTGTCCTGACTTCTGTTCAATAGACTGACCTGTAACCTGAAGTAAACCATTTCCTTCCCATATTGCTTTTGATAAGAGTATTCTATCCCAGCAACAGGGATGATAGAACAGCCTCCAGCCAGCATGGGTCTCTGGTGTGGGCACCACTGACTATTCCTAGTGTGCATACAAGTGCTTCCTCACACTACAAAGCTTCCTCACACCAGCTGCCTCCTTCTCACCCTTCATGGCTGCTTCCTTTTCAGAGAACTTCAGTTTCTTTTCTCCCCACAGACTGCCTTTCTTCTTGTGCTCAGGTCTGCAATTTCCTCTGTTCATGTGGAACTTTTCTCATCTGGGCAGTAAGGACAGGGACACTGTCCACAAAGAACAAGCATTCCCTCAGGAAGTCCTAAAAGGGCACTTGTCCTAAGAGCTGGGCATAGTCGGTACTTTTCTCATGCCTGTGACCAAATACACGACAAGGAGTGTCTTAAGGACAGAAGGGTTTACTGGATTCACAGTTTTGGGGTTCAGACCATCAAGCTGAGGAAGGCTGCCTCATATTCTTTTTGACCATGATTTGACTGTACCCTTTAACACTGCGAGCAAAATTGAACACTCTTTCTCCTGAGTTGTTTCCTGTCAGTTGTTTGGTCCCAGCAATGACAAAAGGAAGCAATACTTATTCTCCTATGCACCTTTAATTATGAGAGAAAGCTCCTTTGTTCACCTGGGGCATGGGGAATGTGTGTGACTTACATACATTGTACCCTCAAATGAGCATCAGATCTCATTCATCTCTTTGGTTTGGAGGCTTAGACTAGACACTCTGAAAGTAATATTGGTTACTGTGGAAAAGAAGCTAAGACTACAGGCATACTCTTCCTAGCTATGGCATCCATTGCAGTGTATGGCAGTTCTATAGAAGTCCCTGCCATCAGACTGTTCTATATAGCTCTTTTCATTGAAATCCAGTGAAGTCTGGAAACTACCAACCAGTGAGACCATGAGACATGCTATTATTGTTTGATGCATGTCACCGCCCCATCATGGTAGAGTGGAAGAAACACCTTATCCTTAGCATAGCCTGAAGCTGTTCCATCAGTCAGCGAGTTTTCTGTTAATATTTCCCTAGAAATTACTGTCAATTTGTAAAAATCTGTAAATTGCTTGTTGTGCAAGCATGAGGATGTGAGTTTGATCTCCAAAACCCATATGAAAAGGCCAGACATGGTGCTGCCAGCTTGTAATTACAACTCTGGGGAAACAGAGAAAGCAGCATCCCCGAGACTCATTAGCCAAGTAACCTAGCCATCTAGTTTCAGATAAAAGTGAAAACTCCCATCTCAAAATATGAGGTAGATGGCTACTGAGGAATAATATCAAAGGCTTCCCTCTCACCTTCATTTGCATTTGAACATTTATGTATACTAGTATTGATATGCATGCGTACACCCTCAAATAAAAAAAATACAAAAAATTTAAAAAGACAGTTTTCTCTGAGTGGATAAAATGAAGCTCAATTTCTTTTCTCTATGACATATAGAAAGTTTGCAAATAAAGTGATCTTAATGTTGCAATATATGATTTCAGGGATATATAAAGAGCATGCCTACTACCAGAGTAGGTAAATACACACATATATCATCAAAAGACATAGATGGAGAAGCCACAATATATGAAATGAGGGCTATAAAATTTCTAGAGAAAATAAGTTAAGCCTAAGGGAAAAATTTCAATGTAACTCATAAGTACCAAATGTCACTACTCAAATGGCCTCAAATGTCACTACTTCTATTTGTCCCTGACCTCAACCCCCCACCCCCAATTGAACCCTGGATATTGTGTATAACTAGTCAAAGTAAACACGTTTTCTACTCTCTCTTTCTTTTATTCCTTCTCCTCTTCTTCCTCCTTCTCTTCCTTCTCTTCCTCCTCCTCCATTTATAAACATTCTAATGTTGTTTTAAGCTTAGTATTTGTTATTGTTGTTTCTATCTGGAATTTTCTAATCATACCAATCTGATGAGTAGAGAATTCTTCTTCTATGTCTAATCTTAGTCCCACTAATTAGTCAGACACAATGATCGCTGTTTTCTCTTTACTATATACTCAAATTTATTTCATTCCTATCACTTGTGTGTAATCCACACATTCCTTACTTCCAAGTATATGAATATGAATGAAAAGTGAAATTAGAGTAAAGATTTGGTTATCTTTATTTTTACCAGAGTGTTCCCAGTGTCTGAGAGGCACAAAATGTAACTTGGAAATCATTATTCCAAATATGTTTTCCATTGGTTAGTCAGCCACCTCTGCAGCAGTGTGTGTGGCCATAAAAAATAAAAATAAAGACCGTAGAGCTAAAAGGTAAATGAAAACCTGGCCACTCGACATTAAATTAGTTCAGGCTGAACATGGAGAAAATGGAAAGGAAGTTAATGGCAGTTTGGTTTATTTGGGGAGACTTGAAATAGAAATGTAGTTTCACCTCTAATGGATTTTGTCCCGCAGGTTTCTGTGTGCTTTGCCTAATTAGTTGAATTAACTGGAGACTCCATTTTCGATGAGGATTCTGGAATTTGAACATGAAGAGGATAAATTAAGTTTGGGCAGTAATTCAAGCTGAAAGCATGCAATTTGTAGCTTCATTATTTAGGTTCTGAAGTTTAAGAGACAATGAATCTCAGTCCATGACCAGCATTCAGGAGAGAACACTCAGAGAGGATATTTTCGAAAGAATTCTCATTTTATTTAGCTGCAACTTTTATGGCTTAAAACGTATGTGTGCTTTGTAAATATTTATTGAGAAGACTAGCATTTAGAAACAGAAGGCCAGTGATTTGGGTGAGCTAAGAACTGGTGTGATGACTGGTTAGTCTAGAGGTGTAGGAGGAATTGAAAAGACGTCTGTTTGAATGGGATGATTGAGAAGAGAGTTTTCTCCTCATTGAAAATTCAGAATATCTTTTTAGAGAACAACACAAACAAAAACTCAAAACAAAACAACAAACAATCAAACCATCCAACTGCTCACAGTGTCAGTCTGAGACAAGCAGACAGGTCTGATGAGGTTCTAGGTACTTGGGAAAACTATTTGCTTTTGGTTGTTGGTGGTTTTAACAGACTGAGGCATTTCAGTGGAGAGGAAAGCTATGCAGTGTAACATGCTCTCCCCCTGTAGCCTCTGCGATCACACTTGAGGGCCCTAGAAAGGTCATAGCTCCACTTGTTTGCTATTATCTCACCTAGACACTAGGAAACACTAATTAAAGCAATAGATTCAAAGGAGTAATAAAGATTTAATTATCATTAACAGAGAAGTTGAAGTCATCATGTAAGACCAATAATTGAAAAAAGAGTAACCACCATATAGTATTCTCAATGAAAGACTAGTCTAAATATCAGGGTCTTCTGATCTTTCTGTCTCTCTGTTTCTGTCTTTCTTTGTCTTTTTCTGCATCTTTCTCTGTGTCTACATCTGTCTCTGTCTCTCTCTCTCATACTCATACACCTTTATCATACCTTTTATTTTGGAAAATTAGTTTGGTTATATGATTGATTCTCAACATCTTATTTTGCCATCCAGATTTCCTACTAATCTGTCTTTAACTTGAGCTCTTGAAAATGAAGTTTATATTTTGTGTGTTAATTTTCTGCTCCTTCAATTGAGCAACTAGAGTAGCCATTTTGAACACAACATTTTCAGCTAAGTGTGAGATTTGGCTAAGGTGGCCAAGCTGTTTTCTCTGATTTCTCATGATAAATTTTAAACAATCTGGGATGCTTGGTGACACTTATCTCCCACCCCAAGAGAAAATATAGAAAAATCTTTGAAAATGTAAGAACAAATAGAAGCTAAGTGCTTTTAAGTGCTTGTACCATTAAACTGTAAAGTACTCTGCCAGTCCATCAGAGATTGAAGGAATCTATCTGATTTTTAGGACATTTTCCAGATAGAAACCATGCAGTATTGTAACTTGGGAGTAATAATATCAGTATTAGAAAATGATTACAGTACAGCTTACTAGAAACTACATGGTTACCTCAATGTTGTTAAATAATGCATCATAAATTCACAGTTTTTCCATTTATTTTAGAAGCTTCCCAAATTCAACTACAAACATCACTGTCATCTATACTACTGTAGTTGACATCCTTTCTATGACTTTTATTTCATTTATAATTATTAGAAAATTAAATTATTTTATAGACTTTATATAATTTATAATTATTAGAAAATAAATTACTCCATATATAATAATTTATATAATTTATAATTATTAGAAAATAAATTACTCCATAGACTATCATATAACCTGAGATTGTAGATTTCTTAAAATATCTTTGATGTGCTTCTAACCTTCTTAGCATCTAAGCCATTTACTCCCTGGATTTTTCCCTTCATACTTTCGCACTTTTCTTTGAATCTTCTAAGATATCTCTAAAAGTTTTCTCATTCTACTTAAATTAAATACTGAGATGTCATCACAGTTTTTTCTTTATTTCCTCTCCTTTCTAATTAACTTTTCTCCTTTGTTTGGTCTTCTTTCCCCTCACTCTTGGAGAAGATGTTCCTGGATCATAGCTAAAATGAAAATTCATTCTTTCCCAGGGTTCCAGTTGTGCCTCTCTACTTGTGACTCAAGTCACAAGTATCCGTGCACAGCTATCTGTGGTCACTCCTCTTAGAATGAGACTGAACATTGGCAGCATCTACTGGCCTCTTGCAACAAGGCATCGTGCATTCTCAATGCCCACCCATGAGAAGCTGCACTCATCATTAAACAGCTTCTATTTTCTCAAATAGCACTTTCCTGTTTTCCAATTCACAGCAAAGTCAGTACACACCTTGGCTAAAGCCTAGGAACTTAACCTCATCCCTGATCTTGTATCTATCCAAATGATGATGATCAACTCTGAACTTTCAACACTGTAGAAACCTCCCTTTGTGTAGACCTTCATGTTAGCTCATGTAGATCACTGCAACAATCTGTAATGGATGAATGGCCTTGTCATTTCATTAACAAATTCTACACACCACATGCAGTTGATTTTGAAACAATGACATTTTTGCTGTTCACAAATTAAAAATCCTTTAAAGTTGAAGTCTACAGTACATAGCAGAAATTACACAGCTTTCATGAATGATTATATAATTATATGTCCGGTCTTACCATTAATATGATCTGAGATCACCTCTCTTCTACACTCCTTTGCCCTCACTTTCTGGTTCTTTCAGTATATACTTCTTTTCATTGATATTTGGTTAAGCCTTCCTGTCTAGTTCATACATTTAATCCTTAAGATCCTACTGAGGAGCTACATTTTAATAATAATTTTTGAAATTACAAATAAATAATTTTCCATCTTTCTGTTCCTCCCTCCTTCCCTCCAATCACTCCTATATACACTCCATATATATATATATATATATATATATATATATATAACACATATATATATATATCCATGTGTGTTTGTGTGTATATAATCAGCCTACATAATATTACTTTCTTACTTGTATATATATGATTTCAGGATCATAGTAGGAGTCATATAAGGAAGTTTTCTCAGGTTGCTGCTCCCATGTATAAAATTGTGCACACCTACTATATAACATTTATCTCAGTTTACTATAGGCATTTCTTCATTTGTATTCCTCAGTGGACTGTTGTCCCTTAAAGACAGGATCCACATGGCATTCAGTTTTCTGACTAGAAAGCTTCTAGAATAATAGGTAACACCCAGTAGGTGTTTGGTAAATGGTAAATCAATCTCTAGAAACAGTCTTGTAAGGGCACATATTAGTGTGACTTTCTAATCCTGGCCCTGCTGTGCTTGAGGTATGTCCATATGACCTGAAAGAATAAAAGAATAATTTTTTACTTTGCTACACATTTCATGTGAACTAGAATCAAAATAATATCCTATATATTTTTTTCAGTTTAACTTTGTGGTCTTTCTCCATTTTCTTCAAAATGAATATTTCATCACCATTATTATAGTTCGGTTTCATATTACGTATTCACGTACTTTACATTGTGACAGTTCAGGTTTGATTGATGATGGAGTAAAAATTAAAGTTTGATTCCTTAATTCAAAAGAAATAGGTTTAAATATGGGTTCTGCCTTTGTTAAACTACACTCCTGTGGGCAGGTTTTGCTTCTTTCATTCTTTGATTCACCTTTAAAGTAGCAAGTGGCCACAACACAACCCTTTTAGTAATGTTGTTACAACATGTCTGTCCAACGACACAGTTGATAATAAATTTTGACTACAGTGGCAGCTGTAGTGGACATCGCGAGTGCCCCAGTAACAGGAACAACTCTGATTGGACCACAAAATGAATTGTGCTTATAAAGAAAGTCTGTGAAGTTCCTAGAATGGAAGTGATTTCAGAGCTTTGAATTTACATCTCACTAATCACTGTGCCATAGTGAAGGACATTTTCAGTGTCTTTTGACTTGTGAACTCAAGACACTCATTAAAGTGTACATCAAGTATGTTAGTAAACATCACAGGAGGATGTAAAACTAGGTCTAGCCTTATTACAAGGGAAGTTTAAAAGTAATTCACTAGGCTAAGAAAAGATTTTCAAAACATCTCGGTAAATGTTAGCAACATCCAATGCATAGTAAATCATAATGCAAACTAACAATAAGCAAACATCTTTAATTTAAAATTGGAGATTCATACTACATGTAGATTCCTCTTTACTTTGTTCAATACCCCACATTTCAATACATACTACATTTACCCTCTTTTTTTTTTTGTTACCTCATATGAAATCTCTCATTCCACTATTAGTTTTATTGGTTATCTTCTAATTTAATTATCAAGCTGGTACATCTCTTCTGAACTCCAGACTCATGATAAATTCTATACCCAGTGTGTCATCACCAGGATAGATTTGTGTAACTTGAAATGCCAAGACCTTCTCACTTTGAACTTTGATTTTTTTCCATGGGGAGCATGGTGTTCTTAAAGTTAATAGGTAGAACATTTCTATTCAACCAATTCCTCTAGCCAAAATTTTTGGTAACAATCTCAATATTTTTCAATATTAACCAATCTCAATATCTTCCAAATACATACTCATTGGTGCTTCTGTTAAAACCACACATAATCAAATCACTTCGTAGTGTATAACTCAGCCTATGCTAGTAACTGTCACAGTTACTGCTGACCTCTTCCCTGTCTCTCTGACCCTTATTATCAATTCTGTACATGGTGGTAGTCAGAAAACTTTAAAAAGTATGTCCATCCTCTGTTAACTTCTCAGCAATGCCTGCCCTGGATAAGAACACTCAGTGTGATCTGCCTCTCTGTCTCTGTTTTCTCAGTCTTACCTCTACCTCTTTGTGTATCCTATTATTATAACATGTGTCTTCTTCAGTGTTTCCTGAACTCACTAAAGACTCAGGCCACCTTTGCCAGCTGCTCATTATGCTTCAAACATTCTTCCTGCTATTTGCAGAATTTATGTTCTCACCTAATTCAGGTCTCATTTAGAATTGCACTCTATCAAAGAGACTCAAGTTTTATCTTGTGTATAATGGCCACGACCCAGACTTCTCTTTCTTCCTTGTATGATTCAAGTACCATTTTCTGTCATAATGATCTAAAATAATTTTCTGTCTTGTAGTAGAAGGAACCATAAGAAGAGAATCATTATTGCCCCCTGTTCATTTCCTCACCCCAAATGTTAATGCTATAAAAGCCAGGCACATAGTAAATACTTAAAAGTAAGACAAGTAAACTACTAAGTCTTATTTAATTGCTGCCACTGGGAAGCAAATGCAAACAGCAAACATGACTTTCTCAATGTAACTTTAAAGTGTATCAACAGTGACACCAATGTAGCAAGTTACTTATTGTCAGCTCATCAGCTTGCTTGGTGCTGACTTCTGTACTTCTAAGTTGCACTTGCTGAGTTTATGCAAAATGTGGGTTTTACTTATGATAGCTCAGTGTTCTATTTGATTAAAATGGCATCCTGGATACCAAAGTTTCACTTTTATTTTGCTAACATGTATATTATTTGGCACTAGTTTTTCAATATAATAAATAAAGATCTCTTTTCTTGGCTTTGAAATCAGTCTTGGAGTAGTATTTGTCTTCCTGTCACCTATGAGCATTAACCCATCATCACAGTTTTAAAAAGCAAAGCACTGGATGCAAATGCAATCTGATTGTGAATTCTGTCACCCAATCGATCAACAGGGTCGATTCATTGGCATAAGTGGGTGCCCCAGCCCCTTCCACTACCACTGCTACATGTGTGTCCTGCTGGAAACCATGCTCCTTCAAGGAGGATTTTCTCCATAGAGGATAGAGATTGGTCAAGATTATGCTCCTAGCTCCACTCCCTGGCAAGAACTTCCACACCAGCTTTCTAAAAGAAAGGCATTATTTTCTTTCTTCATCAGAGAGAAGGAAGTGTTTGAGCTGTTCACCAGATATTCAATTTTTTTTTTTCTGAATCACTATACATTGGTTGAAAATTAACTTTTGGAAAAATTAATGTTTTCAATCCTGCTTTTTATAATGTTTGGTGTGTGTGTGTGTGTGTGTGTGTTGTGTGCGCACGTGTTTGTGTGTGCGTGTGCATTGTGTGTGTGTTAGGGTTATTGTTAATTCTATAGAAACAGTGGGGATATAGGAAGGGCTATCTTTTCTTTCCTTTCCTTCCTCTTTCCTTCCTTTTCTCTTTTCATTTTTTCCCTTCCTCTGCCCCTTCTTCTTCTCCTTCCATCCATTCTCCTATCTTTTCTCCCTCCTCTCTCTTAACATACTAGGCTGTCCTAATATGTATCTGAGAATAAACTTTAACTTCTGATCTTCTTGGACCCAACTTTTAAGTTTTAGGTTTATAGATGCATGCTACTGTAGTGGTTTCAATGAGAATGACCCCCATAGGTTTATATGTTTGAATGCTTGCTCCAATTTAGTGGAACTGTTTGAAAGAATTGGGAGGTGTGGCCTTGTTAATGAGGCATGTCACTGGAGGTTGTCTTTGAGGTTTCAAAAGCCCAGGCCAGGCTCCTAGGCTCAGGCTCAGGCTTAGTCTCTCTCTCTCTCTCTCTCTCTCTCTCTCTCTCTCTCTCTCTCTCTCTCACACACACACACACACACACACACACATACACACCCCTACTCACATACACAGGAATTGTCTGCAACATATGGCTCAGATGTGTGCTCTCAGCGACTGTTCCGGTGCCATGTCTGTCTGCTTTCCATCATGAACTCTGAAACTTTAAGCAAGCTCCCAAGTAAATAAAGCTTCTATAAGGTGCCTTGGTCATGGAGTCTTTTCATAGAACTAGAACAGCAGAGAAGACAAGCTCAAAACTCAGTTTTATGTAATGCTGATGATCAAACCCAGGGTTTGTATATACTAGCTGAGCAGTCTACCAACTGAGCTATAGCCCTGTCCTACTATAGATCTC
The DNA here is from genome assembly GCA_021653895.1 of Mastomys natalensis. NCBI lineage: Eukaryota > Metazoa > Chordata > Mammalia > Rodentia > Muridae > Mastomys > Mastomys natalensis. The sequence goes on along the minus strand of JAJTUV010000361.1, from coordinate 1,249,206 downwards.
ATTAAACTCATTTAATGTTTCAGTCTGACACCTTGAACCTCATCTTTTAACCTGTCTACCAGGAAGTATATATATTTTACAACCAAGTTGGTGTTTAAAACTTCTATCTATACTACTATCACATTTTGATAGTTATGGATATTTATTTGGATTGATGCCATTCTAAACACTGTTCAAGAAAGAGACCTTAGCTTTGAACAAGTTGAGTTTAATGTCCACTTTACATTTTTCTAGCTCTGTGGTATTTGACAACCTATTTGATATTTTTAAGCTGTGAGCTCAACACCTATCAAACAGGAGTAATAAGACATCTTTCACAGAGTTAGTTTAGAACTCTGATAAAAATGTGTTTGTGAAACATCTACACACCAAGAAAGCTGGGGGCTAGTTTTTTTTTTTAATGAAAAATGAAATGAGTGAATCTTCTCTGACCACCTACATGGCATCGTAGGTTGGCACCCTCACCTCAGGAAGGACTCTGGAACTCTGGATTGGGTTCACAGTCCTACCCAGAGATCCAGTATTTTGAGATGCACAGCAATTTTGACCACATAGTTGTCCAGAAAATTATGTCTGGGAACAGAACACCAGGAGGCTTGTTTGAGAATTCCTTGTAATGCTGTTTGTCTCAGATTTCAGCAGCAATAGAAATAAATCCTTAGATTTTTTTTCCTTTAAATAGTTAACTGTATGTAGTCCAGTGCTGGACTTCATGTAAATCAGATCTGTCATGTAGACTACTGGACTCCTTTGCTGATTTAGATCTATGTTGATGTTGACTTGATTTATATCTTATTATTTTTATGTTACTATAGACACTGCTAAGAAGATGCGCCACATTTCACATGTCTGAATAACCAACTTATTAACTAATTTCCAAATCTAAGTAATATCCTAGAGAACATTTTGAAAAAATTTAAATCTTTAAGTAGTGAATGTTTCGTATTCATAAATACTAAACATTACTATAATGCCAACTTCCTTTCTGAGTAAAATGTGTATCATTTCATATGTGTATACATACATATATGAATATGTATTTAAGTTTGTGACAAATTGTAGTAGACTGTGTGTAATACATATGATTAATAGTTGAAGACAGGCTGAGACTAAGGTATAGATAATCTTAACTAATGAAAGATGGAGTCTGTAATTAACAATCTCAAAATAACAATTCATTACAAGTTTAGTTTTTAATGATAAATTTATGGCATCAAATGTCTCTCAAAAAATGTCACAGAAACTCCTCAAATATGGTTTATTTGAGAGGGAGAACTAACTTCTAGGTTGATGGCTATAAGTCAGGGCACAGAGTACACATTATCCATTCCAAAATGAATTAAAATATTAAAAGTGAATGACATTGTTAACAGTGAGCTCAGAGAGGAAGAGTGGCCTAGTACACTGAAGAGCATATGCTTATTATAAGAAACTGTATTGTGAGCTGAGAAGTCTAATTTCTCATTCAATTTTTTTAAAAAAATAAACAACTCTATATTGAAGCTTTAAAACAAAAACATTGACAGTACTTTATCTCTCCCTGAAGATGTAAGGTCAAATTATTGTTTTTGTTTTCTGAAACCGAGACACAGAAAAACATTAATATTTAATACAGTTTCAAATGATTAAATTCAATTATACATATATATATTTCGGTTAAAGATAATATTAAATGAACTCAAATGAATTGATGGTTCAATGTAGCCTACAATGAAAAGCTAAGACAGCAATTGATTATATATATACACATACATATAAGTAACACATTTATTAAATCACTGTTGGCAGTTGTCATTAAACATATACTAAGTATAGAGGATGCTGAAGATGAAGGTATGAAGAAAGGATAGACGTAAGGTGCTGGCCGCATGAACTTCTACACTCAGCACGGCTTACATCCCTGTGTTTCTTGCTCTTTCTTTGTTCCTTGTTCTTTGTTATTTTTTAAAGCATTTTATTTTGCTTATTTCTGGTAACCCTGTTTTATTCTGACTTAGTCCAAACCCACATTATTATGTTCAATTTTGCTCATCAAGAAGGCCCTCACAGTTATATGCCTTTTGGCTATATTTGCGTGTAAAAGTCTTATTTGTATTTAACAAATACAAACTTTTGTTTACTTATCTTGGATGACATTATGAAACATGCCAGGTCAAACAAAGACCACAAACACTTGAGGTTTTAATAAGGTCAGTAAGCTTGTGAGCTGGGCTCAAGGGCATGTTTGGCAAAACTCCAGGCCAAAGAGTTGGAATTTAAGTTAAACAATTTTGATGGTAGAATGTAATTCTTCCCTGGATGATGGGAGTCTTAGGACACCAGGGGATGCTACAGTAGTCTTATTTGTTGTGATTAGTTGGATGACTTGAAGGCCTGGAATGGAAGAGGAAGTCTATGAGGTTGACCCTAGCTTAGATTCCTACCATAGGGGGTTTAGAGACTGAAGTGTTCAGATCCTGTAGCAAGGCAGGACTTCCAGAGGAAGGAGGGAGACATTAATCCACCCACAAAATCTTCAACCTAATTTTTTTCTTGCCTACAAGATGTGCAGGGATAAAGATGGAATAGACACCGACAGCCAATGACTGCCCCACCTTGAGACCCATCATATGTAAGAAAGCCAACTCCTAACACTATTAATTATACTCTGTTATGCTTGCAGACAAGAACCTAGCATAACTGTCTCCTGAGAGGCTTCATCCAGTAGCAGATAGAGGCAGATGCAGAGACAAAAAGCCAAACATCAGGAGGCTCTCAGGGAGTCTTGTGGAAGAGTTGGGGATAGAAGTGAGCAAATCACAGAGAGAAAAGTGTATCAGAAAAAGACCTACAGAGCCAACTAACTTTGGACCATGAGGGCTCACAGAGCCTGTACCACCAACCAGAGAGCATGCAGGAGCTAGACCTAGACCCCACACATATTTGTATCAGATGTGCAGCTTGCTCTTCATGTGGAGCCCCCTAACAGGTGGAGTGGGGCTTGTCTCAGTCTCTGTTCCCTACAATTGGATCCTCTTCCACCTTCCTGGACTGCCTGGTTGGGTCTCAGTGGGAAAGGATATGCCTAGTCCTGCTGGGACTAGATAGATGCCCTGGGGTGGGGTAGTACTCAAGGGGTAGCTCCCTTCTCTAAGAGGAGGGAGCAATGGCAGGGCAGGGGAGGGATTTGTAAGGGTAGTACTTGGAGACAGGAGGGAGAGGGGCTGTGATTGGGATGCAAAGTGAATAAAAAAAAGAAAGAAAGGAAAAACATACCTGAAAAATAAAACAACTGTATTATTTCCTAGAAAAATCTAACCTAGCCTTTTTATCTACAGAGGAAAGGGCTTTAGGGGTAGCTCAGGTAAATTCTTTGTTCGAACACCAGAGATGTGATACTGAATTCCCTAATTGAACTGAGATGAGCTCCTTCAATATGCAGACAGTTGGTCATAGCCACAGAATGTCGATTCATTAATACTGGAAACACTGGTATGGGTTGAGATGATTGCTCAAATTATTCTAAAGTCTTCATGATTAAACCAAAATGCTTTTTAGTTTTTCTCCTCATTGCCTAACTGAATGGTCTGGTTTACAATGTCAAGTACCTCATCTCTGGCATGGAATAAGCAAACTTCAGAGGTCTGAGGACACCCTCTGCTTTCCAATCTGGATGCCTGCAGTGACTGCTGGCTGCTCTCCACACCTCATCAACCCCTTCCCATAGCAGCCGCACTGAACTTTAGCCTGATTGCGGTTCTGACTGAAAGTCTTCAAATATACACTTAGGAGGAAATCTATTTCTATATTATATTTCACACATAAACAAACCAAAACTAAAAACAAAAACAAAGCAAAAAAAACCCCAGTAATACTAAGAGATCACATAGAAATTTTTATAAGTCTAAAAAATAAGTGTTAAAATAGCAATAAAACAGAGTTATATGCAAACATGTGTAATGTTCTCAAGGCTAGGGTCAGAGTTGACCTTAAATCATTCAGAAGAGTTTGACTGTGTTGAAAATAACATTTCAGACATTAAATCATGCTCATATGGAAACTAACCTATCAGGGATGAAAAAGATAAATGCAATGTGGAAGTCCTTGGTTTATATACAAGTCAACCCAAGATAAAAACTTTTAAACGTCAGAAGAACTAAGCAGAGTTTTTCCCATTTATTATGAAGAAGACTCAAAAGATCCATATGTTGTGAATTTTCACGGCCAACCCCATCTCTTAAAAATAATGAAAATATCTTCAGTGCTCTATGGGGGCCACTTGTCTAACAGGACAATAGTTTTCAATACTGATCCAAGTTTGTTTTCTTATGTCAAATTGTAACTCACTGTGATGAGGATGTGCAGTGATGTTGGTGGAACTTCAAGCTCTGGAGACAGAAGATTCCAATTCATTCTACTTCTCCAGTAGCTGTGTCAACCCTGCCAGTGAGTCAGTTATGAACAACTTCAACGTTCTCATCTATAGTTACAGATAATGCTATTTCTCCCATGGTTTAGTGCACAGATATAATAAGTAGAAATAAGTAAACCAGTACTGACTGATATTTGATTTCTTTTGGTTACTATTAGAAGAGGAAGCCACAGAAAATGATTTTTTTATGATTTCTTGTGATAGATACACATGCACCCTGGGAAAACTTTCTAACTGTAGGTAACTGAACCTAACAGTATCCATCTAATGTCATATATTCAGTACTTAAAATGTCCATCAAATGCTCCTGAAAAGAAGTCACAATGGAAATTGTTTAGGATGCTATTTAGGTCTTTATCACAGGATCTTAAATCTTTTATTTTATCTCTAATGTCTCTTCTCTGTGTCTTTTTTCAGGTCCATCCTTTGAAGTTTTGTCTCATTCCTAACAAAAGTGAATGCATCTTACAGAAGTGATCCATAGAGGTGAGAGCTGTCTGTCAATTGCTGACTGTTAACTCCGCATCCTCTGCTGAAAATGCATCTGTGTATCTACCTCATTATGGCTTTTACTGTGCTCACCTATTTTCTTCTTTTCCATTGACATTAAAAAAGGAAGAGGTGTAGGTAATAGTGCTTCTCTGAGCACTGCAAGTTCATCATGCTACATAATCTAAATAAATATTCCTTCTCTCATACTCTTTTGATATTTCCTCTTTAAAAAAAAATCAAAGTCAAAATTCACTCACTTACCTCACTCATCTCAATGTTTCTGGAGCCCAATTCTGTGTATTTGCAACCACAACCTTGGTACTACTTTCAGACCTCTCTGATCAGCATGTAGCGTGGTTATGATAGCTAGTTAACTATTGAAGAATTCTTTTTCTCTTTATAGCAACATATAGATTTTGCTATATGTTCAGTATAACAGTGTGTAATCATTTCCATCCCATTGGGGGTAGTCAGTAACATTTTAATGGCCAACTGGATGTGTACATAAGGATTTTATCCAGTCATCTAAAGGATGATAGATATGGAAATTGCCAGATGCTGAAGGAGGTTATCATGGAGTCACTTCTGCAGCCTACTGTTTGTTGACTTTTACATGTTGGCTGCTGTTTTATGGTTTCTGTGAAGAGAAATCAGGCATAATTTAGCTGATACAATACACTTACAATCTTATATTTTGAACTCTTTCTAAATGTGCATATAGATGTTCCCAAGTAGATACTGAGAGTATTCCCAGCATCTCTGCTGTCCAGAGGATGTAGTAGCATCTGTTTGGTTTGCTCGATACAGATCTCAAATTCCTTGGTCTTTGCTTACATATTCCTGAGTCTCTCCTCAGTACCAGTGCTCAGATGTATCAATTTAACATCAAAATGTCTGAAAAGTCTCATATAGTCTTCTAGACTTCATTTTGATGCCTTTTCTTGAATCTTGTAAGCCTTTATACGTTTATATAGTAGTCACTGTCATTCATTTGTTTGGACATTTTATTTTATTATTTGCCTGCCATCCAAGTGGACTAATGAGAGGTTTCCTTGATGGAAGAAGAAGTATTTTACATTTAAAATTATTCATTTATTTTTCTGTGTATGTGTGTTTTATCTGCATGTATGTCTGCACCACAAATGTGTCTCATGCTCCCAGAGGTGAGAAGAGTGCTGGTTCCCCTGGAGCTGGAGTTACAAACAGTTGTGAGCCATCATGCTGGTGCTAGAAATTAAAGCCAGGTCTGGCAGAGCAGCCAGTACTCTTAGCTACTGACCCAAGTCTCCAGACCCTGCCTTGCATTTTGATGTTCTCAGATGGTTAAAATTAAATTGGTAAACTTCAGATCTTTTGTAAGTCATGCTACTTGTTTATAGAACATTGTGATGACTAAATTCTCCAGAGAAAGATTTTCATCCATAGATTACTTCACTTTTTGATATTTTCTTTATTTTCATTTCAAATGTTTTCCCCTTTCCTGGTTTCCATCTCCTGAAACCCCTTATTCCATCCCCCTCCCCCTGCTTCTATGAAGGTGTTTCCCTACATTGGGGCATCCGGCCCTCACAGGACCAAGGACCTCTCCTCCCATTGATGCCCAACAAGGCCATCCTCTGCTACATATGCAGCTGGAGCCATGGGTCCCTACATGTGTACTCCTTGGATGGTGATTTAGTCCCTGGGAGCTCTAGGGCGTCTGGCTGATTGATATTATTGTTCTTCTTATGGGGTTGCAAACCCCTTCATCTCCTTCAGTTCTTTCTCTAACTCCTCCTTTGAGGATCCCATTGGGACCCTGTGCTCAGTTCAATGGTTGTGAGCATCTGCTTCTGTATTTGTCAGCTCTGGCAGAGTCTCTTAGGAGACAGCTATATCAGGCTCCTGTCAGCATGCACTACTTGGCATCCACAAAAGTGTCTGGGTTTGGTGACTCTATATGGGATGGATCCCCAGGTAGGGCAGTTTTTGGATGGCCTTTCCATCAGTCTCTGCTCCACACTTTGTCTTTATATTTGCTCCCATGAATACTTTGTTCCCCTTTCTAAGAAGAGCTGAAGCACCAACACTTTGATCTTCCTTCTTGAGCTTCATGTGGTCTATGAATTAATTGTATCTTGGGTATTCTTAACATGTGGGCTAATATCCACTTATCAGTGAGTGCATACCGTGTGTGTTCTTTTGTGATTGGGTTACCTCACTCAGGATGATATTTTCTAGTTCCATCCATCTGCCTAAGATTTCATGAATTCATTGTTTTTAATAACTGAGTAGAGCTCCATTGTGTAAATGTACCACATTCTCTGTATCCATTCTTCTGTTGAAGGACATCTGGGTTCTTTCCAGCTTCTGGCTATTATAAATAAGGCTGCTATGAACATAGTGGAGCATGTGTCCTTGTTATATGTTGGAGCATCTTTTGGGTATATGCCCAGGAGTTATACAGCTGGGTCCTCAGTCAATACTATGTTCAATAAACTAGATACACTGAAACTAATAGAAGAGAAAGTGGGGAAGAGCCTTGAACACATGGACAAAGGGGAAATTTTCCTGAACAGAACACCAATGGCTTATGCTCTAAGATCAACAATAGACAAATGGGACTTCATAAAATTGCAAAGCTTCTGTGGGCAGTGATGGTGCACACCTTTAATCCCAGCAGTTGAGAGGCAGAGACAGGTGGATTTCTGAGTTTGATGCCAGCCTAGTCGACAGAGTGAGTTCTAGGAGGCCAGGGCTACACAGAGAAACCCTGTCTTGGAAAATCAAAAAAAAAAAAAAAAAAAGTGCAAAGCTTCTGTAAGGCAAAGGACACTGTAAATTGGCAAAATGGCAACCAACAGATTTGGAAAAGATCTTTACTAATCTTACATCTGATAGAGGGCTAATATCCAATATCTACAAATGTGGCAGAAATTTCCTGCCCTGTCACTGGGAAGTGCATCCTCGGACAACTGGGTAACCACCCACCCGGTTATAGCTGTGAAGGAACTTGTGGCTCCAGGGACAAGCAAGCCAGAGCTGGAAGCACAGCGACTGGTCACTGCGAGAGCAAGTTAGAGAAGCCTGGAGGAACCAGCTCAGGATCTCCGGCCCTTCGGGAGAGCTTGCCGGGACAAATGGGCTTAGAGTGGGAACATGGTCTCTAGTCTGGGAGGTAGACAGATGCACCTTTTTTCTAATACCTTCCACAAAATACAAAGAACTCAAGAAGTTAGACTCCAGAGAATCAAATAACCCTATTAAAATGGGGTACAGAGCTAAACAGAGAATCCTCAACTGAGGAAGCTTGAATGGCCGAGAAGCACCCCAAGAAATGTTCAGTATCCTTAGTCATCAGGGAAATGCAAATCAAAACATCCCTGAGATTCCATCTCATATCAGTCAGAACGGCTAAGATCAAAAATTCAGGTGACAGCAGATGCTGGTGAGGATGTGGAGAAAGGGAAACACTCCTCCATTGTTGGTGGGATTGCAAGCTGGTACAACCACTCTGAAATCAGTCTGGCAGTTCCTTGGAAAATTGGACATAGTTAATACCTGAGATTACTTCATTCTATTCATCAATATATACTCCGATGGAGCCAGGGAGTCCTTATTGCCACAATCATATCTAACTTGACTAATATCTAACCCAATGGGATAGAAAATTGAGTGCTCTGTTTATGTCTGGGATGGTGCTGAGTAATTCACATGTGTTTTAAACACAACTTAGAGTAAAGCAATGGGATAATGGATATCATTAGCCACCCCCATCCTAGTTTCCCAACAAATTTTTTTTTGTTTTTGTTTTTGGAGTTAGATAAACAAATGAATTGTAAAAAGAAATAAGCACACTTGCAGCAAGTTGTGGTGCTATGTTCTGATTCCAGACAATTAGACTATAGAGACCTACATGTTGTCTGGCCTCCCTAGAAGAGTTGCTAACACTGGGCGCCAGAATCCCAATAATCTTAGCTTTAAATTGTTCCTCTACCATTTATTAACTATGTGACCTCAGAAAAGCACTGATTCTTTTCTTTGTAAAATGGAAATATACACAGATTGTACAGATCTTTATGCTTCACTTATTCCTACCAAATAGGACCTATTTCCTTATACATATTTAATGCATTCATTTAGAGGGAATTGGTTTAACGATTACTGTGCTATTTCAGTTTTAAAAAGTGTTTATTTTATTCACTTTTAAACCGTGGCTGATTTAAAAATTCCAGGGAATCAGGTGACTGCCTCAACATTCTTGTGTGTTTTATATTGCAATGACATAGAGTTAAAGACAATGAAACTTTATAATCCAAGACAGGCCCTATGGGGGATTAAACAAATCCTTTCATAATTAAATAGATCAGTTAATTATGAAGTTCAACAAAATAATACATGCAGAAGACTCAAAGTGTTGGATTTCAATTGATTCTGACATTTTGGACATACTTTCATATTTTGTTCATTAAAAATGGTTAATAAACACAGATTTATCATTGCATCCAAACATTTTAATTCTATGCAAATTCCTAAAGTAGAATGTTTTTGAGCCATCAAATAGACTCTTTCATGAATCAACATGACCTTCAGAAGGAAAATTTGACATCTAAAACTAGAAAAATTTTCTAGTGATAAATGTCTGTTTGAGGATGGATCCTATGTGTAATGAATGGGGTAAAACAAAACAAGAACTGAGTAGAGATTTCAGATGAATAACCTAACACTGTACTCACATCAAGGAACTGAGAAAGAACTGAAATCAAAGCTAGAAGGATATAACAACAAAGGTCAGAGCATAATAGAATGAATTAAAAACTGGAAACACAATAAGAGACTCAGTTAAACTGAGAATTAAGGCATGTGCGAACATATTTCAGAACACTTCTTGTACATGGTAAATATGTAGAATTTTATTAATTCCCAAAAATAAATTAGAAAAAGGATTAAGCTACATGCAAATGAGAAAGTGTTCCCCAAAGCCATTTTGGGGAAACTATAGGACACCCATGTTAGATTTTGTCCATCACGGAACGGATGTCATAAGCCTGTTAAAGAGCAGCTCTAAGATATCACGACAAGTTAACATTTATGTTTTATGAATGTTGGCTTACATTTTCCTAAACAGGGTCTTGTTTAAGGACATGACTGCCAGTCGTATGTGGTAGTTTCTAACAGTTACCACTGATGTACAGCTCCAAGCTATTATTTGTCTCGGACCTTCTTTTAGCCTCTTTACTAGAAACTGGGTAACTGGACCTCACAGTCCAGAAACACAGATGTTTTCCCCTTTAACTACTTGTAATTGTGGCAGTGTTCCTTGACAGAGGGATAGCGAGACTGATTATCATCAGTCTCCAGGCGAAGGTGAACTGTTAGGATGCTGAAGCTTGCACGCAGACTCTGCCTTACCTTCTCATGGCATGTTCCATTTCAATGTCGTTTCCTATTACTAACTTAACTATGCATGTAGCATGCTGCTTTTTAAAGCCTTTCCTTTTTATATTCTGAGAATAATTGGAGGACAGCTCTTATGGTATTACATACTTCCTGAGCATAACTTGAAAGCTTGTTAGTGGATGGAATTGTAGGCCTAAACCTAAGTACTTGGCAAGATTTTAGCCAAAACATGGAGGCAGGAGAAAAATCAGTATTTGAACATTTGAGTAAGCAAGCCGGTAACATTGTTTCTCTGTGGTTTCTACTTCAAGTTCCTACATGAAGCTCCTACTTAAATGTCCTTTAATACTGAACCTGTAAAGAAATGAACTCTTTTCTTCCTCATGAGGCATTTTGTCAGTGTTTCATCTCAGCAACAGAGAAGCACAGTAGGCAGCATAGATTTTACATGTTTACTTGCTCATATGTCTTTGTCTTAAGTCTAATTACCACACAAGAACATAACTTCTGTGAAAACCGGCAATTTTTGGATTCTTACATCCATATTTACTGCTCCAAACCATCTCTCACACAATGTGGGTCTTCAGCAAATGTGTTAAGCATTTAGACTTATTCTAGATCTGTATTTCTTGCGAACAGTTCCATTAGAAAAAAGTAGTAGCATCTGTCTTGGTAGAAATTAGATCTGTTAGCATTTTTAAAAAAAAAATCAAAATTCACTTCTATAAGATTTTATTGACTATTTGTCTCAAGTGTCATTATTACAGCCTCAATCTACCTGAAGTGGGAACTTCTTGTTTCTATGGAAAGTTATGTCAAACGTTGTTTTGCTGGGGCACACAGGTGAAAGGATATCTTTCTAAAACAAACACATGAAAGACTATTTTCCCAAAGCAGACACAGGTGAAAGGATGTTTAGATATAGCAAACAGATGAAAGGATACTTGATTAACGGAGTATAAATATGACCTCAAAGACAGTGGGAGATGGGCAATGGGCCTTGGTTTGGTTTACTTTATGGTTTGCCTTACATAGTGTTGTTGAGCTCAATGCAGCCATTAAGAGAAACTTGCCAAGATCTGATCTTGAGGTTCCTGTGGCAGCTTGCCACTTATGCAGCCTTGCCTTAGGTGGGTGGGTGAGCCTGGTGGCTTCTTCAGGACTGAATGACTACTGTCTGGTTTCTGCTTGCAGAAAGGTCTGGACTGTGGCTGCTGGTTGGTGCCTGGCGTCTGTCTGCCTAGAGGACTAGTCTTCAGCTGCTAAGTTGTATTTGGTGTTTGCTATAAGGCTGAACTGCTGTCAAAGAAGATAGAGCTCACCCCAAAAGAACTGTTGCTGAACAGGTCCACCTCCCCCATATCCCAATAACTTTTCTTCCACCACTACCTCTGCTGGGTGGTGGGCTAGAGGAGAGGTTGAACCCTTATCAAAAGTAGGTTGCAAAAAAATTATGCTTATATCCATCCACCTTACCAGGCTACTGAAAGAAAATGGAAAATTTGAAAAGCAAGTAAGATAATAAGCATACCAGAAAGCATTGAGCAGAGTTAACCCTCTAAAAGCTGTCCATTTACAACCTTATGCTATAAATTCAGCAATTATATTACATGTCACCATCATGTATGATTTCATTTAACTGTAAAAGGGAACCATTACAGAACATAATAAAGCAACTTAATATTAGCTTAAATATGCTTCTGTTGATAACATGATTTTTTAGTTTATTCTATTTACCTGGAGGTCGTGACATCTGTAAATGAGTAGCTTAACTAGGACAATTATCACAAGCACTCTTAGTGCCTAAGGATTCGTGTTTGGTTCTGTTTATAAGTTTGATGGATAGCAGGAACTGTCTAGAAGTCAGTCATAGTGACCAAGTATGTCACCACTAGCCAGGCTTCATCTTGCATCTATTTTATTATGAAAATGCATCTCATTCATGGCAAAATTCTAGGATATGATATAGGATTCTTATAGTGGGGTACAAAAACAACATTATCATCTTTGGTTTTTCTTTTTTCTTCTTTTGGTTTTCCGAGACAGGGTTTCTCTGTAGATCCCTGGCTGTCCTGGAGCTCACTCTGTAGACCAGGCTGGCCTCGAACTCAGAAATCCACCTGCCTCTGCCTCCCAAGTGCTGGGATTAAAGGCGTGTGCCACCACCGCCTGACATCTTTGATTTTTCAACAATGACAATAACAAATCCCGAGAACCCGTATACTAAAGAATCATGCTAGACTGCTGTTGTGGGGTTTCTATTTTTGTTGTTGTTGTTGTTGTTGTTTTGTTCTTTGTTAAATCCATCACTGCTGAACACAGTCAACCAGTTCAAATCCTCAGATCTCCATTCTGTGGCATGTTCTCATTGTAGTTTTCAATTTTCAACTCAGTGGAAAGGGGAAATCTAAAGAATGGAGGAAACACCCCTGAGGCTCTGTATTTCATAATTAACTATAGGATGTACACTTTGTCACATTTCTACCAACAATTTATAACTTTAGTATAAAATTTTAATATAAATAATAATTCTCAATTTTATGTTCTTTGTTAATCAGGTCCATGCAAATCTTTAAAAGCTATACTGCAGTTGATATGGTTCTCCGAGGACTGTTAAAGCCAGTAGAAGGAGAGATTGATGGACTCTCTTGTACAACATCCAAAAGTGACTCAGAGCCAGCACTTAGCAGTTTTATAAGCAGTCCAGATGAGTGATGTTGTTCATGGAGAAATTTTACTGAAATAATTAATTGGGTACAGGGAGCAATTCCTCTTCAATACAGCACCGCTCCATCATTCCTGAAAGAAAAATAGTCACACGTGTATAGAATTTGCTAAAGCAAAATAAACAGATATGAATTCTTACCAGAAAAATAGTGTAGCTATTTTAGGAAGTAAAATAGGCAAATATCAAATGGCCTAATAAATAAGCCTCTCCATATTTTTACCATTTCATTTGCCAATGTTGTTGTATTATATCTAGGACCTACACTGACCTTCAAGGCTGCAGTTGAACCAAAGATGTAAAATAAAAATAAACTGAGAGAATAAAGCCAGAGTCCTTTTAGCTCCTGAGTTGTTTTTGAACGCTTTGTAACTACCTCCCATTTCCTAGTTATTATCACCACTGTGTAATCATCAATAACGAATGAGAATGCATGAATAAATATGAACCATAATCAATCTCTACTATAATAACCTATCAGATATATTAATATATGGATTTCAACAGCAATTGGACTAAAGTAATAAATCTTTTGTGTCTTGTGTGCATGTGGTGTGCGGTCTCACATGGCAGGAGCACCAACTCTGGGAATTTCTAGGTCAAGACAAGACTCTTTCTAGACAAGTGTAGTGAATTCTAGTTGTAAGCACTTTCAAAATATATGATGAGCTGAACCAGGTAATCTACCCCAGGAAACATTTGATCATTATGGCACATGTAAGGAACATACATTTCCATATAAGGGATTCCATGTGAGGTATGTAGAGATTCACTTATGATTTATTACACTGACCACTCTCCTGCCTGCTTCCATCCCTGACAACTCTTGAGAAATCTCTTCTCAGAATATGTCCCATTATGTCTTACCTAAAATCTATATTAAATTTTTCTTTCATGTGTGTTAGACATAATAAGATTGCTTTTCTATGATTAAAGTTGTATGAGATACTTCATCATCTTAGTACTATAGAACTGTATACTGTATATAACTAAGAACTCAAGCCATAAGAACAATAATATATGCATTATTGTCCTGGTTGATGTTGTTATATTCTGAATTATGGACCAGAATATGTAGACATGGCAACAGAAGGAGCGGCCTGCACCTAGGATGTTAGTTTAGGGCTGACTCTTGCAACTATCATCATGGGAAAACAAGAGAGCTATAAGTAGAAGAGGTACTATGAGAAAAAGCTTCCAGATAAAATGATCAAAGAGCTTAAGATTATTTCCACATGCTGGCTCTCCTTTATCTTTGATATGAACCTTGAAATCTCCATGCATTTTCAATATCAACAGTTCTCTATAATTTTGTAGTGACATTTTGGTAGCTCCCTCAAAGATATCTGCACCCTAATCCTGGGAGCCTGTGACTACATTAGGTGATATGACAAAAGGAGATACAGATGTGATTCAGGCTGCTTGAAGTAACAGTCCAGGCTCACACATCCTGAATTGCTATGAGCCACTAACAGCTGTGACTAGAAAAACACATGTCAGGAAAATTTGCTGGTCTGCAGGATTGAAAACAGATTTGTGAGACCAGGAATAAATGTGGTCTGCAAATTTTGTGTTGGAGTTTTGTTCTACAAAAATTTACGGTGACTAAAGTGTGTTTAAACCACTAGATATGTGATAATTTGATATGATATCAAAAGAATACTTACATAAACACTAATAATATTTCAAATTAATAAAGCTTTGTAACTTAATATTTGAATTGACTCCTTCATTGTTTCAATGTTTAAACATTGTTTAAAACTATATTTTGTGTGTGTGATTTGGAAGCATTATACATTTTTATGTTTTTTAAATGATAACAGCTAATATCTTTTCCTTTATTTATTCATTTTTACATTTTGGTTACAGTCCTTCTCCCTCCTCTTTGCCCAGGCCCACAGTCACAAAACCCTTCTCCATTACCACTTCCCTTTCTCCCCAGAGAAGCACCCCTTGGGTACGATCCTGCCCTGGGAAATTGTTTATAATTTGTGCTTTATATTGTTCAGGGGAAGCTCATGAACTATACAGAATCAAATTTATTTTATGTTGATTATCAGTATTTCATACCAACAGAAAACTGTAGGAAAGACCCAGACTACAAAACTCATTGTCAAAAAGCCTTTTTTTTTCCTTTTTCTCCTCAAAACCAGAGGACACTAACCAAGCCCTCTTTTTTAAAAACAGGGTCCCATTTATTTTCCATTTTGAATTCTGAAATAAAGATTACAGAGGAAATACAGGACCATAGTGGGATGGAGGTCTGTTATTTGATTTCTCCATTTTCCCAATCGTTACAGAGCCCCCTTTCTTTGCCAAGCCTTGTGTAAAAATCAAGGCGTGAATGAAATGATCTTGACACCTTTTATTAAGCCTTTAAATATAGCAAGAGATACCCCAGGATGTTGAACAACAGGCAAACATGCCCACGTAATATCTCTGTTAAAGCTGAGTTTGTGGCAGAGCACAAAGCTGCAAAATGGAAACATTTTTTGAAGGATCACACAAGAATACCGCATCAAATTTAGGAAGAAGGAAGCTGGGACATTCATTCCTGGGTGAGAAAAGTCTTGGACAAAAATTATTCAAAATTTTTAAGAGCACTGCAGTTTGTGATTTAATTTGACGGAAAAGATTTGCTTAGGTAACGGATGGTTGATGGGTTCACTTCTTTATATCTTACATGGCATATTTCTTTCTATTTTATAAACACTTCTTTTTCTTGTTCACTTTGCCTCTGCATTACTGTTATACTCTGTCACAAGCAGCACTTTGAAGGTCTCATGCTTCTTTCTAGTTTCTACTTCTCAACGGCTCCTCCATAGAACCTCATCTTGCTTAGGATGCTGTCAGAGACGCAGACGAAGGAATGGGCATCACCGGGGTGTGTGCACTGGAGGGTGTGGCAGGGTTGAGAAAGAATTAAAGGAGTAGTATTTAGAAGGTCTAATCTGTAACAGGAAGAGATCGGGCCTGGTTAACTTTGTAGTTGAAATTTATGAAGAAGCAAATTCCTGATACTTTTTGATCTGTAGGAAACAATCCTTGTTCCTCGCGGTTTGAAACCCTAGAGTTTTTAAAACGTGAAAGCAGATGTTAGGCTATAATGTGAGTAGTGTATTTGTAACTGCTGGATCAAAGACTGACCAGAAAAGGTGGAGGGAAAATGTTGTAAAGATTACTTTGCTCATCAAAATGCTTACGAGGAGAACTTATTATCCATGTCAATATTTACATTTCATTATAGAATGAACTAAATACAATTACTGGATTCTAAGCCTTAACGGTTGGTTATAATCTTCCTCCCCCTCCTCTCCCTTCCCCCTCCTCCCCCCTACCCCTCCATCTCCCCTCTTTCTCCTTCTCCTCTTCCTCCTCCTCTCTTCTTTTCTTCTCATTAACAATAAGAAGTTAGAACAAATGATGTTTATATTCCTGTTTTAGACATTCAAAATAAAAAATATATTTTACATTATAAAATAACTATGTGTCAGAACATAAGAGTCACATCAAGGTGTCAAATGTGATTCTTTCTCCACTGCATCTCTTTCATTCCCTTATGTCAAAAGGCACTTTATTTTCTACTCCCTTCATTCATATTCAAATCTTGTGCTTTGCTAAACTATAAGGAAATTATGGCTTACTGCATCCCATTGTACATTTTATCTACTTTCAGATTCACAAATCCACAATTCCATTAAACTTATAATCTAATTATAATTTAATTGGGAAAAAAAATCCCTCACATCATCTTACATGTTATCTGCTTGTATTCTAGCTGTCATATCTGCTTTAATTCCTAATGCTTAGAATGTTTCCTTTCTTAAATGTTTTTATCATACAAATAATTTGGCTACTAGAATTTCTAAATCCTTTCCTGGACCAGCTGTTTCTCTCTTATTTGATAGATAAATTATATCTTAGCTCCATAAAGTATTCTTAAAACACAGTTCTTACTCTCAAGATGTAGCTAATTATCAAGTCTTGATACTTCCATCACAACAAATGTAAATTCTATAGCTTAAGTGGATTCTTAAACATTGTCACTGCTTGGATGCCTATAAATGTTCCTTTTTATCCTTGTAATTTGAGATTACCACAATGTCTTTAAGAACATGTCGCCTGTGCTACCCCTTCCACGTCTTCACTGTTTCCCTCTCCTCCACCATAACAATTAGCAATCAAATGACTTTATTATTTTTAATTTTTTCATAGAATAGATTTTGTTTATATTCTTTCCTTTCTCCAAAGTCTTTACAGATACTACCTTATCCACCTAACTTCACATTCTTACTCTCTCAAAAAAAAAAAAAAAAAAAAAAAAAAAAAAAAAAAAACAACAAACCCAGAATCCAGAAAGAAAGAAAGAAAACTCTCCAAATCAAATCAAAACATATATATTAAAAAAGTGTTTCCCAGACATAATAGGGCAGTTGTACATATGAAATCACGGGGACTGTGACAGCATGCACAAGACCTGTATGAGTTCAAGCCAAACAAATCCCAGCCAGACAGAGAAGGGGAAGTGAGCACAGAAATCCTAGTGCCAACCAAGACACTGTTTGCAATTGACAGCGTCAGAGAGAGGGAAAATGAGGATTTGTTGTTATTATTGTTCCCAATGGAGTGAGTGTCCTTGGGTGTATAAACCACAATCCAGAGTAGACCTGTGCTCAGAAGTAGTTGACCAATAAAAAATGACCTTAAAGAAGCTCTCTACATTCTAGAGCTACCTCTTTTGGTTAGTTAAATACTTTTCCTACTGGTATTCTTCAGTCTGTATCCTCTGGGCTTTCTTCTACATTTTGTGATTCTCCTTGAATATCTTCTGTTTAGTTTTGTCTTGACATTTGGTTTTCAGTGTCCCCCTAGAGTCACAGACCTTTAAATTTGCATCTTCACATCCGACATCTTATGTGAAATGCCTTCTAATCTTTTTCCTCCTGTGATAGTGTTTCAGATCTTAACGTGCCCCAAATTAACTACTGTTCACTCTTAAAATCTCAGTTTCATCCTTTCCTGGCTTCTCCTTTTATGGAAGAAAATTTTTTCCTTGCATAAATTTTCTTTCTTTACATTTTAAAATAAGTTTAGATTTATATGTATATTAAAACTAACGCATAGCTCCTATTTAAAGTCAAGCCTACTTTTTTCCACAAGAATTCTCTATCAACTTTCTATGCTTTCTTTTGCTCCTCAGTGCATACCACTCGCTGACATTGTTTAGTAAGGCTTTGTATAATATTACAAAATACCTGACAGAAAAATAAAAGCTTGAAGGAAAAGATTAGTCCATAGTCTGACTCTACTGCATATGGATCTGTGATGAGGCATGACATCATGGTGGTAGGAGCCTGTCAGAGAGGTTACTCACCTTATGATGGACAGGAAGTTAAAATATAGAAAACTATACAAGACAGTTCCAGAAGCATATTGGGTCCATTGAGAAGGTGCAATCTGCTCATTGCAGGCACGCTGGGGTTACCAGGAATAGAACCTTCATTGAATCCCTTCCCTGGAGAATAATGAAATAATTAAGCTGAGGCTATTATGCTAATAATTAAGGCAGGAAGGAGAAGATAATGTAGAAAAATACATTAGCCTTGATAAATCAGTCTCTGAACCCTTTCCTGATGCATAATTAATTTTTATGTAACCTGTGAATCTATGCACCATGCATCACCAATGTAACAAGAAGTAAATATAGGCTACCGAAAACAATCATAGTTATAATAAGAAAATCAATGTTTTCTGCTCGGTGTGTGCCTTCTTTATTTCTCTGGACTATAGATATTAAAATATTATCTCTTCTCAGTGAATAGAAGTGTTTTCTATTAAATGAACTGATTTTATGCAGTGAGGTACAGAAATCGCCTTGTAGAGGTGGCTATTTAAAGTCATCAATTGCCTATCTAGTTAAGGAAATATGCCATAACCATTAAACACATGAATGGAAAGGAGCTATTTCCTTAATGAGTCCCTATTAAGGTATATTAAAGCTGGCTTATAAATACACTTTGGAAATCATTTGGATTGACAAAATTTATGTAGCCTGCCAGATTAGCAGAATTCTCATCTGTGTTCCAGTTGCTTCTGTGTTTTAACAAAGTTACTCCTCCTTTTGGGCAGCTCTTCACCATTCCTGCACTGACAACCCCTTTCAAGCCCTCCTCTGACCCTCGGCTGCTAGCTGTGATTCATTTCATGTGTCACTGGAATTGGATGATAATGAAGGTACCCTTCTTAATGGTCACTTGTATACTCCATGGGTATTATCTGTGATGATAACTATACAACTGAATGTATAGCCTTAAGTGCTGTGGAGTTTCTAGATAAACACATTTTCATGTTTTCTATCATTGATGTAGCCTTGCCTATGAAACTGATCTTTGATCCTTACACTGTATTTTTAGTTATTACTTATTTTATGTTTTATTTACTTTTATTGGTAATTTTATGCATGAGCATTGTATTTACATAAATTCCACCCTGCCTTCTCCTTTTCCTACTCCTTCCCCTTCTCCCTGACTCCCTTCTCAAATTCATTCCTATTATTGTTTTTACATATATATATGTTTTATATATATAATGTATGTATATACACATACACATATACATACATTGAGAAAGTTTTATGAAATATATATGGTATGTGTGTGTTTATATGTGTGCGTTTGTAGGTTACAAAGCTAGGAAAGAAATCAGTGGAGATGAAAAAGATATTTAAGGGATATGGGAAGTCAATGTTATCATCTAATATATGTGATAATGTCACAGGGGGCTAACTGGGGGAAGAAAGGGAGCTAGCTGGAGAAAAGAAGAGGGTATCAAGAACAATAGCACGAGGGGAGACAATGAATGAGAACAAGTGTACTGAGTATGCATGAAAATGTCATGGGCAAAACCTCTACTTGGTATGCTCACCTTGCCTAAACAAGACCTATCTGATGGCAACATCATGTGACATCCAGACCTAGATAGGTTAAATCCACAAAACCCCACCAAGATGAAGAGCTCCAAGTTTTTTTCCATAATTCTGGTTCTACATATGAAAAAACCATAGTATTTGTCCTTCTGTGTCAGGTTTATTCCTCACAGCTAATTATTTCCTCTTGGACCCATATGTATGCTTAGATCATGTCATTTGCCTTTTATCTCCATAAAATCTCATTGTTTATTCTCATCATATTTTCTTTTACTTTGAATTTCACCTGATTAAGAGATGTGTTTTTAACTAGAAGGGCAATCTTTAGCTGTGAATACCCACATCAGTGAGGCCATTTCTGTACTGTGCTGCATAAAGTAATTTCACTTAGCATAACTAGTTTTGATTCACTGGGATAGTATTTTGATAAGAATTTAGAAATAATTTGAGGCTTTAATATAAAATTTATTTAATATAAAATTTATTTAATATAAAATTAATTATTTCCAAGTATCAAACTACTAATGAACATTTTGAAAATGATTGAATTAAATAAACTAAGTAATTTGTAATAAAAATTCTTAGTGTAAATTCTTCTAATTTGTTTTTAAAAATTAATAGGATTTAGACTGGCAAAAGGGCTCAGCAAGAAAACATACTTACCACACAAGCCTGAAAATATCTAGGATGGTTCTACTTTCTGGCCATTGTGAAGAGTCTTTAATGTTATTACTTTGGGTCGAATCTCTTTTTCTCTTGGTTTCTTTGACTATGGGGTTGTGAGTCTTATTTCGTTTCAATTCTTTGATTTTAAGTAGTGCTCTTTTTCATTTTAGATTTATTTATTTTATGTATGTGACTGTTTTGCTTGCATCTCTGTATGTGTACCATATGCTTGCCTAGTGCCTGCAGAGGTAGAAAATGACATCAGATCCCCTGGCACTGGAGTTATTAATGGCTATGAACCACTGTGTGGGTGTTAGGAACTGAATCTGGGTCCTCTGAAGGAGCAAATAGTGCTCATAACCATAGAGCCATGCCTCCAGCGCCTGGTATCAGTCTCTATTTCACTGATCACTGCCTTTATCTTTTCTTCCTTCCATCTACTGTTTTGTAGCTTGTATTGTGCTTGTGTTTTTCAGTCCTTGAGGTATATCATTAGGTTATTTATTTGATGTGTTCTGATTTTTTATTTAATATAAGAATTCATAACTATGATTTTTTTCTTGGCTGCTGTGTGTGGGGCAGTGGGCTGTAAAGGACAGCATGGTTTATGGTAGAGCACTGGCTAGAGATGGCCAGAGACCCAGCAAGTTTCCCTGCAAGGGAATGCATGCATTTCGCTACACTCTGACTCCAGGCTCCTGACATGAGGTGGAAAACCTCCATCGGTCCATGCCTTTTAGGCATGTAGAGCAACGTCCCTACCAGCCCCTCTACTGGTAGAGGGTGTGACTACAGGTCACAGAGCCTCAAGACATCTCCATATTTATGAGTTATCTAAAGGCCAGAGGGTGTAGCCAATTAAGCATTTCTTCCCAGACCCTCCTCCTACTTGTGAAAGGTATTTAACCTCAGGCCAGCCCTGAGAACGTGGGCTACAGATTCATCCACTTTCTGCCATGACAATAAACCTTTTAAAACCATGGACTACCTCTTGTCTTTGGGGCATGCTGTTGGGGACTGTAGAGAAGGTCTTCAACTAATGAGCCTCTGCTTAATCCCTCGTTGAAGGACTTCTCTATGTTCTAGCCATGGAGAGGCCACCAACCCAAGTGGAGCTAGTTGAGCCAGCCATGACCCAGCCAAGTGAGTTGCCTTGACCAAGAGTCTCATTTTGTGGGGCACCACTGGAGCTCATTTTTTTCCCATCGCCAAGTCTTGATCCTTCCTCAGCCTCTCAGTGGTGTCTGGGAGCCCAAACGCTTGAGACCAGCCAATCCCTGTCTGCCTTCTTGCCTGAGATCTTCAACCCAAGAGCTCCGACCCATTTGGGGACTCAGACTGGGATCTCCCCATACCCGGAGTGGAGCTCTGTGGCTTCCCATAGCCCGGAGTTTACCTGGCACCATGTGGAGTGACCTCAGTCGAATTCCTGTGCTTCTGTCCCCTGAGTTGCAGTGGCAGGTGCACGGGACCCACAACTTAGCCCAATAGAACCCATGAGCTCCAGCTCCATAGCTATGTATATTTTTCTTGCTATTTATTTCTAGTTTTGTTGCTTTATTATCTGATGGTGGTATATAAAATTATTCTGAGCCTTTCCTATTTGATAAGACTTGATTTGTAGACTAGAACGTGGTCTATTTTAGAGAAGGTTACATGAACTACCAAAAATTATTTGTATAGTGTTTCTATTAGAAAGCCTGAATAATACAGTCTTGAATACCAGTGGGTCACTGAAAAAAAAAAAAAAAAGAAAAACTACCACCACTGCCACCAAGAAATCACCAGGACTGTTGGGATACAGGTAGGTATATCCAAGGGGAAAGTGTTTTTGTTATCTGTCATTGTTCAAAGAGTTTTATTCCAAGTATTCTTTTCAATAAAACCCTACATTTTCTGGACTCAGGGAATCTTCTTCCATTGAGTATAATTATATGGAAATTAGTCTAGGTCAAAGTTTATATTAATAAAATATTAAATTCAGTTGCTAAGCAGCATATATGTATATGTCACAATTTATTTATTTATTCACATGCTTATGAACTGTTGGATTTCTTTCCACAATGTAGCTGCTAAAATATTTACAAACATATAAGATATGTGATCTCATTGTTTTAAAATAATTGTCAGGATGTCTTCCAAACTGGTTGTATCATTTAAAATCATTATAACCATAAAATAAATAAATTATACTTAAGCAAAAAGCCTTATCAAAGCAAAGAGACTACAATAAAAAGTATTGTAAGCCATGTACTAAAGTAATTATGGAGTCTTGATGAAATTAATTTAATTGTTAATAAATACTTGAGCACTGCATAATTGTTGCCAAATTCTCTATCATTTCTACACAATTGACTGCAAATATTTGTTTATTTTTATTATATGTTTATTTATTTATTAAATGCCATTCATTTATCTGCCCACCAACTTCCTCTAGTATGACCCATCCTGTCTCTTCCACCTTTGGTTTGTTATTGGTAATCCATCCAAGACCTAGAGAACATCACAGAAGAGTTAGTAGGAAGAATGTAAGAGCAGGATGAGGAGGAGTGTTGAATTTTTGCACCTGGACACTAAGTGGACATTGCACATATCCACTTAAACCCTTGTATCATAAGACTTGTGCAAGATCAAGCCATGTAAATAGTTTGGGATTCTGAAAATGTTCATAACATCTTAAGTAGTAAGCCATATATTATCAAGGAAATGAAAATTAAAATCATTAGATACCAGGCTATGCTTATTAAAATGACCAAAATTGGAATAGCAACACGACCAAGTGCTGACAATGATGTAACATTCCAGAAATTCTTGTTCATTGATGATGGGAACATAAATTGGCATGGCAGCTTTGCAAGGCAGTTTTACAGTCTCTAACAACACTCTTATCATGTGATCCAGTTCTTACCTAAAGCATATGAAAAATTAGTATTTGCATAGATATCTGTCGTAGAGGTGTAAATCGTCTTTATTTATACTTGACGATTTTTGGGAGTAATAGAGCTGTCCTTCAGTAGATGAATAGCAAACTCTACTGTGGTGTATTCAGAGAACGAAATGTTATTTATTGGCTGAAACAGATTGATGACTAAGAAGTAACAAAAATGGTGGATGTAACATTAGAGTGAATTATTCAATTCAAAAAGTGATTCTAAAATTCTGCAAACACAGAAAGTTCTAGAAAAATCAAAATTATGAAGAGAGTAGAAAGATCAGTGGATGTCAAGGACTGGATGTAGGGCATGGGGAGGAATGGATGGACAAACAGGTAGAACATAAAGGATTTTTAGAGAGTTAAAATACTCTATGCACTACCATAGTGGACACATATTATCATACATTTTCTAAGGTATATTTAATGTATAACACCAAGTACAAACCTCATTTAAGCTATAGGTTTTAAGCATCCTGGTACATCAATATAGTTCAGCAGGTCTAGCAGATAGACATCTACTCTAGTGAGTGAAATTGTTAACAAGGGGGTTAAAAATACAAGTGTGGAGGCAAAGGTTATTTTTTAATACATGTACATTTCTCAATTTTGAATAAACTTACACTTTTGAAATAACTACATCTTAAAATACATTGTAGATAATCATTATGTAAAATACATGCATATGAATAGCAGATGATTATTTATAATAACAGTATAGAAAATACTCTATTTTCCCCAAATTTTCATGATACTTATGTTGTTAGTTTCTTGAAATGCACAGCATGTTATAAACTATCTTTCTAAACAAGGACTCAGTTTTATGAAAGGAAATTAAATGTTGAAGGAATGTAGCATTAAAGAGGTGGCAATGTGACCTTTCAAAGACAGTCAGGTGCTTACGCTGGATCCTGCTATTCATTCTAGTGGCCCTGGATGGATCTGTTTGAGCTCTCTATCTCTCTGCTCCTTTACTACACAAGCCAGTTGTATTAAGCTATAGCTGACAGACAAAATTGCGTATCTGTATGTGATGTTTTGATATATTTACACTCTGTGAAATGATTAAATCAGAATAATAAACATAACATTAACTCAAATACTTCACATTCTGTGATAAATTCCTGTCTCAGCAACTTTCCAGTATACATCATCATCATCATCATCATCACTATTATTATTAATTATTATTTGCTTGTTTTTCTTTTTCTTTTTCATTGGATATTTTCTTTATTTACATTTCAAATTTTATCCCCTTTCCAAGTGCCCTCTCGGAAACTCCCTAGCCCATCCCCCCATCCTCTGCTTCTATGAGGTATTCCCCCACCCACCCATCCACTCCTGACTCCCCACCCTGGCATTCTCCTACACTGCGGGTTCAAGCCTTCACAGAACCAAGGGCCTCTCCTCCCATTGATGCCCGACAAGACCATCCTCTGCTACATATGTGGCTGGAGTCATGGGTCCCTCCATGTGTACTCCTTGGTTGGTGGTTTAGTCCCTGGGAGCTCTGGAGGGGGGGTCTGGTTGGTTGATATTATTTTTCTTCCTATGGGGTTGCAAACCCCTTCAGCTCCTTCAGTTCTTTCTCTAACTCCTCCATTAGGGACCCCATTGGGAACCCTGTGCTCAGTCCAATGGTTGGGTGCCATAATCTTTCTCTGTATTTGTCAGGCTCTGGCAGAGCCTTTGAGGAAACAGCTATATCAGGCTCCTGTCAGCAAGCACTTTTTGGCATCTGCAATAGTGTCTGCATTTGGTGTCTGTATATGGGATAGATCCCCAGGTGGGGCAGTTTCTGGATGGCCTTTCCTTCATTCTCTGCTCCAAACTTGTCTCCGTATTTTCTTCTGTGTGTATTTTGTTTCCCCCTTCTAAGGAGGACTGAAGCACCCATGCTTTGGTCTTCCTTCTTCTTGAGCTTCATGTTTTCTGTGAATTATATCTTGGGTATTCTGAGCATTTGGGCTAGTATCCACTTGAGGGAATATGTGTGTTCTTTTGTGATTGGGTTACCTCACTCAGGATGGTATTTTCTAGTTCCATCCATTTGCCTAAGAATTTCTTGAATTCATTGTTTTTAATAGCTGAGTAGTACTCCATTGTTAAATTTACTACCTTTTCTGTATCTATTCTTCTGTTGAGGGACATCTGGGTTCTTTCCAGCTTCTGGCTATTATATATAAGGCTGCTATGAACATAATGGAGCATATGTCCTTGTTATATGTTGGAGAATCTTTTGGATATATGCCCAGGAATGGGATAGCTAGGTCCTCAGGTAATATTATGTCCAATTTTCTGAGGAATCGCCAGACTGATTTCTATAGTAGTTGTACCAGCTTACAATCCCACCAGCAATGGAGGAGTGTTCCTCTTTATCCACATCCTCACCAGCATCTACTGTCACCTAAGGTTTTGATCTTAGTCATACACATTATTAACTATAGTTTCTAGTTATAGTTGACTCTTTCACCTGTGTTTAAGTTTACTTGAGGCATTCACCTTATTTGTTAATGTTATCGAGGACAGTTTCCTTAATTTCTTGATGTTGGACAGTTTGTTGCTACTAGATAGAAATGCTAAGAAGTTTGATTTTTTCTAGCCTTCAAAAGTTTATTGAATATTTTTTTATTGCTTTTATTAATTTTAGCAGATGTTCTCAGGGCTGTGAGAAACTATGTACTTCTTCCTTTTAAGTTGAGGTACCTTATCTTCTTTGTTTCTCTTAACTGTGGTGCTGAGTTCAGCACCATGTTGAATAAATATGCTAAGCACTGTTATGTCTGTCTCACTTTAGATCTTAGATGAAAACTCCAGATTTTTGCTGAATAGTGTGCCATTAGCTGTCATAACAATGTAATAAGATCTTCCCATATTTTTCTTTAGATGTATTGAGATACATTAACTCTATGCCTAATATTTCAGGATTCTTAAAAAGGACATTATTTTTAATATTTTTTTCAGCCTTGAAGGAGATGATCATATGGTATGATCACATGGTGTTTTACTATTCATTTTGTGAATGTCATACATCATAATTATAAATATGCATGTATAGATTCATCCTTGAATCCCTGGAATAAATCTCACTTCCTCATGGTACTTAATAAAGTGCAGAAAGGATAGAAAATTTCTTAATGTATGATCCTTTTAATGTGTTGATTTCAGCTTGTGATAGTTTTCTGATGGATCTTTTAAGGAGGGACCGTCTACAGACCATTCCACCTGGACATCCATCCTATGTGCAGTCACCAAAGGTAGAGGTTGATGTGGATGTCAGGATGTACATGCTGACAGGAGCCTGATATAGCTGTCTCCTTAGAGGTCTGCAAGAGTCTGACATACTCAGAGGCAGATGCTCATAGCTAACCATTAAACTGAGCATGGGGTTCCCAATGGAGAAGATAGAGTGAAGGCTGAAGGAGTTGAGAGGATTCGAGACACCATGAGGAAAGCAACAATACCAACCAACCAGAGCCCCCAGGGTCTAAACCACCAGCCTGGGAGGGCTTAGGGAGGGACCCATGGCTCCAGTTATATATGCAAGGGAGCTATATATAAGTGGGAGAAAAGATCCTTGGTCCCATGAAGGCTGGACGTCGTGGGGGGGATACTCGAGGGTGGGGAGGTGAGGTACAGGGGAGGGTGGGTGGGGTACACCAACGTGGAGGCAGGAGGAGGGGGGAAGGGATAGTGAGTTCCTGGGAGGGAGGGGGGAAATGGGGTAAGGAGAGAACATCTGAAATGTAAAAAATTTTCCAAAAAAAAAAAATGTGTATCAATCAGCTACATCTCACTTTATTTTCCAATTATGGTTCTGAGGCCAGGGAAGGGTAAGATGGGTAAAGTGACTCATTTCTTCCTGTCTTCCTCACTGTGTCTTTTCTTACAGATGCACTGTGTCCAGGTGATGGAGTCTTCCACTTACATTCTTTACTCCTGTGAAAGTGATTTTGCATTTGAGTAATTGTCCAAATTTATGTTTTTGTGAGAAGACAGATGCTAGCAAGTCCTATCTGTGACTCATTGGGGCACTCCTGTTTTTCCAATTCCAAACTGCAAAGGCCTGCTTCATTGGGCTACATGATAAATCACACAGAACATAAAACCTCACGAGGACACATATTTATTAGGAAAGTTCACATAGAAAATGACAGGGTTTTGGATTGTTAGACACTCTGGGCTATGAATTACAGTGGAGATGCTTGAGCCATCTTTCAGAATGTTTTGTGGAGTCTCTTTCTCCTTTCCTACTCTCTGCTATGCTTCTGTTCCACTCATCTCTGCTCCCCATTGTTGCTCTTCTCTATCCTTCTCACATTACTTTCATTGTTTAGATGATAGTTAATATCCTGGCTATTATTCACTAAGATGTTTCCCTGTCTATCTAAGATATCTAAGATATTCCCCTTACCTGTTCACCACTTAATTGCCCTACACGGTAGACACTGATATTTCTCTTTAATTGTTAGTGGACAAGTAAGTGCATCAGTACAAATTTAGGACCCAGCTATACCACTCCTGGGCATATACCCAGAAGATGCTCTAACACATAACAAGGACATATGCTCCACTATGTTCATAGCAGTTTTATTTATAATAGCCAGAAACTGGAAAGAACCCAGATGCCCTTCAACAGAGGAATGGATACAAAAAATGTGGTACATTTATACAATGGAATATTACTCAGCTATTAAAAACAATGAATTTGATAAATTCTTATGTAAATGGATGGAACTAGAAAATATCATCCTGAGTGAAGTAACCCAGTCACAAAAGAACATACATGGTATTCACTCACTGATTATTGGATTTTAGTCCAGAAGCTTGAAATACCCAAGATTCAACTCACAGACCACATAAAGCTCATGAAGAATGACGACCAAGTGGGAAGGGGGGCTTCAGTCCTTCTTAGAAGGAGTAACAAAATACTCAAGGGAGCAAATATGGAGACACAGTGCAGGACAGAAACTGAAGGAGGGGCCGTCTACAGACCATTCCACCTGGATATCCATCCCATGTGCAGTTACCAAAGGTAGATGTTGATGTGGATGTCAGGATGTACATGCTGACAGGAGCCTGATATAGCTGTCTCCCTAGAAGTCTGCAAGAGTCTAACATACTCAGAGGCAGATGCTCACAGCTAACCATTAAACTGATCATGGGATTCCCAATGGAGAAGATAGAGTGAAGGCTGAAGGAGTTGAGAGGATTCGTGACACCATGAGGAAAGCAACAATACCAACCAACCAGAGCTCCCAGGGTCTAAACCACCAGCCTGGGAGCGCTTAGGGAGGGACCCATGCTCCAGCTATATATGCAAGGGAGCTATATATAAGTGGGAGAAGAGATCCTTGGTCCCATGAAGGCTGGGCGATGTGGGGGGGATATTCGAGGGTGGGGAGGTGAGATACAGGGAGGGTGGGTGTGGGTACACCAACGAGGAGGCAGGAGGAGGGTGGAAGGGATAGTGAGTTCCTGGGAGGGAGGGGGGGAAATGGGTAAGGAGAGAACATCTGAAATGTAAATAAAATTTCCAATAAAAAATTATGCTTTAATTATTAGAAAGTAATGGAATTTTGGATTAAAGATCTGCATAATGCTTGTTCCTATTAAGAATTCAATATGATATTTGCTTGCCTGTTCCTTTGTCACATGCACTTCAGATAGATAATGCCCATTTATTTTCTATAACAACATGAATATAAATCAGAGAAGATTTGGAAAAATAATACAATTTAATATTAAAAAAAATGTAAGATGTCAGAGAACACCTAATTCAATCTCTCCACTGGTGCTTTCAAATGGGTGGACTTTCCTATTTCTTTGAGTCTTTTATAATGATTTTTAAAAACAATTCTAAAGACCGATAGAAAGATAAGTGGTTTTGTACATTTTAAACTGTATAATCATCTGTTTATGCATATAATTTGTAAACTTTTGATAAACACGCAGATATTAATAGTCAAGTATAGTAATTATGTATCTAAACTCTTTGTAATGAAGAGGAATCAACAGACATAAAAGAGAGCTACCAGACCCATGAGGAGCAAACTGTGATTTAACATGTTGGAAGCTTGCAGATTAATGACTTTCAGATAGTTTAAACTATCTATATCCCTGTAGGAATGATACTTGTCACAACTGTGTACACACTGAAAATTCACTTGATAGGGTAATAAATGCATGTACATTTATCAGTGATCTTTATCTAGAAAAGAAGTAGAAACTATATAGAATTGAAGTATTTACTAGATCTTCCAGAAGGCATGTGAGCTGGAAGCTATAGAAAGAAAAACACAAGTTTAATTATATGAAAATAAGTTATGTTTTTCTTAGAGACATGGTTCTATCATGTTATCCTGATTGGTCTAAAACTTGCTCTATGAAAATAGAAATGTTTTGCTAGACAATTCCAGAGCAAATTTTTTTTTGAACAATGAGATTAAAACAAAGAATTCCTTTGTAGTTCTTGAATTGAAAATATATTGATCCCTAACCTTTTATATCTTCATTAAATAGT
This sequence comes from Mastomys natalensis, assembly GCA_021653895.1. Lineage (NCBI taxonomy): Eukaryota > Metazoa > Chordata > Mammalia > Rodentia > Muridae > Mastomys > Mastomys natalensis. The sequence goes on along the minus strand of JAJTUV010000361.1, from coordinate 1,219,153 downwards.
TAATAACATACTCTAGCAGATCTATTGGCAGATGAGTGGGAGAAAGTATTCCTAAATAATTCAATGTAAAAAGAAACTTTCAAAGAGATACATCTCATAGCATTTATTTTTAGAATTAGTTTTCTTAATTAGACTGGTTTCTAGAATATAAATTTATAAAATTTTAAAGCATAGTGGTTTAAGTAAGAATGGCCCCCATAAACTCATACTTATGGTGATGAAGAACAGTTTTGAAGAGACTTGATATTGAGAAACATGTGGGCCTCCTCAAAGGAAATTTCAGTGTCAGAAAACCCTCAGTAAGTCCCTCTTTATACTTGGCTATAGCTTTTCAAATGCACATTTCAAAATACATATATGCTCTAATTGCATATTGGATAGGTTATTTTTAATATAATAATTTTTTTAATTTTTGGGAATTTCATATATGCATTCAATATATTCTGATAACAATCCACCCCTTTGGCTATCTCAATTGTTCTTGAATCCAAGCCCTAATTTTTCACAACTTCCTGTACTTTTAAAAACTTATGAAATACAGAGTCCAATTCGTGAGGCTTACATAGACATGAGTCTGAGGACAATGCTTGGAGGTGGGTTATCTGTGAGGAATCACATAGCTAAAGAACGCTGACCATACCTCCTGAGAAGTCATTAAATTGTCAAGGGGTCTTCAGTGAGGGCTAGGGATTCATGAGCCTCTTCCTCCTCCATGCTGGATTAATCTTGAGTGGATTAATCTTATGCAGGCAACTCGAGCAACTATGCATTCATGAGTGTAGCAATCTTGTCATGTCTAGAAGACATCATTTCAGTTAGGCCCTACCTGGTTCCTTGTTCATGAAATTGTAAAGATTGAAAAGTCTTTCCATCCCCTATACAAGATGGTGCATGAGCCCAGGGAGCGGCTTGGGATACAGATGTCTCATTTATTCCTATGTACTCTACTGACACTGGCTCTCTGCACTTTCACCACAATTGAGTTTTCGCACTAATGGTCTTCCATTGCACAAAGAAATTTTCTAATGAGCTGCACTAATCACATTAAAAGGAACAGTGTAAGAACTCTTCCAATTAAAAAGTATCAGGTATGTGAAAACAATAGATAATTTGTCAGCAAACATCAGTAGCTGGAAGGGTTGTTATACATTGTGATTAATTTTAATTTTTATTGAAAACAGTCACGTTTTCAATTTGATTTCTCTAGTTCCTAACCTAATGTTTTTGAGCCTGCAGGACTATACTAATTTATTAAATGTGAAGAATGCATTGCAAATTAATTTCAATTTATTATAAGCAATAACCTCAGGGCCCTTTGAGTTCTATCTAAACTAGTAGAGATATTTGACACTTGCCAAATCTCTATGGACTATTTATAAGTATATTATCTTTGATTAGAAATCCCTACCAATGGGAAATTTATTTTCTTTTAAACTGTTAGTTTTCTACATATTTAGTTTTTCTGATTTCGTACCTCCATTAACTCTAGTCTTCCTGTCATCATCTATATTAGTCAGAAGACCATTTCTTGAGTATCCCCATCTCCCTGTTTTCCCAGAGTACCTTACCATCATGTCTCTCATCTAGCCTTGTGTTAAATGCCAATTGTAACATACTTGACATGCATGTGAAAGTGTCAAGTACAACTAAGGACATACAACACTGCCTCAGAAAGATAGTCAGTGTTTGCTTTCATTCATCTGATTAGCCATCCTGTGTTGGAGTGATAGTAGTTCAATGAACTTCCTGCATTTCCTGACATGAGAGCAGAAAACACAATATTTATAAAATCACTCAGAATCATAATTTGTTGTGATTCTTATCTAGTAACCTGAGAATTATTTAATATTGCATATTTCCTCTATGATGTACACTTCAGTATATATCTTTATGAATGAAGGAAACATTTTCTAGTTATAGAAGAATTGAAGTAAAAAAGAGGGAAGACAATAAGTCAAAAGATACTGTAATGTACTGTTTGATAAATACATATATTGTTTGTTCAAATAATGGGTATAAAAAGTTATGAAATCATTAAAAAAATTCAAAAATAATATGTTATAAATCCTTGTATTTATACACTCATTTATCAATTAAAACTATTTCCTGAGATGTAAGGCAAATAGAGACCATTAGACTAATCTTATTCTCATGACTGCTAACATTTTACAGGAGATAAAGAAGCATTGGAAGGGAAATTTGACTCTCTAATAGGTGTTTTAATGTGTGTACATAAACACAGAGCATAGAATACATTGGGTCATTTCATTCTAAATATCAGGAATTGGCTTGTGTTTTCAGATGGAAAGATATCTCCTGATGGAAATGTGGTGTGAATGAGAGAAAGAATGGGAATGAAGTGCTGGAAAGTGGTGCCGGTGCTTTTTCTCCTTTTAAGTTGTACTTGTGTCTGTCTGTCTCTGTATTTGAAAATATCAAGTAATGAAAGTAATAGTGGAGTACCATTACCATAGTCACTGGAATGAAGAGGACAAGAGGTATCTAGATTCAGCATTCCAGTATGTGGTGTTTGTTCTTGTTTTTGTAACAAGTCCTTAAACACTAGATAGACATTATAGGATGTGGACATTTCTTAAGAATAAGTATAATAAGTTCACTGTTGAACTTAGAGTCAGGGTGGAACTTCGGGTAAAAATAACTTACAATCCTGTGGCTCTATGGAAATGAAGCTCCTCAAAATGATGCTTAAAAGTGATCCTAGGCCCCCAGCATATACTGCAGATGACTGCCTGGTTTGCCCTCAGTGGGAGAAGATGAGCCTAACCCTGGAGAGACTTGAGGCCCCAGTGAGTAGGAATACCTGGCCAGGTAGAGGGGTGGAGGGGAAACATCCTCTTGGAGACAGAGCTGGAAGAAACTGTGGGAAGGCAGAAGGTTAAAGGGGAAATAACTGGGTTGGAGAGAGAGAGAGAGAGGAGAGAGAGAGAGAGAGAGAGAGAGAGAGAGAGAGAGAGGGTGTCACAGTTTGGCTGTGAAGTACTTCTGTGACCCTTACCAATCAGTCTGAATTAAGCCTTCAATAAACTTTCATCTCACTGAAAGAAAAAAAAAGTGGATACATCAAACTCAGTATTTCAGGGGCAATGGAGGAATATCTTTTAGAAATAGAAATGTGAGGCCTTGTGTACAAGCACAGCCATGTGATTAATTATAACATAATTCCACAACATTGAGAACAACTCCAAAAATAATAATAGCAAAAGAGAAATTGATCTGAGTTGTCTTAAATGAACCAATGATTTGTGGCTTATCATTCATATTAACTTTATGCACAAGAACTTTATATTTTAGATATAGTATAAAATAGTAAACATCATTCTTTTATATTTCATATTGCCAAGATTATTCTCATTACTCCATAAATATTTATCATATCTGAATTAAAAATACTTCAAAATCAAGGAAAGAAGGCAAAACACTCAGAGAATTAGTTATCTATGTGTCTTTGGTTTATGAAGGGAATGGATGGCACATTGTTGCAGACACTGTGATATATTTTTTATGGTGGTAGAAAAATAAAATCAAATTTTTAAAAGATTTTCTCTCATACACTACATCCTGATCACAATGTCCCTTCCTTCCACTACTCCAAGTGGTTCACCACTATTCCCCCTCTCAGATCCAGTTCTATGTTCCTTCATAAGAGAACAGGCCTCCCAGGTATATCATCCAAACACAACATAAGATGTAACAAGACTTGGCACAAACTCTCATATCAAAGATGGAGGGGGCAACCCAATAGGAGGAAAGGGTTTCAAGCACAGGCAAAAGAGTCAGAGGCTCCCCCACTCCCACTTTAGGAGTCCCACAAAAACTCCAAGCCAAACAACCACAACATATATGAGAGGGCTTAGCAGAGACCCATACAGGCTCTGTGATTGCTGCTTCAGTCTCTGAAGTCTTCAGAGCCCCAATGAACCCTGCTTAGTTGATTTTGTGGGCTGTGTTTTCCTGATGGCCCCAACTCCTCTGGCTCCTACAATCTTTCATTCCCCTCTTCTTCAGGGTTCCCAAGCCTTGTCTCAGATTAGCTGTGGGTTTCTGTCTGCATTTGCTCCCATCAGCTTCTAGGGAAGCCTCTCTGATGATGACTGGGCTAGGCACTGATCTATAAATATAGCCAAATATCTTTAGGAAGCATTTCAGTGACTTTGAAAAACTATTATTAACTGTTGTCGTCGTTGTCATCATCATTGTCACTGTCGTCATCATCATCATCATCACAGCAGCAGCAGCAGCCAGCAGCAGTAGCAGCCAGTTATGTTTGTTTCTACCCTAGGTCTCTGAACCATAAAGCTACAATTCCTGGCCATCCAGGCAATATCAGGCATGGACTCCCTTTTGTGGCATGTTCTTTCAGAGGACCTGGGTTCAATGCCTAGCATCCAATTACCTGTAACCCTAGCTCCAGATGATCTGACTTCCTCTTTACCAGGCAGAGGTTGTGTAGGCCTTCAAGAATAGCACTTGGAAGACAGAGGCAGGCAGATCTCTGTGAGTTAGAGGCCAGCCTTGTCTCCAGAGTGAGTCCAGAATTCTTTATTTTTTCCAATTTTTATTAGTTATTTTATTTATTTACATTTCAAATGATATCTCTCTTCTCAGTTTCCCCTCCACAAGCCCTTTATCACCTTCTCATTCCTCTATGAGAACATTTCTCCCACCCACCCATCCACTCCTGCCTCAATGGCATTCCCTATCTTGGGTCATCAAGCCCTCACAGCACCATGGGCTCCCTCCCAGTGGTGCCAGATAAGTTCATCCTCTGCTACAACCAGTTGGAGTCATGGTTTCCCCCTGTGTACTTTTGTTGGTGTTTAGTCCCTGGGAGCTTTGGGCGTCTGGTTGATTGATATTGTTGTTCTTCCTATGAGGTTGCAAACCCCTTCAGCTCCTACAGTCCTTGCCCTAACTTCCTCACTGGGATTCCCATGCTCAGTCCAATATTTGACTGTGTACATCTGTGGGTCCCCGGTTCTGGAGGGTGTCCCACGATGATCTCCCAGCTGAGGACAGAGTGAGAGCAGGGAGGGTCTTCTGCCCACGTCTCCACTGTCTGTTGGTCTTCAGCCCAGCCTGGTGTGAGAGGTCTGGGCCAAAGGGTGAGAGCGCAAGCGGGGAGGAGAGATTGCCTGCCTCCGCTGCTGCCTCTGCTCAAGTCTCCGCTGTCACAGCTCAGTCACTCCCAGGTGCTGCACCTGTCTCTCCATGCTGAGCCAGCCCGGCTGGGCTGATAGAAGCTGGCTAGCAGGCAAGGAAGCAGCTTGGTGCCCCAGGAAGGTTCCGGGAGAGCGGATCTCTCCCCAAGTGTTACAGCTCTTGAGACAGAAACTCTCGGACACCAGGATGATTCTCGAACACACCTTTACTTCTCCTGAATAGAGCCCTTATATACAGTTTCAGGGTGGGTTAGGGTCTGACAGCAGATAACGCCTATTGGCTTGGTCGGAGAGCTTAGAGATACCTCATCTGCATGTGGGTTAGGGTCTGGCAGATAATGCCTATTGGCTTGGACTGAGAGCTTAGAGATACCTCATGTACATGTGGGAGGGCCTGAGGCACTGTTCCTCTTGACTGATAGTCATAGACCTCCCTTTGGGAGAGGCTGTGGAGGGCCGAAGCTGAATGAGAAGAACCAGGGCCTGTGGGCAGCGCTGAACACCTGCTGTCCTGATAAAGTTCTGGGGTTCAAGACTTGCTCAACCAGGCACCCAGCTGCTTCCCACAGCCCACCGCCCCACATACATCCATATCTGTATAGGTCCAACTCTGGAAGAACCTCTTAGAGGACAGCTATAGCTGGACTCCTGTCAGTAAGCACTTCTTGGCATCAGCAATATTTATTGATTTTTGTTGTCAGCAGATGGGATGAATCCCTAGGTGGGACAGTCTCTGGATGGCCTTTCCTTCCTGGCTGTAGATTGGTCAGTTAAACAGAAAGTACTATAGTGATAAATTAACATATTTATAAATACTGAGTTTCTTATAAAGGTAGATTATAAAGTCATGGAATAAATAAGTTTCTAAAAATTTTAAACTCTAGGTCAGTTTGATATCCAAATAAAAAGTAATTAAACATCTTTTTATTTATACTATATTCCAGAACAAATTTAAAAAGTTAGTAATAAATATGTCAAAAATAAATCATACTTAATACTGTATCTGGAAAAAAATATATGAAATTCTCCTTTCTTTGGGTATACATAAACTATCATATTAGGCCACACAAAGCATCAAATACAACCATGATGTAGTAAAAATAATGAAATCAGTGAAATTATTTAAGTCAGTATAGTTAAGATGCATAATGGCAGAAGATAGTTTCAAAACATCACAGAATCTGCATCAAGAACTAACTTACTTTGGTCTCACTTGGTGGGAGGGGTCAGAGATCTCTTCAGAGATCTCTTCAGAGATCTTAAGAGATCCAAGGATCTTTTATAAGGGAGTCATTTTTTAGATATGAGCTGTTTTTCGTGCAAAGGCATCTCCCAAAAGTTTGTATCTAAAACCATCACTTTGGTATAAGGACTTTACCATAGGATCCTAGTATGCCTGAACATTCAGTCCATTACAATTTTAAAAATAACTTCTTCAGTTGGTGATACTAAAGTATCTTCTATTTTTACTGGGTTTATATAATATTTAATTCCTTTTAATGGACTTGTATTCTTTTTTCCTTTCTTTTTTTCTTCTTCATTTATTCATTTTATATCCTGATCACTGCCCCCCTACCAGTTACCCCCTCACACAATACCTCCCCCTTTCTCCTCCCTTCTCTTGTTTTCAGGTGGCAGCACCCCCCACCCCGGTATCTCCTTATACCAGCACATTAAGTCTCTGCAGGGCTAGGTGAATCCTCTCCCACTGAAGTCAGATAAAACAGCCCAAGAACATATCCCACAGATAGGCAATAGGTAGCCCTGGCTCCAGTTATTACGTTCAAGCTGCACATCTGTTACATATATGCGAGGGGCCTAGGTCCAGCACATATATGCTCTTTGTTGGTGGTTCAATCTTTAAGAATTCCAAGGGTCCAGGTTAGTTGACTGTTGGTTCTTTCTGTAGAGTTCCTATCCCCTTCAGGGCTCTCAATCCTTCTCCCAAATCTTCCATAGAGTCCCCAAGCTCCATCCATTGTTTGGATGTAGGTGGACCTGTATTCTTAATTAGTTGCAAATCTTAATAGAGATGTTTATAACATTAAAATGAGCATGATTATTTGCTGGTGTTCAGTACAATATTAGAAAATGCTGAAGAAAGAAAAATAAACAGTTACAGTCCAGTGATTCCTGTTGAATTTCAGCATGTTTGCTCTTTTTGATCCACAGGAGCCATATTCTTTCTGACAGGGCTTGGCAAAGTGAAGAGATGTAAGGAAAGTGTGGTATCCTATAAGCTGCTATTACAGAATCACAAGTAACACTTGAGGAAAGATTACTCATAACAAAGGGGGCCTTCACTGTAACAACCCGTTCTGCCCCATGTTTGGGGGCCACTATGTCCCGGCCTGAGCTGCTGCTCTGGTCTGCTGGTCAGGGTGTAGCAAGAGAGAGAGTGGAAATGGAGGGGCAAGAGATGCGAAGAATGGAGACAAGACATAGTGTCTGATCAAGTCTCTCCCTTACTGAAAGGAAATCCTGGGTATCTTTATCATGTGCCTTGCCCTCGTGGACAAGCAGGGGAACACATCTGAAGGCGCTTTGCCATATGCCTTGTAGCTGTGGATACCACGTGCGCCTTGCAGCTGGGGGCACTAAGCAGCAAACAAGATATGTTGTAGGCAGCCGCCATCCCAAGATGGCACCGGCTCAGCACTGTGTGTAAACAAGTGCAGCCATTCCAAGATGGCGCTGGCCTTCGGTGTGGCCAGCTCAGCTAAACTGGTAAACAAGTCCTTTGCTCATTATGCTAATGAGGTATTTGGCAGCTTAACCTATCCTGAGATAACATGTCACCCAGCCCGCCTTGGGCAGATATATAAGCAGCCCATTTTCGCTGCTCAGGGTCCCCCGTCCATAAGTCAAGATTTGTTCCTGGAATAAAGCTGACTGAGAAGGATCTGACCGTGTCGTGTCTTAATTGCTGGTCAAGGCAGACGCGACAATATGTGAGAAAAAACAAGATTTTATTAGAGTGTGCTCAGCTGTTGTGGGCTGTTGAAAACAAGTCTCTTGTCAGGGTATATGGCTTGAGATGACTGCAAAGATGATAGCCGCTTTCTGCTAGGAGTTGGCTCCCAACACTTTACCATACTGCTTTTTTCAGTGATCACTCTGACATACAGTTAGTTTTAAACACTAGTCACATTGCTGAGTTGTTTTGATATTCCAAAATAGAAGATTCTAAGGAGATAATAGCATGTAAAATAAATAATTAATCAAAAATTCTGCAGGCACACACTAGCTCATCACAAAGCCAGACTTTCTGAGAAGATAAGAAAGCTCTAGGCAAAAGTAATTAACAAATTAATTTTGAACAGAAAGTTTTATTGGCTAATTAAAATATTTCTTTATTGAGGGAAATATTCTATTCTGTAAGTTCTATCCTTGATTCTTCAATATTAGATCATCTAGTTTCTTGTGTTACTAAAAATTGAAAATTCCCCCAAATAAGCTAGAAATATAATGGAGATATATATCATATGCTTGCGAAAATGTAACATAGCTCTTAGGATTTCATATCAGATCTCCAAAGCAATGGAAAAAATATAGTGATTAATATTTATTACATAGAAGGGACAGCTGACTGAGAAATTTAAAAAACACTGTCTTTCCTGATTAAGCATAAGTAAAAATTCTCTGTACTATTTGTAAATTGGGAGAATCTCTGTGCCTTAGAGCTTGATATGTACAGTTGCATATCACATATCATTTGTAGGTATATTTAATAAATATTCAATAGAAGTCCTTGCCTTCTCCCTCTCTGAGTCAGAATATCTGGTCTTACGTTGGGGTTCTTCTTCTATATGGAATTGAGTTTTGTGCACGGTGAGAGATAAGGACCTAGCTTCTTTCTTCTACATGTAACTATCCAGCATGGGTAGTACAATTTGTTGAAGTTGTTGTATTTTTCTCCAGTGTATATTATTTGTCTCTTAATAAAAACTAAGGACTTTGTCAGAGCATGGGATTATATGTGAGTTCTTTATTCTATTTCATCAATGAGTCTGTTTTTATGTCAACACAATGCTGTCTTATTATTATAGCTCTACAATACATCTTGAAACATGGAATAGTGATATCTCCAAGAGGCTTGTTTTTGTTCTTCAGGATTGTTTTGCATATCTTCTGTCATTTTTGTTTCCATATGAAATTTATATTACATTTTAACTTCCATGAAGAATTACATTGGACATTTGAAGGAAATTTGCATGGGAACTAGAGATTTATTTTCATAATCTACATTGGTTAGGTGTATAGCTGGTACATATTTATATCTAAAAATATACAAAGAACTCAAAACACTAAATGTCAAGTAAACAAACAGTCGAATAAAAAATAGACTATGGAACTAAACAGAAAGTTCTCAAAAGATGAAGTGCAAATGGCTAAGAAAATTACATTTTTAATGGACAATATCCTTAGCTAACAGGAAAATGCAAATTTAAACTACTTTAAGACTTCATCTTACTCCAGTCAGAAGACTAAGATTTAAAAAAAAGATAAATGCTGAAGTAAATGAGTGGAAGAGAGAACATATATTTATTGATGGTAGTAATACAAATGGTGTAGCCACTATGGACATGTGTGGAAATCCCTCCAAAAGCTAGAATGTACATGATCCAGTTCTACCACTCTTGAGCATACACCTAAATTACTCTGTGTTCTACTTCAGAGATAATTGCTTTCTATATTCATTGCTGTTGTATTCAAAAGAGTTGATATTTGAAACAGCTTGGATATCTATGAATAAATAGATAATGAAAATATGATACACTTATTCAGTGGAATATTATTCAGTCATTTAAAAAATAAAATTAGCAGTAGTAGACTCCGTCACCTTACTAAACCCAGATAATTTGTCAATTTATTTTTAATACTTATATCCACATATAAATCTAGCTTTTACCCATCATCAAGGAAGCTCTTTTTGGAACAGAAGGAGACCATAACAGAAAGCTATAACTGGTCCAAACACATAACAACTGAGACTGTGATGCCCATACCCCAACTGATACATGTACAGCACAAGGTCTACATCAAAGCTTAAGGAATGTCATGGAAGATGTGGAGAAGGAGAACCCGAGAACAAGGATGTATGTTGCAAAATGATCGCTTCTAAAAGACAAGGGCATGTGTTCCTGCAGTGATTTGATATCCCAAGGTAGATGAATGATTTCATCATTCCATATTTCAAGCTATATTGTAAAGCTACAGTAGTAAGACAGCATTGTGCTGACATAAAAACAGACTTGAATGAAAAGGGGAGGGGCAGGGAATGGAGACTGCGAGCAGGATGTAAATGAATAAAATAAATTACAAAATATATTTTAATAAGACAACGGCATGATATAGAAAGGGGTATGGGTATAGGGGTGATGGATTGTTCTTGTGAGAAGGGTACAGAATGATTATGATGAAAATTCATGTATAAAATTCTCAAATAATTACTGAACAGTTTATATTATTTTATTAAGTGGATATTGGAAACTGAAGAGGAATTTAAACACAGAGTATTACTGAACAATGAAGCTCCAGCAAACATTGCATTTCTGACACAATAACAATGTTTAATTCCAAATAATAAAATTGAGGGTCACAAGCGGACAGTAAAGAAAGTAATGAAAACAAATGATTTAAAGTTTTTAATTGTTTGTTTTTATTGTTATTTTATGCAGTTTGAAGTATTTTTTCCTCAAATGATTAGTTACATAGAGTGTATATTAGCTGTTTGATCTTAGTAAGTGATCTAGTAAAAAAAAAAAAAAGGAAGATGAAATTGCATAAATCAAATGTAAATAGAGCTAGAAGCAATCATTTTGAGGGAGAAAGGCTTAGAAAGACAAATGTTGCATGTTTTCTCTCATTTGTTTTAGGTGTGAATCTTTAAGTATGCATGTTCCATTTGGAAGAGTCATGGATGTCAGAAAATTAGTAAGGGGCTATTATAGGACTGGCTTTCAAGGTGGGGAAGGGTGACTGCAGTGATTTGAAGGGAAAAAGAGAGAAAACGAAGCAAGAGAGATGAAACTGAGTGAGGGTAGGTAGAGCAAGGGAGAGAGGAGAATATGGGATAATTAACACTAAAGAACTTTTAAAAGAGTCATATAAAAACCTAACACTGCAGGAGCTTCCTAAAATATGTGCATATATCTATATCTTTATCTATCTCTCTATATCTATCTATCTATCTATCTATCTATCTATCTATCTATCTATCTATCTGTCCTATAATAGGGCAGCAACGCTTCTACTAGATAACACAGGGTAACAAATAAAAAGATTGATGACATGAATGTGAACAGGCTATCTCTCTTAATGTTGTTGGCCAGTGAGTACCCATATACCTCCACACACACAAATATTACAGGTTATTGTTACTGTTCTTTGTTACACTCAAGAACTTGATGGAGAGACCCTAAAATGAAAATAATAACATACTGGAATCACAGAACATTGGAAAATCCATCTGATAAATGACCTAATTATCACTCGACTGTAATCCATATGAGGTACAGTAATGCCCAACCTGGTAAGATATGCTCATTGTCACATTAGTTATATGAGTGTTGTGTCATAGGAATAAACAACCACTTCCTAATTTGATTTAAATCCTGCACCACAACAACAAACTCATATTTAGCACTATCATTAGGGCCAAAACCCTATGGCTAAACAGGTCATAGTACTGAGAAGAGAACCTATTACTGTTGTTCTGATAAATAGACATAAAATTAAACTGACTTCTAGTGTCTTGTTTTACCCATAGGTTAGCGCATCTATCAACCTTCATCAGAGGAGCTTATTTGTACACAAGATGAAAATTTACACAAGAATTTACAACTGGTTATGGAGCAGAGATTTAATACTCCTTTCAAACATAAATAGATAGAGCTAGAAGCAATCATTTTGAGGGAGAATATTCAGGCTTAGAAAGACAAATGTTGCATGTTTTCTCTCATGTGTGGATTTTAGGTGTGAATCTTTAAGTATGCATGTTCCATTTGGAAGAGTCATGGACATCAGAAAACTGTGTTTTCAAAATCAAAACAAACATGAAAATTGCACATATACATTCAAATGGTTCTGCAAAGGACCTACACAAGTTTATATGTGCAACACAATTTTGATAATTTTAAAAGCAAATGAGGATATAAAGTTGGGTGAGTAGTTAAAGGGGTATTAAATCTAAAAGACCATGCCGGGCAGTGGTGGCGCACGCCTTTAATCCCAGCACTTGGGAGGCAGAGGCAGGTAGATTACTGAGTTCGAGGCCAGCCTGGTCTACAGAGTGAGTTCCAGGACAGGACTACACAGAGAAACCCTGTCTTGAAAAAAAAAAAAAGAAAGAAACAAAAAAAGAAAAGAAAATCTAAAAGACCTTGGAGAAATGGTGAGTGAAAATAATTGAAAATGTATATTCTTAAAGAATCAATAAAATATTTTAAAATTAAAAACTCAGAAAGTTTTAGGAGAGATAATATTTTTAATTGCTATTTAGTTAAGGACTCAAAATCACACATAAACATCATAATGTTTTTGAACCATAATAACTTTAGAATTTTATCAGATGATTGGTTTATTCTTTTAATTAAATATATATTGTTTCATTTATTTTACCTGAGACTTTTCTGTTTTGCACAAAATTTATAAAGTTTTGAAATCATTCATAGTGTTTAATCAATGTGTCTAAAAGCCAATTATAAGAAACCAAGGTGGATTTTCAAATATCAAACATCAACTTCAGTTCAAACTGGAAATTTGCTAATTGTGCGCTGTGATGGAAAAACACTCACTTAGAACTGGAAGACCAGATCTGAGTTCTGGATCACTCAATAGTTATTTCTTCTAAGTGTTAAGCATAGAAGCCTGTATGCCTTCCACACCTATTGAAAAGAACCATGAACCACTGTGAATACATATAGTGATATTAAGAAACACCTACACATCCTTTATTTATCAAAAATTTGAAATGGTTTAGTAACCAAAATGGGGGAATGATTATTAAAATTGAGGCACCGCCCAAAAAATCCAACCTCATTGTAATGAGGCTAGGGGATAAAATAACACAGCGGAGAATAAAGAAAAAGTTCCTGCTTTCTCATTTTTTCTTTTTACCCACAAACACAATAGATTGTCTTGAGTGAATGATGGCAACAGATATCCAGTGAACTTAATGCAGGCAGATTGTCAAATATGAAATAAGTGACCCTCTCCAACAGCTCCAGGGCCAAAGGGTTTGTTTGTTTGTCATTGACTTTGTAATGTGGATATGGGATGTATGGTGACTGCTGTGTTTCTTATTTTTATATTTATAAATAGTTACCATTTTTATTGAATAAAATTACTTTTCATACAATATATCCTGATCATAGTTTCTTCTCCATCATCTCCTCCTAGATACATCCAACTCCTACACACATCCAACTCTATGCCCTTTCTTTCTCTCTCTTTACAAAACAAATGGACAAACCAACAATTCAAGTAAAACAAACAAAAACCACAATAAACTTAAGGGTTCTTTGGAAAGTTGTTTGGATGGTGTTTTGCTGGGGCAAACACATGAAGGAGCATTTTCCTGAAGAGGACACAGGTGAAAGGCTAAAGTAGACTCCTGAAAGAAAGCTTCACTGAAGCAAACCCAAAAGAAAAGTTGTTCTGCTAAAACAAGCATGTGAAAGGACACGCGATAAGGGATTCTTTGCTAACAATGTGCATGTATCGGTCCATCTTACACTACATAGTTGAGCTCCATTAGTCAGGACTCCATAGAGAGAAACACACCAAAAGCCATCTGATGGTGTGCTGCAAATTCTTGCTGCTTCCTTGGACTTGGGCTGATTGCAAAGTGATGTCAGCTAGGACAAAAGCACATGCTAAGGAAAGACCCATGAAGAACACATGATGTTTGGAGGGTATAAATAGAACTCAATGGATGGTGCCTGAGGCTTAGATAGACTTGCTTATAGAGGTAAGTGTTCAATAGTTGTTGGTCTCCTGTCTTTGTTGATCTTTACTTCACTGAGAGAGGCACAGCCTAGAAGTTCTACTGGCCTCTCTTCAGATCTCTCTTGCTGACTTGTGCTGAGGTTGAGGGCTGGCTGTCTCTGCTAGGTAGTGCCTCCGCTGCTGATTCAATTTTGCCATCCAGATTCTACTGAACTAAAATGCTGGTATGTTCATCAAGCTGCAAGTGAATTGAGCTGCTGCTGACTCCTGTGAACTGAACTGCCCATTTCCAAACAACACAGATGAGAGTTGTTTTAAAGAACCATTTTTAACAGACCCACTTCCCCTGTATACTCTCTTCCACTACCTCTGATGGGTGGTGGGCTAAAAGGGAGGTTAAAGCATTTAAGATCCATCATTAAAAATAGAATTTGAAAAAAAATAAAGTTACACAAACTCATAAAACACAAAATTGGAAACCATAATATATTAGCAAAATACCAGTAAGAAGCAACAAAAAAGTCCACAACAAAATAATATGAAACAAAATGTCAAAAACAAAAACCTCTTGAGTTTGGTGTTGACCATCTACTGCTGGACATGATGCCTGTCCTTAACAAAGTATAGTATTTGATACACACAGTGAGACTACATTAGAGTCTACATTAGAGACTACATTATTTTTCTTTGCAAGCAGATATCAATTGAAGATGGCTTCTTGGTTAGTGAGAGGAGTCTGTGTCCATCTTCCCTATTCCGCATGGGGACCCTGTCAGTCTTTCTACTTATTCAAAGTCGTTCATTTGATATTTTCTACCAGTCGGAAGAACCCACTTTGTGTCTCAAGATGGAAACAGTGAGATGGTTCTTTTCAGTCCTCTAAGCTTTGGGCATGGTGCTTCCTCACTGTGATGACATATTCTATGGCTCCATCTACACACTTGAGTAGTTCGAGTCTGAATTGACCCCAGCATGTGTTTGACCACCTGCTCTCCTGCTGGCAACTTAGGAGGAAACTTTTGTATGTTGTATACATAAACAGATGTGAGTCTCTAGGGATTGGTGGTGTGTCTTGAATGTATATTTATTTTCGATGTTAGTCTTAAGTTCGCTGCTATTGGGTTCACAAAAATATAAGAAGTTGCTTCAGAACACTCCCAAGGACTGAGCAGCTCAATATTTCATATCTAACATAATGGGCTTCCTTACTAAAACTCCAATCATTACTCCAGTGCCTTTTACCAGGCATAACAATGAGAATAACTGATACCTATTGAAATGAACTATGTGTTATAATCATCTTAAATGTATCTGAAAACTATAAAAATTAGGTGTTGATAAAGGTAACGAGAACATGCACACTGACTTTTCCCTTGAGTGCTTATCAAAATAGAATGATTGGGGTCTCAGATTTGAGACAGTTTGGAATCCAGAACTCTGAGTACAGGTTTATTCACTTTTAAGCAGCTAATAGAGGATCTTCATTACTGAAATCAGACTTCCAAGGTCATACATACCATAAAATGTTAATTCCACCATTAAGGAAAATTTCCTGTGTCAACATTTGGCACTAAAATCAGGAACAAAAAAATTCTGAGAATTCATTATAAGATGTTCTTCATATAATTGCTACCAAATTTTACTCAACTTGAACGGTATTCAATAAAATAAAAAGCCCAACACCTTTTGATGTGGCAGAATTTATTTAGGGTTTAACTATAAGAACAAAAAATGTTAGCCATCATTGTTTTACCACATGGTCCTCTTTAAGATGTAACACTCTTTAATTATTAATGGTATCTTTTGCATCAAATATTGGAAATGGTTTAAGCAGAATAGAGCTGATCCTACTGCAGACTGCTGCTCAAAGATAAAGTCCTCAAATTAAATGACTAATACAATGACAGAGTTTTAACCCACCCATGTTGACACCAGTGTTATTCAGTGACCTTTCAATTATGTGTTAATGCATAATTGCTGCGAAGGAATGCTAAGGTTAGAAAGCTCAACATACACAGGCACAAAGAAACCCAATCAAGGAATACAGCCCCGAGGTCTTCTGATGACTCAGAGCCTGTTTAGACAAATAAGGTGCTTAACTATTGGCATGCTTCTCAAAAGCAAATAGACATAAGATTTGTCTGATTCTGGATTCTCCAGGGAATAGAGCCAGTTGAGCACATCTGTAATTACAAAAGGTGATTTATTAGGTGGACCTAATTAACTGGAAGCTGGATAGTCTCACAATGGTTGTCTTAAGGCTAAGAAGACAAGAAAAATGGTACTTTGTCAGCTCACGGAGCAGGGAGTCTCAGAGTAAGTAAGGGGATGTGGTATGCTCATTGGGGACCAGCTGTGGTCCATTTCCTCCTTCTCAGAGTCTCCAGATGCCTCTGCACACAGGGCTGCAAAGATGAAGTGGAGTCTGGAACAAGTGGCATTTGCAGAATCATAGGTCCATCTAGGGGTGAGTTTTGGATGTGGGGAAATAGTGGTGTGGAAAAGAAGCAGCGGGGATAGGGATGTGGGGTATAGGTGGAGGGAGGGGCTTCTCCAAGAATCTTAATGTTACAGCTTTCTTAGAAAATTTTAGCTGTACTCATGCCTTTATTGGGGTGGGCTTATACCCCTGAACTTTATCCTTTATTTGGGGTGAAAAGAACTATATATGAGTTTTGGACAGTGGCAAGGAGTTCAGGGTGAACAAAATCATTGTTTGGAGTTTAAAGTACTGCGAATGCCTCATTTGTATGGAGAGGCATTCCAGAAATCCCAGGTTCTGGGTGGTCTCTTATCAAGAAAAAGAGGAAGTTGAACTTGAAGTTCTGCCAAGGACTACTTGGCCTACCGCAGGTAGAGGGTGTGGGGGACCTTGGGCCCATGTTAAAAAGGCAGTAATCTCATTTATGGTGGTTCTGCCTTCTTGATCAAATTGTTACTTGTCTTGTAGTTCAGGAAAAATGAAGAAGACAGTCATGAATTTTCTTGTCTACCACTATTCCATATTAAACCAGAACACTTTATTACAATACCATGTAAATTTTGCTCGAGTCATCATTTTCTCCTCTTTTCTTCTTTCTTTCATTGTCCTCCATATCTCTCTTTTTCTTTTCTTTGCTCTTTCTCTCTCTGGATTCTTTATAGCACAGTTTTATATGTCATAAAAGAACAAGTCTGTTAATAGGTTTACATATGAATCATCTCTGTATTCTATCCATATCCTGTATGGAGAAAAAAAAATAGAGATCAGTACAATAAGAGATCAGAGGCTTTAAGAAATTTCAATATGATGTGATGAGTCAGAAAATATTAATGTGTCTTTATGTTTTGTTCTCTTTGATATAAATAGAAACTAGAACTAGGAGCCATATCCCATCTTGTTAGTTTTCTATCCCTAATCTTTATCCCTTAGTAGATGCTTCAATGCCTTCATGAATATGACTTATGAAAGTGGTTATTGCAGTATTCATTTCTCAAGTATGACAGCTCCAGGTTGCCCATGTTCAGTGTTACCATCCTACTGAGTATGACAGTGGCAGGTGGTCCATGAGCACTGTTCTCATTCTGAGCATGGCACTTACATGTCCACACATAGTATCCTCATGCGTGTGCTGGGAAACTCCTTCTTCTGTTCATATGTTAAATGATTTTGCATTCTTAGACTCAGTCCCACCCAGATCTTGATATATAATTGATTTAAACACATTGTCTTCTATCATTTCTGATAGCAGTTACCCTTTTCTTTCCTTAGCCAAACTACAGGCTTATTTGTTTTAATTGGTCTTTTTAAGGTCTAGACTTTTGGCTTCATTGATTTTCTATGCTGAGCTCCTAATTTCGGTTCAATTGAATTCTAACTTAAATTTTAGTGTTCTTCAACTTACTTTGCTTTGAATTTGCTTTTCTTTCTCTAACTCCGTAAAATGGAATCTGGGCTGAGTTATTATTTCCTAATTTTTGCATTCAGTAGTATCATTTTCCACATAAGTGTGCTTTTACTGAACCCCACAGACTTCCCTAAGTTATGTTTTCAATTTTCTAAGTTACAATTCTTAAAGATTTTCTTTGGAAAGTTTTCCTTTGATCCATGTTTATCTAGAAGTGATGCTTATTCTTCATTTATTTCTGATTCAGACTCCAATTTAGTTGTACGGTGGTGGTCTAAAAGCAGATGTTGCATAATTTCTTTTCTTTTCAAGGGTTCAGTTGTGTCTTATGGCTCAGAGCAAGGTCTATCACAGTGAATACTTCATGTGTGCCTGAGAAGAATGAGTATCCTGTATGTACTGTTGAATGAAGTAGTCACTAGATGTCAAACATATGCAGTTGACTGATGGTGCTGCTGGGTTCAGCTATGTGCTTACCAATTTCATGCCTGATCGATCTGTCCATCTTTAGTTCACATTTCAATTCAGGCAACCTGTTAAATGCTCTGACTCTGCCAAGCCATCAAATCTTTAAATACAGTAGACGATTCACATGCTTTGCCTCCGATCGTCCCTAGAGATAAAAAACAAGATGAATCTAAAACAAAAATACAAAAACAAAATATCCCCCACCAAACAACAACAACAATATCAACAACAAAAACACAAAGAAAATAACAAAAACAAAAAAAAGAGAAAACAGCATTTTCCCAAGAAATCTGTGGTACTTAAGCACCGAAGACCTAGGTGAAAAAGCTTCAAATATATTTTAAAAGATCTTCTTTTTAATTATTACAGATTATAGGATTTATATATTCATATAATATATTTCTGGTTGGCAAAGCACATTTTCTTGAATTATGCTATAAAACAGATTCAGTCCTGTGGGACCTGTACTCATTTACCTGCAGTTTGAGACTCGATCTGAGAACATAATTCTTCCCTTAGAAAAGATGCGTCTTGCTGCCTATTCCTCATCCCCTTTGTTACTAATGCCGTCAGAATTCTATGGGGTTATTTATGAAAGTCCTTAATGAATTCTTTGTATTTGGCAATTAAAATACCTTTTCATACTTTGTCTCCACAGGCAACTTCAGCACATGATTCCCCAGGATAGATATGTATCTGCATATTTTTTTGGGTTGATGTAATGCTAACTGTTTAGCCCACATCACAAATGTTACCAAGGATAAAGTTTCTACCTAAGGTTTACACCCTAAGGGCTTCTGCAGTTACTAGTATATGGAGACCGTATCTTCATTTCCTCTAGCAGTGATGGGAATGGAATGGAGGATGGTTTCCTACCATTGCTCGGGTTGTTTCCTAATCCAAATGTTTCTCATCCCCATTTCTTTTCTCTTCAGTGCACTTTATATCCAAACTTGGGGAAATAATCAGAGCTATGTCATTCATTGTGCTATTTTTTTAAATCCAGAAATGAAGTGTGGGTAAACGATATGGGCAATTCTTCTCTGCCCCTTGTTCTGGAGCCATGAGAGAACACAGGTGACTGTCAGAACAAAAATACAGTGATTTGTAACCCAGGTGGGAGTCCACTTCAGGTCAGGTTGACATCAGTTCCTCTGTCATCTCCCCCAAGCTTTAATCCTCAGCCAGAAAACTGAATTATAAAAGAGATTTTCCCATTACCTCACTAACCATTTCCAAATAGAATTTAGTTCATTGAGCCTGAGTGGCTAGAGCACTGGGTCAGACACAGGCACTGCACAGCCCCCCCCCCCCCACCACTCCTGCTGAGTCTTTGTGAGGTTTCTGTTGGGTGGTCTCCTGCACACCCCTGCTGCTGCTGAAGTCAAGTTGTCTTTTTAGGCTCTCTGATGTGTGGTCTCCCGCACACCTCTCCTGCTGCTCAAATGCAGGAGTCAACACTTTAGGGTTTCTGTACACTCTCGCTCACACACATAGAAATCAAGGGTCTGTCTCTAGAATCATAGGGGGAAATCTCTTGACCTTTTAGAAGTGGAACGGAAGTGGTATCTGGGAAGGATGTATGTGAAAAACTTTGGAGATGCCAGTGTTCTATTGTTCAGTCTTGTGGTTATGAGTATTTACTTTGTGATGAGTCACTTACTTATATTATAGGTGCATATAAATACATATATGTTGTATATAGGTATATATTTTAGGGTAAAATATGCATTTAGAAACTATCAGAGAGGTATAAAATATATGCATATAACTAAAATACATAGTCTGTATATAAATGCACAAGTAGTAAGTATGTTGTCTATCAGGGTTCTGTATGTATACATGAATACATTTGTTTCCCAGAATAAAACATAAATAAACAGAAAGGAAAGAGAGGATTTTATGCCTATTAAATAGCAGAGGAATGGAAGCATAATAGTGCATGATAACTTGATGTAATAATGCAATATAAGTTTGTGGAACAAATTGCATTACATTACATTTATCATCACAAAAGGTAGTAAATATAAGGGAATAAATCCAAATTACACTGTTTTTATAGAGAAGGGGACCTTAGGATTAGCTATTCTCTGGACTTGAAAGACTTTATTTTTTTTTTTTTTTACAATTTTTTAAATGAAGTAACTATAGGTAAATATATAGTTTAAGTGCTTTATGTTTCAACATTCTACCTATGAAACAGTATAATAGATTCCTGGTTCATTTCCTATTATTTATAAAGCATGCTGATCAGATTAGAATGTAAAATAGCATTTAAAGTGTCATAAAGGAACAGCCAAAATGATTTCAAAAAGTTAAGGTACCTGCAAGCAAGCATTTACATTAAAAAAAAAAAGTCAAACGTGACCATGCTTTGAACAGGTGAAGAAATAACATGACAACTACACACATCTGGATTTTGGAAAACAACCTTTCCATTGATCTGAATCAATAAATGGGAATCATTAAATGGGACAGAAAAGTTTAAACGGGAATAGGAATGGGGGCAGGGATGGGGTAGCTGAGAAAAGGGTGAGGGATGTGTAAACCCAAATCAAGTATCCATGAAAAGGCCATGTAAAAATTTTTTACTTTATGAATGAACCAAAAATTGCCTTTAACAGAGCTACAGTGTATGGGTGGTAACAATGATGCCACCTTTCAGGTTTTAACCCAAAATCCCGATGTCATGTGTCAGATACCTCTATATGAGTTGTTGGTTAGAGAGTCAGATTGACAAAACTATACAGGCTCTTTCCTAAGCTTTTGTTGCCTATCCTATCTCTATAGGGCAAGACCCCATTACTGAAGACAGCACATACTTTGGATGTAGGTCAGCAAACTCAACTCAGAACTGAGCTAGAAATTTCCAAAAGTTGCCACAAGGCTGGTGTAGGAGCAAAGCTATCAACAATTTAAGTCAAAGTTAGACCCCATATGTTGCAATATTGATGTCAGCCAAAATACATATCTGCAGATGCAATAATGACACGTCCAACTGAAACTTGATTAGGATCTGAAGCTTTCTCCATGGGAAGAAGTATATGCCTGGCACTATAAATTTGGTCATAAGTCTATGGCTAGGGCAGTTGTGAGTCTATGATTGTATTTTGCCAAATGGGCATGCAATTAAACTACTTTTTAAGCACATATGCCCGTACACATAGATAGATGCAACTACTGGGATATGGCTAAGGCAGAAATTAATAACTTATCAAAATGCTTGGAAAGCTGAGTGCTCAGTCTTAAATAGGATATTGCATTACTTAAAAGTTAAGCCACACAGAGAGAGATGGGAGTGGGGTGGGGTGGGGATTATAAGAGCTAGAGAGAAGAAACATCACTTTAAAATGCCCTCTTCTGGATGTTCGTGGCCATTTAAACCACACAGCAGATGTGACCACTGTGTAAGACTTGTGCATACATACACAAGGAGGGGCAGGGTTAGCTGAGAAGAAGGATAAGTAAGAAAAAATAATGGGCATAGGAGAATATGACCACAAAGTACTGCATATGAGTAAGAAGCTGTAAAAACACAACACAAGGAACCCAAACTTAGATTACCCTGAAACATCATTTTATCACGGAATTTTCAATCTGAATGTTTTTCTGGAGAGGATGTAATTCCAGCAAATTCATCTTATGTATTTTCTAATCCAAATGTCTAGATAGAGATTTCATATTTTTAAGTCACATCTTATATTTTATTCCATGCAGGAAGTCAGTCTCATTCCATATGCCTCTAATCCAGGCATTTGTCAAGGACTTCCTAGAGGGTGTGAATGAAGTATATTTCCCAATCATCCCAGTGTTCACTTGTCTTCCAAGATGTTTCTCAGAGTATCAACAAAGGTGAAACACCTCCCCTCATTTCAATGTCTTAAATAAACTACAAAGGCTAATTTGAGGTTGAATGAATAAAACCAATGAGGAGGGAACTGCATAATGAATTGTATGGCATAAGTTTAATGGAGCGATGATTTCTATGGGCTCTTTTCCCATTGTTTCCTCTAAGGCAGAGTTGTGTGAGAAGAACAGAAGTAGGAAGTGAGAGACTGTACAGAGAGCCAACTGACAGAATCGGAAACACTGACTTTGAAGAAGAAGGATGCAGAGGGAAGATTCAAGTGGATATGTGATTACACAACAGGGGTCAGTCAAAACTGAAAAGATACGATGAGCTGTTTTACAGGAAAAGAAAAGCAGATAGTCGGGTTCATAGTAAGACAAAAAAGAATAGGGTGC
The DNA here is from genome assembly GCA_021653895.1 of Mastomys natalensis. NCBI lineage: Eukaryota > Metazoa > Chordata > Mammalia > Rodentia > Muridae > Mastomys > Mastomys natalensis. The sequence goes on along the minus strand of JAJTUV010000361.1, from coordinate 1,196,421 downwards.
TTGAACATTGGGTAATAAGTGATCTAAACCTCAGTTTACAAGAATTTAGAAACACTTAATAAAAAGGGAATGTGGGTCTGATAGATTCCAGTCCTTGTCCACAGAGAGCTTGGGTTGTACTGGGTGTGGGCCAGTGCACATTTTCTAATCATAGTTGCTATCTGTCTGTATTTTAATACAATTGGAGGTAACTGCTGAGCAAGCTGTCTTGATTGTTAAAGTGGGAAATCTTAACTGAATTTTATGAGTTCATAGTTTGTATTTTCAGCACTCTAAAAAATGATAAACACTTAATTTTTTCTTTCCATTTCCTAATGATTAGGAGTGTGTAAGCTCAATACTCATTCTCAGTTGGATTGATCCCATGTTCCAAGTAAATGGTTGTATAACATTTGAAACATGTTTGCTACTTTACATACTAATCCCACTTGTTCTATTTTCTTGTACCACTGCATTGATTAGATACCAAAATAATTTTCAATGTAGAATGGAAACATATTGCCATTGATTTGAATGACATAGCATTAAGCATTTTATTAAAATGTGATGTGAATATTAAATACTGCTTTGAAAAGAATATTTGTCATAAGTTTTTCATCAGTTCATTTACTCTTGATTGAGGCCACATTAATTTTATAGCTATTAAGAGAACTATCATTCTCTCTTATCTTAGTACTCAACATTTTGTGATTTTGTGGAAAAGAAATCCAGTCATGGCGAGCTTTTATTTACACAAAATGTTTTAGTCAATTTATGAGTGTTTTGATAATTTTAGTTCTCTTGTGTGATGGCTAAAGAAATTCCATTTTATGCTAGGCATCCATCTTGGTATCTACTAACTAGCCTTTTAGTCCTGACTCCAGTTCCCAGAATATAAGTTCTCAGTAACCCCAACTTAGTAATCCCTATTTTGTGCCCCAGAAATATACATCCATGGCCACCTACATGTTATGTTATGACTAACTGCTTTTTGGATTCTATAACCTGATCATGCAGACATTTAGATCATCTTGACCACTTGCCAAAGAAAAACAGCTCTTGGCATTCTTGTGTAGGTGCCCAAGGCCTTCCTGTGGTTTTCACCTTCAACAATCCTTCCCTCACCTCCCTTATCACAGATATCTCATGTTTGACTCAGAGATTTCTGTCCTGCTGGCAGTATTCTATAAATATTTTAATTAAAATTAGATTGAGTCTGGTCTTTTCTCAGAGGTCAGACTGCAACTTGGTTTCTTTTTTCCATTTTTCTCCCTTTGGCATTTTTAAGGTTGATGAGTAATCATATGATGATTAAAAAAATATTCCTTAATTTAGAAGTTACTCTTTGAAACTTTTCTCAGTTCCTTTCTTTGTCCTAATTTTCTTTTTAAAAAAATGAAATTTTCTTTTCTTTTCTTTATTTACATTTCAAATGTTATCCCCTTCACAAACTCCCTATTCCATCCCCCTCCCTCTTGTTTCTATGAGGGTACTCCTCTATCCACCCATCCACTCCTGTCTCACTGCCCTGGCATTCCCCTACACTGAGTCATCAAGCTTCCACAGGACCAAGGGCCTCCCCTCCCATTGATGCCAGATAAGGCCATGATAAGGCCATCTGCTGCTATATATGCAGCTGGAGCCATGAATCCCTCCATGTGTACTCTTTAGTTGATGGTTTAGTCCCTGGGAGCTCTGGGAAGTCTGGTTGGTTGATAGTGTTGTTGTTCCCATGGGGTTGTAAACCATTTCAGCTCCTTCAGTCCTTCCCCCAACTCTTCCACTGGGGTCTAGTGCTCAGTCCCATGGTTGGCTGTGAGCATCTACATCTGTATTTGTCAGGCTCTGGCAGAGTCTCTCAGGATACAGCTATATCAGACTCCTGTCAGCAAGCACTTCTTGGCATCAGCAGTCGTTTCTGGGTTTGGTGTCTGCATATGGTATGGATCCCTAGATGGGGCAGTCTCTGGTGTCCCAAGGTTCTTAATAGTTCCCGAAACATGTTTATATAAAATTTCCTAAAAATCTTTTTAGATAAGAAAGAGCAAAGATAAGAACCTATCATGACCCAAATGTCTAAAAGTAATTTACTAAACTTAAATTTAATTATCAATTTCCTATGAATATAATTAGCATAAAGATCTCTCAAAAGCAGAATAGGGTACTGAAACCAAGCTTATGAGCCTGTAGAATCCAGTTTCCTACTGTGGTAGTATTGCTATTATCAGGCTCCTGACAGATAATGTTATTACCTCTTCTCATGCCTGCCTTGATCTCATTAGCAGCCAGTGGAAGTTACCATACCAGGAATATATTTCTATGATTCTGTTGGTGGTTATAATTCAAGAATCAGCTTTTTATTTTTTAATTTTTTTGGTACAATCCAGAAAGAAAATAGCTTACACATTTCCATTCACACAATATGTGTTAAAAGCTATTCAATAGCTTTTATACTAAACTAACAGTCATTAACAATTCATAGAAAGACAGAGATGGCCATGTGCCAAAAATCTTTATACACAAAAGAATGCTATGCATTTTAAAAAATTTAGAAGGAAGATGTTCAAAGATTTTACCATAAGAAACCATAATTCATAAAGGCTAGGAGAGATAAAAATGTTTAAATATCACATTATATATATGTATATAATCACATTGTGCATATATATATATATATATTATATATATATATATATATATGTCAAACAGGGCATGGTAATATAATTCTGTAGACAATGTTCATGTTGCTATGTGTCCATTAAGAATAACTTTACAAGCACAGCTTCAATGGAGGATAGATAGCAGAATAGAGGTATATTGGGGGAAGGGGAATGTTAGGGCATATTTAAATGTGAAGAGGAATGGGAGGGCAGTGATAAGCAGGGATTGACTGGTTTTGTTTTGAGAGTCTCACTCTGCAGCCCAAGTCAGCCTCAAACTCATGACTGTCATGCCTCGGTCTTCAAGATGCTTGATCTCAGTTATATTATCATCAAGATTGGCTCATGTTGTTAAAAAGTTATGATGATTCTTTTCTTGAGATGCTGTTTCTCAACACTCGGAATTTATCTTTGCTTATATGCTAAATGAGAGACTTGGGAAACATCTATTCAAGACAAGGGAAAGAAAAGAGTGGTGGCAAAAATGTATTTGTTGGTAGCTTGACATAAAATATGAGGAGACATATTTATAAGGTAGTTGTATTTTTCAACAAACACTTGGGTAAAAAAATAATCCATATTTGGAATACAATGCAGCTTAGCACTCTGTTGAAATATTGGTAGCTATCTAAAGTTCAGTCATTTTGAGTTAAATTAAAGGGAAGCTAACTTTCTGAGTAGCAAAATAAATGTCTACAGACTCTGGTTCTGAAGAGATATCTTGGTGATTAAGAACACATACTGTTCTTGCAGTGGATCTGAGTTCAGGACTACAGACAGTAGGAGGCTCACAAATGCCCATAACCAAAGTTTCAGACTGCAGTATTTTCTTATGACTTCCACAGGCCAGCACACATGTGGCATATATAAACTCATAAATGAAAATAAGTAAATCTCTTTTAAAGGCTGGTTCTATATAAATGCAATGAGAACTTCAGCATAAACAAGTCAAAATCTTTTTATTTTTGTTTTTGGATCTTGGCAATCACATAGTTATGTAAGTGCTGGTAGAAAATCAGACCCTAAGCAAAAATCATGAGAAAAGTCATTAAAATGACAATGTATGGATTTTCAATGTATGTATCATTTTAAAATGGATAAATATTGGCAAGAAAAGTGAGCTTTGTGGCATTTTTACTTGCCTTGTTCTCTTCCCTGTTTTCCAGCCCCAAGGTGGCCATGAAGCCTAATTGTCTATGTTTTAGAGAGGATTCACTGGAGATAAAGAACTGATAGAATGAAGATATACTAAAAAGATTTCTTATATTGCCTTATAGGACACAGTAAGTTGTCTAACAATGTCTGTCTTCACAATAAAAAAAGACAGAAGGAAAGAGGTGCTGGCAGAAACAAAAGAAAACAAACCACGGGATAGCTTCACCATTCACAACTGACAGTGTGGAAGACATGGAAACTATGTATCTAGCAATGGCTACACAGTACAGAACTGACAGAAAACTGACAAAGACTGACTGGGCCAACTTGGAAACCCATGGTGTTTTTTTCTGGCTTCTCTTTATATTTTTATGTGATCAAGTGCAGAACACATACAGTTCAACATCTATTTTAAAAACTCATGGTCACTTTTTAATCTTTACAAATGTATTCATTGTGTTTTATAGGTAGCTGACAGGAGAATCCTCAAAAACTTAAATTTAAAACTAGAGGATTAGAGCTCTCTAGGGAGCTTTGGAAACCTCGGATGGGTTTCAGAGAATATAGAGGACGGATCTGTAGGCCTGCCAGAACTTAGTTCCCATGGACTTCTGCAAACAGAAAATGAAGACTAAGGCATAGTCATCACCTGCCAACAGGATTTTGCAGTCATACCTTGACACATGGTCAAGAAACACAGGACACTTGCTACTCTAACTCATTTGCAGAATCTCTCTCTTCTTTACTGCTCTCTTCTGCTTTATTTGAATTTGTTTTAAATAATTAGTATATACAGGAGTGACTGATGAAAAAAATTCCCCACTTATTCACATGTGCCAAGTAAAGCAATGCTTCTATCTTTGTTATTTGTGAAAGGAAGTTAAAACATTACCTATACAAAATGTAAGCAATGTAGGATGAATTTTTAAAAATATAATTTAGCATTAGGAAACAAAAGAAAAATACCTGAGTATTTTCATACAACATATACAAATATGGACAAGCCTTTCAGCCTGAGTGCAGTTACAGTTATTTATTGTTTTTATGGTGCACATTTTGTTATTTGATATACATGTAGCTATGTATTAATCCATCAGGATGGTAAGCATTTATATATCTTCATCCATTATCAGTTTTTACGTTTTGGGAGATTTTTGAATTTCTAGTTATTTAGAAGGTGTCACAGAGTGTCCTCTCACTCTTTGGGACGGAGCATCCATTATATTTACTTGTGCTTAGTAGCCCTCCTTCAGTTTCTTTCTCTTCTCATTTCCATTGTCTTTTCATTTGTAATAACTGGTATTCTATTCCACTCATCTACAGGGCTGACTTGTTTTCTCCACCAATGTGCTTTGTATGTGTACACATGTATGTGCATACATGTTCATTTGTTTGCACATATGCACAGAGCTAGAGGTTGATGTTGGGCATCTTCCTCAATCACTCTTTAGCTTATTTTTGAGACAGTTTCTCACTGGACCTGATACTCCATGACTTAGACTTGCTGGTCAGCAAGCCCCAGTATCCTTTCATCTCCATTTTCCTAGGGTTTGGATTACAGATTCGTGCTGCCAAGTTTTGCTTTTTAGGAAATGCTGGGGATCTGAATTTGGGTTGTTATACTCGAGTAACAAGAACTTTTTAAACCCAATTGTCTGCCCTCATGTATTTATTTGTTTTTCTTAATGATAGCCATTTTTTACTGGCAGAAAATGGCATCTCATGTGTGTTCTGGCTACTTTTTTGTCATCCTGATATAATGTAGAGTTATATGAGAACCTCAATTGAGAAAATGCCTCCATTAGATTAATTTATTGGGAAGTCTGTAGGGCATTTCCTTGATTAAAAATCAACTAGGAGTCTAACCTACAAGAAGAAGTGCAGTGCCATGCCTGGACCCATTGGCTTGGATAGCAAAAGAAAGCAGGCAAGAAGGCTGGAGAGCAAGCCACTGGGCAGTGCTCTTCCTATTCTCTACTTCAGTCCCTGCCATGAATTTTTGCCTTGACTTCTTTCAAAGATGGACTGTAATATATAAGACAAATAAACCCCTTCTTCCCCAAGGTGCTTTTGGCCATGGTGTTTTATCACAGTAATAGAAACCTTTAACTAAGTCACTGTGGTTTTGATTTGCAATTTTCTGATGATTTACAGAATTGACAATCCTGAATGTTTTTGATGGCTCAGTGTCTAAGTGTTTAGTCCATTTTAAAATTGCATTACTTTTTTTTTAATTTATTTTTTATTTTTTATTTTTTTTGTAGTTCCAATGTTTCCTCAATGTTAGTCCCTTGTTGGCTATACAATTTATTTTCCTGTTGTGAAGGTTGTTTCTTAATTCTGCTGATCATCTCCTTTCCTTCCCTGTGCAGAAGTCTCTTAGTTTGAAATAAATTATGTAGGAATATATTTCCTGTAAGTCCCTGTGCTCATGGATAAGCACCAGGGGGTCCAGGAATATTAGATACACAGGGTTCTCTCTTCAAGAACATGTATAACCCACTTTCTACCCAGAAGGCTGGGAATAGACATGGCTAATGGCCTGATGACCTTTGCACTATCTGTGTGGCCAGGCCACAAGGAATCCTCTTCCACACCCTTATCTTGAGCTTGTATATCTCAGTCAATCTGTAGCACTATCCTTCTCCAGACCGTTGAGCCAGTTTTCTCAGCTGATCTCTAGAGCCTATCTTTATGGAAGAGGTCACTTATAGTTTACAAAGGGTTTTGATGCGGTGATATCTGAAGCTTCATTGTGCTCATGGACTTGAATTAATTATCACCAGAAAACTTTTTTCAAATCCTGATGCGCTTTAGTATGCCTAAAAAGTTTGAATCAATACCAGTTACTGAGGGTTCTCTCTTCAAGATGTATAACTCACTTTCTAGACATGTTTCATGTTCATCCAAACTGCCTTCTTGCCTCTTGTGGATGGACTATCTGCTGGCCATTGTGGTCCCAGAGACCTCCACAAAATTCCACCAAACACATGCATCTTAACTGTATGACCATGAAATTACTATAAGAAAACAGGAAAACATCAGGATGCTTTGAAAGGACCACAATGGATTGAAAACAAAAGCCCAGTGGGATTGCATCATACCAGGCTGTTATTCTTTAAACCATTCAACATGTATTTATCAATTGTTATCTTATTTTATATGGGAAATAAGCAACTTTAGCAACTTGATTTTTTGTTCTGATTAAGATTCCTAAACACAGATTTAAATGTCCTTTGAGGCATGAAATTCCTACATGAAGAATAAAAATAATGCACCGTGTTTCAGTAGAGATTTTAACTTTGATGATATTCCAACATCTTTTTTATCTCTTATTTAATTTTGAAAAAATTGATGTGTACTTAAATACTGAACATGAATACGGACACTGGGGAGGAACAACTCATAGAAAACAACATGGTATTTTTTTTTGGTTATAGAATAATGTATAGTTTTTGTTCACTTTTTGAAGGAATTAATCATGTTTTTATCAGGCTAACATTCCCTATAGGCAGTGATTGGTTATAAGGAGATAAAAGTCACAGACCAAAGCCTTACAGGCATTTTAAACAGATCATTCATGGAAAATGTCTTAAGCTATTTCAATACATCTAGGAATGGTATTTATGTACCAACAAAACTAATGATAATTAACCTATACTTGTTTTAGTATAACTTATTAAACTTTATCTTTTAAGTGACAGGACTAAAACAAAAGATCTACTGATGTTATTGATCATTTAATATATTTCAGAAATAATGAGAAAGCATATTTAGGAAACTGACATTTGATGTCCTGTGTCTACCATGTTTCAATAAATGGTTAATTGCATTGTATTTCCAATTTGTATTTTATTAAAGTCTATCTATAAAGTATTTTATACTAATTTATTATCCATTATTAAAGTTGACTTCATAATAATCCCCTCATTAAACTTCTGGAGTGTTGAAATGACTTGCCTCATCACCTTTTACTTTTTTTCTTCATAATAAAAATGTCTTGGGAGGTTGGTGTGCTCAATCATTGGTAAACACCTAAAAGAAACGACAAATTCCAGTAGAAAAATGTACCCTTCTAAATTATTAACTTAAATGTGACATTAAAATTGATTTGTCTGAGATGGAGCTTCTAAGATTTTAATGTCATACAAGCCACCTAGAGTTCTTATAGAAAGGCAGATGCTAGCTTAGTAGATCTCAGTCAACATATCTAAGATTTTCCCATTCCTAATAGACGGATACGATACCGATTTTGTAACATAAATGGCAGCATTTATGACTAGGAAACCAGGATATTTCACAGCAGGGCCTTGCTCTTTGTGAATATGGTATTTGTGTAACATCACAGAATGAGAGTGCTAGCTGAAGGATTCTCAGAAGATAAAAAGAAAACAGAGATGACTGAGGGTCAACCTGGGAACTTTATCTGTTTATTGCTTTTCTAAAAGGAAGTCATGTCAAAAACCTTAAAACACTCACCTCCTGCAGTTTTAAATAGGAAGTTAATGATATGTGGTATGGGAATGTTCCTTAACAATAGCTAAAATACAGCTAGTGATGGCAGTTTTAGAAGAGGGCCTATCAAGATCAATGAAGAATTAGAGTAGTTGTTTTAGCTAAGAAGCACAAGGCATTAAGACAAAATCAGAGAGACTCATTCTTTGCTAGCCTAAGTATCTAGTTTAAACTAGACATACCTAAAATGTCTAGTTTAAATGGCGGTGGATGAAAGTCTAAGTCTAAGAAGTTGGTGAGAGGGAGATTTCTTAGAGTGGGAGATTTCTTAGAGTAGGTGAATTCTTCTAGGATTATAAAGGAGCCACTACTGCATTGAATTTGAAATGTGTTAATTAGTTATACATACATGATTTAAAGTAAAAAAACGCTATAGGACAAACATCTAAACAATGAAGAAATTTTAAAAGCCACAGTCTTTAGTAGATTGCATTATAGTACAAAGGTCTGCATCCATGAAACCTATTTCACTTGGACGAGGGATCTTGAAAGATGCGTTTTTTAAGACAGAGTAATTATTCTGGATTGTTGTGATATGTTCTAAGCCTCAACACATGAAACATTCAAAGAAGAAGGGAGGGAGATATTGACACATACACAAAAGATATCTGAAGGCGAATGTATTGATTGAAATGAAGTGATTATAAACCAAGAATTGCTGACAGTCATGGAAACTGAGATGGGGAGACAAGGTCAATGAAGGAGTTTTATCCTAAGACTTATTGATTGTAGGAGTGTGCTCTTCCAGTGTCTGACTTCAGCTCAATGGACCAGGTTTCAAACTCCCAACCTTCCAAATAGTAAAATAAACTATATTAATATTGTTTTATGTCACTCAGTGTGTGCTTATTTTTTTTCTTTACAATTGTCAGAGAAAGTAATATGGGAACCTAAGAGAAGACTATGAAGACAATGTTCCAATTAGAAAAGAGAATGAGCTTGGTTGGGGAATATGAATCCTGAGGCAATAGAAAAAAAATGACATGAAAAAACTAATTGGAAAAGAAATCCAATTTATTTCCAAGTTACATTGTCAAAATGATATTACTTACAGCCTCTTTGCCTCTAGGACAGATACTCTAATGGCAGTGTCCTCTTCAAACTCAGGAAGCTACAGAAACATCAGAAGTAATTAAATTTGAATTTATGAGCAGAGTATCAAACACTAGATTAAGCAGTAGACAGGAGCAACAATGGTTCTGTCTAAGAATATTGACTCCAGGACAAGATATCCATTTCATTGGCTGAAGTGTTTTGCCAAGACTGGATCCAATAGGTACCTTTCTAGTTTAATGGAGATTTGTTTCTTTGTATAATTGGAGATCAAGTCCATAACGTAGAAATTTAGGGATTATTATAGACAGTATTTCACTAAAACTGTATGAAGTGGAATTTTCTGGTTTCTTTAGAGATTCAGTTGTGTCATGTGATGATTTTCTGGAAAGTGTCTTATGAAAGGATGTTTTTGCTGAAGCAGACATGTGGGAGAATGTTTTGCTAAGAGACATGTTTTCTGGAGGCAGCCTGGAAAAGGGAATGTGACGTTTTTCTAGAGCGGATGCTTGAGAGAACATGTATGTTTGGAAAGGATATAAATATAGCCCAGTGGTGAGTGGGTGACGCTGGATGGAGTTGGTACACCTTGCCATTCTTTACTGGTCACCTTACTTTGCTGACACTGGTCTTCACTGATGATGCTGGTACACCTTACTGTTCTTTGTTGGTCATCATTTGTCCTGACTTCATAGAGAGAAATGCACCAAAAATCTTCTGGTGGTGTTCTGGCAGCTTCCTGCTGCTTCCACTGACTTGTGCTGATTGGCAGAGCCTTGTGATTTTTTTCTGGTTGGACCTGCTATTGCTAGTGTATTTGAGAGAGGATTGATCTGCTGCTGATTCATATGAACTGAACTGCTGATATACTGATAACACAGATTGGATCTGCTCCAAAGAAATATTTCTAAACAGGTACATGTCTTCCTTTGATCTATTAACCTTTCCTATCCACTACTTCTGGTGGGTGGTGGGCTAGAAGGGATGTTAAAGCATTTAAGAACCCTTATTAAAAGTAGGTTTTGAAAAATTGAAGCCCACAGCTGTACCTTGCAGACATCATTTCCCAAGAAATAGAATCAACTCATTCTGGCTTCAGGATCTAATTGGATATCAAGTGGTTTGCATGGAGTCTTTGAATGCTTATGCCCAGCTGATCAGTTTTAAGGGCAAAGTTAGTAGCCATTTTTCCATTTCATAGCATCTAACAATCCTGACCCTCTGATTAGAGTAGATTTAAGTGTGTGTATGCATGTTTGTGAGTATTTAAAACCTGACTCTTATATTAGCAGAGATAGCACAAGGTGTGTTTTGTCCATGCATTTAGACATCGATGACATGGATCTACATAATGCAGTCTCATGAAATTATGCTGAATTTTTTTCTCCAGAGGAAGGTGTCCTAGTTTTTCCAACTCTCACTTGTTTTCTTTTGCCAAAGATTCTTCAAGGCTATTCTTTGAAAGCATTGCTTTTAAAGGTAATAACGTTTTATCTCGGGTTTCATATCTGTTTTGTGATTTGCTTTTTTTCAAGTGGAAGCATGAGGACTTTGCTTCCCCGTGTTTAGCTGGCACTTGTTATCACTACCTTGCAGTGGAGACTGAAATATGGCTACCCACTTCCCACAGATATAGCATCATAGAATTGGGCTTTGTTATCTCTGTTGGCCTGAAAATTAAGGAGCTTTAAATATTGATTTCCTGGTTCCTAATGAAGAAACTGCCATGTGATTTGTGTGAGAAATAATCTCATTAGTGCCACTGGTTGAACAGAGCCATATATTTTGGCTCCTCATTCAGTTACTCTCCTTAATGGTAGACTGAAGTCATTCAGGATGCTAGTAGAGCTGAAATTTTGAAATCCCAGCTACTATATCTACAGTACTGGCATTTAAGGGAAACATAAGTCACAAAGGTGGTACTTCTAACTTTGGTGTATGGATCTGGTTCTGATTAATTATGAAGCAATTCATACAATTCAGTTCTCCAACGTTACTGTCTTCATTTGCAATAATATCCACTTTTGTCGTCTTTAGTAAGTGAAATGTCTTCAAATAAGATTTACGTGAAGCGATTTACCCTCTTTGCCTCCTTCTCCTCCAGGACAGATACAGCTAATACATTACTGGAAAATTAAGCTGTGGTTCAACGTTACCATTGTAATGAAACAGTAAGATGTTTGACTTCCTCCTAGAGTGAAGTCAAGAGGCACTGAGCAGTCAGGGAGAAGGAACATCTAATGTGGAACAGCGAGGTCTGTGACTGTGGAGTCAGACTGGAAGAGTAAAGGCCTGGCTCTGAGACATCTACCAATGACTTCTTAAGTTTTGTGTATTTTGGAATCATGTTATTTTTTAATAATATTTTTATGGGTATAGAAGACTTGGCAGTCAGGCTTTGTCCCCTTTAAGCATTTTGAGCATAACCCACTGTCTTACAGTTTATTTGCTTTAGGTGAGAGGTCAGACATTAGTTGCATGGTTATCCTCCATCTTATAGGAAAATTTTGCTTTTTCAAAACTTGTCATTTGTTTCAACTTGCTTTTAAACTTTTATTTTTCAGTGGTTTAATCTTCACATATATTTTTCTCTTTCATTTTTTCTATTTTGTTTTCTTCGAGGGTTTATATTCTCATGTGTGTATGTTACAGTGTACGGATATTTTCAGAAGGCTCTAATCATTTTATTTAATGTTTTGCTTTTTCATGTCTGCATTAGATAATACCCATTCATTCAAAGTCAATGGATTTGTTCTTCTAATTCAATTCATTTGTCACAGCCCAAGGTTGAACTTTTATTTCAATTATTGTACTTCATATGTTCAGAGCTTCAATTTGATTCTTTTCAAACAATGCATTTCTTGGCATTTTCTTTTTGATAAATCATTATCTTTCTGTTTCTACAAATTATTCATACATTATTTCCTTTGGTCCTCTGAACACAATTATGACAGAATCCCATACATTTTGTGTCCTAAATTCAATACAACAGTGCACTCAGAAATAGTATGTCTTGACTTCATATCTTCTCATATAGGAATCACATGATTTTTTAATGGTTCTGCTTTATAAATTGTGATTAAAATAGACATTGGGAGTAGTATATTATAGCAACTTCTTACTTTAATTAATTAATCAGGAGTAACAGGTGAGCCACAGAATGTACGTGGAGGTCAACCATTTCCATAGGTCACTTCTTCCTTTCAACCAACAACAATTTGTCCTTATACAGCCTTTCAGTATCTTATTCATTCCATTGTACAAGATTCTAAGGCTATAAATAGATCCTGCTCCACTCCGCAGACTTTGTTTCAATATTTGTTTCCATCTTATTCACAGTCAAACAACAGGAAAAATACATCACCCCTTTGCTGTCACTAGAAAGACTCACTTGTCTTATTTATCCTGCACTTTGCATTTTAAAAATGCTTTTAACCATTTGCTTTCCTTATTTCTAGCCTCCAACACTTTTCATATGTCATCTTGTTTTAAAAAGGGAACTTGTTAGAATAGAATAAAGCAGTTTCTATAAAAATATAGTGCTTTATTTCTTATAATCAAGACAAAGTATTTGAGTTTTGGTGAAAAAAGAGAAGAAGAATGAAGTCTGTGACTAGCAGGTCAGAGTAGGAGAGAGAAGACTGGAAGGAAAGAATGTTATAGGTATAGATCATGGAACAAACTGAGAGACTAATTTAAAGGAGAAACAGCTAAAGAGAACTAAAAGACTGGAGAGAGAGAGAGAGAGAGAAAGAGAGAACCAGAAAGTACATTAAAATAGAGATTGAAATTTCACAGCAATTCACATTTATGAAAAAAATCCATTTCATATTTGAGTAGGAAAGCAGAGATATATAGCAAAATCACTAAAGAAGGATGTAACAGATTCTCATAAAATGATGAAGATTCATTTCTCTAGCCTTTACTTCATATATTTAATTGTTTGCACAAAGTAGGTTTTCTCTAACTTTCTAAGCCTTATTGTACCATTCATGATTTTTCATTGCTTTTAAAATGACTTTAAGGCCAGACAATACACATAAATAAAAAGTTGTGCTCAGTTATTAAGCATGTTTTCTATCTCTATCCAAAGAGTATATTCTAGCTATCATTCATTTACCTGTAGACATTGTCTAAAACAACATAATTAGAAAATATGCTTACACTTCTATGTCTAATATATGAAATTCTGGGCCTCCAGATATCAGATTCCATGAAAGCATTAAATTAATAAATAAATAAAAATAAAAATCTCAGAAACACACACACACACACACACACACACACACACACACACACACACACACAATATATATATATATATATATATATATATATATATATATATATATATATTCATTCCCACCATTTGTCAGGCAGCTGACAAATAACAAAGAGCATAAACCCTGAAGTAGGTCTGAGAAGAAAGCCCAGTTTATAAGGTACTTGCCCCACAACCATGAAGATTTGAATTTGAACCCTAGAACTCAAGTAGAAGCTGTTCAAAGATATTCAGGCAGATTAGTAAGGCTCCAGCACAATGTAAGACCCTGTCTAAAAAATTCAAATTTTATGGGTCCCAAGTAATGACACCAGAGGTTCACCTGTGGCATATAGATGAACGCATATCTGCTGTTGTGTAGCAATTTTCCCAAAAGTTAAAACTTTTCCTCTTGGATAGAAGCTCTTTAAGACAGAATTTTTACAGAAAGAAGAAACAATATACTCTTCTACAAGATGGTACCATCCATACTGCACAAAAGCTCATTAAGACAGAACCTAAACAATTCAAACTAGCATAAGAAGCCACTGATACTTAAAACTTCACTAGCCCCTTCATCATGAAAGAAAAGACAGGAGATACTCTGAGACCTGCTGAGTTGCCTGGGAGAAGCCTTCCTGGAGGAGGCTCAAACCAACTGAGCTGCCAGGAAACGACACGAGCCTGCTGAGCTTTCTACAGGCTATGTATGCAGTGACCTCTAGATTTCCAGCTTTCATGATCTGTCACCCATGTTGGGATGGGCTTTTGATGATGTAACTGTCTTTGAATCATTTGTGTTTCATATACAACCCCTCACCCATTCTCCAATAACACACTGACAAAAGTCATTAGTTCACCAAGTCGTACTTTAGGGGAGATCTATAGCTTGCCTGTTATTGGTTCTTTGTCTCAGGTAAGTAGATATTGGGGAATAGTATCACATAACACACACACACACACACACACACACACACAGACACACACACCATTCTTCTGATGCATACATACATAGTAGTACACAAAATGAAGTGAAGGGGAACATTTAAGAACTATTTACCAGTCATGCTTCCACCTAGACACACTTGCTGCCTCCTGTTAACTTTGATTTCTGTTTTGAGTCTACAGTGGGAAAATGGAACGAAGCCTAATCTTAATTTCTTCAAGGTGGAGAATTGAAGATGCCCTAACTTAAATTGTTCTCCAGAGATCTGAACTCTTAATAGAGGGTGAACAAGCCACAAAAACACATTGCTGAGCACCTCTGCCTTCTTGTTAGACAAAAGGAACAAAAGAAATCTTTGAAAATGTGAACAAAATAGCAGATCCTTGAAAGGTTTTAGAAGTGCATTGCTGAAGGAGATAACAGTAATGAAGTGCCAATAGTAACTATTTTTAAAATATCCATTCTCCTGACAAAATTAAAAGGATTTGTGTCAAGATTATAAAGCAGAATATAAAAAAATCAAATGTTTCTTTTATTGAATTTGGAAGAATCTAAATTTAGCACTGGTTAAAGACTGCTTGTATTTTGATGTAGGTAAGACAAAAGGACTTAGTTAAGAAATGTACATTTTCAGAGACACCCAAACCTATTTAGTGAATAGACACAGCTGCACAGACTGTATTTTTTACTCAAGGTCTCTCAGAATCAGGGTTTCCTGAAGGGACAGAACATTCAGCTCAGGGAAAAATAAGAATGTCCTTCCATGGTTGCTCTATGGGATGGTAAGCTGCTGATATTGCTCAATGCCTTTTCTCCCATATCAAACACATGCATGTCTAAATTAAGAGCATCCTCAGAGTGCACCCTCTGAAAATGGCAATGAGACAAATAAAGGCAACATAGAAATTAGTGATGTATGCTCCAAGCTCAGGAAGTGTAGTGTGGAAGAAGAGAAAACTTAAAACTGGTTTCTGCATAACAGGAAAGCAATGCAACAGAATATGACTTGGCCAAGGAGGGAAGAAAACAGGAAACAGAAATTTGCTTTGATTCTCTCTCTCTCTCTCTCTCTCTCTCTCTCTCTCTCTCTCTCTCTCTCTCCTTCCTTCTTTCTTTCTTTCTTTCTTTTTTTTTTTTGAGACAAGGTCTTTCTATGTAGTCCTGGCTATCCTTGAACTTTCTATGTAGACTGGGCTGGCCTTAAACCCACAAAGACCTCCTGCTTCCACAAAGAGTGGTTATTTATGAGCAGAATGAGAGAAAATCCATCATAAAATGTGAACAGAGTTGTTTGATAAGAGTAAAAGAACAGTAGTGTAGCTAGGAGAAGAGCATGGGGAAACACATAAGCAAGAAGGGACTGCATAGCCATGTAAAGATAGAATGTGTTCTCAGGAAGAGAGATCACCAAAGTCGTCTACTCTGAGAACAACCATTTTCCCCAGTAGCAGTTGGTGCCTCCTTTCAAATTCTCCACAGCTGATTCAGATAACAGCAAATACCTGAAAATACATACTCCTGGAAAAGCCACATTACCTGTTCATCTCCAAAGATATGGAGTGTTACTTAAGGTTTTAATATAATGAATTTTTAAAATTCATTCACTGATGCCATGAACATAAGCAGAGAGGACAGAAATAGAGTCATTGTTACTCTGGAAGGGTGTTCCTTGTGGATGAATACAACATGAGCTTTTATATCCTGAGGAATTAAAACCACAAAATTGAAAATATGACCCTGTTTTTTTGTGTGTGTTATAGATAATTGAGTTAAGAAACTACAACTCAGAATCAACTACTCTTTAGTAGTTCTGACTCCTTACCAGGTTCCCTAGAGCGTACCACAGGTTAGAGCTTCTAAAATCAACAGGTATGCTGTTGGTTCTGAGTTGTAGTTTTTAATGGCATTTCTATTTTTAATAATGGATGTATTAAATAACATGTATTGAATGTTTGTATACATATTCATATGTGTGCCGTGCCTATACCTGTAGATGCTAGAGGTTGATTTGGGGTATCTTCCTCAATTGGTTTCCATATTGTTTGCTTTTCTTTGTTTTTGAAATAGTTTCTCTCACTTTCTCAGTGTTCACCAATTTGCTATTCTACTTGGCTAGTAAGCCCCAGGAAACCACCTGTCTTGTCTTACTCAAGTACAGAATGTAGGAACATCAACACAATGCCCAACTTTTCACATAGATGTTGGGATACAAATTCTATTCTTGTGTAGCAAGCACTTCATATACTGGGCCATGTACCCAAAACTCAATTTTTTGCTTACTATTCTATCTAGGGTAGGCCAATATTCATATTTTACAATTTCAAAAAAGAAGAAAACTAAGCTGAAGAGATAACCCAGCAGTTAAGAGCACTGTCTGCTCTCCAGGGGATCTGCGTTTTGTTTCCAACACACACCTCAGGGGCCTCAAAACTGCCTACAGCTACAGCCACAATGGATCTGACAATGTTACCTGGCATCCCCAGCAACTTCATAAACATGTGGCATACATTCAAAACAAATGCACACACACACAGAGAAAGAGAGAGAGAGAGAGAGAGAGAGAGAGAGAGAGAGAGAGAGAGAGAGAGGAGTAGGGGAGAGGGAAAGAAGAGAAATTGAAACACCACTGGAATAATCTTTGATGTCCAACTACTATAAACATTTACAATTGCTTTCAATGTCTCATCATCTCGCAATCTTGCCGACAGGGTTCAATTTTTTATGCAATAATCCAACAGATTCAATGGCATGCATATGACTTCTAAGTGGTTCTTCAGTTCATAAGGCATAATTTGTGATAATTCAATAATTTGTTAATCAAAAAGACAGCATGATGTGTAATCATAAGTATACATTCTCTGAAACTGTTATGAATATTTTATTAGTCAGAGTTCTCTAGAGTAACAGAATTTATATAATGAATTTCTTTCTCTCTCCATATATATATATAATTTTAGAATGACTTACAGGTTACAATCCAGCTAACCCAACAATGGCTGTCTGTGGCTGGAAAGTCCAAGAATCCAGTAGTTGCTTAGACCACAAGGCTGATGTCTCAGCTGGTCTTCAGTGTACACTGGAATTCCAAAGAAGTAGGTTCTAATGCTAATGAAGGAATGGGCTTGCTGGGAAGGCAAGGGCAAGCAGCCAAACACCAATGGCTTTCTTCTTCTTCCACATCCTTAAATAGGCCAGCAGAAGCTGTTGCTCAGATTACAGGTGTGTCTTCTTACCTGGACTAAGGTGTGTCTTTTCACAGATTAAAAAAAAGAAAGAAAGAAAGAAAAAAAACAAAAAACAAAACTGAGTTAAAAGTATGTCTTCCTGACTCGAAAACTCCATATTAGAAATGGATTTTCCTATTTCAAATTAAGCAAAAATTTCTCACATTTATACCCTCCAGTTTTAAATTTTAGTTAATTCCAGATGTAATCAAGTTGACAACCAAAAATATCCATCACAGATATCTTTTAAGAGGTCAAATGGTATTGACTCTAACAGTCTTAAGGATACGGATTTTGGTACATTACACAAAACTCTTCCAGTAGCAATTTGTTACCTAAATCTTAACAGCTCTAAGAGTTCAGAGACCAATTTCAAACTAGAACTCAACAGTTATGTACACAGCAACACTTCTTCAGATGATGTGGAAAAACTCAGGTCTCAAGAATATGAATTCAATTTACAGGCTATTTACACTATTTACAGGCTCTGAAGAAATATCTTTCCAAAATAAGGAAAGAATCTCACTTGTCTCATCCTGTGACATTTGAACAACACAAAGAATTGACCCCTTTAGCCAAAGATAGGCAAACAGACAGTATGTATAATTTTTTTTAGACAATCACTCAGTGTTGCTTATGGGGTATAAAAAGGCATCTTTGACTCTGGCCAGGGAAAGAGGGAGGCTAACTGCAGATCTTCACTTCTTTCTCCTCTCCTTCAAATCCAATCCAGAGCCTCATCCAAGCTGTGTTGCAAATCACCTGCTTCCTCTCTGCCCCCATCTCCAGTGAAAGTAGATTGGACCAGAAAACACAAGGAATGAATGTTCCCAGAACAGCAAATCAAAAGAGAAGAAAACATACACACACACACACAAACGGTACATAAATGTACCCCTCAACACATATACACACACACATACTACAGCCACCACTACCACTACCATCAAAATAACAGGAATCAACAAACAACTATGTTTTTGATCTCTCTTAACATCAATTCCCCCTAATAAAAAGACACAGAGTAACACAATGGATGTGAAAACAGGGTCCATTCTGCTTCTGCATCTAAGAAGCACACCTCAACATCAAGAATAACATCACTTCTAGGTAAAAAGATATTCAAAGTAAATAGACCCAAGAAGCAAGGTGGTATAGCCATTTTAATATCTGACAAAATAGACTTCAAGCCAAAAACTAATCAGAAGAGATAGGGAAGGACACTAAACACTCATCAAAGGAAAAACGCATTAGGAGAACATTGCAGTTCCTAACACCTGTGCATCAAACGTAAGAGCAACCAAGTTAAAAAAAAAAAATCAACACTACTATAACTCAAATCACATATTGACAGTCGCACACTGATAGTGGGTGACTTTAATACCCCACCCTTACTAAAGGATGGGCCATTAGGACAAAATTAAACAGAGAAGCGAATGAACTTAACAGATATTACAGAACATTCCACACAACACCAACAAATATGCCTTCTTCTGGTCACCTCATGGAACTTTGTTCAAAATTGACCACATATTCAGAAACATGTAAATTATCAACAGATACAAGAAAACTGAAATAACTCCCTGAATCTTATTTGACTACCATAATAAAAGCTGGATATCAACAACAATGGGAAGCTTACAAACTTGTGGAAACCGAGCAACTCATTAGTGAATAAAAAAAAAAAAAAATGGGCCCAGAATGAAATTAAAGACTTTCTAGAATTGAATGAAAATAAATATGCAGCATACCCAAATTCATGAGAAAGGGTGAAAGTGGTTCTAAATGACAAGTTTGTAGCACTAATTGCCCACATAAAAAAAATAAGGGGAAAAATCTCATATTCGTAATTTAACATTACACATGAACACTCCAGAACAAAAAGAAGAACCCAAATCACAGCTCATAGGAATAGTCATTAATAGTCAAACTCAGGATTGAAATCAATACACTAGACAGAAAGATAATACAATACAAAGAATCAATGAAGCAAAGAGTTTGTTCTTTGAGAAAATCAATTAAGATTGACAACCCCCTATCTGAATTAACTAATTGGAGAAGAAAGAGTATCTAATTTAACAATGTTAGAAATGTAAAGTTGAAGATAACAACAGACACTGAGAACTCTAAAGACTAATAAGGGCAAACTTGAAAACCTTGTACTCTGCTAAATAGCTAAATATAAAAGAAGTGGATAATTTTCTCAATAGGTACCCCTTCCTAAATCTAAATCCAGATCAGAAAAGCAATTTAAATGCACCTATTAACACCTCCTGAAACAGAGGCAGTAATTAAAATTCTCCCAACCACCCTACAAAAAGCCGAATACCAGATGGTTTTAGTGCAGAATTCTACTATACATTTAGAGAAGAATTAATACAAATATTCCCAGCAATGTAAGTCTCATGGACCTGGAAGATTCCATTAAGGCCTACCATGGTGTTTTCCAGACAAACATGTTGCTGAGGCCCAGCTGCAGGCTCAGAGCCTGAAGCATGAAGCAGAGGTGGTGTCTCAAGCCCTGGTGCGTGGAGACCCAGAAGCAAGAGATATACAGACACTATTGCTCTCTCCAGAAACCCAGAAAGGCCAACATTATGTGATATTAGTACTTACTGTCACAGTGAGGTTGTCTAGCTATAGTGTTTGATGTTAATAAGTAGGCTGTTGAACAGAATATACATTCTCCAAATACATGTGTACATATTTGATAAAGACATGGTGGGTGTGATTCGGTACTAGAACACTTAGATAACCACATGCAATGTGAACTTCAGTCAACGGGCTTGCACTTTAGAGAAAATTAATAATGGATGCTAGGCCTAAGCATAAACATGATAGTTTTCTAAAAGTTAGTATAAGGGGAAATACTACAGTCTTGGGCCAAAGATAACTTCTGTATAAAGCTAGAAATCATAACTGTAAAAAAAAAAAAAGTACAATTACTATTCTGAATCTACATGTTCCAAATACTCAGATGTAGCTAACCCACTATATATTTAAAAAAACATTTTTACTTTTAAAGTGTGAATGTGTGTGATACATATATCTGTTTGTGCACACTCAGAGGCCAGAGGAGGGTGCTGGATATTTTCTGTCACTTTCCATCTTGTTACTTTGAGGCAGAATTTCTCATTGAACTGGGATTTTGAGCTAGACTGGCATCCAGTAAGCCTTGGTTGAACATCTAACTTTTGCTCCCTTTAGTGCAAGGGTTATAAACATTTAAAGGACCAGGTTCAACTTTTGTTGTTAGAATTTAAATTCTAGTACCTATTCTTCTGTAGCAAGATACCTTATTCACTAACCCATCACTTCAGCCCTTCAAAAATGTTGTAATTGTGTTCATACAGAAAGAGCAAAGGCTATTGTCATCATGGCCTGGAAAATATAGTACAACTACTGACATCATTTACATCTTATTAGATTATTTGTAAACAATCCAGAGATGGTTTACATCACAAAGGAGCATTAGTAGAGGTTGTGTGAAAATTGTCTCATTCTACATAAAGAACTTCAGCACCTAGGGATTTTGTTATTTGTAGGGTCTTCTGGAATAGATTCTCCATGGGCAAAAGAGGAAGGCTGAATGATTAACTTATTTTTATAAAATTAGAAACTTTTACTTTATGAACCATCTTGTTAATCTAATAGTCCTCACCTTAGGTGGAAAATCTTCTTCAAAGACATATCTGATGAAGTATTAGTATGTAAAATGTCTAATTTTTAGATATTTTGGCATCTCAAAAGTCAGAGTAATAGACATGAAAATGGGGAAAAAAAGGGTTAATCAAAATGAAATATGCATGAGAAGCCATGAGGGAGTCTATAATTTTACAATGCAAGTAAAAAAATACATTAAGAGAGGATAGTAGAATATATGTGATATGGAAAAGTAGGCATGGTGATACTGAGAGCTAAAAGTATAAGCCTAGGTAGGATCATGGAGTGGGAGAAAGAATATGGGAAAGTTATCAAAATTAAGACTATATTAATAAGACTTTTGCAACTTCATTTGTTCTAAAGTTAATTGAAAATATAATTTTTAAAAATGGATTTGGACATAGATATACCTTGTGGACCTGAAGACATAGATTATTAAATGAAACTCTGTCAGTACAGGTCATCTCTTTCTGAATTATTGGTTAAGGAGGCTCCAGAGACACCAACAAACAAAATGATTACTGCCATTACATTTGGTTGTCCACTATAACTGGATGTAAAGAGGCTATTGTTGAAGATACCATATACTTTGATTGTAGGACACAGAGAAATATCGACCAGAAATAAAACTTTATATATATATATATATATATATATATATATATATATATATATATATATATCCATCCCAGTCTCAACATCATTTACCTAAGTCACAGTGAGTGAACATCAATGAAAAAAGGACAGAAAGACTGTAAAAATCAGAGGACCAGGCAATCTCCTATGAGATTGTGTCTTCTAGAAATGATAGGTTAGCTAGACCCATGATATTTCAACAATATGGTTGTATAAATAAGACCTGAACAATGACACCAATAGACACAAAAGGAGAAATGGGGGAAATCTGTTGTTTCCTTATCTCTATCTTTATCCCTATACCTATCTCTATCCCTACCATTCTATCCCTATCCCTCTATCCTTATCCCTACCTCTATCCCTAGCCCTGTCCCTATCTCTATCATCTATAATATTTATATTATATAAAAATTATATATACATATATATGTATATATACTCTACAGAATCCTGACCATTACAGTAGGTGTGAATCTGCAAAGAAAAATGCTGAAAAAAAAAACATATACAAAATGACATTCTTTTGTGATTGGGTTACCTCATTCAGGATGATATTTTCAGAGTGGTTGTACCAGCTTGCAATCCCACCAACAATGGAGGACTGTTCATTTTCTCCAAATCCTTGTTCGCATCTGATATCACCTGAGTTTTCTATCTTAGCCATTCTGACTGGTGTGAGGTGGAATCTCAGGGTTTGATTTGTATTTCCCTGATGAATAAGGATATTGAACATTTCTTTAGGTGCTTCTTGGCCATTCGAGTTTCCTCAGTTGAGAATTCTTTGTTTAGCTCTGTACCCCATTTTTTAAAATAGGGTTATTTGGTTGTCTGGAGCGTAATTTCTTGAGTTCTTTGTATATATTGGACATTAGCCCTCTATAAGATGTAGGATTGGTAAAGATCTTTTCCCAATTTGTTGGTTGCCATTTTGTCCTATTGACAATGTTCTTTGCCTTACAGAAGCTTTGCAATTTTATGAAGTCCCATTTGTCAATTCTTGATCTT
Source organism: Mastomys natalensis (assembly GCA_021653895.1). Classification (NCBI taxonomy): domain Eukaryota; kingdom Metazoa; phylum Chordata; class Mammalia; order Rodentia; family Muridae; genus Mastomys; species Mastomys natalensis. Next base: position 1,173,324 of record JAJTUV010000361.1, on the reverse strand, counting down.
ACAGCATAAGCCATTGGTGTTCTGTTCAGGAGCTTTTCCCCTGTGCCCAGGTATTCGAGGTTCTTCTCTACCTTCTCTTCTATTAGTTTCGGTGTAACTGGTTTTATGTGAAGGTCTTTTATCCACTTGGACTTGAGCTTTGTACAAGGAGATAAGAATGGATCCATTTGCATTCTTCCACATGCTGAACTCCAGTTGAACCAGCACCATTTGTTGAAAATGCTGTCCTTTTTCTACTGGACAATTTTAGCTCCTTTGTCAAAGATCAAGTGACCATAGGAGTGTGGGTTCATTTCTGGATCTTCAATTCTATTCCATTGGCCTGTCTCTGTACCAATACCACACAGTTTTTATCATTATTGTTCTGTAGTACAGCTTGAGGTCAGGGATGGTGATCCCCCCAGAAGTTCTTTTATTGTTGAGAATAGTTCTCACTATCCTGGCTTTTTGTTATTCCAAATGAATTTGCAAATTTCTCTTTATATCTCTATGAAGAATTGATTTGGAATTTTGATGGAGATTGCATTGAATCTGTAGATTTACTTTTGGCAAGATGGCCATTTTTACTATATCAATTCTGCCAATCCATTAGCATGGGAGATCTTTCTATCTTCTGAGATCTTCTTCAATTTCTTTTTTCAGAGACTTGAAGTTCTTGTCATCCTGAGTGACGTAACCCAATCATAAAAGAACACACATGGTATGCACTCACTGATAATTGGGTATTAGCCCAAAAGCTTGCAATACCCAAGATGCAACTCACAGACCCCATGAAGCTCATGAAGAAGGAAGACCAAAGTGTGGGTGTTTTGGTCCTTCTTAGAAGGAGTAACAAAATACTCATGGGCGCAAATATGGAACAAAGCGTGGGACAGAACCTGAAGGAGAGGTCATCTGGAAACTGTTCCACCTGGGTATCCATCCCATGTGCTGTCACCTAAGGTAGATGCTGATGTGGATGCTAGGAAATGCATGCTGACAGGAGCCTGATATAGCTGTCTCCTTATAGGTTTGCCAGAGCCTGAAATATACAGAGGCAGATGCTCACAGGTAACCATTGAACTGATCAAGGGGTTCCTAATGGAGGAGTTAGAGAGAAGACTGAAGGAGCTGAAAGGGTTTTCAGCCCATGGGAGAGCAACAATACCAACCAACAAGAGCTCCTAGGGTCTAAATCACCAGTCTGGGAGCACATAAGGAGGGACTCATGGCTCTTGTAGGGCATAAGTGGGAGAGGAAGTTTTTGGTCCAGTGAAGGCTGGATGCCCCAGTGTGGGGGAATTCGTGGGTGGGGAGGTGGGAGTGGATGAGTAGATGGGGGCACATCCTCATAGAAGCAGGAGGACGGACGGGGGATGAAATAGGGGATTCTTGGGTGGGGGGGGAAATGGGGAAAGGAGATAATATCTGAAATGTAAATAAAATATCTAATAAAAAAAGAAAAAAGTGACATTCACTGTTAATAATGTATGATTCTATTTGGTTTTTTTTTTTGTTTGAGACAGGTTTCCGCGTACCGCTGTCCTGGAACTCACTCGTAGACAGGCGGCCTCAACTCAGAAATCACTGTTAATAATGTATGATTCTATTTGTATCACCTTCAAAACAGACAAAACTAATCAATATCAACAGCAAGGGAAATAATCATGTATAAGGAATTGGGCATTGTCTGGAAAAGGGCAAAGGGAAACTTCTGGGTGTAACAGAATGTTTCTTATGTATTGTAATGAAGATAAATTGGTGATGAATGTCTGTTAAACTCAGCAAATTGGATATTCAAATTCTGTCTTTCACAGATTTTGTATAATGTTTACATCTTATCTCAATAAAAAATGTGACTTTGAAAACATTAATCTTAATGTTTTGGTTACGCAGTTACTCATGCCTGGTACTAGAAAACTAGTTACAAACTTAGGGTTACTGATATCATGGATCTTAGAGGACAACATACCATCACCACTTTAGTAGAACGAGAAGAGCAATTCTAAATCTTATCATTTATACTCACAGATAAGTGTAGCTATCACTCTGTATCAAAGAACCTACTCTTTGTAGAATACAGAGACCATAATGTCACTAGAGGGAGCCTGCTGTTGACACCTCCTATATGGCCAGGAGACAGAGCCTGGATCACTCAGAGACCTAGGATAGAACCGAATACTACTGGCTAAAAAATGAAAAAAAAAAAAAAGTGATGCAGGTGTCCTTGACTCTTTTACCTGCTTCTGGGACCCTTTTTGTCCTATTGGGTCACCTCATCCAGCCTTAATATAAGTGGAGATGCCTACCTAGTCTTACTGCAACTTGATATGCCTTGTTTAGTTTATATCTCTGGGAAGCCTGCCTTTTTTTGAAGGAAAGGGAGGAGGTGTGAATCCAGGGGAGAGGGGAAGGGGCAAAGGGTACTGGAAGAAGGGGAGGGCAGGGAAACTGTGGTGAGGATGTAATATATGAGAGAAGAATTAAAAGATAAATATGTTCATAGATAAGTAAGTAGATAAACAAACTCACAGCAGTTCATAATGTAAAGGTCAACTGATCACAGGTTGCTTAGTCCTAATAAAAAGCACTTATCCACCTAAGTCACAGTGAACATCAAGGAACAGGAGACAGAAAGTCTAAATCAGAGGATCAGGAGATCTTTTGTGAGATTGTGTCCTGTCCTTTAGAAATGATATTTTAGCTACACACAGGATACCTCAACAATATGGGTACTTTAGGGCATTTGCTTAATTGATGTTCCTTCCTCTTGGCTGACTTTAGCTTGTGTCAAGTTGATAGAAAACTATTCAGCACACAGGCCTAAAAGATTTTGATGGTATCTATTGCTGCTTCCCCTATTTCTTCTGTGCTTCCCGATTTAATATAGATTCTTCTTAAATTCAAATATTCTTCCATTTTTATATAGATAATTACCTCCAATAAATCCAGTCATGGTCTTATACAAATGTAGAATTGATCACTGGGGCATGCACCACTTACCAGGGTGTTTGTCCCTAAAGAAAACTGCCTTTGCTCAGGAGTCCTTGAATGCCTATCACTGCTCACTATCCTCTCTATTGATAGAAACTACTGATGCCATAGCCCTTTCCTGCTGAAATGTTGACTGGTGTGGTCTTCTTAAGGTCTTGTGAAAGCAATCAGAGTTATAAAATTCCAGGCATGCCTTACCTCCCATTTAGAAGGTCACAAATCCAATCATAACCCTGTTTGCTATCCCCAAGGTATCAGTGCCACTATTGGAGCACCAGGGCTATTGTTATTGTGATTCACTGGGTGTAGAACTGGGTAGGACTGTTGGTTATTTTCTTCCCCAGCATCTTTCAATAGCACCTTCTATTTTAACCCAAAAAGAGGTAGCCAACGGAAGAGGCTCCCAGATCAGTTTAAGCTTGATTTCTCCAAGCGTGTAACCAAGTGGTTGGTGTTTTCAGCAATACGTTGTTCTTCACCTGAAATTCTGGCAGACAATCAAGAGCAATGACAAAACCTGTTTTGTTTGGGAGTCTCTTGAACCCCACTGACCAACAATTTGAGGATGCATATCTCATGTGTGCCTCTGGTCTTTCTATTTGATAATCTATGGTTGTTGGGAGACCATTATCTCCCATTTCGAGTAATTACAATTAAACTATGTTTTTATGAATGTATTTTTAAGAATATTAATAAAATAGATTTTTCTGAGGCCTTTTCAAATATCCCAGTGTTATTTCATGACCTTGCCCTGCCTGCTTCAGCTTTTTGTCTGCTTTGCCTGTCTTGCCCCTCCTTTACTTCTCATTTGGAGAAACTGTGATCTTTCTATCAGCCCTTTTCTGCCTGGTGCTGACCCTACTGCTCAATGATTTTACCTCCCCCACTTTCACCATGCACTGGGTGAATTTTTTAAAATTGGTTTTGAAATTTGACATAAACTACAGAATATTAAAAAACAACAACAACAAAAACAGCCTCCTACATAGTAGCTTAATAGTTTTGAGCACCTACTGCTATTCCACATGGCAGACTGTCTGGAGTGCATTTGTCAGGTTTAGGGATGCATGGATGGGTGCTATGACTGTACTGACCACCATGCTTGCCATCTTTCTTGTAATCCTGAGGATGGCACTGTCAGGCCACCACTAGCTCTTCTCTCCAGCATTCAGTGTCACACACTGGTGCTTCCTTACACTGCATCAGAGAAAGACATTTTCATGTCTCTCTGACTGGACCTGTTATCAGGGTCCTGGAGATTTCTTCTCCAAAGGTTAATAAGAAGTTTCCAAAAAAGCACCAGGAATCATTTTGCAATAGAGGGTTTTAGAAAGCCCTCACTTTGTGAAGTTTATCAGAAAGTACTGTGTTAAGAAAGAGATAAACTATAGAGTTTGTTTTTTTTTTTTCTGTAGCCAACATGCCTTATTTGGAATGAAAACCTGAAGGCAGTGTTTATACAACCTTTCTGGAGGTACTGATCATTGATATGATGAAACTCTTCGAGTGCTTAATAAAGACTTAATGGATAGCTCAGTCTTAATGGCTCCACGAATATAATAAACTCACTAAGTTTTAGATGTTACAATAAATTCTTTTAATTGGGTCTCATCAAGTCTGTGAGAGATCTGGAAGGCAATTGTCCCAAGCATCCATGACTGCAGAGATAAGTGCAATTTACTGACTATTTTATATGTGCTGAGAACAGCTAAGTACTTTGCACACATATTATAGCTACAACTCATGAGACAGTTGTGATATATCTTCTTTTTTACTGAGCAAATAAAAGACACGGAATTTTATAAATTTTCATAGCTGTTAATAGAAGAACAAAGATTTTAATGAGGTTTTGGATTCTTTCTAACTCTGAAGTACTTATGGTGCATGGTGTGTGTGTGATGTGGGTGTTATATGTCTGTGCTAGGTGTTTGTGTCTATGTATGTGTGGTGTGATGTGTGAGTTTGTATGTATCTTGTATGTGTGTATGTGTGTGTGTTGTGTGAGTGTGTTTTGTGATTTTCATGTATTGTGGTTTTGGGATTGTGTTAGTGAATATGGCATTCCTGATGTGTGTGTGGTATGACTTGCTTGTGTGTCAGTATGTAAAGTGTGTGTGTGTGTGTGTGTGTGTGTGTGTGAGAGAGAGAGAGAGAGAGAGAGACAGAGACAGAGACAGAGACAGAGACAGAGACAGAAGTGTTTATGTGAGGTATAGTGAGTGTGTGGTGTAGTGTGTGTGTGTGTGTGGTATGGTGTTCATGCAATAGGTATATATCTGTGTATGTGTGTGTATATGTGTGTGTGTGTGTGTTTGGGATTTAGTAATAGATTATTTTTATATAATTGGGAAAAAAAGAGATAATTTGTCTACTTTTTTTGGATCTGGAACTGCATGTCTTAGTATAACACATATATACTCATGCCTCATCTATTTATCTCTACGAAAAATTTTGCCCATTTAAAGTCTGTTTACTTTTCACACATAGGCAGTATTCCTTTGTGTGTTATCCACATCTTCCTCATCCATTCAAGTGAGATGCACCAACACTAAATCCACAAACTATTGGGATTAGGCTTATGATAAGTATGTGAGTAGGTGTTTTACACAGTTGCTCTCCTTCAGGTAGATGTCCCGTAGTGCTAGAGCTGCATTGTGTGTACTTACTTATTTTTCTAAATATGTGTATGGTATGTGTGGGGGGGGGGAGGGTAATATGCATGCGAGTGCTATTCTACAGAGGCCAAAAATGTGTGTCAGACCTCCTGGAAGTGGGGTTACAGGTAGCTGTGAGTCATCTGTGTGTGTCTCCTTGAGTCATCATGGATGTTGACATCAGAGCTCCAGTCTCTGCAAGAGCAGTATCCATTCTTAATCCTCAGGCCTATACCATCCCTCAGACCTCACCAGCATTTCTGGTCTGTGTTATGGGAAGGGACTTTGTTTTCTTGATGATATCTGTTTTGACTGGGGTGAGCTGGAAACTCAACACAGTTTTGATTTCTACTTCCATGATGGCTGAGGAGGTTGAACACCTCCATCCTCATTTATGAGCCATTTGTGGTTGAGAACTCTCTGGCTTGCACATTTATCTATTTGCTAGCTAGACTAATTGTAAAGGTGTTTTGTAGTTAGCATTTCAAGTTGTTTATATAGACTGGATATTAAATACCTGTATTTAATTTTACAAGCTGTTTCTTAACTCTTGCTTCTTTTGTAGTAAATAAGCTTTTTAATTCAGTATAGTCATATAGGCCAATTCTTGTTATTCTCTGGGTCTTGGAGTGCTTTTCAGAAAGCCTTTGCTTTTGCCTTTATTTTGACTACTCCTTTGTAGTCCTCTAGCAGCTTTGAAGGTACAGGTCCTAAATTAAGGTTTTAAGGTACTTTCAAACAGGATGAAAGGTAGGCATTGGGTTTCAGTTACTCAACAAGAAGTTTCCTTGTTTTCCAAGTGTCCTGTATTAAGATGTTTTCCCTCCTGTATATATGTTTGCCATATATATCAGAATCAGGTGGCTGTAGATACATGACTTTATTTTGGAGTCCTCTATTTGATTCTACCAGTCTGTTTTTGGACCAGCACCATGTTGAGTTTACTGATCTCTAATAGAATTTCAAATTGGCACTATACTACGTCCCACATTGGTTTTCTTTTTCAAGATATTTAAAGTGTATATTCCTAAGCGCCATGTAAATTTGCCTCCAAATCCATTCATTCATTCTTCATTCATCTTTTCAGTGAAAGTGTTGTAACTATCTACTATGCACTGGTGCTGAATTCAGTGTTCAATAAGAGAGCTAGGTCCTAGAAAGTATGTCTGCATCACTGACTCCAGGCTTACGGAATTTCACAAAAGAGGAGATGGAAAGCTGGCTGGAAGCAGAGGACAAAGGAGGATACAATGAAAGGAAAGAAAGAAGAGAAGAGAAGGAAGGAAGGAAGGAAGGAAGGAAGGAAGGAAGGAAGGAAGGAAGGAAGGAAGGGAAAAAGGAAGAATGGGAAAGGAAAGGAAAGAAGGGAGGGAGGGAAGGAAAGAGGGAGGGAGAAATACGTCTTCTGGTTATGATGTGGCTCTTGCACTCATAAACTCACAGTAGCTATAGTTAGCAGCACAAGAACTACAGACAATTAAGCTCTCCACTTTTCATCAGAGTTGAAGAAGGAACTTATGAGATTCCATTCCACCCCCAGCAACTATTGGCAGCTAATGGTTGCTTCCTGATGTAGCCACTGATAATTGCTCCAATAAATAATGTCCCAGTGTGCTCAAGCCTGCATCCCCAATCTAATCTGTTGGGCATAGGCACCAAAAGACATGAAAGAAGGAAGTGGAAGCAGGGTTTTGGTGGTGGGTGCAGGGCAGTGGGAAAACAATTAACATTTCTGGTAGCAAATAATTAACATTTACTACATAAATATAGGAAATTGTAAAGAATAAATAAAAATTTTAAAAGCTCACAGTAGGGGAAGAGCAAAATATATTAAAAACAACTGTATAAATCTTTTCATATTGTGAATAAGATTACAACTTCTTCATGTTAATTTAATGTGATTTTTGTAAATTAAACTAGAAAAGTTGAGAGGAATATTATTAATTTACAAAAAGTTAGAAAACAATGTGAATGCCTGCTAATGATATAGTGAAATAAATTTATGAATAGTAAAATTATCTTCAACTGTTCTTTTGAAAAGAATCCCTTAGATGATTGCATGTCCTGAGCTGTAGGAGCAATGTCTCCTTCAGTAGCTGTGTCTCCTTGTGAGCTCTAGGACCACCACTCATTTGAGATAAGATGCTCCACCATGTGCGTTATGATCCCATTCATTCTGGCTATTTTCTCACACACGGGATTTGTGGAAACATATCCATTAAGAAGTCTTTCTTTAAAAGAAATATGGAACATCACTGAACTTTATTTCACTTGACAAAAATCTGCATTAGAAAATAGCAGGTAACATTAGAATCTGCGCAGACAGGCAGAGTAAGTTCTACAGTCTTTAGGTATCATGAGTGAAACATCAACAAAGGAGACAATGTCATCCTATATAGAAGACCCTGGAGAAAAGTGAACTAAGTTGATGGTGAGGCCTATGGTACCCACACCACCTTAAGGGCTCTAGAGAAAATGATGGGTACTTACTTGTGTGAATGTTTTCCTTATAGATGGAGAAAAATTAATAAAGGTAACAGAAATAAAAGACACTTAAAGAATACTTTTTTCATTTCTAATCATTAAATCACCTAAATCATGGTAAATGGAAAATTTTATCAGATTAGGCTTGTAGCATAATTCTTTAGTAACACATCACTTTTCAAGTGATAAAATGAAGCTAATATGATTTGATCTTAGTTTTTCAACTTACAGATCTATTCTTTAGGAATTTCATACATCTATACAAGGATTATATACACACCAATTTACCCCCTTAAACTGTGCTTATATCCTCTGACACTTCCTCCTCCTAACATTATTTAGATAACCCAACATTGATGAAAATAATCACAGCTTTCATACTAAAGAAAAAAAAATGATTATTTATTCTGGAGTCATTTTGAGTGACCACAATCCACGAAGAAAGTTCTGGGTTACCACAAATGTCATGGTTCATGTGGGAGCAGTTTCACAGTTTTACAGAACAAAGATAGTCACAAATCAAGGTAAGTTTAAAATACATTGTCTAGGACACCAGGCAGGTGATTACCACAATATGGAATGAGACTTTCTTAGACCTAAGATGCTATGAACAGTCTTAGCTTTGGGGTTGATGGAAGCCACTGCTTTAGTGAATTAATAGTTTTTAAAAGGGTTTTATCTATCAGTCAAGAGGATGATGTGCTGGCACCGAGCTAGGAAAACAGTGCCTACTTAGCAGGGTAAAGGTAGCCCAAATAAAGTAATTAGCTTCCACATCTTTGCTATTTTAATCAGCAATACTCCATTCAAATATCAGCGAGTATCACTTCAGATCCTTGTCTGTCTTTGTTTCAAACATTATATTGTTAAACTCCACTCCTGACAGTTATTGTTAACTTCAACCCATCTTCTTCTGGGACTCTTGATCATATAAATACCTGTTTAAAATCCTTTTCATCTACTTACCACATAAGTGAAAACAAATGGCCCCTAGATTGGTAAGATTGAATTCAATCAGAAGGCTGCTTTTCAATCCACGGTTCAGCACGAGCTTTGCTTTTGAGAATTGCTTTCATCCGAGCGAAAAACAACACCCTGGCAGATGTAGTTGTTTCTAAAGATCATACCAGGAATCAGAGTGTCTGATAATGCAGCTCATGCAATGCAGCTATACCCACACCAATCTTCAGTGTTCTGCTCACAGGAACACTACTACCAGGAAGCTACTGAGAAAGTTGTTTTGCTGAACCTTACAGAAATATGCATCATAGATATAACTACTAGTCCTAACAGAGAAAGCAATGTGTTTCAAGAACCACAACAGTTGATGGTCCAAGAGTTTGTCTTGGTATACATATTCTACACTTCTGTGATGATGTAAATTTGATGCCTTCTGAGCACAGCACCACAGCACATTTTATTAGTCAGAATTCTCGAGAAAAACAGACATAGACATGAATTGTGTAATAGAATTCATATAGTATGTGTAATAATATACATAAAATAATATATTATATATATATATGCTTTATTACAGTGATTTACAGGATATGGTCTGAGTATTCCAACAACAGTTGCCTATCATTAGAAAGTCCAAGAATCCATTAATTGTTCAGTTCAAGAGGCTCAATGCCTCTAGCTGGTCTTTAGTTATTAACTGGAAAACTGAAGAAGTTGGCTCTAATGCCAATGAAGGAATGAACTTGCCAGAGGGACCAGGAGTTGAGAGTAGGGGTTAGCAGGCAAAGAGCAAGAGTTGCCTTCTTTCAAGTCCTTTGTATAGGCAACAGCAGAAGATATAGGCAGATTAAAAGTAGGTCTTCCCACATCAATAGGTCTGCATTAAAAGTGGGTTTTTCCCACTTTAAATAATTTAATTAAGGAAAACAACCCCTTGCTGGAATACTCAGCAGTCTTGGGTTTTGGTTAATTCCATATATAGTCAAGTTGACAACCAGACCAGCAATTAAACAATGTACAACACTGGAGATAATATACTTGCCTGAGAGTTTTTCTGGGTTCCACTCCAGAGGGACAAAGCCAAGAGAGATATGACATTGCAAAAACTCTAAAGAACCCTAACATGGGAGTCTAGCTCAGAAGATGAAAGGAATTATCCATCAGGAGTGGGAATGGTGTGAGAGAGTGTAATTGCTGATGAATCTGATCCTAATACATGGCATCCCTGTAAAAAAATTATCAAAAATAAGAACATTAACAGATAGGTAAACACATTAGTGATCAACTCAGAGTTACAATAATGCAGGAGTGTTGCATTAAGGAAAGAAATTAAAGCACTTCCCCTTGGAGTTATTTAACCAAGAGTGAATCCAGATTTGAGTCCTCCAGCTCATGTTTCCCGTGGGTTCATTCTCTGAATGTTTTATGAGTCTGAATCTGTGGGACTGAGTAAGGGTATCTTGGTTCTTGGCTGGGCATGGGCCTGGAACCCCACAACTCCAAGGGAGAAATGGCAGGAGTTCAGCCACGTTCCCAGAGCCATGTCCTAGAACCCAGGGTCCTGACAAGCAGTCTAATCTCCATGGACTATATTGTTCAGTCACTCCCAAAGTGCACAGGTAGAGGATGTGACTACAGGCCTCAGGCCCTAAGATTTACATACTAATGAAGATCAGAGGGTGGAGCCAATTAAGTATTCTTCCCCAGACCCTTCCCACTTCTCCCTCCCTATTTAACTCAGGTCTGCCCTGAGTTGGGGGAGGTACATCCAGATCCATCCACCACCTGCCATGAAAATAACCCCTTTTGGAACCAAGAACTTCCTTGTATCATTGGGGCCTGCCGTTGCCAAGCTTCCAGCACTTTGGAATTCCAGACCTTTCTCCTGTATGTGTGACCCACGGCCTGGAAACCTCCAGGACTCCTCTGCTGCGGCCCCCTTTCCCACATGAATCCATACTTCCTGAAAGTTGTCCTGTGAACATGTCTGTGGTCTGCCTATGACCACTCACCTCACAGAAGTATTTGCTCTGTCTGTATTGACACAACAGAGAAAGTATCACATGGGGAAGGAATGGGATACTTTACAGAAATCTTTAATATCGTTTTACAGACTTAAGTCATTAGTTCCAATTAACCCAGATAACAAGCATTATTGTTTAATCAACCAATCCATGTGTGGTTGTTTCAATCTTTGTGGTAGGTGTTAGAAAATTGTTTTCAACCTCTGCCTTTGCTGCTTCAGCAGATAATACACATGCATTACCTGGGTTAGGGAGATGGAAGAGTATATAATTTAAAACAGTGCTAATAGTAAAAAAAGCAAATAGTCAATAAAAGATAATTTTTAAGTGAAGTAGCAATAAATATTTAAATAGAACAATAATACAAAATTCAGAATAGAAACTAAAATTATCAGTATATTTTGTTTTATTTTTAAATGTGAGGATTATCATCTTCTTAAATGACTGGTTACATCCTAGTTTTGTTTTTAGATGTAGAACTAATTTTAATGGGAAGATGTATAATCTAATTCAAACAATTAAACAAACAAACTTTCTGATTTATAAATTATTTTAAGTCCAGGTTTCAGTCTTCTTTTTATTTACCAGTATCTTAAATGACTGCTCAAAGGATAAACATGTTGCAGTCACTTCTACATGGAGACAGTCTATTTCTTCTAATGCATTTTAAGCCTGGAAAACTGTCATTGAAGCAAATAAAGGAGCTGATTTTCTGTAAAGCAAAAGAGAAACTCATTAACCACTGATCTAGATGAGTTGAAATGGGTCATTTTACTTGATCTATTTAATTCTCATAATCATCACTGACACATTTAGGAACTAAATTGATAGCTTTTTAAAATAAAAAGAAAAATCAATAGTCATTGAAAGCCATGGGAAGAGAGACTATTTCTAGATAAATTTAATGTCTAAAGAAGAGAGTTACAAATCTATTTAAATGTAAGGATCGACCATAGAGACTAAAAATAAATCAAAAGCTAAGCAGCCATGTCTATTTTGATATCATCAAATAAAAAGCAATCTCCAGAAAATGTGTATTTACGATTATACAATTTAAATGGCCTGTTTATATTTCCAAATGTCTTCAGAAAATGAATAACCATCTAAAACTTCTTTTTACAATGCTGTGAATTATATGAGACAAAGTTTACAAAACATTTTTTTTCAGAAGAAATTCATTTATTTAATAAATAAATCAGGCACTGACCATATTCCATGGTAGCTATTTAAAGTGCCAAGTCTCTGTGGGAAAAGAAATCATCAATGAAGAATTTATGATCGAAGAGATATGTTGTCATTGTAATCTGTGATTATAAATATCAGAAGCACAATAATTACTTACCATGTGTATTGAATTTTGTAAAATTCCAACCCTAAATAGTAAAAATCAAATGACAAAGTTCTTCCCAGTGGGAGAAGTGGTGAAATACAAGACTTTTAAAATGAAGTTTTAGGAATTGAGTATAAATTTTTGACAGGATGTATGTTTAAAGCTCGCATTTCTACTTCCACCCATGTGGCTTTTGGCACTTAATTGTTTATTTTTTACTTAAATTTTCTAAAGAAACAAGATTTACCAAGACTTTACTTTCAAATCAAAGCTAAATTGAGTGTGAATATGTACATGTGTGTTTGTATGTGTGCACATGCATGTATAAATCCAAACAAGGATGTGTAATCTAATAAGTTTGCCAACGTATTATTAAATGTTATTTATGCCTATATGTATTGAATTCATTGGGTTCATACTTACACTGGAAATGTAAGCATTTCTATAATGTTTGATTTTCACTTTTTATAAACTATTTCTGTTGTTATCACTAAGAGAATTTAGAAAATATCCATAGTTCTTTGTTCCTGATAATTCTATCTATCTATCTATCTATCTATCTATCTATCTATCATCTATCTATCTACCTATCTATCATCTATATCTATCTACCTATTGATTTCTATCTATCTATAAACCAATACTAACCTTAGAAAAGTCAGAATCTAGGACCAAAGAGATATCTCAGTGGATAAGGGTCCTTGCTACCACTATGAAGACCTGAGTTCAGATGCCATCACCCATATTATAAAAGCAGGACTGAGCATATGTCTTCAGACATAATGCTGTGGGATTCAGAGAGAAGAGCATCGTTTGGCACTTGCTGGCTGCCAGCCTATATCTAGGTTTAGTGAGATGATCCTATCTTGTGGGTCCCCAGTTCCGGACGGTGTCCCATGACGATCTCTTTGCTGAGGACGGAGTGAGAGCAGGGAGGGTCCTCTGCCTGCATCTCCACTGTCCATTGGTCTCCAACCCAGCCTGGTGTCAGAGGTCTGGGCCAAAGGGTACGAGTGCAAGCAGGGAGGAGAGATTGCCTGCCCCCCTGCTGCCTCTGCTCCAGTCTCCTCTATCACCTCTCTTGGTCACTCCCAGGTGCTGCACCTGTCTCTCCACACTGAGCGGCCCAGGCTGATTGGATAAGAAGCCGGCTAGCTGGCAAGGAAGCAGCTTGATGCCCCAGGAAGGTTCCTGGAGAGCAGATCTCTCCCCAAGTGATACAGTCTTGAGACAGAAACTCTCAGACACCAGGATGATTCTCAAACACACCTTTACTTCTCCTGAATAGAGCCCTTATATACAGTTTCAGGGTGGGTTATGGTCTGGCAGCAGATAACACCTATTGGCTTGGTCTGAAAGCTTGGAGATACCTCATCTACATGTGGGAGAGACTGAGGCACTGTTCCTTGTGACTGATGGTCATAGACCTCCCTTTGGGAGGGGCTGTGGAGGGCCAAAGCTGAATGGGTAGAACCAGGGCCTGGGGGCAGAGCAGAACACCTGCAGTCCTGATAAAGGTCCGGGGTTCAAGACTTACTCAACCAGGCACCCAGCTGCTTCCCACAGCCCACCACCCCACACTATCTCAAAGAATAAGATGAAGAATGAGAGCAGGACACCCAGTGATCTCCTTAAGCCTCCAGACACATATAACACACATGATACATTCTAAATCACAACCAAATCTCCACCAAAAGTGTAGGAATAAATTAAATTTTTAAAGTATTTCTTCTTTCTGTAGTTTTTGTAAGAATGTGGTTCATAATCAACAACTTCTTTAATATAAAGCAACTATATAGAGAATTAGATTGCCAGAAACTCTCAGTCCTTTATGTTAATGTAAAAGGAAAGCAAGCAAAGCAATGTGAAAAGTGACCCAATTAAAGTAGGTCTTGGCTTTAGCATTCTGTCTTCCTTAAGTGTGTATAAGATCATGATGTCTGTTTCCTGTCGATCTGTATAACACAAATGTATTAGGATAACTGACACATTTTTCTGTATTTTGCCATGCATTATAAATGTTGCCAAAAGCAAAGATGCTAACTGATACACTAAATATCAATTTTACCTAAAAAATAATTACTAATTATTAATAATTAAATAATCAATATTTAATAGTTATCAGGTACCAAAACCAAATAGGCACAAACACCATTATCTGAAAGGTAAATGTAATTTATGAGTTAAAACAAAAAAATGAGTCCCAGGTCCAATGATCAAAATACATTAATAGGACTTTCTGGTTATTTTTCTGAGAGTAAGGATAACTGTTTTATTATGGGACTATAGTAATTAGTAAGTAGAGATACAAAGTTTTCACTAAAAAATGTTAAAAATTATTATTTGTTAAAAAAAATAAAATAAATACATTCTTATTTTTTAATGTCTGGTAATATCTTTATGTTAAGTTTTATTATTTCTCATTGAAATATCTTATTATCATATTTATCAACCAATGTTATAGCAAGAATTAAGTTTCCACAGTAGGTCATAAAACTGCAGGAAGAAGACTATTTTTAATTGGATTACTTCTACTTCTATTGAACCTTCATAAACATAATTTAAAACTATAGCATTTCCCCAGAGGATCAACATTCAGATAAGCAAGGAAGGGGACAAGCTGCTATGTAACTCCATAGACAGCCTGTCAGGTTTAATTTCTCTCCACTATGTGTGAGATGTTTCAAAGGACTATGAAATGAGATGGAGTCATAAAATGATGTTTTAACAGCAGCTAATTGAGCTGTTTTATCTTTAGAAAGTCATGACAATATCAGCTACCAGAAATGTAAGTTGTGATCTAGCTAAATTATCAGGAAACAGATACTGCTGTTTTCGTGTTACTAATTCCCAAAGAGAAACTAAGTATAATTTAACAAGTAAAGATAAACTCTTCACTTATTTTTCAATGATATTGTTCATTATCTCAGAGGGCAGCTGACACTGACCACTGTACTTTAGGGACACTGTAATGGTTTAACATATCTTGAAAAGTGAAGTACTACATTAACATGGATTCATTGATAAGCAAAGAAAATGATAGGAATTACAGCCACCCTTAGAAATGAAAAATAAGTAGCATCTGCATGGACAATCAGGCCCATAATGGAACCCTTTCTTGACTTCTTTAGATTATGCTCTAAGAACCATCCATCATGCTGTTAAGAGCGTATAAGAGACACTACCCTTTCCCCATGCATCTTCTTAATTTGTTGTTAAGTGACCTTTGAATACAATTTTAACAGGTTCTTATTGGACATACTCAGTGGAGCATTGTCTATGTGGAGATTCCAGATCATTGGAACTGATAGAGGTGAATATTTAGGATTACCAGGCTTATTGACACCCTCAGCAAAACTATGTTTGTGGCCACTAACAGCATGTTCAAATGAAATGTTTCAGTAGAGTTTTATAGAAAAATAAACAAAAACAAACAAACAAACCACAACTGTTTTAAAATTTCAAGAGAATTAATAATAAAATTCAAATCATAAAGATAACCTTAAAAATAAAATGAATCACATTTTGGAAGATGGAATGGAAATAAATACTCAGAAAGGAACTCTGATATTTTGGGAAGAACAACATGAATGCAAACTGAAGTTCGAAGGGAGTTCATGGACAGGAGAGGTTTGTCCTGGTCCTGGAGGAGTGCTGGGATTTAAGTAGCATTAAAAAGGAAGCTGTGGGAACTGACTAGAAGTAGATGATGGTCTTTCTAAAGGAGTACACTACTGGACCAACAACAGGGAAAGGAGCACTCTCATTAAAACAAAGCATTAGCTATTAGCTCAATTCAGAATGGGGTACAGGAGTCAGTAATTTTTTTGGAAATAAAGAAGTAATTACAAGCTTAGATTTTTTTCAATACCTATTTTATTTAGGATTCTTAAATGCTTGAATCTCCCTTCTAACTAACTAAACATAGATGTGAGAGAAAAAGGTTAATAGGAAATGGATGTTGTGGACCCTGGTCAGAAGTATTTCTCTGAGATGATTCCATTTTTCATTGTCAGGACACCAGCAGTTCAGTTTAATAGCAAACACCAAACACAAATCAGTAGTGGCAGCGAAAATCCAGCAGAAACAGCAAGGCTCCATCAAATCACCAAAAATCATCAGAAGCAGCCAGAATCAACTGATTAGCACAAGAAATTCTTTGACCTGTTTCTCTCTACAACATGAAGACCAAAGAAGACTCCTGAAGACCAGTGAAGACCAGTGAAGCACTGAATGGTGTAGCAATGTAAGATCATCCTCTCACTATTTGTGGGGTTCCATTTATACTTTCTAAACATCATAGCCCTCTGTAAAGTGTCTGTTTTCAGCAAAATATCTCATGCCCTCTCAGAGGACAGCTTCCAGAAAAACACACATGACACAATTAATTTGTTAAAGAAACCAGAAATTTCCACTTCATATCCCCTTTTTGTTTTTTTTTTAAAGTCTTTTCTCTAATATTAACCATCTACACACAATAGAAATAATTATGAGAACCATAAAACTAGAACTTTACATCACATTTTAAATAACTGTTTATGTACAATATACCAAATAATAGTCAAACAAAACAACCTTATATTTCTATAAAGATACAATAATCAAACAGAACAAACAACTTAAATTTCTATTACTAAACAATAATTAGACAACACATTCAATTTCTATTAAGATTTATTAACTTATGCCAAAGTAAAATATTCAAAACTAGTATTTATTTTATTTATTTATTTATTTATTATTTCCCCCTTTCCCTCTTTTTCCCCATTATTAGATAGAAGAGAGAGAGATCCCGTGATTTAAACTATATTTTTTTTCCTCCCTGGATATAAGCAGTCATTCTAGATGATAAGAAACATAACACATCAAAAACCAAAAAATCCACATCACCTTTACTGAATAAGGGGAGTCGTGTTATTAAAATTACTTGTCTGGAGACAGAGATATCATTTGGGTACCCTGTGAAAATTGGGATACTAGCCACATCCTGGGAAAGCTAGCTGTATCTTTTTCTGTCCAGTCTCTGTGTTATCCAGTCTGTGTTATTCAGTCTTTGTGTTGTTCAGTCTCTGTGTGTTGCATGCATATTTTGGAGAGATCAGTGACTGAGAAAGTCTGTGAGAGTGAATCACCTGGGCTATTTGCTCTGTAAAGACATTCATAACTCAGATGATAAGAGGTTTTCCCTGCTCAAATCTAATCTTTAAGAGTTTTGTTGGTAACCATATTTTTTTCATTTCCTGTAGATTATAAGCACAAACACAACACTAACTTAAAACGACTGCAAGTTTTCATTCTAGTGACAACAGATTCTTATAGTATATTGATTATCTTAGTTCCTCAGTTTTTTTTTAGTTTTGATAACCCAAAGTCTTTCCATTGCCATCACTCCTTTTTCACAAATATTAAGAAAATTTAGAGTAAACAGAGTTATTCAGTCTGTCCCTGGGTTCTTTATGCTTCCTTTTTAATTTATGTAGTTGTATTTTACTTTTATAATTAATTCAAACATCTTTCTACACATATCTTCATTTTTTTACTTTGTTTATGAGCTAGGAAAATCTATTCCATAATACTGTCTTCCCTTTGCATAATGAGCCCAGAAAGACAATGAGTTGAAGGCAAAATAACCAAAATCCAAAGCTTCTGATCAATTTGAACACATGTATTTCTTGTAGTCTTTGTTCTATAAGAGTTAACTCTTTTTCTGCTTCAGCTGTTAGATATCTTGGACTATTTAGATATTTAAATATTTTAATCTCCTTGTAATGCTTGAAACAAATTACTTAACTCATAAGTATGTAATCTAATTATAGACCTTAGCCAGTTAATATTTCCCATTAAATTTTTGCAATGCTCCCTACAGATCTGTACCTTTTGTGGTTGAATTTTTTTTTTTAAACAAACAAAACCCCCAAAGTCCTTTAATTTAAAATTTTGTTTTCAAAGACACCACTATGTACTTAATACAGGAATTTTTTGTTGACTGATTTTATAATCTAAATAATGAAGTAAATTTCCTCTTTGTGTATTTTTGTTTGTTTGTTTTTCCTGGAGCAATCTGTAACCCCCACTAAGGTAGAATTCTTTGTGTGTTTCTTTTAACATAGTCTCAAAAGCATCTTTGTCAGAATCAGAAAACAAAATGTCATCCATGTAATGATAAATGATAGACTGAGGAAATTGCTTCCAAATTATTTCTAATGGTTGTTGCACAAAATATTGACATAAAGTTAGATTATTTAACATTCCTTGTGGAAAAACTCTCCAATGGTATTTTTTTTATTGGATCACTGTTGTTAGAGTAGGTACTGAGAAAGCAAACCTTTTCCTATCCCCCTCACGTAAGGGTATTGTGAAAAAGAAATATTTTTGTCTCTGTCTTATGACTACATACAGTTTGCTAACAATTTGGTGATACTAGTTTTAAAAAATCTACCTGTGATCCATACCAATCTCTGTGCTTTCCTACACGTGCAATCATCATATCTGTGCTTCCTGTCATCTCTCAGCTGAACTTCTGCAGTGACTTGTTTTTATGATGTTTGCTGTGTTACCTCTAATTCCTCCCTAATCAGATATTTCAGTGATAAAGCTACCCCAACAACCCCTGAACAATGACAACATCAATAGACACACTCATACAAATAGAATGAAAAAGAAAAATCTCAATGATCCCTGCCCCTATCCAAAGAACTGCAAGCAATTCAGGACTGCAGAGAGGTGGAGAATATACTGGTCCTCAGAGATGGAAACTATGATTGGTGATTAATGGCGTTATTTTGAGCCTTTCCTATGCAGGCAAACATGGCAGCTGTGAGTTAATGTTTACATCAGCCATGCTTTGTCTAAATGACAGAATTCTACTGTGTTTTTCTCCATTCTCCAGCACTCACATTCTTTCTAGCCCCTTCCACGATGTTTTTATGAGCCTTGGATGGAAGCTGATTTGAGAGATGCATCCATCTGTGACTGAGCACTCAGTCACTGATTCTAAGCACTTTGATAGGTGTCTATTTTTAAGTGAATGAAAGAAGTATGAGAAAATATTTTAAGACTTTGAAATTCTATAAAAATAATAATCAAAATTTTCTAAAAGGAAAATAAAGGCTGCTTTAGACATTCTTACATTTATAGTCTGGTTTGGGGTAATTTTAAGAATAAAATAGATAAAAGCAACTGTTTGTGATGTGGTAGTTAATATGTTAATATTAAGAATATCATATATTTTCCATATCCTTAATACAAATAGACTTTATATCTAAATGGGAAAATTGAATGAATATATGAAACTTCAAGGATATTAACAGTTTACCAAATGAAATTTCCATTTTGGCAGAATGTTCAGGCCATTGAAAGACAAAACATTTGTTGACCCTGAATAATCATGAGGTTGCAGTGCTTTGTTGTTTTTGTATATGGAGTGTTTTACCATTATTATAATACCTAAAAAGTCATACTATTGTTTTAAAAAATGTAAATTCCTAGCAATCACGTTTTCTTTATAACTCTGCAACTCAATCTCCTGATAAAGAACACTAACAAAAAATGTGTTTGTAATAATTTGAAGATAAATTATGTTAGATGGTATGAAATGGGATAAATCTTAACATTTATAAATATATTTTCTGTCTCCCACAGATCATTAGTGAACATGTGTATTCCTGTGAGACAAACGGAGTTCATAAGGAGCTATATTACTGAGAGATCTGCATCTTAAGTTTTGAGATTGTTTTGTTCTGCAGCAGCTCCTAATACTGAAGACAGACCTCATAGTAACTTCTTTTACATTTCATTAACTAAAAGTTTCAAGAGATAATAGAAAGATTTCAAAACAGTACAAAAGATTGTACTGTTTACTACAAAATCCCTTGTCTTAGACAAAGGAGTACAAGTTTTTCAAGTGGATTTATATAGAATTACTGTGGAAACACAAGGAGGGAAACTACAACCTAGAAAAAGCAAGAAAATAATCTTCCAACAAATCCAAAAGATGATAGCAACACAAACATAATTCCACCTCTAATAACAAAAATAATAGGAAGCAACAATCACTTTTCCTTAATACCTCTTAACATCAATGGACCCAATTTCCCAGTAAAAAGACATAGACTAACAGACTGGATACGTAAACAGGAGCCAGTATTTTGCTGTATACAAGAAACACACCTCAGTGACAAAAACAGACACTATTTTAGAGTAAAAGGCTAGAAAACAATTTTCCAAGCAAATGGTCCCAAGAAACAAGCTGGAGTAGCCATTCTAATATCGAATAAAATCAACTTTCAAACAAAACTTTCAAGAAAGATAGGGAAGGATACTTCATAATTGTCAAAGGAAAAATCTACCAGCATGAACTCTCAATTCTGAATATCTATGCTCAAAATGCAAGGGCATAAACATTCATAAAAGAAACTTAACTAAAAGCTCAAAGCACACATTGCTACACACACAATAATAGTGGGGGGCTTCAATACCCCACTGTAATAAATGTCCAGATGACAGAAACAGAAACTAAATAGAGACACAGTGAAACTATGAAAAGTTATGAACCAAATGGATTTAACAGATATCTATAGAACATTTCATCCTAAAACAAAAGAATATACCTTCTTTTCAGCACCTCATAGTATCTTCTCCAAAGGAAACTTCCTTATGAATATTGATGCAAAAATACTCAATAAAATTCTTGCAAACTGAATCCAAGAACACATCAAAACAATCATCCATCATGTGAAGTAGGTTTTATGCCAGGAATGCAGGGATGGTTCAATATCGGAAATCCATCAACATAATCCACTATATAAACAAACTCAAAGAACAAAACCACATGATCATCTCACTAGATGCTGAAAAAGTATATTACAAAATTCAATACCCCTTAATGGTAAAAGTCTTGAAAGATCAAGAATTCAAGGCCCATACCTGAACATAATAAATATATAAAATATATTTATTTATATTGATATACAGAAAAGTACTGGCCAACATCTACTGTTGGAGAAAAAACTGAAGCAATCCCACTAAAATCAGGGACTAGACAAGGCTGCCAATTCTCTCCCTACCTATCCAATATAGTACTCAAAGTCATATCCAGAGCAATTAGGCAACAAAAGGAGGGCAAAGTGATACAAATTGGAAAGGAAGAAGTCAAAATATCACTATTTGCAGATGATATGATGATGATATGATAGTATACTTAAGTGACCCCAAATCTTCCATCAGAGAACTCCTAAACCTGATAAACAACTTCAGCAAAGTGACTGGATATAAAATTAACTCAAACAAATCAGTTGCTTTCCTCTACTCAAAGGATAAACAGACTGAGAAAGAAATTAGGGAAATGACATCCTTCATAATAGTCACAAATAATAAAATAAAATACTTTGGTGTGAATCTAACAAAGGAAGTGAAAGATCTGTATGACAAGAACTTCAAGTCTCTGAAGAAAGAAATTGAAGCAGATCTCAGGAGATGGAAAGATCTCCCATGCTCATGGATTAGCAGGATTAATATAGTACAAATGGCTGTCTTGCCAAAAGCAATCTACAAGTTCAATGCAATCTGCATCAAAATTCCAACTCAATTCTTCATAGAAAGAGCAATTTGCAATAACAAAAAACCCAGTATAGTGAAAACTATTCTCAACAATAAAAGAACTTCTGGTGGTTTAGACCCTGGGGGCTCTGGTTGGTTGGGATTGTTGCTTTCCTCATGGTGTCGAATCCTCTCAACTCCTTCAGCCTTCACTCTATCTTCTCCATTGGGAACCCCATGATCAGTTTAATGGTTAGCTGTGAGCTTCTGCCTCTGAGTATGTCAGACTCTTGCAGACTTTTATGGAGACAGCTATATCAGGCTCCTGTCAGCATGTACATCCTGACATCCACATCAACCTCTACCTTTGGTGATTGCACATAGGATGGATATCCAGGTGGAATGGTCTGTAGATGGTCCCTCCTTCAGTTTCTGTCCTGCACTGTGTCTCCATATTTGCATCCTTGAGTATTTTGTTACTCCTTCTAAGAAGGACTGAAGCCCCCACTACTTGGTAATCATTCTTCCTGAGCTTTATGTGGTCTGTGAGTTGAATCTTGGGTATTTCAGGCTTCTGGGCTAAAATCCAATAATCAGTGAGTGAATACCATGTATGTTCTTTTGTAATTGGGTTACTTCACTCAGGATGATATTTTCTAGTTCCATCCATTTATATAAGAATTTATCAAATTCATTGTTTTTAATAGCTGAGTAATATTCCATTGTATAAATGTACCACATTTTTTGCATCCATTCCTCTGTTAAAAGGCATCTGGGTTCTTTCCAGTTTCTGGCTATTATACATAAAGCTGCTATGAACATAGTGGAGCATATGTGTTAGAGCATCTTCTGGATATATACCCAGGAGTGGAGCGCTTAGGGAGGGACCCAAGGCTCCAGCATATATGCAAGGGAGCTATATATATAAGTGGGAGAAGAGATCCTTGGTCCCATGAAGGCTGGACATTGGGGGGGGGATATTCGAGGGTGGGGAGGTGAGGTACGGGGAGGGTGGGTGGGGTACACCAATGTGGAGGCAAGAGGATGGGGGAAGGGTTAGTGAGTTCCTGGGAGGGAGGGGGGGAAATGGGGTAAGGGGAGAATATCTGAAATGTAAAAAAAAAAAAATTTCCAATAAAAAAAATAAATAAATAAATAAATAAATAAAATTAAATTAAAAAAAAAAAAAAGAACTTCTGGAGGAATCACCATCCCTGACCTCAAGATGTACTACAGAGCAATAGTGATAAAAAAAAACTGCATGGTATTGGTACAGAGATAGGCAGGAAGGTCCATGGAATAGAATTAAAGACCCAGAAATGAACCCACACACCTATGGTCACTTGATCTTTGACAAAGAAGCTAAAACCACCCAGTGTGTGTGTGTGTGGGGGGGGAATAGCATTTTCAACAAATGGTGCTGGTTCAACTGGAGGTCAGCATGTAGACAAATACAAATCAAACCATTGTTATCTCCTTGTAGAAAGCTCAAGTCAAAGTGGCTCAAGACCTCCATATATAACCAGATACACTGAAACTAATAGAAGAGAAGGTGGGGAAGAACCTCGAATACTTGGGAACAGGGGAAAATTTCCTGAAGAGAGCACCAATGGCTTATGCTCTAAGATCAAGAATTGACAAATGGGACCTCATAAAATTACAAAAGTTTTGTAAGGCAATGGACACTGTCAATAGGACAAAATGGCAACCAACAGATTGGGAAAAGATCTTTACCAATCTTTCATTTGATAGTGAGCTAATATCCAATGTATACAAAGAACTCAAGAAATTAGACACCACACAATCAAATGACCCTATTAAAAATGGGGTACAGAGCTAAACAAAGAATTCTCAACTGAGGAAACTTGAATGGCTTAGAAGCACCTAAAGAAATGTTCAACATCCATAGTCATGAGGAAAATGCAAATCAAAAAAACCCCTGAGATTCCACCTCACACCATTCAGAATGGCTAAGATCAAAAACTCAGGTTCTAGTAGATGCTGGCAAGGATATGGAGAAAGAGGAACATTCCTCTATTGTTGGTGGGATTGCAAGCTGGTACAACCACTCTGGAAAGCAGTCTGGCAGTTCAGCAGAAAATTGCACATAGTGTTAACTGAGGACCCAGCTATACCATTCCTGGGCATATACCCAAAAGATGCTCCAATATACATCAAGGACACAGCTCCACTATGTTCATAGCAGCTTTATTTATAATAGCCAGAATCTGGAAAGAACCCAAATGTCCTTCAGCAGAGGAATGGATACAGAAAATGTGGCACATTTGCACAATGAAGTACTACTCAACTATCAAAAACAATGACTTCATGAAATTCACAGGCAAATGGATGGAACTAGAAAATATCATCCTGAGTGATGTAACCCAATCACAAAAGAATACACATAGTATGCACTCACCGATAAGTGGATATTAGTCTATAAGCTTGCAATACCGAAGATACAACTCACAGACCACATGAAGCCCATGAAGAAGGAAGCCCAAAGTGTGAGTGCTTCCGTCCTTCTTAGAAGAAGTAGCAAAATACTCATGGGAGAAAATATGAGACAAAATGTGGAGCAGAGACTGAAGGAGGGAATGTCCAGAGACTGACCCACCTGGGAATCCATCCCATGTGCAGTCTTCTCTCTAACTCCTCCATTGGAAACCCTGTGAACAGTTCAATGGTTAGCTGCAAGCATCCTCCTTTGTATATGTCATGCTCTGGCAGACCTCTAAGGAGAAAGCTATATCAGGCTCCTGTCAGCATTCACTTCCTGGCATCACAGCCATGTCTGCTTTTGTGGTATGTATTTTACAAGAAAAGTAGAAACTCCTTTTACAAGTGTTTGTAGATTTTTAAAGTAGCCTCTTTAAGAATGGGAAAATGTATAAAAGAGCACAATATTATGATACTTTTCCCCTTAAAAATATCCTTCAGAAATACAAACTGTGAAGGCAAACTGAAGACATCAACTAGGTCTGTGTTTACTCTGCACTGTTTTCTTATGTCCTGCTCTGACATACCAGAAGTGTATGTTAGTTGACACATTCCAACTGTGTGAATATTGAAATCAGGCTTCCAGGTAAGGTGGAAGATTAGAAGCCTCTTCATTGTCACCTCATGAAAAGTAAAAGTCAGAATAAAGAACAATAGGCCACAGGAGAGAAAGGGCTAAACAAAGAAACAATAGACTTAAGCTTCTCCTTAAAGAAGAGTCAACCTGCCTCCAGCTGCTGCAATTTCCTCCAGCTGCTTAGGCAGCAGCAGCAGCAGCAGCAGCAGCAGCAGCAGCAGCAGCCTGAACATCGGTACCTAAGATCACTGAGTGAGACTTTCTGGAAAGAAGCTGTGACAACAAAGGCTGATTCACTGATTAGAACTTCAACGACTTGGAGAAATTAGAGCACTGCAAGTTGAGACAAAATAATCTTGGGCTACCTTTGATTCTCTTAATAACCATTTACTGTTTAGGTGAACTAACATTGTTGTGACTGTTCAGTAATTCCTTTGGAATTTATAAACAAATCTCTAGTTTCTGCTAACCGAAAGGAATAACAATGCTTCCAGATACCATCTGAAGTTTATAGCTGCCTACTTGATTTCTAGCTATGAAAATTGCCTTGATTTGTGACTTTCTTTGTTCTGTTGCTATAAAACTTCTGAATGTTAACACACTGGGACATGGAAGTTGTGGTTAGGTTACCTGAATCTAAGTTCTTAGGCTACAGTCTTTCATATTTGGCTCCAGAATAAACTATCTCATACCCTATCTGCTTTGAAGTTAGTGTTGTAGTGCACGTGTGTGTATGTGTGTGTGTGTGTGTGTGTGTGTTGTGTATGTCTGTGTATGTGTGTGTATGTGTGTGTGTGTAGCATTAAGCTGGAGAGGTACTTTGGGTGGTAGAGGCACAAGGGCTGGATCAGCATTGCAAAATAAGAGGATTGGGGTATCACAGGCTATGGAGCAGGAGCCTGAAGCTGAGATTCTTCACTAACATCCTACAGTTTGCCCTAGAAGGTCACCACCTGGACAACCCAGGCATTTGCAGGGAAGCACATTGCTAGAGGAACAGTTTCCTATCGGCTGTGGCTAGGAAGATCCATTCCAGGGATAGGAATTAATACCAGAGGAGTTTTTGTTCAACTAACTTAAAGTCTCAGTTATAGGGCACCATAAGAGAAAAGAACGTTCTCCAGGCTCCAAAGATGATGCTATAACAGGCAGACAGAGGCTCTCAAATCCTCAAATCATGAAATCCAAGAAGAAAAGGGAGTTTCTAAACAGAAGCCACTCTCAGAAGGAAGAACACACTGACGGAATTACTTTTATGAATTACTGAGAATAAAAAGTCCCATCCAACCTGCAGAGACTAGCACAAAAGGTAATCTAGGGAAAGCAGAAATCACATGTATCCCTGCTTGGAAAAAAACGCTAAATTACATTTTGTAGCTTTTGTTTCATTTTGTTTCTTTGTTTTTATTTTTATATAGTAGTATTTATAACCCTGTATTTTATTTTCCACATATTTTGTTTCAACTTGTATCTCATCGGAATGGGCTTTCATGGGTATTTTTCTCTGAGCCTACTCTGTATTTTCTCTACTCTCTCTTACGCTTCTTACATACTTTCCATTTCATTCACACTCCTTATCCATTCCTACACATTTCACTACTTAATTATCAGTGCCTTCTTCTAAAAACACTATAAACTGTATTTCCCCTAATTCCACTATCTCTGAACCTTACTGGAGATTAAAGTGTACTAATCACCACCTTCTAGAGGACTTCTACATTTTCATTGTATTCACTAATTCAGTTGGCTTCCTCCTAAATGCAATAGGGAACATAAATCCAAGAATGAGATAGATGAAATGCAGAATACTACTTTCAAATACTAACTTCAGAATACTACTTTCAAAAGAGATTAATGGCAGCATGAATGACCCAAATAAACTAGTAAGCAAATTAATATAGGACCTAGATGAGAAAGTCACCAAAGTGAATCAAATGGTCAGGTGTAGAGAGCCGCTATGTGCTGCACCTGAGGATGGTGCTGGCTGAGATTGCTCCTTGTGGTAAACAAGTCCTCATCTGGCTATGCAGCTGTGCAGGGGCAGGGAATGGTCATACGTTGACGTATGGAGAGATGATAAGTGGCATATACTCATTGGCCTTTGCTTAGATATAAGCCTGGTCCCCGGGGTAGGTGGGGCCGCCACCTCCAGAAAGCTACAATCCTGAGTAAACTGCCTTGAGAAGGAACCTTGTTGTCTTGCGTCTAATTTCCTGCTGGCCAGGAAGGGCGCCGGACAGTCAGGAATCTGGAAGGGAAAAATAAAATGGAAATTTCTGGTTTGTTTACGAACTCATTTGTGTCACATGATGTTTCTCTGGTAACTGTCTTATGAGAGGGCATGTGATGTTTTGCTGAAAACAGGCACTTAAGAAGGCATATTATGGTTTTAAAGGATATAAATAGAAGCCCATAAACAGTGAGAGGATGGTCTTACATGGCTACAAATACAATGCTTTGCTCATCTTTGCTGGCCTTAGTCTTCACTTCATAGAGAGAAATGTGCCAAAGAGCTTCTTGTAGTATTCCAACTGATTCTAGTCACTTCTGCTGACTTGCACTGAATCAGTGGAGCCTTGCTATTTCTCTTGGATCTAACTGCCACAACCAACTCATGTTTGGTGTTTGCTATTGGACTAGACTGCTGCTACTGATTCAGGCTTGATGTTTGCTATTGAGCTGGACTACTGGTATCCAGACAATGAAGAGTGAAATCACCCTTTCTTCTTAACCTTCTTTCTCTTCTACCTCTGGTCAATGGGCTAGAAGAGAGGTTGAAATGTTTAAGAACCTTAAATAAAGTAGGTTTTGAAAAATCTAAACTTACAAAAAAAAAAAAAAAGAAGAAACAAGAACATGAAGGGAAAAATCACTAAGGAATTGAAACCATGAAAAAAAAAACAAAGAGAAATAGTTGAAATTACTTTAAAAAGAAAGAAAAGAATGAAATAATAAAGGAAGGAAGAAAGGAAGAAAGGAAGGAAGGAAAAAGAAGACAAGAAAACAGCCTACAGTAGAATAAAGCACCATCAATAAGAAGATCAAATGAAAGAAAACCTGTCAGGAAAGAGTATAGCAGAAAGTAAGATGAAAACACCAATACATTCAGACACATAGAAACAATCTAAAGGATTAATATGGCCAGAATGTCTATGAACTCATAGATACATTTAGTAGAACGAACAATAATCTATTGGTTAAGAGACTGAGTTGATATAAAGTCTAATTATAGTTTATTTGGTGAATTAAAATATACTACAAAATTCTACTCATGCTCTTGGCCCTCTGGGTTTCTTTCCTGTCTCCTACACCCATACCTGGTCCTGTTCCCTTTTTCCTCTACCCCTTCTCTTTCCCACCCACATCCCTCCCTCCCTCTTCCTCCCTTGATTATTTCCTTCCCCCTTCTAAGTGCTGTTGAAACAGTCTCACTTGGGCCTTTCTACTTGTTACACTTTTTACAGTCTTTTTGTTATGTCCTAGACATTCTGTACCTTTTGGCCAATATCCACTAATCAGTGAGTACATACCATATATGCTCTTTTGGGTCTGTTATTTTCTAGCTCCATCCATTTGCCTGTAAAATTCATGTTACCCTTGGTTTTAGTAGCAGAATAGTATTCCATTGTGTAAATGAACCACATTTTGTGTAACCATTCTTCATTTGGGGGACACATGGGTTGTTTCCAGATTCTGGCTATTATAAATAAGGCCACAATGAACTTGGTGGAGCATGTGTCCTTGTGATATGGTGGGACATCTTTTGGGTAAATGCCCAAGAGTGGTATAGCTGGGTCTTTAGGTAGAATTATTTCCAATTTTCTGAGTACTTGGTAGATTGACTTCCAAAGTCATTGTACCAGCTTGCAATCTCACCAGCAATGGAGGAGTGTTCCTTTTTCTCCACATCCTCATCAGCATGTGCATCACTTGAGTTTTCGATCTTAGCCATTCTGATTGATGTGAGTTGAAATCTCAGGGGTTTTTTTGATTTGCATTTCTCTTATGGCTAAGGACTTTAAACATCTCTTTAAGTGCTACTCAGCCATTTGTGATTCTTCTGTTGTGTATTCTCTGTTTAGCTCTATACCTCATTTCTTTAGTTGAGTTATTTGGGTTTTTTGGATGTTAACTTCTTGAGTTCTTTACATATTTGGAGATAGGGTTAGTGAATATTTTTTCCCCAATCTGTAGGTTGCTGATCTGTCCTATTGATGGTGTCTTTTGCCTTACAGAAGCTTTTCAGCTTCATAAGGTCCCATTTATTAATAGTTGATCTTAGAGCCTGAGCCATTGGTGTTCTGTTCAAAAAAATTTCCGCCTGTAACTGATTTTTACTTTCTCTCCTATTAGATTGAGTATATCTAGTTTTATGTTGAGACCATTGATCTACTTGGATTTGAGATTTGAGCAGGGTGATAAATATGGATCTATTTTCATTCTCCTACATACAGACTGCCAGTTAGACCAGCACCATTTATTGAAGATGCTTTCTTGCTTCCACTGTATATTTTTTGGGGAAAGAATGGATACAAGCAGCACCTCGAAGTGGGAGGTAGAGGAACCCTCAAGAAAATACCAAATACTCTGAGGTAAGAGACTTTAAGGACTCAATGGGGCTGACTTTAGCCAAAGTGCCCAACCTTAGGGAGAGGAAACTTGAAAAGCCTACCTCCAATAGATAGCAGGGCCTTAAGCATAGGGACAGGGTTCCTAACCCACAGTCAAATTTCTGACCACGGCTGTTTCTGTTTAAAAGAACTGCAGGAACCAAAATGGAAAAGAGACTGAAGGAAAGGCGATCCAATGACTGGCTCAACTTGAGATCCATTCATGGGAAGGCACCAAGACTTGATCCTATTTCTGATGCTATGATATGCTTACAGATAGGAGCCTGGCATGGCTGTGCCCTGAGAGACCCTACCAGCAGTTGACTGAGACAGAAGCAGATACTTACACCTAACCATTGAACTGAAGTCGGAGACCCCTATGGTTAAATTAGGGGAAGGATTATAGAAGCTGAAGTAGACAGCAACCCATAGGAAGACAGCAGGTTCAACTTACCCAGACCTCAGGAGTCCCAGAGACTGAGCCACCATCCAGGAGCATACATGGACCAGTTAGAGATCCCTGATACAAATATAGCAGAGGTCTGCCTTGTCACCCTTAGTGGAAGAAGTGTATTTAATCCTCAAGAGACTTGAGACCCCAGGGAAGAGGATGGTCTGGTGGGGAAGAGCATCCTCTAGGAGGCAATGGGGAAGAAGAAATGGGATGAGGAACTCTTGGAGGGGGGAGTGAGGAGGGGCAATGATAGGAATGTAAAAAAATAAAACTTAAAAAATCTGTAACTTAAAGAGTGATCATTCATCAAACGAAACAGTAATCTTTATAAGAGGAAAGTGGCCAACTCATCGACAAAGACTAACATGAGAATACATCCGATTTCTTATCAACAATACTAGAAGTCATAAAGCTTTCTGTGCAACCAGGAAGACCAAGTTTGACCCCTGGCACTCATATAAAAATGTTGGGTACAGGAGCACATACCTATGATTCCAGCCATGAGAAAGCAGACAGGAGGATCCCTGAGGCTTTCTGTACAGCTAGTCTAGCTGAATCAGTGTGCTCCAAATTCAGTGATAGAGTCTTCCTTTAAGAATAATGTGAGGAATGTTTCTGTCTCAAAGAATTGCAGGGATCAAAATGGAAAAGAGACTGAAGGAAAGGCAGTCCAATGACTGGCTCAACTTGGGATCCATCTCATGGGAAGGCATCAAGACCTGACACTATTTCTGATGCTATGATGTGCTTACAGATGGGAGCCTGGCATGGCTGTCACCTGAGAGACCCTACAGGCATTTTTACACACAATGTGTATGTGGACACTACTTGGACAAAAAGTAACATTTCAAGAGAAGTTCAAAATAAGGCAATTCACGACAACTAAGTTAGCCCTCCAGGAAGAATTTAACAGAATATTATACATAGAGTAAGAAGAAAGTCCCATCTAAAAGAGCATTGAACAAAATACATTTCATGGGAAGAATAAATGAAAAATTAAGAACCTGAAGACTTTGTCATGGCTAACACAGTAAACCAGTACCCCTCTTAATACTAATAAGCAACAATCCATTCAGCCAGAAGAACAAAGAACAAGCAACAGAAAGTACCAAATCTCTCAAAATAACAACATTAAGCTTCTAATTACCACTTGAAAGAAACAAACTAGCCTAGTCAGCTAAAAATCAAGATCCACTTATCTGTTAACACCAAGAATACCTCATTGGTAAAGATACCCACAAACTGAAAAATCTTAATGGGAGAAAAAAGATAATAGAAGAAAAGAGGACTGAAAGCAGATGTGCGTGTGTGTGTGTGTGTGTGTGTGTGTGTGTGTGTGTGTGATTGGTAGGGAAGGTAGATGACCAGAGGGATGGGAGAAAGTCAATACAACAAAGTATGTATAAAAATGCCATAAACCCATTAATTTTCATGAAAACATTTAAAAGCATGAAATAAGATTTAAATCACATACATATATAATATTTTAAATTTGTTACATGATTAGATACCATAAATAAATGGGGAGAAGAAAGAAACATTTTGAAGGTGATGGGAAGAAGAAAGATGAATTTTGAAGGACTGGACATTTTTCATAATTCAGGTAATTTATAGTTATAGAATTTTAAATAGCAAATATACTTCATAAGTTAGTTAAATTTATCAGACCAAATTTGGTTTGCTAGACAGAATTAACTACAGCATGCAGTAACCCAAGG
Source organism: Mastomys natalensis (assembly GCA_021653895.1). NCBI lineage: Eukaryota > Metazoa > Chordata > Mammalia > Rodentia > Muridae > Mastomys > Mastomys natalensis. The sequence continues at coordinate 1,141,504 of JAJTUV010000361.1, read as the reverse complement.
CAGAAGAAAGTGAGGTCCAACTGAATCACAGAACACTTAAACTAAATCAGCATTTCACTTATGTGCATAATGAGTTTACAATGCAAGTAATTTTTCATTCACTCTCAGTAAAACAACTGCTTAAGTAATCAATTTATTTGAAATTACCTGGTCACAGTCACTCATGCTTATAATTGCTGGGCTTGGGAGGCAAGGTAAGACTACTGCAAGTTTGAGGACAGGCTGGGCTGCCTAGTAAGCTCTGGGTTACCCTGAGCTAACAAGTAAAACCATCTCTTTCTCTTTTTTTTTCTCTTTTCTTTGTCTTTCTCAAACTCTGTCTCTGTCTCTCTGTCTGTCTCTCTGTCTCTGTCTCTCTTAACACACACACACACACACACACACACACCTGCTTGAAATTTGGACTTTCTATGTCTGGCTGGAGGAAGTAACTTATTTGGGTAGGATCTTGATGCTTTATAGACTGGCACCACTTCCTGTTCACTCTCAGCTTCCTGAGTATGGATGCACCAACCAGCTCCCTACTTCAATTACCATGGTTTCCTCATCGTGATTGACTGTACAAACCTGCAGTTATAGGACAAAATAAGCCATTTATCCTTGAAGTTGTTTTTGTCAAGATATTTTATCATAGCAACAGAAAAGTAAGACATTGACCAAAGTGTTACAAAGTACACACTTATCTTGAGACTGGATTTTACAACTAAGGGCACCTAGAGTCAAGTTTCTATGTTAGAAAAGCATAGAATGTACTGGTTCGTTCATGCACAAAAATATAAACATTAATATCTTCATGTTTGAAGTGGGGGAGATGGTTCACTGGGTGTACTAGCTAGTTTAATGTCAATTTGACACAAGCTAGAGTCACTAGAAAGGAAGGAGCCTCAATTGAGAAAATGCCTCAACAAGATCAGGTTTTAGACAAGACTGTAGAGTATTTTCTTCATTAGTGATTGATGCATGTGGCCCCAGTCCATTGTGAGTGGGACCACACCTAGGCAGGTGATCCTGGGTTATAAGAAAGCAGGCTGAGCTATGTGGAGCAAGCCAGTAAACAGGACTTTTCTGTGGCCTCTACATCTGCTCCTGCCTCCAGGTTTCAGCCTTGTTTGAATTTCTATCTTGACTTCCTTCAGTGATTGACTGTGATCCAGAAGTGTAAGCCAAGTAAACTCCTTTTATCCCAACGTGCTTTCTGTCATGGTGTTTCATTGCAGCAATAGAAACCCTAAAACTAAGACATTGGGTAAACGTATCTGCTGCCGGGCCTGACAACCTAAGTTTGATCCCTAGGACTCACATGTTGGAAGGAGAGAACCAACTCCTGCAAGTTATGTCTTGACTTCCACATGTGCACTACGACTCATGTGCACTCATGTACACCCATAATAAGTAAATTAATTAACTAAATTATAAAAAAATCTTCACTCTAAGTGCCCAATTTTAATTGAATTTTTATGTTTCAGTGTCTACATAATGAATTTATGCAATGAGGACTTTGAGTGACCTTTTTATGTAATATTTCTTGAATATTAAAGTCCTTGTTGAAGAAAGGTGAAGTTATACCTTTCAAAGTCAATACAGTTGCTGAGCATGCCAAGAAAAACTCTATGGAGGAGCTGACCTCTGACTCAGCATGTAGAACATCAAAGAGAAATCTAAAGCATCATCCCTACAAAAAGAATCAGTCAGTGGAGATGCATGCATGCCTGCTTGTGTGTGTGAGTGTGAGTACACAGGCAAATGCAATGAAATTGAACTAAAGACAAACAATGCAAACTCCCTTTGAGCTTTTAACGCCACTGGGCATTTACTGATGTATTGGCTTTCACAAAATTTCATGTTTCAGTTTTATACTCTACTGACATTTCCTTAAAACTAGAGTCTACATTTTATGGTCATTACTTCTTCATATTTTACCTCCCTGAGTCTTCATCATAGTATTTCCATAAGTGGTAATTGGTAACTATAGGTATTCAATAAATGGGCAATGAATGAATGTCATTCTTCTCTTCCTCTAGGCAAAAAATGCAGAGTTGAAGCACAGACCTCTAGTCACTTAAACACCCTTTGGACACTGGGATACAAAAGTCTTTGCCTCTTGGTCTCTACCAATTCTTCAAAATTTCTGTAGTTTCCCTCCACCCTGTTCCAGTGTTCATTCCCCACATTGGCTAAATGGAAAACTCATTTTGTGTTCAGAAGACCTCAGCATACAATGGAGTGTTTAATATATAGCATGTACTTGTTAGCTTCCCCATCCCTGGAGGCAGCAACACTACTCAGAGCAGCAGTGGGGTTCTGGGATGAGGTGGTGATGGGAGTTTGTGAACTTCATAAATGAGGAACTTAAATGCAAGCATAGCTGGATGCTTCATCAGCTCAACTCCATCAGAGAGTTCTGTTTCTGAAGACTTTTGAGTTTTTGCAGCAGTTGCTTTATGTTGCTGTCTTGGCCTGAGATGGAAATGTTCCCACATTTATATATTGCTCACTAAGTGCTGGCAGTACCTTCGGTGAGGCAATATGCTCAAGTAATTCAAGAGTGCCTCTAACTTAGGTATAGAGCAGGCAGCACCATGTTTGCTTCTGAGATTTTGTGTGCCAAGGGCATTGAAGAATGTGTGTCTTTAAATGGCCACCACTTGACAAACAGTCTCAGGGGATTTATTCATTTCAGAGCCAGTGAGTGTGAGTATTACTCAAAAACTCAACACACTCTCTTTTCAGCCAGCACAAGGACTAGCAGATTCTCCATGTGTTAAATGAAAGAGAAATCTTTCATTGGCTCTGCTAAGGGCTGCATGTTTGAGAACAGCCATTTTTCTTCTGATTCTAATTCATTCAGACAGATTAAATGTGTGGTCAGGTCCAAAGAGTCTGAATCAGGTGAAGTGATTTCCTTTTTAGCTAGGGAGGCAGGAAGGCAGTCAGGCAGTCATTCAACCCATCACCAGGACATGTTGAAATGGAGCTGGGGAGAAACAAATGGGCCATATGTGTGACTCTCATTTAAAAAAAAATACTTGTATAGCTTGACCCAGAACATGAAAAGTCACATATCAGACGATTGTTTTTGGAAGAGAGAAGAGAAACACACTGAAATGTTTCTTTACTGAAAACTTTCAAGTGAAACATGCCTAAAGCCTGCAGAAAATTCATAATAGCATTTGTAATGAAAAGCTCATTCATAATACAGGCTGAGGCTTTGAGAAGCCTTACTGCCTGTGCTCGTCCATAGTAAATTGCTACACCAGACACATTTGAATTAATATGAGACAATTTTCTCATTATTAATAGGGGATGGAAATTACAGAGTATATTTACTTGTATGTGGATGAGGGCAAGTTTGAAAACCCCCATAGTAATGTCTATTGACTAACAATCCAGTGACATGACTTATGCCAAGTCAACTTTGAAGTCACAGAGCTGAGTTTAAGGCCAGACTCCACTACTGTATTGTTACTAATAGAAATATTACTTAAGCTAGTTTAAACAAGAGAATGGAATTTATTTATTCATAAAGTTTTAAATCATCTAGGAGAGTCAGGATTCAAGCCAAACTGAATTCAAAGATTAAATGTTCTCAGGGCTTATTTTTCCTCCACGTCTTGGTCTTGGCATGATCTGTCTTCCATGTCATAACTTAAGTCCTTTGGAGGGAAATACCTTTGTGGAGTCTCTCAGATTACATTTCAGCCAGGAAAACCATGGACTTACAGAACAGAATTTGAAAATGGACTTGCAAATTGGAACCCATTATCAGCATTGAGGTAATTGGAAGTGAACAAAGGGTCACCACCCAGCCATTTACTAAATACATTATGTGTAACTTATTTATTCCATCCAAGTCTTATTCAATTGAAAATAGAGTTACAAGGTTAACTATTTTCTCATGTTGAAATAAACTAAAAGTTTTCTAAATCTCTTGGCAGAGAACATAACAAATAGTGAGGTGAAAATAAAATTTCAAACGCTCCAGGAAGAGCTAATGTAGGAAAGTAGGACCCTGATCACAGAGTAGAATGGTCATGCCTCTGAATCGATTGTGCCTCTGAAACTCTGACACTGAACTACATCTCTAGGAAAGTGTGACTAAGTACATAGAATAGATCAAATTTTCCAGAGAAAACTATCTCAGACTTATAGAGAATGTAGTATTTTTGGTAAAAAGACAAAAAAAAAAAAAAAGGAAAAAATATCTATATTCTCATTATAAGAGAAATGTTTTAAGCCTTTCACTTCCCAGCGGAATAAAAGAGTCAATGACAAAAATGTAGCTTCATGCATTCATAGTTTGGGCATAGAAAATAGGCAAGTTTCTTTATAGCTGGTGGGACCTTTAAACTGGCAGCTTGAGGAATATCCAGTGGAAGGCAAAACATGGGTAGAAAGAAAGAAGATACAGAACGGAAACTCATGCATGGTGCATTATTCGGGCTAGAAAGAAAGGAAAGCATTCTTCATTACCTTGCAGGAGATATTATCTTTTATAAGTAAAGGAGAAAAGTTGGGGACACAATGAGGATAGAATTTTGGTTCTAGAGTCTCTGTCTGAAAGTTCTCTCAAACCATAACCCAAGAGATTTTCTGGAGACAAATTTGACTAAGTAGATGAACCATGAGGGATTTCCCTATCACTTTAATTAGCCCCACACCCATAGAAAAGGCAACTGGAAAACCACAGCAGGCCAAGGGCACTTACTGGATGTAGAAAAGTTTGGCAGCTGTCTGCTTTACACTTATGTCTCAAATTTTATGAGGAAAAATGTATTTTCTTGTTTAATGACATTCAATGTATATGCATGTGATTCTACCACAATATTATTTAGATTTATCCATATACTATCTATCTTAGTTTATGTGGGTGGATTTAACAAAAATAGCAGGATATTAACAAAAATGGTAAAATAGCAGATGCTAACAAATAATGGATGTTTTACTTTTTGTCACAAGTTTTGAGGTTGAGAAATTCAACTCATGGTCCTAGCAAATTTAGTTCTTGATGGGAGCTCAGTTTCTGGTTCTTCCTTTTTTCTTTTTCTTTTTCTTTTTTTTCTCAACAATGGAAGCAACTTGGAAACTTTGATAAATTCAATCATTCCATCCAAATGAGTCCTGTTCTCATGGCCTAGTCACTTCCCAAAGGCCCTACGGCCTAATACTATCAGTGAATACATTTCAGCACATTTATCCTGAATAGATATAAACTAATCTTACTGTGGGGTGAAATTATGAATTGTGTGAATATAATGAAATAAATATTATAGTTATCAAGAATAATTTGGCATAACATAATGAAGAGATCTCCTGATGATATCTCCAGCGTAAGATCACAGAGAAATAAAGAATTGCCATCATCTGTGTGTCTCGTGAAAATTGATTGTTAGAACTATCTATCTTAATTTCACTTATTGTTGCCACAATAAAATACTAGAACAAAATCACATTAAGGGAGAAAGGGTTTATTTTATCTCCCAGTACCAAGTAGAAGTCCATCTCTTCAGGGAAGTCCAGGTGGCAGGACCTTAGAAAACTAATGATATCTATAGTCAAGAGCGTAGAGAATGAATGCATGTAAGCATTCTTGTGCTCAACTTGCTTTCTTCACTCTTAGTTCAGGAGTTTTTGCATAGGGAATGGCATCACCCTCAGTGATAGGTCCCCCAATCTTGAGTAATGAAGATAATCCTTCACAAGCCTGTTCACTGGACTATATGATGCAGACAGAACATTAATTGAGATTACTCTCCTAGGTGATTCTAGATTGTGTCAAGTTGTTAATTTAGAAGAACACAATACTATCTAAAATTCAGAGTCTGACTTAGAATACAAAGTTTTCGGGGAGTTTCAGGGTGCTGTTATCAGCAAATACATTTTACCTCTCACTAACATTACTATTAAACAGGGTGACTTACTGCTGTTATATAATATCTAAGCATGTATTTTTCTCTTTGTACTTTAAATTGACATATTTTGTGTGTGTGTGTGTGTGTGTGAGTGACTAATAGGAAAATAACTGCTGACTCTTCCCTATTATATTTATATTCTTTATATAAACCAAATTTTCTTTTAACTTCAGAAAGAAGAGAATAGATTCTTTCTCTCCTTGCAGCAACATCCATCAGTTACAAATAGCTTCTCAGCTAAGAGAAGTTCAGAGCCCTTCCTCAACCAATGCTGAGATTGTTGTCTGGCTTGGTTTGTGAAGGTTTTGAGTGTGTAGCCAGAGCTTCTGTGAATTTGTGTGTGCAACAGTTCTGTCATGTTCAGCAAGCAGGCGTGAGTTACAGATATTGACGACATTTGGCTCATACAGTCTTTTTGCTTTCTCTTTTACCATGACCCTAAGTGTTAGAGAGAGAAGGTATGGTATAGATGTAATATTTATCTGTGAGCACTCCACATCTATAGTCTTTTCCTCTCTGTATACTGACCAGCTATTGCTCTCTGCATTAGACATTACCTGCTTCAAAACAAAGCTTCTCTAATGAGGGAATGAGAGATGTCCTGACCTTTGGGTACAGAAACAAGAATTTTAAAGAACAGTATAAAAACTAAAGTCTCTTAGCTCAGTTAAACTATACTTTGTGAAATGCTATTTCATATCTAGAAACCTAAAGATTTTTTAAAAATCATTGTTTATAAGATAGTCATTCATAAAACATTGAACTAGAATAATGCAGCTGACAATGAGTCTGATGGACGCAAGCATATTAGCTTCCAGCTCCCATCCAATATGGCTCAAGACCCTTTGTTCTTACTTTCTTTAACTTGATGCATTAGTTATAATTTTAGAAGATTTCAAAAGGGATTTCCAAGAACTATGGCCCAATGTTGCCAACTAAACAATTGTCTTTTAAGAGACTGAGCTTGGTAGCAGCATGAGAGGAATTTTCTTTACAATTAAATTTATTGGAAGCAGGGTCATATTTGAAGTAGAATTAGGAAAAAACTTTTGGCAGTAATATGTATGGGCATGTGGATGTATGTGTGTGTAGTGTGTATATGTGTGTGGTGCATGTGAGTGTATTTTTATATGTGTTTACATGTGTTATGTGCTTGTGTATGTGTCTGTATTTGAATGTGTATACATGTGTGTGTGCTTGTGTGTATGTGTGTATTTGTATGCTTGTGTGTGTATATATTTCTATGTGAGTACATGTGTATGCTTTTGTGTAGGTGTATGTGTGTCTATTTGTATGTTTGTGTGCATGTGTGTGTATTTGTATGTATGTAAATGTGTGTGCATTTGCATGTGCTTGTGTCTGTGTGGAAATGCATGCATATGTGTGTATGTGTGTGTATATGTGTGTATGCAAGTGTACATACGTGCAGCTTTAGGTGCTGATCTAGTTTGCATGGACAGAATTCAAGACAAGATGACAGCTTTCCTGGTCTGTAACTCCCTGCCTAATTCCCTTGAGAAAGGTTTCCTCTTAAACCTGGAACTAGGCTGGCAGCAGGCAGACCCCAGCGACCTTCCTGTCTCCATCTGCACAGTTCTGGGGTTGCAGGTGTGTCCTGTCACATTAGGCTTTTTATGCAGGTACTGGGATTCAGTTTTAGGTGCTCATAAACCAACTTACATACTGCACCATCCCCAACTACTCCCCCATTTTATGATTTACTAAAGTCATTCAAATGGTCATAAGACACAGCTTTAAAATGATCACATTGATAGGTAGAATATTTCTGTTTCAAGGACCCCAAGATTTATCCACAGATTATATTTCAATTTTCTAAATTCTTTGCTGTCAATTCAACATCTATAAAATAAAATTATTTTAGTTTTTATCGTAGACTTTTGCTGGCAAATTTCCAGTTAAAAGTGATTAGCATTCAGACATGTTTCCCTCTCAACGAAGGCTTCCAGACAAATGGATGTGTAAATTGAATAAATGATCAGTCCCATCTCATTATTGAAGTGCACCGTTTTGGCAATGTCTTTGTTAGGTCCTTTGTTTTAATAAGAACTTGGCTGACAAGTTCTGATAGATGGGCTGTGGGCTCCACTTCCATCCACCCCCTGTGCACTTGGAGATCAGTTGAATCCTGTTTCCCTTCCCTTTTGAGTTATGCATTTGGAGCACCCTGTAATGGATTTGGCTGCCTGAGCTGTGGCAGGATGGTTCCAGAGCTCCTCCAACCATGCTTCCAACTTAAATGCACTTGGATTGTGTTGATGAGCCCCAGCTGTGAGTTTGATTATTAATGCTTCCATAATGCCTTGCTGCTTATCATGGTTTTATGGCCAGGGGAATCACAACTTGTATCTTAACTAAACAGATTATAATTTAAGTGATTTAAATTATCTAACAATAGTGTGGCTGCACTAGCCCGTCTGCCCGAGTGAATAACAAAGAGATAAATGCCTTATATGTTGACATTATAGCTTTGTTCATTGGAGTACATGATACAGAAGTCATTGCTATAAACTAGGATTAATCAGCAACATATTATTCTCATTGCAATACATTTAAGCAGCTGGCATTAAATATCACATAAAAGAGTATTAACTTTTTTATTAAATTATTTTATATTTTTACATTCTAAATGTTTCCTCCTCTTCCTGGTTCCCCTCCCCAAGTTCTTCACCCCATCCCCTCTTCCCCCTGCCTCTGAGAGGATGCTCTGCCACCTTCCTACCCACCCCTTCCTCATCTCCACCAGCATCCCTCTTCCCTGGAGAATCAAATTTCCACAAGATAAAGCACATCCTCTCCTGCTGAGACCATACAAGGCAGTCCTCTGCTACACATGTGGCCTGGGGGCCATGAACCAGCCCATGCATGATCCTTGGTTTCTGGCTTCATATCTGGGAGCTCTGAGGGTTCCAGGTTAGTTGATACTGCTGCTTTTCTTATAGGGTTGCAATCCCCTTCAATCTAGTGGTTGGCTCTAAGTATCTGCATTTGTTTCAGTCCATTGCGGGTATCCTCTCAGAGGACAGCCATGCCAGGCTCCTCTATGCACATACTACAAAGCCTCAGAAATAGTGTCAGAGTTTGGTGTGTGCACATGGGATGGATGGCAAGTTGGGCTGGTCACTGGGTGGCCTTTTTTACAGTGTCTGCTCCATTTTTGTCCCTGTCTTTCATATGGACAGGAACAATTCTAGTTTAAAATTTTTGAAGATGGATGGGTGTTCTCTTGCCTAAACTGGGGGTCATACCTATCTACTGGAGGTAGCCCCTTCCAGTTTTATCTCCACACTGTTGGGCATTTTGGCTATTGTCAACAGTCCTCTTAATAACTATGGGATTCATTTTAACCCAATATATTAGACATACGAAGAGATTGTATTTCTGTTTACTAGTAAGTCTGACTCTTCTCAAGATTTTCTTTTCCTTAGTTTTGATAAATAAATTTCAGGATAAATACAAATGTTACCATTTGGGAAATAGTAAGACATAATGATGTGCCATTTGACTAACTTGAACTACATTTCCAAAAATTTTCTTTTGTATTCGCCCATCCTCATTAATCTTAAGATGACTTTTGGAAGGTTTGAAAGGCGCAGGGAGGGAGTCTGGGAAGATGGTTCAGTCATGCAAAAATGAGGACCTGATTTCAGACTTCTAGTACTCAACTACAAAGCTGGGCCTGGTAATATGTGTCTCTAAGCTCTGTTCTGGGGATCTGGGTGGATCCCTGGAGCTCATTGACCAATTAGCCAAGTCTTCATATGAAATGTTCAATGAGAGATCTTTTAAAAAGATGGAAAGTCTCTCTCCCCTCTCTCTCCTCTCTCTCCTCCACCCTCTCTCTCACACACACACGAGCCACTTGATATTGAACTCTAGTTTACACATGCATATAGTTGCCACATGTGCATATACCCATATTTGCACTAACATGGATACAACACACACATGTGCACTTGCACTTGCATGTGTATGTGTGCATGCACACACACACACAGAGGAGAGAAAGAAAGACAGAGAGAGAGAGAGACAGAGAGAGAGAGACAGAGAGAGAGACAGAGAGAGAGAGAGACAGAGACAGCAGAGAGAGAGAGAGAGAAAGACAAAGAGAGAGAGACAGAGACAGGCAGAGAGAGAGCGAGAGAGAGAGAAAGAGAAAGAAGACTATTGAACTGGTTTTATGAGGTGGTAAGATGGCTGAGTGGGAAAATGCCTGGTGTATGAGAATAATTAACTGCTTTGGGATCCATAACACCCATGCCAATGCCAGGGATGGTAGAGAGTGTCAGTAACCAGTGCTATGATCATGGGGACAAACAATCCCATGAACTCTCTCCCTAGTCTTGCTGAATGGAGATCTCTTGGTTCAGTGAAAGCCTCAAAATACAAGGTAAAGAGAACAAAAGAAAGACACCCGTCATGGAACTTTTTCTTTCATATGTACATGTAATAGTTACAATGTAAACATCACCATGGACATACACACACATATACACACACACACACACAGACACACACATACACACAAATTGGTTATATGATATTAGTGAAAATCTTGTTACCATTATAGATGCTATTGTGTATAAGACAGTGAGCCAAATACATGTTATGTGGACATGTGAGTGCCTCTTCCCCTCAGACTACTTTGTTTTTTTAAGGCACCACAATACTGAAGCTAGGTCAATTAATAACCCTGTAATGATCCATAAAATTTCAATAAAAGGAAGATTTGCATGCTCCCCAATTTAAGAACCCAAGAAAGATATGACAAAAGAAGTGACTCTTACATCAAATGGTCATATTGCAAATGCACAGGAAAATTCAGGAGGAAGTGTAAAGTGCTACTCCAGTGAGTCTTCCAATAATAAGGAAGTGATACATTTTCCTTGCTGTATGGAGTGGTCTAGATATAACACCAGGCTGGGCACAATGTTAGCTTAAGTCAAAGCCCAATATTAGCAAGGTTTCAGTCTACTCAATTCTATAAAGGCTGAGAGAAATGAGAAAACTGAAGATGATATTTAAAGCCAAATTGGAGTTCATAAGATTTAAGCCGAAAAAAGAAAAAAATCCTCCATAACATTGCAATTCAAGCTGGAGCCCCTAGGTAGAAACAGCCGAAGTTACCCAGGGGATCTGCACAGCTGAGGAAGGTTACCCAGGGGATCTGCACAACTACAGCACTTGACCAATGTGGCTCCACAGTGTAACATATGCTCACCATAAGAGAGAAGATTCTTTTGAGAACTTTTATAACTATAGAGAAATCTGGTCTACATTAAAGCTTCCAAAGGAAGGTGATTCTCTTGTTAGAGACCAATTGATTTTTCCATTGATGCCATGGTCATTTACCATTCAGAAAATCCTAAGATCTTTATGAACTATACTAAATCTACCCCATGTGAGCTCTACTTTATAAATTGAACAACAAACTCTAGATGGTAACACATATGTTTCTATGATTTACCAAACATTTGGAGTCTACTTTGGGAATTACTTACTATTTAGGGATGAAAGATTCCTTTTAAATGTTTCTGGCAATGCACCAGGGGCTCTGATGCATCTGGATTATGAGGTAGACGTTCTTTCAAACCCTCTAACACAAGACCCATTCTGCATCCCTTTCATCAAAGAAATACTTTCAACTTTATGTCTTATAAGAACTATTTTTCTGAACACTGTACCATAGATAGTTACTCCTTTATAGTTATTCAAATCTAGTTTATAAATTTGAGAAAAGGATGTTGAAATTCCTGAAATAATCACTGGTCTAATTGCTGCAGAAACATTAACAATCTCCGTGAAGAGGCCGACTTGCCAGCATTCATTATTTTTTTTTTAAGAAGTTGATATGAGTAAACATGGATGATTTTTAGATATTCACAAGTTCAGTGAGGGAAGAAATCACAGAGGGAGGTAGAAATCACCAAAAACAAAACAACAAACAAAACAACAACAAAACCCAAAGAACAAAAATTCAAACAAAACTCAAGAAAACAAAAATCAACCCCCCACAACCCCTAAAATTAGAAGTAGAAACTGAAGATGTGACTATTGCTGCAGTCTGTGAGCAAACTTTAATAAAGGAGGAGTTGCTTTGTTTGGATGACAAAAGAAAGTAGAGTGAGATAGATTTATTTTTGTTAAAGATACTGAGAGCATGGCTGAAGCGATAACTAGCAAGCAAGAACATAATGTCAATTGAACATAAAATGACAAGAGTTTGAGAGAATTGGCTCTAATTTTCAAAGTTTTAGTGTGGGTAAAGTGCTTTCATCACCTGCACAGAAAAAAAATTCTTTGATGAAAGAAAGCCACCTGATGCAGAAAACTTCATTGTTACATTGGCTTAAGAAATTGTCACCTCCACCACAGCTTTTGGCAGCTACTACCTTGATCTGTTGCAACCATCTGCATTCAGGAAAGGAGCTTGAGATTCGCAGGAGGCTCAAATGATCCTTCATGTTTTTGAGCAATAAAGTCTTGTCTATTAGATATTTAGATATTTTATGCATAAAGCATAAAATATACACAAAGCAACAGAATGTTGTAAACACAGTTTTTATATGAAATGAGAAGCACCCTTGCAAAATGTATGCAACTTGCTTGATTGTGGTATTTGCTTTCCTGAAGTGGTCTGGGACGAAATCTGCAATGTGCCTAAATTTTATACAGTTTGGAGTATTTTTAAAATCATCATATTTGCAACACTATTATCTAAACAATATTCTGTTTGGAGGATAATTCTAAATAAAGTGACATGAATCTAGCTTAAACAAAAGACATACAAAAATACATCAGTCAGAGGCCAATAAAATAGAGCCTGTAATTACAATAATCACAACTGATAAAATGGAATTCAAGGTGACAGGCTGAAAGGACTGCCAATTTTGTATTTATTAGAAGACAGTCCTTGAGAATTAAAAATAGGGCATGAATATAGCACCTGCATGTGATAGTGGTACCTGATAAACTTCTCTGTGGATCTCATGAAAAAGACTTCATCTGAATGTCCAAAGGCAGAAAAAGAGAAAATTACATTAAGATTAATGTAAAATTATCAGACAAAAGGGGGTTGACAAATTACATCTAAGAAGTATGGTATGTTCATATGAGAAGGATACAGGTCAAAAAAAGTCAATTTAGGAGTACATTTTGCTGGTCTTGTAGTCACAATTTCTTTTGTAGATGGCCTTGAACTCCTGATCTTCTCACCTCCTCATGCTAAGTACTGGGAATACACGCAGGTGCCACCTTACTTTGCCCATTCAAGTGAGGATGTGTTAAGGTTGCATATAGAGAGCTATAATCATGTGAGGATTTTTACAGGCCGATTTCTAAAGATTTGTTCTTTCTAAGTAGGCAATTGGAATTTATTAAAGTTCTCTGACAATTTTCTAGACAGTTGTTTCATAATTGCTCTAACAATATGTGTTTGTAATATAAGAAACAGCATCACCAACAGCACTGAGAGGAAGCTGGCTGCATACTCAGCCTACAAGAATGACTGCCAGAATAATAAAGCTAACACATTTCTGCTGTGGAGGCTCGCTAATAATGCCGGGAGCTAGATTTTCTAAGAACAGTATTTGCTGAGGATGCCATGACTTAGTTATAAATTGAAGAAAATCTTTTGTGATTTTCTTGTCGATTTCCCTTATACAACACCCTGATCCATCATAGAAACCCATAGAGTAGATTCTGGAGACATAGCTCAATAGGTGTGGGAAAAACGGGTGGCCTGCAGTGGCGGGCCCCAGGCCCACGTGGCAGCAGCCCGGGACCAGCATGGTGGAGGCTGCCTGAAGGCTTCCAGGCAGTGGGTCTCACATACCGGAGAAGGGTCTGGAGTTCCAAAGGCTGGAAGCTTTGGCAACGGCAGGCCCCAATGATATAAGGAAGTCCTTGGTTCCAAAAGGGTTTATTGTCATGGTGGATGGTGGATGGATCTGGATGTACTCCCCCCAAACTCAGGGCAGACCTGAGTTAAGTAGGGAGGGAGAAAGGGGGAGGTTCTGGGGAGGAATGCTTAATTGACTCCTCCCTCTGACCTTCATTAGTATGTAAATCTCTAGGGCCTGATGCCTGTAGTCACACCCTCTACCTGTGCACTTTGGGAGGGGCTGTAATGGCCTATGTGACTGAACAATGTAGGTCTATGGAGATTGGACTGCTTGTTAGGGCCCTGAGTTCTGGGGACATGGCCGAACTCCTGCCGTTTCTCCCTTGGAGTCTCAGGGTTCTAGGCCCATGCCCAGCCAAGAACCAGGATACCTTTACACAGTCCCACATATATGTACAATGCTTGCCATTCAAGACCCAAGTTCACTTACCCAGCATCTACATAAGAAGCTAAGCATGGTGGAGCTGTATGCCTGTAATCTCAACATAAGAGAAGTGGAGACAGACTCATTGTCTAGTCTATCCAATCAGTAATACTGGGTTCACTGATAGGCTCTTTTAAATAATATAAGGTTGAAAGCAACAGAAAAAGATACTTAACATTAACCTCTGGTTACCTGAATTTCACCTCCAAATGCATAAAGATATATATGGAAATGTACACCTGTAGCATACATGAAGAGATACACACACACACACACACACACACACAACAACAGAGAGAGAGAGAGAGAGAGAGAGAGAGAGAGGAGAGAGAGAGATACTGGATCTTGGTACTTGGTCATGAAGATTTTGTTTTTACTTTATTTAATTATACTTACAGTGTAGACTATTCTTCAAATCTAGAAATAATAATAATATCAATGGCTCATGAAGATGTAAGTAATGGTGTTTTGATGTACAATAGGTACATTGATGGATGCTTGACTATTTCATTGAAGTAGCAGGCATCTAGAGTTTCAGTGGGTTTACCTTGACATGTGTATTTTGATAAGACAACTGGAGAAGCAATTACTTTTTGTCCTCTTAGTTCAGTATGACATTCTACTGTCAACACTGGGAACATCACAGTGGTGTTCAAAGGAAACAAAAGCCCAGTTGATTAAATTTATGAAATTGCAGCTGGCCTGATTCTGCTAGCAGTGGAAATAAATGGTGCAGTTTGTTGAAGTTGACAAACAGCATCTGCATAAACAGCCACAATTGTAGTCATCACCTGATTTTGCATCTAGTAATACTCTAAAATGTGCGTGTACATATAGAGTTTACATGCTGGTAGCACTATGTCCCCATAGGAACAGGCAGCCCTTGGGCAACTACTTTGTCCTTCCTACTGCTGTAATCCTCTGAAAGTTAGACACACAGGTTACTAAGCAGATGTTCTTGTTCTGCATTTACCAATGGGAAACAACAGCACTTGAGTTTATAGACCCAGAGAGCACTGTAAGATTAAAGTTTGTCAAATCTCTATGTTTAACCTAATTTTTAAGTCTCAACTTTCACCGGAGGACTGCAGTAAACACTATACCTCCAAAGCTTGTGTACTGGTAGAGAGGACAGATAGCAATTATTCTGTATTACATAGGAACAGCATCCACATAGTACATTTGCATCTACCTGTGGTTTTATTCTTTTTGCATGATCATCATTAGAAATGCCCATGCACATGCCCCTGTGTTCTGAAGATACGATTTAACTTAGTACAAGTTTATGTTTCTTTGAGTATTTCAAACTTCCATTTGAGCTTTTGTCCTAAGATGAGATGCTAAGTCAATAAAGATCTGAAGAAAGGGCCAAATTAGATTTATCAAATGGAAGAGGCTGTATCTCCTGAGGAAGAATCACTGTGAGATGCAGAATCCCAAATTTGACCATAGCTGTAATTTCCTGCACACGACTGCACTGTCCACATTCTGCCATGGAGCAGGAAGAGCTCATAATTCCCTACGCTACCTGAGGATCTGTATGAGATTAATATCTGGTGGGAGGAAAAGACATTTTCTTCAGTGGTGTAGTCACTGATAAGGGTGCTTATAAATAATGCCCCATCTGTGTTCATCTAAGTAACATCTATTAAACTCATTGGTTCACTTGCTTGCTGCATACCAACAGTTAAATGTAAGGGTTCCCTGTTTCTTCCCCCTTGCTTATCAGAATCCGAATTATAGACTTTGGAGATTTGTTTGTTTGTTTGTTTGTTTTGTAATAGGGTTTGTTGTTTATGTAGCTGATGCAGGCCACTAACCTTCCTGTGACTGGCTTAAGTCAAACGTTTTGTTCCTGAAGGGTTTTAAAAGTAAGTAAGGAACAAGGACTGAGTTTATATAAAATGTCTTAAAACATATAAGAACAAAGCCCAGCTAGAAGAGTCAATTTCTCCTATGATTTAATTTCTTAGAATTCCAAAAAGAAGAGAGAGGAGAGAGAGAGAGAGAGAGAGAGAGAGAGAGAGAGAGAGAGAGAGAGGAAAAGAAAACTAAGGAACAAAAGAGTAACAAAAGAAATATCTTGCCTTGTTTCCACTTACGGAGCTAGTCTACTTCAATGTGCTGAATGACAGGATAAAAACAGACAAAGATTTTTTTCCAATATAGCAAAAACTAAAATCAACAACAACAAGAAGAACTTATATCACACTTAAAATGGGAGAGAGAAAAACCAGCCAAATAGGAAACTGAAGAAAACAGTACATCAAAACAACACAGAGCCAGAGAGGATGGAGGACACCAAAAAGACAAGACCTTTTAAACACAGCAGGACCAGTACACACATGAACTCATATGGACAGAAGCAGCATGCACAAGGCCTGCAGAGGTCTTCCCCAATGTGGTCCTAAGACTGAAAGAAGTAGACACATGCCCTCAACACTAACCCAGAAGCTATCTCCAGTTGATAATCAACTGCAAATGGAAATTTAGTTTTCTCCAAGAGAGCTCACAAGGAAAACAAATTACCCTCAAGTGTTGACCCCAGCAATACATGGCCAACAGAAATTTAAAAAAAACAAAACTCAGAGTTTTGGCATCTTTGGAGTTTCCTTGTTTCAAAATGTCATGTCACATTTTTTTTCTAATTTTATTTTTATTCTTATTTTTAATTAATTAACTAATTTACCTAATGAATACCGTACAGGTTTTCTATACATAGCATGGTTTCCAGTTGTGGGTTTTTTATGGGATTCCTGAATATGCAAACCAGTGTGTCTCTTTATTTAAAGGTTTTTTTTTGTTGTTGTTGTTTTTTGTTTGTTTTGTTTTTTTGAGACAGGGTTGCTCTGTGTAGCCCAGGCAGTCCTGGAACTCACTCTGTAGACCAAGCTGGCCTCAAACTCAGAAATCCACCTGCCTCTGCCTCCCAAGTGCTGGGATTAAAGGCGTGCACCACCACCGCCCGGCTTATTTATACTTTTTTCTTGTGTCTTCTCTTTTGAGCTCTTTCCTTTCTTTTATTTTGTGTTTCTATCTTATTATATTTTATTATTATCACATAGATTCCTATTTGTTTTCTAAGGAGAGAGAAAAGTGGTAATATGGAAGGGAGAGGAGGTACTGGAAGGTGTAGAAGGAAGGGAAACTAATTAGAATATATTACATGAAAATCTATTTTCTTTTTTTTATTGGTTATTTTATTTGTTTATGTTTCAAATGTAATCCTCCTTCCCCGTTTACCCTCCTCAAACCTCCCTATCCTATCCCTCCTCACCCTGCTTCTATGAGGGAGCTTCCCCACTCACCTACATACTCCCACCTCACCACTCTAGCATTCACCTACGTTGGGAGTTGGGCGAGTCTCCACAGAACCAAGAGCCTCCCCTCCCATTGATGCCAGATAAGGTCATCTGCTACATAAGCAGCTGGAGACATAGGTCCTCTTTGTTTGATGGTTTAGTCTCTGGAGCTCTGGGAGAGTCTGGTTGGTTGATATTGTTGTTCTTCGTATGGGGTTACAAACCCCTTCAGCACCCTAATTCCTTCCCCTAACTCCTCCATTGGGGTCCCTATGCTTAGTCTGATGGTTGGCTGCTGCAACCATCTGGAGCATCTGCATCTATATTGGTCAGGCTCTGGCAGAGCCTCTTAGGGGACAGCCATACCAGGCTTCTGTCATCAAGCACTACTTGGCATCAGCAATAGTGTCTGGGTTTGGTATCTGCAGATGGGGTGGATCCCTAGTTGGGGCAGTCTCTGCTCCATTCTTAGTCCCTGCATTTCCTTTAGACAAGAACAATTCTGTGTTAATATTTTTGAGATGGGTGCATGGCCCCATCCCTCAACCAGGGGCCTTGCTTAACTCTGGATTTGGTCTTTACAGGTTCTCTCTCCCCTTTGTTGGGCATTTCAGCTAATGTCATCCCCATTGATTCCTGGAAGCCTCCTGCTTTCCTGGTATCTGGGACTTTCTAGTGGCTACTCCTAGTTTCCCCATTCCCCAGTGTTACACATATCTGTTCAATTTCCTGACTCTCTGTACTTCTTCCCTATCTCCTCCCACATTTGATCCTGTCCCCCTTTTCCCTCTCCTCCCTCTCCTCTCAGGGCCTCCCTCCTTCTACCTCCTATGATTATTTTGTTCCCCCTTCTAAGTAGGACTGAATAATCCACATTTTGGTCTTCCTTCTTGAGCTTATGGTCTGAGAGTTGTATCATGGGTATTTCAAGCTTTTTGCCTAATATCCACTTATCAGTGAGTACATACCATTTTTGTGACTGGGTTACCTTACTTAGGATGATATTTTCTAGTTCCATCCATTTGCCTGTGAATTTCATGAAGACATTGTTTTTAGTAGTACTCCATTGTGTAAATGTATCACATTTTCTGTATTCTTTCCTCTGTTGAGGGACATCTGGGTTGTTTCCAGCTTCTGGATACTATAAATAAGGCTGCTATGAACATAGTGGAGCATGTGTCCTTGTTATATGTTGGCATCTTTTGGGTATTTCTTAAACAATTCCATCAACTAGCAAACAAGCATTCAAATGTGGGGCCATTCAAACCACAATAGTATCCATGTCACAAATCCAGAGCAGGGATTCCACGTTCCTTGTCATGATGGTTATGGATTCTCTTATCCTCTAGAAATGTATCACATCTGACTATAGGAAAGGTTTTACTAATGGAAAGATTACATCCATTGTTTTTAGCTCAGTTTTCTTGGCTCTAGTCTAATTTTTCTTAAACCCATGGAATATTGTACTGCAGCCCCACAAAAAGTTACTTTTAAAGAAATTATAGTGTAAATGCTAGAAACCTATCAGGTTTTAAGTCATTCTTCTAACTATGTAAGTCAACTAAGCAATTTTAATATATACAATTTTTGTCATTCGGTTGGGTTTCTTCAACTCTTCAGAGCATATATTTTGGGGAAAGCTCAAAATTAGAACCCATCTTCTTCATCTAGAAAGGCATAGAATGTGACTTATGTTAGGACACTGTATTGCAAATGAGTAAGACTGAAAGCACAGAGGTAAAAGCTAACAAAAGGAAGCAAGAGAGGGCCAGAATTGCAGAAATTACCATGTGTCAAGGGCAATCATTGGAAAATGATTCATGAAGCCTTCAAAGTAGACAAATGGCCCATGTATGTCATTACCCTAAAAGCAGCTATTTCCCCTTATGATAGCTTTGAGACAGAGGTAGGAGGCAGTAGAGGCTGTTAGCAATTACTGATTTTATTCTGTAATACCTGTGTGATTACAGCAATATAAGAAAAACATAGTTGCAGCTAAAATTCAGTTTTTGTGCTATTTCCTTTCAGCAACTGTTGGCTGAGGAACCAGCACTGAGTTTCCCTCCAGCTAGATTCTCACTGCACTCACATCAGTCGTGAATTAAAACTCTGCTTCAAAGTTCTCTATATTTATGGATCTGGTATGTCTGAAATATTGTTTGCCATGAATGTGTCCATTTATTCTGGAGATTTCCTCAGACATCACACTTTGAATGGAGGAAATAACTTCTCTTCTGAGGGCTAGGGTGTTCTGTGACAGGGAAAGATAACTGAAATTTATAGTGGTATTATATCAAAGAGGTACATTTATTCTCTTATATGAATCGTATCATATATTTCTCATTGAACATTTCCATTGCATTTTAAGTATATTTTTGTATGTTTAAATATGAAATATTAAACGTATTATACACTTCATAAATTTGTGGTCAGAGACCCCATAGTTCTACTCTCCTGTGTTTCACCAGGTTGTTGACCTCACATGAAGCTACAGAACACAGAGCTGGAAAGCATCATGACATCCAGCATGCACATCACAGGCAAACAAACTAGACAGTGATCTTCTCAAGATCCCAAGTTAGTTAACTGAAAATGTAGGGTAAAATCTTAGCTCTTCAGTGGTCCTTGTTTTAACTCAGTAACCAGAGCCTCAATCTCATGTTGATGAAACCAAAAGTACTCTCAGCTTCTAGTTTCAAAGAGCCAGTACAACAAAGCTGCTTCTCTGGAGGAGTAGAATCATGTACTTATCATTCCATCACCACAACCTGTTGCCTTAGCTGAGTCCTTGGTGTCATTAAAAGCTTCCTTCCAAGACCCTACTCATGAAATAAGGGCTTCACAAATGGACAGTAAAGTGCGAAGACTGTGGCCCTGATCAACTTCTTCCATGTTCACAAATAGTTCTAAACCAGGAACTTGGCAAATTGGAGAAGGGAGGAATAAACGTCAGAGCACAGTAGTTCATAAGTAGTTTTATGCCAAGAAAAGTGAAGGGAGGCTGTCTGCTCCTAACCCGACTCCAAGTGCATTCAGCTCCTAGAAAAACGTGCTCACTCACGGAGCTGTTTCTCAAATCCTTAACTCCATGTCTCTTGGGGTGATTTGCTTTGCAGGGTGGGGCAAGCTTCTCTTTTCTTGCCAAAGGAATTTATTTACAACAAACAGCATAGTCAGTCAAGTCAAATAAGACTCAATAACAGTGCAGAGAAAGAAAAAATAACATGAAGTTGAGTGGGTAGGAAGGATGGCATGAGAGGAGTTTGGGAAGAGGAAATACTAGGATCAAAATAAATTGTATAATTTTAAAATAAAATTTGAAAAAAAATGACATTTGAGTAAAGCAGTACAGACTGTATTAGAGGCTAGGGACTCAAATACAACAGAAGTGTAGGCTAGTGGAACAGGCGGCTCTATACAATGAGATAAACTGGATAGATAATTAGAACCAAAGGAGTTGAGTGACATACAAACCAACTAGACTCAATTGAACTGAACACACCACACATACTAGCAGAATACACAGTTTTTTTTCAGTTACATATGAGATATTGCCTGGGAAAGAGTATGTAAACTCCAGCATAAATCAGGGTCTGATACCTTAAAAAAGATATAAACAACACAGGCATATCCCTTATCACAATGAAATAGAATAATTGAATGTCAAGAGGAAAAGTGAGAAACTCATAGATACATAAATTTAAAACATACATTACCAGAAACCAATGAGTCAAAATAGAAATCAAACAGGCAGTCAAATTTATTTGAAATGAATGAGAACAAAAATACGACATATACAAAATCTGGATTATGGAAAGCATTGTTCAGAAGTAAATGAGGACACACATGTTATATCAAGGGAAAAGACCAGATAATCACCTACAGAAATGCATGTGCATTAGTCTCGGAGTCCAGCCGGCACACATTACCTACCTTAAGACAATAAAAAAGTAAAGCAAATTGGAAAATTGGAAAAGGGAGGAATAAAGGTCAGAGCATAGGCTGTGAAACTATAAAAGTAAAAGTTACAATCTTTGAAATAGAGGCTAGTTCTTTGAGAAGATCAATAAAATTGACAAACTGTTAGCTCAGTCTTTAGATCAAGAGACAAGAAAAAGATCTCAAACTCTCAGAGCCAGAGGTAAAGGAAGGTCTCTAACACTGAGTCTAGAGAAATAAAAAATGATGTTGGGGAATGCAATACCAGACATATCTTACGAAATTAGATGAGGCAAACAAACTGGAGTTAGAGATAAAGGAGGTTGTGAAAGTCAAGCTTTTCCTACAGTGTGGGTTTCACAAGAACAGGGCTTCTGGGGTCCCAGTGATATTAATAAACAGATTATCTTCTGGATTCATCAACTTCCCCCTACCTCTCATGTCTCTTCCCAGAACAAATTGCTATTAGTCTCCTAATTGGACCACTGAAATAGGAACCTATCTGAAATTCTGCTATAAGTCTTCTCTCTGTTTCTGACTTTGTGGTTATACATTTATTTTCTGAAAATACTTCTTGTCTTTAAAGATATTAAACTTCTGTCATACCTCACAGCCAAGTTAATACTGTACTTTGAGATCATTTAAGACTCTTTATTTGACCTACTTTCCTATTATATACTTAGTCTGTTAAGTATGACCTCTCTTCAAGAGAACATGAAACCAACCATACTATGCCTTGGATTTCTCATACAAACAGCTTTGAAAACCTAAGCTAAATTCATAGCTTTAATCTTCTGCTACATACTCTTCTATGTTCCTGGCCTAAAATAATGTGTGTGTGTGTGTGTGTGTGTGTGTGTGTGTGTGTGTGTGTGTGTGTGTTATGATAGTTGCAAGGTAAGTGTGCACAGTGAATCCATCAAACTGGACCACTCTATTGGTATAAAAGTTTATTGGGGACAAATTGCCAGGCTGTCTTACAAGAGTATAGAATAGCAGCTGGGCATAAAAGCAATCTGATTTTAGATGACAGCAGGGTGTGGTGGGATACATGAATTGATGCATGCTGTTCTGGTTAATTGGGAACTAGATAGATGAACTTTGCCTATTGGAGAAAGGAAATCAAGACTGCTGACAAACAGAAACCTGCCTCACAGGCTTCAGAGGAATGATAAGTTTAGATTATGCATACCCTGTAAGAATCCTTCTGTTTACCCAGTAAGAATCTGGCCTGGGCTTGGCCCAGGCTATCATCTGTATACAAGGTCAGCAGCACTGTCACTTTGGGGCCCACTTTGTGACCCAACTGTAATCATTTGCTGAAAGTAGCTAACAGGTTGGAAACAACATTAAACAAAATAAATATCCCATACATGTTGGAAACAGTGTGTAGCTATAGATGAATAAAGTCTGTATGAGGTTTTGAGTGCTATTCTGGCTCTGTTGGGAGTTGGTACAGTAACTTCTTCCCTTGTAGATCAGTAATCACAAACTGAAGACAGATGGAAGACACAGGGAGAGAGAGAAAATTCAAGCTTGGGCTTAGTCTTGGTCAAACTAATCCAATAGGAAGTTTCTGCTTTCATTTCTTAATGTGACATTGATGCTAATCTATCAACTACTTTGTAAGTAACTGACCCCTGTGCTAAGCAACAACCATCTTGAGGAGTTCCTCTGTCTTTTTACAAAAGAATTGTCCTAGATGGGCTTGTTGACTGTTTCCACCCTCTAGTGGAGAAGTGGGGGAAGTCATGGGACCCTCACCTGGTTATCTAGGTGGGATTATAATGTAGTTATGAAATGGTTATTCCTGGTTGTCAGCTTGACTATATCTGGAATGAACTGCAATCCAGGATTGGAGGATACACCTGTGATCCAGATCTTGAGGCTGGAAGACAGAAGTTTCTATTTTTTTTCTTTCTTTATTTAAATCAAATGGTTATTTTTACTTATTCACACAGGGGTTATAAACACAAAAAGGCAGGATGTGGGGAAGGGGATGACACCGGAGCGTAGGTGTTCAGGGGGAGTACAGATATCTTTCAGAACAGGGTATTGGCTAGGTGAAGGTTCAGGGGACAGGTCACTATGACTCTGCCTATGATTCATTTGTCCTTATCTAAGTTGGTAATATCCACCGAGGCTACCTATTTACAAGGTCTATGACTACTCAGGCTGGTAAATTTCCACAAAAGCTTCCTGTTTACAATAGCTTATAGCCATTTGTTTCAGTGTTTTTTCCACAGAGACCCAAGACTTTGTGTTAGCATGTATGTATGTATGTCAGGCCTATTGCTGATTTTAGGCCTATGGCTGATTGTAGGCCTTCAGTGTATAAGCAGGGCTGCCCCTGACATCTCCTCCCTTCTCTAAGTATAGAAGGGCCATGGCGATTCTAATCTTTCGAAGGTGGGGATAGAGGCCTGACCTCTAATAATTGAAGGGTACCTTGTAATGGCTCCGGTCCTCCTGTCGTTGTTCAGTGAGGCATGAGGGCCATATCCATCCCGATAAGACACAAGTTTCTGACCTGGATCTTGGTATGGAGATCTTGGGGCAGAATGGCTATGAAAAGCTTAGGCTCAGGCAAGGTAGTACATGCCTTTAATCTTAACCAGGAGATTGAGGCAAGGAGATCTCTGGGTTCAAGATCATCCTAGGACAAAGTAAGTCCCAGATCCAGGTGTGGTGGTACACACCTTTAATCTGGGCAACACTTTCTGCTGGAGGCCTACATAAGGAAATTGGAATAAGGAAGAGTCACTCTTTTTCAACTGCTTGCACTTACTTGCTAGCACATCTGTTGGAACCTACTTCTACACAAGACCAGCTTAAATGAGTAGCCTTGTGGGATGGAGCAACTACTAGATTCTTGGACTTCCCATCCATAGCTGTCCATTGTTGTGTTTGTTGGGCTACAGACTGTTAAGTCATCACAATAAACTCCTTTAATATATAAGGACATTCGATACATTCTGTGACTTCAGAAAACCCTGATGAATACACTGCACATGGCATTAGGGGAGGGGTTAGAGTATAGAGGGCAGGGAAGACTAGGGAAGGGAAGCTCCGTCTATGTGGCTACAAGGAAACCTACATCCCATTAGGTAAAGGTTTTTTCCAGGTGAAGCCTGTTGGAACGGAAGAAGCTCATACATCCTTATAAATAACCCTTTTTATATGCTCCGTAAGAAAAACTAACAAAATCACTGTTTCCTCAGAGTGAACTTTTACAGAATCATGCCTTTATCTGTCACTGGAGCTTTAGAAAAACAGGTATTTTTCATGTTTCCTACTGGAAAGAATTATATGAGAGTGATTGATTCTCATTTGTTTATTTATTTATTTATTTACTTACTCACTTATTTTTGAGATAGGCTCTCTGTATGTAGTCATTTCCCTAGAAAGCATCATATAGACCAGGATGGCCTTGAAATCACAGACATCTATTTGCCTCTGTTTCCCAAGTGCTGAAATTAAAGGTATATACCACCACTTCAGGTAGTGTCATACTTTTAAGGATAGACTGATCATCTTCTCAGGTCATCTTCCTAATTTATAGTGCTCAACTTCCTCCACTATTCTTAGAAAAAGATGAAACTTGTGACCAGAAGGCCCTACATTGGCCTCTGATAACTTCACCAGTTACCTCTTTCTTGCCACCCCTAACTTCTTATCCTTCTTATACTTCTGTAACAGTTTTGTGTCTAAATCATCAGCAAAAATATTTCAGAGAAAGCAACAGTAAGGAAACAATAAACCAGTTGAGAAACTGTGTCTGCTCCAGATTTCTTGACTCATGACATCAAGAACAGAAAAAGTGTTTCTCTCACACATGTTTTCTAAACAATCATATCCAGAGATTATGAAATTGACTGTACAGGGTCCTCAGATATGCCTCAAAGTATCCAAGTACTGCATCTGAGATGCTTCCCAAAGCTTCTCCACCAGCTGTGAATAATTTCTACAGATCATTGGGTAGTATATCTTTAGTGTTGGGAAAAAAGTTGTATTTTCAAGCCCTTCCATTGATCATCATCATTGGGGATACAGCAAAGAGTTGTTTTCCTCTATATCCATCCAACTCATATTTATAATATTCCTCTGACATATAGATGAAAGTTAGAATTTAATGAAACTCAGAACTGCTTTGTTTAATATTGAAAATAGTTTCATACTTTTGATTCATAATGAGGCTGGTTTTCAACTAGTATTTAAATATTTCTCCAACTAATATTGGTGCTACATAATGCCCTTCACCTTACTGAACACGAGCAGTTTTCTTTGTGTTTAGTTAAGTATATTATTTGCTCTGGTTAGGTTTTTGTAAATTTGACACAAGTCAAGAGTTATTTGTGAAGAGGAAACCTCAATTAATAAAATGCCATGGGTGAGCCTATAGGATTTTCTTGAATAATGATGGATGTGGGAACACCCAGCTCCAGGTCTGCAGTTCCATTTGAGCAGGTGGCCCTAAGTTTTATAAGAAAAGAGGCAGTTTTCTTCGAAAGACTATTTCTTCCAAATATCTCAGCATTTGTTAGTTGCCTGTAGTTCTTTGTGTAGACTGATGCATTATAAGCTCCCCTAGATACCCTGTTAACATGTCTACTGTAGCTCTTGTTCATACCTGAAAACATGTATATCTATGTAACATTATACAGATTCAGCAAATAATATTTAAATATTTATAAATATATGTATGTATATTTACCTCTATATAATGTATTCATAACTTGTTCATATAAATATAAATAAAACATAGTATATGTGTATTTATGTATATATATGCATACACACACACACACAGAGGGAGAGAGAGAGAGAGAGAGCCTATGAACTTGGAAGAAAACAGGGCATATATAGGAGGCCTTGGGGGAGTAGAAAGGAATGGGAAACAATGTAATTATATTATAATATCAAAAAAAAAAAAAAACAAGTAAAAAACAAGAGAGGGCAGACTAAACAAGCCAGGAAGAACAAGCCAATAAGTTGTTTTCCTCCATGGCTTCTGCATCTGTTCCTGCCTCAAGGTTCCTACACTGATATACTTCATGATAGACTATGATTTGTAAAAGTATAAAATGAAATAAGCCTTTTTCTCTCTAAATTCTCTCTCTCTCTCTTCTCTCTCTCTCTCTCTCTCTCTCTCTCTCTCTTTCTTTCTTCCATGATATTTCATCACAGAAATAGAAGCCCTAACTAAGACACTATTCTTCACTCTTCTATGTTACCTGGTTGATTCTACAGCTCTAGAATTAGAAAACAATGGGCTCCTGGTTTACCACTGCTCTGTGGCCTTTGCTATTCTTTGTCTGTTCTAGAAACTGCAGATGATGTTGACACACTTAAAATCTCCCTCCATGTGTTTATGGCACAGTTTTTAACTAGGTATTAATTTCTTGCGAAACTATTTTATTATTTCTAAGACTGAAGGGTCACAGGGGATGCTTTCTTTTAGCTAAAACAACTGTGAACCCTTAGCTGCTACTGATGATATATTAAGGGGACTTCTGGGGACTCATAGCCTAGTTTCTGTTCTGGGTTGTAGCTGCATTGATGCTGCTTGTTTAGTGAAAGCTCCCAAACTGTACACCTTACTCTTTATTCAGTCTTCAGAATGTGTATTATGCATGTACAGTATAGTCTTTTTAAAGTAAAGTCTGCCCCAACATACAGACTTAAAAACTATCAATATTTCAAAAATATTTTAATGAATACTCTATAAAATTTAATCTATCTTTTGTTTTATGAAAATAATAGCAAAAGGACTAGAAAGATGGCTCAGCAGCTAAGAGTTCATACTGCTCTTACAGGAGCCCTAAATCCTGTTTCCAGCAAACACTTTTGACAACTTACAACACTCTATAATCCGAGGCCAGAGGCTCCTACTGCCTCTTCTGGTTTCCATGGGCAGGTACTTATATGTACATACCCACACAGACACATACAAATGTATGTATATATAAGTAAGTACATATAAATATATGTAAATACACATAATTCAAAATCAAACTTTTAAAATAATAATAGTAACACATGACCAATCCTAAAAGTATCTTAATTTGTTTCTGAGATCTGACCACACATTAGGAAGCACAGCAGTCACTTTCGGGCCCCTTGAGTTGTGTACAATGAGCTCTAGAGGTAAAAACTCCACTCCTGCTATTCTTGTGGTTCTTCTTTCTTCAATTCACTATTGCCATCCATAGCCTAGCAATTCCCTAACTTTACCAGAAAAATCATGTTGCTTTTCTGCTGTGACTTAGTTTTAGTGAAATCATTAATTGTTATGGTTCCATGTTCCAGTTATATGGGTGCCAAACTTTTAATAATGTCTTTTAAATTACAGCTTGTAATAAATGTTAACTTTTCACATTTACAGAATGTACACATTAGAGGATCGTGGATCATTTTTGCCCTTTTCTTTCTGCATATTCTTCTAGAATTGCTTAGTATAAAAATGTAAGGAATGATAATTCCTAGAAATCTAGAATTGCCTTGTTTATCAAGGTCTATCTATTTATTCAAAAGGCTAAATGATTAATACTTCAAGGAAGTGTAGATAACCAATCATAGTGCTGGTTAATTTATACAAATCTTTATGTCTTAAGGATGATTAAGTAAATCTCTGTCTAGACATATGTAATTACCATAGGGATTTTCATCATTAAATTAAATATATCTTGATCATGGTACAAAGTGGTATTTACATACACACTCAGCCACTGTAGAAAGGATAGAAGGGATGTCTAATTTTAGGAGGATCTGCGATCCCTTTGTCTTTGAGGGGAATGACAATGAAATGGCCCAGGCTTCTTTACATTCCTTCTTTATTTCTCTCCATGTAGAAGCAAAGTATCTGTTGTTATTTGAAAAATATCTGAAAGCCATTGATTCATACTGTTTAAAAAGATCATTAATTAAACATCCCAAGCACTGGGGGTTAATTTTCCTTTACTTTGACTCTGTAAAGCAAGGCAGTTCTCCCAGGTCAGTGTATTAGCTCAGCAGTTGCACTTTCCCTTGGGTGACTTTCAGCAAATATTTTGATCTGCATACTAAGCCTCAGTCCCCGATTGGTTTTATCAGTGCTAAAGTCAATATGTGATCAGCATCAGTCTACTTCCATCTCTTATTTTTGAAATAATTCTAGATTCAGGACAGGAAAAAAAAGCCTGTTTTGTTGGTTTTTCCTACACTCAGTAACATCACTGTCTCCATCTTTTCTTGACTCTTGTTGAGATTTTTTGACAGCTGCCATCATGACACAGTATACCTAAAAGACCCTTGCCCTTTACATGCTCTTTGAATGAGACCAGATTGTCAGAATGGCCGTGGCTATTCTGAGCACTAAGAGAAGGGAACATGCATACACTAGCATTCAGTTCTTACATTACCAACCCTTATAAATGAACATATCAAGGCAGATTCACTTAATTTAACACACTTAAACCAAAGCAAAAGTTTATTAAGCATTACATGTTAATAGGGAAACTTTTCTGTTGCTATTTCTTTCTGTAATGTCATAGCAGAAGTTCCCTCTTTCTTTGTTTAAAAATATTAATTCCATATATTTATTTGTTGGGGAAGGGTTGGTGTGCTATCCTGTAGGTTAGAGAATCTTGAGGGAGTTGATTCTTTTGTTCCATCATGTGGATCCTGGGGATCAAATAACATCCTCAGGCTTGGCAGCAAGCACTTCTATCCACACTCATCTGGGTCATCGACACACTCACACATACACATACTGAACTGCTTAAATGTTGTATTGTGTAATAAAACTGACAGTTATTTCTCTCAGCTGAAACAATCACAACAGCCATGGACCATTAACAATTGGTGATGTTGGTGGGAACTTCTTGGGACTTGATAATCTACTGTTAATCCTGGATGGTGGTTACATGGTGTTTTAAATTTAGTGACATTGTACCAAGTGGTACAACTTAAGAGTTTGTTCACTTTGTGGTGGGTATGCCAACTCAAAAGAAGCTTATGTTCAGAAGTCAATCAGAAATAAGAGGAAGTAGGCAATACTTGATGTAGCATTTTAGATCTGTTTAATCCTCACACTGGAGAAGAACAGCATTGAGAAGTCTTACATTCTTACAGCATTTACAACTTCTGTCCCATTGTCACATGACCCCTCTACACAAATGAAAACTTAACATCTTATGAAAATATTAAAAAGTAATTGCAAATGCTGTCATATTATTTGACACCTCGTGTACTAGCTTGACTTCTATTGCTGTAATAAAACACAAAGGCAGAAAGCAACCTGGAGAGGAAACAGTTGCTTTGACTTACACATTATGATCATTGAGGGGAGCCAAGGCAGGAACTCAATCACGGCAGGAAACCGGAAGAGAGACATGGATGAATGCTGCTCACTCAGCTTGCTGTTTTATGGCCCAAGACCAACTGCCCATGAGTATCACTCCCTCAAGTATTAATAATTGTTAACAATGACCCACAGCTTAGACAAAAGGTCAGTTTAATTGAGGCATTTTCTTACTTGAAGTTCTCTCTGTTTTATCAAGCAGACAAAACCTAACCAGCATGACCTCTAAAAGTATTTGTCAAAAATGATAAACTAGAGTTAGGCAGACGGTTCAATGGGTAAAGGCAATTGATGCTAAGACCAAAGACCTGTGTATTTGCATGCTGTTCAGGCTCCCCTTCCAAAACCTCTAGCTACATGATTTTCTTGTGATCACAACCATCACAACTAGTGGATCTGGAGAAGGGTAGTGAGTCTGTAGGTGGGACATAAAGGACTTGAGAGGTGGTGGTGAACAAGGGGAGACGTGAACAGGGTGAGAGGTGAGAACAGGCCCTGGGAAGGGAGCTTTAGTGAGATGGCTCTTTTTCATTGGAGGAACAAATGCTATTTAAACCTTTGGAGGTTGAGTAGAGGGCATCAGAATGAGTGTACATCAGTGGCTGAGGGCAGGGTTGCTGGGGTCCCTCATTAACATAAGGAAGAATTCCAGGTGCTGTTGGACATGACCTTAAAAGGGAAGAGGAAGTTTAAACTGGCTACCCTGGCTATGTGAACTTCTCTGGAGGAGCTACAGAGCTACATGTGCTGGGACACGCAGGCATGGGGCGGGAGTTATCGATCCTATTCCTGCAGATCTCAAGATGAGATTTCTGGGGTTTAGAGATGCCTTGACCTCACTTTTACTGCAGGCCTGCTCTCCATGGTTCCACAGCTCCCCAGGCCCACATCTGCAGACTATCATTCTGTCTGTTTTGCAATTTGTAGCAGTGTGCATGAAAGCTAAGTAGGCCATCAAACCTTCTGGGTCCCAGGGCCCCAGAGCTGGATCCTAGAAACTTGCTTGTAACAGACAGGAAATTGGAGTTATCAAGGTATCATCAAAATCCCCATTATCAGAACTTTATACACTTTATCTAATCCTATACCTCTTACTGTTTGATTTATTAGTCCACATTTGTGAGCCTTCGTGGTTGAGACTGATAGCCTCACAGGAAGAATATATAAATGAAAGCCATGTTCAGATCAATCATAAGGACATTTCTTAGAGTAAATTTTAAACATCAATTTTTCCTAGTCTGCTTCCTTTATGCCCCATGAGATTAAAGTCATGCTCCAGACTTAGTTACTCTCTCTTTTTTTTCTTGAGAATTTGCAAGAAATTATGCAGCAACATGCTGTTTTATACTTTTAAAAATATAATGGACAATAGAACATAAAAATGTCCTGTTAAGACAAAAAGGACTTATCCAGTGGCAAGTAATACAAACTCAACTTGACCTCGTTTAAGGAAGTAAGTGACATAACACCGTAGAAAGAGACTTAATGGCTTTATTAACAGGAAAAGCAGGGGTTCTATTTACACAAATGTCAAGGACCCAGCACGTTCCACTAATTGGCCTCCTAGTATGTACATTCTGACCCCTGAACACACGCTTCTTTCCACAGGCACAATTTGTTTTCTGATGTTTGTTTAGTGTAGTTTAGTTCATCATTTACACCGATTACCTTTTATATCTTTACACAGTTATATAAAAATCTCAGAATTGTTCAAAGTTGAAACTATTAAGTAAGAGTGCTTTGCTTAATAGGTGATATACATTTTCATCAAGATTATCATATTAATAACTATATTTCCAGGCTCATGATGCTGTAAGTACATAGTCACCTACTCTTATAATTTAGAGAAATATAAAATGATATTTATTTCTCATAAGACTTGCCAATATAAAATGTAGAAAATGTTCTGTCACCTTCAGGTGTTCCTAGGCCATATGTATTTTCTGCTGTGACAACTGTTATTTTACTCAGGACCCTGTTTTCATCAAACTGTTACTTTTATTACTTAGTAAAACTATTGAATATTTTATTATTTAATCTAGTGTCTATATGTGTATGCTTGGCATTATTGGCCACTTAATGTTTCATATTGGTGGCAGTAAAAGGTTTTGGTGATAGGTATATTTTTCCATTAATTAATTAATTAATTAATTAACTAATTAATATCCTGAAAACTGCCCTTCTTCTGGTCCCCCTCACATAATCCCTCCATCCATCCCTCCTCCCTTTCTCTTTGGGAGGTCCCAATGGGTATCCCCCCACCGTGGCAATGAAGTCTTTGCAGAATTTGGCACATACTCTCCCACTGAGGCCAAATGAGGTAGCCTAGTTAGGGGAACAGATTCCACAGACAAGTAACAGCTTTTGGGACACCCCTTGCTCCAGATGTTGGGGGACCCATATGAAGACTGAGCTGTATGTCTGGTACATATATGCTGAGGGTGTTGATCCAGTCTGTGTTTGGTCCTTGGTTGGTGACTCAGTCTGTGAAAGCCCCCCAATGGGTTCAGATTAGTTTAAACTGTGAACACACCGTTGCTCATCCTACGGAAGACCTTTCAGGATCCTCTTCCTTATCCCCTTCAGGATCTGCTTCAGGATCCTCAATCCTCCCCCCAACTCTTTCATAAGAGTCCCTGAGCTCTATCTAATATTAGGTATATTTTTTATTTTAATAAAATTTAGATTTAATCAATGTAGCTTTGTGGCTTATAATTTTGGTTCACATGGTGTTTTTATTATCTATAGACATAGAATAATTTTTCTCTTTATTAAGAAGTTTACAGCTAGCTTACTTTAGATCTGTGATCCAATGAGAATCCCTGAGTATGACTGAAGTCAATTGCTTATTCCGATATTGTTTAAATTGATCATAAGTTTTCTATTAGTTTAAAGAGTTATAATTATTGAGCACTGATTTTCTATGATAGTTAAGTTTTAAAGTTCCAAGCCAATAAATATTTTCTCATAGAACAAATTATTTCACAGTTTGCACTGAAATTAACTTGTTGGTTTTTACACTCTACTATCACAGAATGATGGGTACCATATTTACCCTTCTAGCAAGCACAAATACAAAACCCAACAAAATAACTAGATCAATAGTTTTGAGATTTTCAAGACAAGGTGGAAGGTAATCACTGAGGAACAGGAAGTAAACGAGGCTGATTCTACATCACTGTAGCTTATTGTCTGGCTGTTCCACGTCACAGAGGAGGAGTACCAGCTCAGGCTGGAAGACTTCCTCAGAAGAAGTAGGAGCAGGGATCCTAAAAATCCACAACAGCTCTTCATGGCCATTCAACAACACTGTCATGTCTCTACTTAACCAAGCTCAACACAAGAGCTCCACCCAAGGAGTGAAACTACATTACAGAACAAAATCAAACTGATGAGACAATATACTACTGTGGTGGATAATATGGAGCATTATAATGTCATATTTAAATATTATAATGATGCAATGCTGAACTGTCATGACTGAAGAAGTGTTGATGTCACAATTCAGCATGGTAATGTCATAAGGTTTCATGTGATGACACAATGTACTACTGTGGTGGAAAACTGGAACACAGTAACATTATGATTCAATATTGTGATGGCACAATTTAGCATTATCATGAGAAAATGGGCCAGTGTAATATCACAATGGAGGATGGTGATGTCATAATCTAGCACTATGTTGGCATAGTCAGCATCATAATAAAACAATATAGCATTGTGTTGACACAACATAGAGTTGTGATATCACATTGGAGCATTGTGATATCACAGCATAGCTTGTGATGTTGAAATAAAGAATTGTAATGTCACAGTACAACATTTTTATGATACAATAAGGCCTTGTGCTATTGCAGTTCAGTATTGTAATATCAGAATACAGCATTGCTATGACATGGTAGAGCAATGTGATGTGGCAGTATAGCTCTCTATAGTAAGATAGAACATTCTGAAGATACAATGCAATGTTATAATATGATAAAGCATGGTGATGTCATAGTTGAGTATTGTAATGACACAATGCTGCACTATGATGACAAAATATACTATTGTGCTAACATAATATGTTATCACAGTGTACTAGTGTGGTGTGAAAATGCAGCATGTGATTATATTATGGACAGCTGAGCATTATGATGATATTTTAATGGCATAATGAAGCATCCTGATCACACAGTGAAGTGTTACAATGGCATAAAGGAACGTTTTGAGGTCACAGTGTATATAGCCTATTATTAAACATAATAATCTCTGTTTATTGGATACAGCTTTTGTGTTGCTTAGCTATGCTCCCTTTAGCCCTATTTTCTTCAGGATTTTTAATAATAAGAATGTGTTGAATACACAAGATCTGTGCAAGCTCAAGCTACAAAAATCTCAGCATAAAGGTGGAAAGAAGAACACATAATCCCACCATTGGATGAGGGGCTATTGGCACTTGATGGCTGTTGAGATAGGAGGAGCCTATTGATATGAACTGTGGTAGGTGGGCCACATGACAGAGCAAACCCTATCCACAAAGACTAGTTGGACAACATGGACTGAACATGATGAAGATACAAAAAGAAGAAAAAAAAAGCAGATGGGTAGGGAAGGAGGGAGGGAGGATGGAACATATGGATATTTGAGGAGTTGGGTGGAAGGTGAATATGTTCAACATATAATTATGGAATTCTCAAAGAATAAAAATATTTTTAAAGATGTGTTAACTTAAAAAAAAGAACAAGAAAGTTTATATTTATACAAAAATGTCGAAGACCTAAGAATATATAATTTATATAGGGTAGCAGTTTATGAGAAAGGCAGATAAACACACTTACACACACACACACACACACACACACACACACACACACACACACACGGGGAGAGAACAGAAAACTGCAGCCTAATAATAGAGAAAAATCAACTGGCATCAGTCCAGAACTGAACACATTTCATTATTAACACCGCTGATAGAAACAGTTCTTGTAGTTACATTTTACAGGTTCACAAAGCTGAAGGAAAGACTGAGCTTGGTGACCAGAGACAGGGAAACACAAAACAGATCTCAAGCAGAATCTTAGACTGAACTTTGTGATCAGAAATGAAAAATACTCCAGATGGATTGATAGCTGATTAAATAACATAGCCAAAGTTATTGAACTTGAAGATACAGCTTTAGAAGATGTAAAATATGAAACTGAGCAGGATAAAAAATAAACTAGTCATGAAGTAAATGGTGAGCTATGGGGCTACTTCAATCAAGTAACCTAATTAGCATCCAAAAGGAAAAAGAAGATCAGTAAATAAGAGTCAGCTCAAACAATTGTAAATAAAAATTTACAAGTATCAAGAAAGGTATTATACAAAGTTTGACAAACCAAAAGGCCAAAGAAGACAGTTTTAAAAGTTGACCTTACTTTACTGTGATCTACTCTATAAATCAGGACAAAATCCAGACAAGAAAGGACACACTCCATATTATAAGAATAAAATCAGATTACTCACCAGAAGCACCACAAATCTATAGGTCTTACAAGATATTAGAGAAAAATAATGTTATTAGAATCTATTCCCATCAAGGGACATTGAAGGTCAGAAAGGAAGAATTACAAAGAACATGAAAATTGGGAAAGATGAGTATGTTATTGTTTGTCTGTAGTGAGGTGAAACCTGTATGACCAAACTGATTCAAATCTGTACTATCTGTGGTCTGCTCATTGCATGCCAATTATATTTCAATAAATCTATTAGTTAATCTTTTGCTTTAGAATTTCTGCACATAATTCTTTTGAGGTTATATCATCACGATGTTCTGTTGTCCCACAGCTATGCATCATTTTGCCATCAAATACTCCACTGTCATCAGAATGCTGCATTTTAGAGTCACATGGTCATGTCTCATTGTTATCCCTACTGGAGTTTAATCTTGAATTCTACTGATACATGGTGACATGTAGAAAGATCTGGTATTTAATGACCTTGACTCTATTCTTTGTGTGCCTTGTTTATTTCTGAACTAGTCTAATTGTATCAGATTGTGGTTTTACCATTTTCTATGTCTTGAATCTTGAATTTTTGTGTTCATACATTTAATTTCAAAATTGCCCTAGCTAACTGTACTAAATCTAAATGAAACCAAAAAAGGAAACACCCTCTCCCCAAACAATAACATTCAGT
Source organism: Mastomys natalensis (assembly GCA_021653895.1). Taxonomy (NCBI): domain Eukaryota; kingdom Metazoa; phylum Chordata; class Mammalia; order Rodentia; family Muridae; genus Mastomys; species Mastomys natalensis. The sequence continues at coordinate 1,105,506 of JAJTUV010000361.1, read as the reverse complement.
TTTCAATAACATCTAGTTACTATACAATAATGTCTATTCAAAGTATAGGATCTCTGGATGATGAGATTCAACCATGGCTTCTTATAATCTTCTGCACTGTGATTGACTTGCACAAGTACAGTTAAGGGAAAGATTGTGCACTATTCATTTAGAAATAGAAGAATCAGTAATGGTGAGAGCAGGTTTCATCCTAGACCTCACTTCCTTCCCAGATGGGCAGATACAGCAATATCTCCTCAATCTGAATATAATCCAAGATTTTCCCTCTGTCAAACTAGGTGCTGAGGGGTTAGCCCACTATATCACATATCTCTCCTCGATGCCTTCAATGTAGTACTTATAAATCACCCCAGAGGGCTGGAGAGATGGCTCAGCCGTTAAAGGCTAGGCTCACAACCAAAAATAAATCACCCCAGAAAGATTTCCACATTAATGACTATTAATTCAGCAAGTCAATTGCTGCCCATGTCAGATTTTATGGCTTAAAATTAACAGATATTACACAACCTGAAAGAGGGTGGTGGATCCCAGATGTACTTGACAACCCAATTTTTGTAAAGCTCCCAGCAGCTCACTCTCACAGACTCAGTTAGCTAGTAATCAAGGTCAGAATTCTTACCAATAAAAACTCTTTATTGAGTCAGTATCTGAAACCCCACTTCTAAACAATTAGCTTCTGACTTCTACCCTGTCATCCATTTTCAACTGAAAGGCCTATGTTGATTTTTCCAAATAGCAATAAAAAAATCAAAAACAAGGATTGTAGAGGACTTTTCAGTCCTCCACCTTCAAATTTCATCCTAGTTTTAAGAAAACACACTTTAATGTAAGGAATTATGCTGACATAGCATAAGGACCACAAAGTACTTGGTATATGAGGAGTCCTGGAGATCTAGTGCTCTGACTCTCTGACTCATTATTACAAATCTTCCTAATTCCAATTGTATTTCTCATTTTTTCCATGTTAAATTGCTTGTATTTATCTTAAATGGAGAATTTAAGTCAGTCTACAGTGGGGAATTTAAAGTTTCTAATCATTTAAAAAACCATTTCTAATGGTTCGATTACCTACTTCTACCAGTCACTGGTATTTTGTTTGTTTATTTGTTGCATTGTATTAATTACTATATGTTTTTAGATAGTCTAACATGGACTGAATTTTAGCCTTTACCCTTTATTATATCTGGAAGTAAGATTATAACATGTCTATCACATTATGTTTTTCTACCAATCTCATAAATTTCTATGGTGGGTGACATGTAGTCTAGTTGGGTTAATGTACATTGTAAGATCTTCTTTGCACCATATTTTTGTGGTAAAATTTATAGTTCTATCAATGACAATGAAAGATAAATGGAAATAAACTACATTAAGAGAAGTATTAAGCAAGTTATTAGCATATACATATATTACACAGGCAGGGCAGGCTTTAAGAATCCAAACTCCAATGAGATCATAAGAACTGTTCTGCTTCCTATTATTAGGAGACAAATTATGGGGAGGAAAATTTACAGTCTTAGGCTTACGTGATCCCAGCTTACTGATCTCCAACAATAGTGCCATGTAATATTTAGACACTAAAATCCTTCATGGAAAAATCAGTAGTCTTGTTTTGTAACATTTGGCCAAGATTTTAGCTTCTTGTCTTGACACAGTTTAGTAACACTAATCATGTTTGTGAAATACAGTTGGCAGCCTTATCATCAAGGGCAGTTTTCAGAGAAAGTTCTGCCTGTTAACTAGAAAAGTGTCGAAAAATCTTTAGTAGATGAAACAGTGAACGCCTATGATCAGAAGTGTACAAAAGCTTTGAAAGCAACCAAATCCATGTTTGACATTGCCTGATGCAAACCAGCCATTCCCCTGTTTTACCACATTGGCAATCTCCTTCCTCACCGCCTTCATTTAATAAGAAAGCCATCAGATAAATTCAAGTCAACACATTCTCAAAACATCAAAGCATCTTCATTTATCTTTTCCTGTCTTTGCTTAGAGAAAAATCATGCTTAAAATATTAATAAGTTACAGAACAGTGGTGGTATATGCCTTTAATCCTAACACTTGGTAGGGAGAGGCAGGTGGGTGTCCCTGAGTTAGAGAACAACTGGTCCACAAAGTGTGTTCCAGGATAGCCAGGGCTATCCAAAGAACCCTGTCTCAACAACCTCCACTATATATATATATATATATATATATATATATATATATATATATATATATATTATAATATATATGTTCATTTTGTGTTGGCCACCTACTGCTGGGTGTGAGGATGGAATATCATGAAACTCCCTGTTGGGGAGAGGGATTAATTTTTCCTTTGTAAGCAGTTATCAGTTGGAGATAGCATCTAGGATAGGGATGGAGGCTGTGTCCACTTCCCCCTTTCATCACTCAGACCCCATCTGTCTTAGATGGGGGTTTTGTTTGTTTATTTTAGATATTAGGCTCCTATCTGATGTGCAGTTGGTAAAAATCTTTTCCTATTCTATAGGTAGCCTGTTGCTTTGTTTAAATGATGGTTCCCGTTGCCATATATATACACATATATAATGTATACATACATATATATAATGTATACATATATATATAATGTATATATATATGTTGATACATTGTTAGTAGGACTCTATTCTAGGTACTTAACATTTGTTAAGTCACTCAATCCTTTGAACAATTCTAGTGTATAATTCTTTTTTTTTTTTTCATTTTATAAAATTAGAAAAATGGGGCAAACAGATTGGAAAATTTGCTATGGACAGAAGTTATAAACAGCAAACCTGGGTTTCAGTCTCAGATCTAAAGGTTGCTATCATATGATTTTTCACTGTCTGTATGCAGCCTTTCTTTCCAAACAACTCCTCAGAGCTGTGAATATACATCAAAAAATGTAACTGTGAAAAAGGAGCCTTGCATATGTTCCTAATAACAAAACATGAATGCCTGTTTTGGGGTGGATCTGAAGGAAGAATTTTAATTCCTTTAAAAATGTCCATTAGCTCATTTGGTTTCAGAAAGACTCACCTGTTATCTGGAAGCCATCCTTCAGATACCACTTGTTTTGTTCTTTACTTTGTCAAACTTTATCAACTTTGATGCAATTAATCTTTTGAAAGCATACAATGTGCTACTTCCATAAGTATAGGCAGAAATTGTTTTCCATAACCACTCACCGAAGAGAGTTCTTCAGGAGGTGACTGGCCCCTTCCTGATGTTTTAGGGCACAGTCATTTAAGGGTCTCATACCTGAGGCTGAGTGGGAGGCATTTTCTTACCTCCAATGTCCACCTCAGGCAGAGGGATGGAGCTCACATCTCTGTCTCAGTAGGTAGAAACTGTTCCTCAGGGAGTAGGTTCTGTCTGTTCAATAAACATCAAAGCGATTCTCAGGCAGCCAGTCCTTCATCTCATCACAAGACAAATTCTTTCAGTTCTTCTCCAGTCATCCAAAGGGGTCCCTGGAACATCCAGAAAGCGATTTACTGCTGAATTAAGCAAGGCTGTAAATTCAAAGAGCAGACTTTACCATAAAGGTTTATAGCCTTGCAAATCAATGTAAACAATTTACTTCAAAGGCCTCTGCCTGGGTTGAATTTTAAGGTTGAAATAGGTTTCAATACTAACTTGTAAGGTTAAATAAAATTGTCCTGTAGATAATCCACCCAATCACATATTTCTGATTTTTTTTTAAATATTTGATCCCTTTTGAGATCTATCAAAACAAGTAGTTTAGTATCTAAGGAGAAAACCAACAAAAATTCCTAGTACTTGAAAGGAGGAACGGGGCATTGATATGTTTATAAATAATCAAATTAGAAACACTACATGTTTTACAGATGCACTTTGCATTCTTTTTTCTTAATTCAAAATGGATTTTCATACAGCATATTTTGACCACCATATTCCCTCTTCCAACTCTTTCCCACCACAAGAACACATACCCTTTTGTTGTTTCTCTTATAAGAAAATAGATTATCTAAAACATAAGTAAATAAAGAAAGAAAAAAAGGAGAGAAGATAAAAATAAACCAGATCAAGACAAGAAAATGTGGAAAAAAAAAAAGCAAAGCAAACAAAAAGCACAAGAAACGTAATACGGATGCAGAAACACATACATTAAAACATGTAGAAATCCCATAAAACCGCAAAATCGAAAACCGTGATATATAAGCAAAAGACCTGTAGGGTTTGACAAACTCCCTAGACAAAGCCTTGTGAGACATAAGAAACCCTCCTGCAATGCCATTGAGTTCATTTTGTGTTGGCCACCTCCTGCTGGGTGTGAGGATGGAATATCATGAAACTCCCTGTTGGGGAGAGGGATTAATTTTTCCTTTGTAAGCAGTTATCAGTTGGAGATAGCATCTAGGATAGGGATGGAGGCTGTGTCCACTTCCCCCTTTCATCACTCAGACCCCATCTGTCTTAGATGGGGGTTTTGTTTGTTTATTTTAGATATTAGGCTCCTATCTGATGTGCAGTTGGTAAAAATCTTTTCCTATTCTGTAGGTAGTCTGTTGCTTTGTTTAAATGATGGTGCCCGTTGCCATACAGAAACTTTTCAGTTTCATAAGGTCCCGTTTATTAATTGTTGAGCTTAGTGCCTGTTCTGGCAGTGTTCTGTTCAGAGTCTTTCCTGAGTTCAAGACTATTCCCTGATTTCTCCTCTTTCTGAATCAGGATATTCAGAGTTATTTAATTCTTTGATCCATTTAGAGTTCAGTTTCATTCAGGGAGATAGATATGGATCTTTTCACATTTTTTTATATGCAGCCATCCAGTTTGACCAGAATTATTTTGTGAAGATGCAGATTTTGCACTCTTAAATCAAGAGGGGACATTTTGTTTTTACTATTGTGTTCATGATTGATTGTGAAGAGTGTTAGAGGAAAACTCCTCTTTAAGAATTGATGATCTTGCTCCTTGGGTGAGAAGGATGCACTGCGTTAAATGATTACTAAGTTAGAAACGACAACATACTGGTTCAGAGATAGAACTAGACAGTAAGATTGTTAGAAAGTATTGCCCTTTTCCTTTCCTATCCTTAGGAACCTTCATTTCTCTGGGTAATGAGTAAACAACACATGGCATCTAATAGAACTACTCTTCTTCTTATGAGCATTTTCTGATATTATTCTACAGGGCACAGGAATTTTTTTCTTGTTTTGCAGAACTGATCCTAAGGTGCAGATTCTGAAAATGGAAACTCAGGATTTCACTAAACAGTATTGCATATCCTAGATTTAAAGCATGTTTCTTTAACAACATTTTACAAATAAAATAAAACAAAAATTAAAGTAGCCACTTTTTTCTGTGGTGGAGATGACCCCTATTCTCACTGACACGATGCCTACACATTCTTCACATAGGTTCTAACACTGAGCTACATTTCCAGTCTTGAAGTGATACCATAGTCAAGTTTTCAACAGAGTCTAGTATTCACAGTATAGATCAAATTTCATTCCACAACAGAATTAGATAAATGTGATATTTACATGTAGCAATGACTAAATGGAAATAGCTAACTTGTGGATTAACCTTTGATCTACACAATTCATAGTTCTGCAGGAATTTTGTTTAGCTACCAACACATTGCAATAATATTTGCCATTTTGAGGACACATTAAGATAATATAAAAGCAAAGATCTTTAAAATGATCATCAGCAAAAAGTGTTATAAAGCACGAGGAGACATATTAGAATGACATAGTATACATAGTTTTCCCATATACTTTAGTCAAAAATCCATAAATGTATTTTTACTGTTTATTGACAAATACATTTTAGCATTCTGATATTTCATGGTGACATGTATATAGCCTTGTCAAATTAATTATTCTATAGTCAAAAAATCCATGGTCTAAATCTAGTTTGCCACCAACAAGCTGTCTGTCTGAAATATCATATCTGGCTGACAGCCTGTGGAAAAGACTTTTGTTCTAAATTTTGTTTTAACATTGTGAGCATGATGCTTATGCAACTATTCAGTTGTAAATATTCATCAACAACGTATATTATATTCATTCTAGCTGGAAAGCTGCATTCTTAAACTTTCTATACAAAGGTTGACTATGTACCCAAGAATGTGAGAATTGAGCTTCTATAAATGGCCAATGTGACTTGATGATTAAATAAGTGTGAACAAATAGACTCGAGATCAATTGCTGTGCCACTGACCTATTAATTCTCATTTTATTGTCTTGTGTTAGCAAGTGAGTGAGTGTGAGTGATTGAGTGTGAGTGAGAGAGGGCATGTGTGCATATGTACATGGAAGCCAGGGGCAGATGTCGGCCATCTTCCTTAACTTCTCTTAACTTAATATTTGAAACAGGATCTCTTACTGAAGACTGTTAGAAGAAGACAAGAGAGGTAAGTACAAGATCTTTGGGAGGATAGCTTCTTGTTCCTGGGAGACATTGTGAGGAGAAATGATGGGAAGGCATAAGGGTGGGTATTGCGAGAGATATTTAAAACGGCGGCATTCAATCTGGCTTTTCTTAATCAGCCACCATGTTTCCAACTAGCCTAGGCCTGCAGCCACTCAGCTTGGAACATCAGAGACACCAGCCCTGCCACCCATGAGACGCCAGTGTGGGAGATGGCTCTGCCAATCTACCATGCTGTCTCCAGAATGCTTGGCTGAGCCCAGACCATCCTGCCATCCAAGTGTGCTCTATACAAATGAGACTCTAATCTTAGATTATCCAAAGGCTTTATATGTTTGGTAATGCTCAATAACAAGATACCCATACAATCAGAAGTGTAACCCAATACCAACCTAGATGTACCAACTACCTTTGACTGCTAGAGACACGTGCACATCTGCTTCCATGTTCCTCTCTCTCTCGTCCCTCTCCCTTAGCTCCTCCACTTCCTTCTCCTCTTCCTCTCCTTACTCCTCCCACCTTAACTCCTCCTACAGAGGAGTTTCTCAACATAAACAACAAAAGGAAGGAAAGGACCCCAGAATTCCATAAGACACCCAATACTGAATCCCTTTTGAGAACTTCCAGTCTCAGTGTCCTCCAATCCCAAAGGGCTAAAGCTATTAATTTTGCATTTTCCATATCTTAGTCTTTCTAGACATTCCATTCTTTCTTCCAGGGAACAAGCTCTCTGATCCCCTAGATTCCCACCATACCTCCTTGTATTTTGGGGTGGGGGCTCCATCCAAGATTTAAGAAGATGCTTAATCAAGGTCATACTCCTGACTGCAAATTCTGGCAAAGGACTCAGAATAAGCCTTGATCACCAGTAACTCTCAGGACCTCTTCCAATTGAGCATCATCACCACTACCAGTTAGGGTTAGCATGGTGAGAACTCTGAGTTAGCTCCCACCTTCACTTGGAATAAGATTAGTAAGTGATCTGGGCTCTGGTGAACTTGGTTCTTGAACCTCAGTTGGCTGAATGGAAAGTTCTCTATGGAGAACCAAAATGGAAACTTGAGTAGCCACTCTAAGGCAAACTAGAAACTCCCCCTCCTCCAATCCCTGATCATCTTCGAAAGGAGGAAAGATGAGAGAGGGTATATTCCTCATTCCATACACTTGGGAGAGGTCCATAGACATACACTCCTCTCCTCAATCCTTTTTCACACCATGGCCAGCTCTTGGGTCCTTGAACTGTGAATGGTTACGTCTATGGACAGCTGTACAAAGGAGAGATTTGCTTAATGTTGTCTAGTGTTTCTTGAGCTATTTTGAGCATGATCGAAAAACCTGAAGTAGTCTTGAAGACTTAACAAGGTTATTTTAAATCTGTGGTAGAAGATGCCTGAAAATCAAATGGAGGAAAGTCACAAGTGTGCAACAAGGGGGAGTTCTGTTTTGTGTAGGAAAGATTAGTGAAATACTGGCACACAAATGCACACCACACACACAACACACAACACACACACGACGAGAGAGAGACAGAGAGAGACAGAGACAGTGAGAGAGACAGAGAGACAGAGAAGAGAGACAGAGACAGGGACAGAGACAGAGAGAGACAGAGACAGGGACAGAAACAGACACAAACAGAGACAGAAAGACCACACCCAAGGGACTTTACCTGTTTTTCTGGAACTCATCTGTGTAATTCTCAGTTGTAAGAAAAAAGTGCCTTTCTCTACAAAACATGGCCCTTCCATTAGCCCAGGTTTCCCTCTGCCCCCTTGTGTATGCAAAGCTTTCTGCTGGCTTTGCATGAGATGCTGAGCTGTAGAGATACCCAGGCCGAGGAGGGAGTATGAACAATGGTGTTGGGTGCACTGGCTTTGAGATTGAAGGTAGGCCCAGCAGTGAAAGGCTTGCTTAATTTTTCAGGACAGTTTATGTTTCTTCTGCAGCAGTGCAAACACGCATCTATAGAGAAAACATATTTGGTGGTTTCAAGGCTGCCTTAAGAGTTTTGCCCAGTATGTGCAATTTGCATCGGCCCAGATCCAAGTAGGTGCTAGACAAGCTCCAGCAAGCAATAGCTGGAGGCAAAGAAGGAGCAGCCTGTTTGGTTGGGGGCTCCAGGTGAGACCTCCACTGGTCTTATTGGCTGATATTTCTGTTGGCATCTATCTCTAAAACTATTTTTCTCTGATTAAGGTACAACATTTTCTCCTTCCTTGTGACCTGCTTTTCTGCCCCATTGAACCCTGGGTACCCTTTCTATTTCTTTCTTTCTTTCTTTCTTTCTTTTCTTTCTTTCTTTCTTTCTTTCTTTCTTTCTTTCTTTCTTCCATCCTTCCTCCCTCCCTCCCTCCCTCCCTCCCTCCCTCCCTCCTTCTCTTCTTTCTCCTCTCTCTTCTCTTTCTTCTCTTTCTTTCTTTCTTTCTTTCAATTTCCCAGTTGCTGTGATGCAAACAGGCTAAGAAAAGTGAAAGTGAGCATTTTCTATTCCCTAGGTTATAGGAACAAATGGTAAATTATTCACTCAGCATGTTTATTATGTTTGCTTATGGTTTATAAAGTTAAGAAAAAAAGATCAAAGGAAACATTTACTCTAGAGGTTATTTTGATCAGGTTATCTTACAAAGACAAGCTAAAGTGGGAATTCATTGAGGACACATGAAATTACAGAGTCACAACAATAAGAACAAATAACCTAAACATGCCTTCCCTCCACCCCCATTGTTGTATTGTAACTGATGAGGAAGGAGAAGGTACCCATGCCCACATCAGTAAAGAAGTGAGTAAATCTCCAGAAGGTGCTCTGGAGAAGGAGCCATGATAGATCTGAAAGTTGCTCCATATATCTTCTTTTGTCTTAAAGAAGGGTACTTGTCAGCAAAGGTTCCATTACACCACATCCCTCCCCACTGGAATCTCTTTGGCCCTGCCTCCTGCTGATGGCAGCATTGACTGGCCTAGCCAGGGCAGTGCTGAAGAGCTCCCCTGGTGGTGCGGATAAGGGTGCGCTGACAGGTAACAACTCAGCTACTACCAGGCTTACATCCAGAGCTCTGAGATGCCCATCTATCTTCTTTTGTCTTTGAAGAAATGCCTAACTGATACTTCTCTGCACAGGGCCTGGCCTAAATATAAAGTGAAGGATAAAAAACTAGCTTCTAGTGGGAAGGTAAAACCCAATGTGTATAGGAAGTCTCCACAGCTGTGTGCAGACCCAGGCATGTGAAGAAAGCTAGATGGACTGGTTTCTTGCTAGGTAGCACTTAAGAGATTGTTGCAGACAATTTCTGTGACAATTTCTGCCAAGTGTTGTAATTAAGGGACACACATTTGGGAATGCACCCAGAAGCAACATAGGGGCATACGTGGAATATCTGAAACCACTTAATGCTGTAAGGTCAGGAAAACAAATAAAGGTGAAGCTCTGGGGCTCTGAAGTATGACAACTGAGTTCCGAGTACCTGGAATGATTCTCCTTCTAGGTTCTTGCTTTCCATGGTTAAGGGGGTGTGAAGGATCTAGTTTCAATGCCTACCCTGTTGCTACTTTTCTACCCCTTAGCCCCAACCCCTTAGCCTGTTCCTAGCCTAGTTGCCACTGAGAGAACATCATCAGAACGCAGAAGATATTTTTAATCTAGTGGTGAAGAGCATCTTTGTAGATGTCCACTAGTTGCTCTGTAGATTTTTCTAGCCTTGTGACATTTGTAAGTACAATGCTCTTTCTCCCAGTTAGAAACCCCCCACCAGGAATAGACTCTGTTTTGCTAAGGATCCACCCACACTCATGTGACTGATTTCTGTGTTACAGGTGTTGCTTATTGCAACGTTAAACATTGGTTTCACTGTTGTGCTGTGAAATATGATTGGGAGGGTGGATATGAACTGCCAGATATAAAATTAGCAGAGTAATAGACAAATAGCAGTGACTGAATGCAGGCCCAGCATGGATCTGAAAACTTGCTGGCTGAGTCTGAAAGGACATCTGAGTTGCATGAAGCATGGTCAGCTGGGTGACACTAGACTTAAGACCTCATCACAAGCGTGAAGCTTGAATTACCAGAAATTGTCTATGAAAATGGCCTTCAACATAGAGACAAATTTGTAAGGGAGGAACAACTTTGACAGTCAGCTCTGTGTGATAACTGGCTAGCGATTCTGACTATTTCTCTGAGATTTCTACAAAGGATTATTGGGTCCAAGAATAAGAAAGAAAGGACTTTCTAAGTCGATTCTTCATCTTGGCTCTCAGGCTTTCCCTAGTAGGCCCTTGGCCACATGTACATGTCATATCTGTCCTTGCTGCATTTGTCCATCTATTTCTGTGAACTTGGATACAAGGTAAATGAGACTGGAGCAGAACACTGACCATTAACATAACATGTACTCAGTGAACGTAGTAAATGGGGCATCTGGTCCCTTTCTGAGCTCAAGTGGTTTAAATATATCTAGACGTCTATTGCTATCTCTTACCTACACTCATCTCAAACTAAAAGCATGGTTATGTTAGATCACTCTATGTACTATAGAAAGACTGCTTTGTGCTTTGATCAGGTTTCCTTTGGAACTTATAAAGTTCCAGAGATTAACAATATGTTCACAGCTAATATCAGTTTATTATGTATATAATTTAGATTTAACTTTATTTTATTAAAATGATACTGTCAAGTGCTATTGTCCAAGCCACGTGACCACCATGACACCATCAGCTGTACCAACTTGAAAGTATCACCCAAACTAGACTTGTTGATTATTGATTTTTAAATATTATCATGTCACATATGGTGGGTGGATGTTTTTCAAGAATGAGAAAGAAGAATGGAAAGCTTAACCAAGGTACAAAGATCTGATCAACTTACATAAGGTATGTAAAAAGGTCACAGACATCAAAGTTCTGATTGAGTTAAAATGAATTGGCCTACTCTCAATAACAATTGTAAGGACTGACTTAAAGAGCAAAAAATGTACATATAATTAATATTTATTTGTTTAGCATTTGCCTAAACCTTTTCTTTTTAAAAAATGTTTTATTGATTCTTTGTGAGTTTCACATCCTGCACCTCACCCCCACTCATCTCCCTGTCCCCTTATATCTACTCTTTGGCCTTGCAACCTCCCCCACCAGAATAAACAGCACAAACAACAACAACCAAACAACAGATGCAAACAAAGAATATAAAACATCTCATCATGGAAGCTGTAGTGTGTCACAGTGTATCCTACAGTATGTCCCTTTGTCCACACATCTTCACTTGCAAATGCTCGTTGCAATGAGTCATTAGTCTAGTTCAAGATATCTGGCTTCTGTTACACCATCAATACTAGATTCTCATTGGGATTCCTCCCAGTTATCCTGTTGTTGCCCTGTGTCATAAAGATCCTGCAGCTTTGGAACAGCAGGACTGGCCCTTTCATGCTTCCCAACCCTTCACAGATGATAGAGATTCAGATGATAGAGATTTGGAGGTGGGCTATCTCAGAGCTCTGGATCTGGGCCTAGCTGAATCAGTTTGCTGGATCTCCCTTATCCACACCACCAGTAAAAATAACACTTTTTTCTATTAAAATTTTCTTCAGAGAATACATTATATATTGTCAATTATTTCAAAATAAGTATAAAATAAAAAATGTTGTAGTTATTTGGCCTAAAAAAAAACAGCTGCTGAAAAAAGTACATTCTATAGAAAGATACCAAAGATTGCATAAGAGAATAAAAAAATTTTGAGTCCTGGTTAAAGGAGGTAACTATAGTACCAAGTATTTAGTTCATGTTATTTTAATGTTTAATAACTAGTATTTTAATGTGCTTTAGTATACATGAAATGTGTGGAATTTTCATTTTAAGAAGAAAATTATGCAACTTTTACTTGATAATATTGTATATTTTTGTATATTGTGTATATTGTATAACCAATAAGAAGATAGGTAGATAGATAGATAGAGATAGAGGTATGGGTGATGAAATTACTCTACTTTAGTGGAGTATATATAAACACACACACATACAAACAATTTCAGTTATTTTAGCATCTATTTAATTATAAGTACACTTATTCAGGAAGTACATTATAAAGTCACCTTAAAGACATGTTGTGGCTTGGGGTTTTATATATATCATTGTCTTTCTAAGAATGTGGAAATATTGTCTATAACAATAGTGTCTTCGTGTTTGGATTTCTCTCCTCCTGATAATGGTAGGTCATCACAGGGACCAACTGGCACTCTCACTCTCGTTTTTTGTAGAATACTGAATAAAAGGTAGCATATGCTAAAAAGCAACTTCTCATAAAAGAGACATTGTTAATAAAGTAAGTGAATTTTCACCACAACTAGTTGGAATTTGCATTACTATAATAATCACATAGAAAAAAATTTTTGAGACAGGGTTTCTTTGTGTAACAGCCCTAGCAGTCCTGAAACTCACTCTGTAGGCCAGAACTCACAGAAATACATCTGCCTCTGCCTCCCAAGTTCTGGGCTTAAAGGTGTGTGCCACCACTGCCTAATTTCAAAGCATTATTAATGAAATATTTTTTGGTTTGATTTGGCCATAGAAGTAGAACGGATTTCACAAATTTATTACAGCATGTAAACCCATTTTATGTAACATATTTTTCTTAGAAGGGTGATGTGTGTATGTGTGTGCGTGTATGTATTAAAAGCATGTTTATTACTCCCCAATAGCAATGATGCTACAATTTCACATGCTCAGAATGTTATTGTAAAGTCAAATGTGTAATTATCCCAGATATGAAAAGAATTTCTCGTCATATGAGGGCATATGAATACATATGACATTCATCATTACCTCCATGTTTTCTATAAAACCTTCATTCCTATAAAGCTGAGTCCAAGTGTTTCCAGGGTAATATTTATACATTTTAAATACAATTCCATTTTCTTTTTATTCACTTTATGTTACAGGAATATAAACCATTTTAATGCCTTAATGAAATTTATTTTGACACTTTTGGGGGTAAAATCATCAAAATAAGAATATAGAGCAGATGTGTCTATTATCTGACTTTTCAGTTTTGATTTTGACATTGAACCAAGACTTAGTAAATCAAACTAGAGTAGTCTTTTGCTTATTTTGCTATTTTTAATTTTTCTTTGTTTTTGATGATTTCATATAGCATAGAATGAAATATAATTATATGTACCCTAATTTTTCTCTTTCCAACTTCCTCCATACCCTCCCATCAAGTCTCTTTCCCTATTTGATCTGTGGTTTTGATAACTCATAGAATCTAGTTAATATTGTCAATATGAGCACAGATGTGGAATGTGGGACCATCCTGTGCAGCCTGGCCCCATATATAAATAATTCTATAAGTAGCTACATGTTCAAAAATATTCTTCCCCCAGCAGCTATTGGCTGCTAATAACTCCTCAAGTAAGGGGATCATTGAGATCATTGACCCATTTATTCCAGAACTTTTGCTGGCTTGATCATGTGCAAAAACCACAGCTGCTATAAATTCATGAGGTCTACATCCAGGCCATGTCCAGAAGACAGCATTTCATAGCATCCTTCCTTCTCTATTCTCCAGTTCCTACACTCCCTCCACCTCTTTTTCCATGACTTTCCTTGGACCTTGAGGGGGAGGAGATGCTAATTTAGGTATCTTGTTCAAAGTTGAGCACATATTATCTTATCCTCATCACCTTGACCAGTTATGAATCTCTTCATTGAGTGCTACACACTTCACAAAGAAACTTCTCTGACCAATGTTGAGAGCATCTTATATCTATAGGTGTAAATATTAATATTTACAAGGTATAATAGTTGGTTTTATGTCAGCTTTATAATTTAGAAGCACCTGATCAGGGAATATTACAGAAGAGTTGTCTTCATTACCATAATATGGAAAGATCCACCATAAATGTAGGGTGTGGCTTTTGGTAGCAGCCCAGTAGCTATCCTGACCTTCTATCTTGCCACAGAGTTTATCTGCCCTCTTGTTATTGATGGTGATAATAGTTTCAGTCTTATTAGAATCAGTGTTCTAGATTTCCAATGCAATCAAGGACTAATGGGTTTCCAGGAATCCTTCAGGACTGGAGGATTGGAACCATTGAGGCACTCAGTCTGAGGCTTGCCACTGTAAGAGGCTAGGAGAGGCCATTGGTGAAGGTGCATCCAGAGTAGCAGTGAAAACTCCAATATTAAAGAGGTCATGGGGGAAAGTTGAGGCTTTGCACCATGAAGGAAGGCCTAGAGAGGCTTGGTGAAAGTATAGCCCAGTTGCAGTAGAAGACCTCAGCATTTTGGAGATGCTAATACCATGGAGTGACCACCAAGAACAGCAGCAGTGGTGGAGTGGAGCCTGCCCAACCTTAGAAAATAAGCTGTGTGTGCTGCAGAGGGTAGAGCCAAAGAAGTGACCCAAGCCTATTGGAGGAGCCTAAAAGATCTTGAGTGAATCTCAGATACTGGATTTTGAGTTATTTATACTGGTAGGAGTTTTGCTTTGTTCAAATTGAGACTGTGACCTGGTTATTCCCCTTGAAATGAGAAGGAATTTAATTTAATTTTGAGTTTTTACAGGAGCCCACAGCTGAAAGACCTTGAACTTTTAAAAGAAATTTTGGATATTTAGAGAGATTAAATATTTTAATGTGTTTGTGTGTCAAGCCAGTAAGTGGTCAGTTGTGCTGGTTAGTCTTACATCATCTTGACTTACAAACTATCATTATCTGAAAGAAGAGGACCTCAATTGAGGAAATGCCTCCATAAGATCCAGCTATAAGGCATTTTCTTAATTAGTGATTGATGGTGGAGGTCTAGCCCATTGTGAATAGTGCTATCCCTAGGTTGGTGGTCTTTGGTTTTATAAGAAAACATATTGAACAACGGGGAGCAAGCAAGTAAGAAGCACGCCTCCATGGACTCTGAATCAACTCTTATCTTCAGGTTTCTGCCCTGTTTGAATTCCTATCCTGATTTCCTTCAATGATGAACATTGTGGTAGATGTGAAAGCCAAATAAACCTTTTCTTCCTCAACTTGTTTTTTTGGTCATCGTGTTTCATCAGGGCAATAGAGATCCGAACAACACACACACACACACACACACACACACACACACACACACACAAACACACAAACACATACATACACTGTTCATCAAGTTATTCCTCTAGAGACCCTTGACTAATAAAGCAATAAGGGATAACCATTTCATATTTTATCCTAGGGCCTATGACTTTACTAGCTATGAGTTCTTCAGTAGGGTTACACAACCAGGCATACAGTCCCCTATTGTAGAGTAGGACTCAAATTTAATTGAAATGCCAGTTAGCTACTCCATAAGAGTCATGCTACTCTTTCATTATTAGCCATATCTTGACTGACAGCTCTGCATAGTGCAATGAATAGGATCTAGAATTGGGTAAGACTGTTGGTGTTACTTCTTTTCCAGCAGTCTACAAAGTACCTTCTATAACTATTAAATGTAAATAGTGGGGAAAATATATTCTGGTTAGTTTGAGCTTGAGTTTTTTATGTTCTGTAGCCAAATTGTGCTATCTTTCCCCAGTGAAGTCTTAACTAGGTAGTTATGATGTGCAATCAAGAGCAATGGTAATAACTTGTGCTGTTTCAGAGACCTTTGAAAAACCCTGGCCAACATCCTAATGAGGAAGTTTCCTATTGTAATAATACTTTAGCAATATTTGAATTTAGTAAAGAATGTCTTTTAGAATTAATATTGTCCACTCATTCTGTATTCAAATTCATCACCCCACTACACACATACGACTTGTATTTGAAATCAATACATGGGTTTCCATAAGGCTTTTTTATAGATCTCCAGCTAATCACCAAAACACTATTACCTCTTCATCCCCGTTCTTCTCCTCATCCCAGCTTGTATTACTTACTTTTATATTGCTGTGATAAGACACAACAACCAAGGAAGTTTATACAAGAAGAAGTTTATTTGGGATCTTCTGGTTTCAGAGGAATAACAATCTATCATTATTACCATATAGAAGCATGGCAGCAGGCAGGCATGGTGACTGAAAATGTAAGCTGAGCACTTACACCTTATATTAAAAGCATGATGTCTTTGTTTTTAATATCTGAATAGTATTCCATTGTGTAGATGTACACATTTCCTTTATGCATTCCTCAGGTGAGGGACATCTAGGTTACTTCCAATTTCTGTCTATTACAAATAAAGCTGTTAAGAACAAAGTTGAGCAAGTGTCTTTGTGGAAAGATGGAGCATCTTTTGGGTATATACTCAGGAGTGGTATAGCTGGGTCTTGAGGTAGAACTATTTCCATTTTTTTTTTGATTTCCAAAATGATGTACAAGTTTGTACTCCCACCAGCAATGAAAAAGTGTTCCCTTTGTTCCACACCCTTGCCAACATGTACTATCTCTCAATATTTTGGTTTTAGACATTCTGATGGGTGTAAGATATATCCACAGAGTTGTTTTGATTTGTATTTCTGGTTGACTAAGGACTTTGAACATTTCTATAAGTGCTTCGTGGCCATTGAAGATTTCTCTGTTGAGAATTCTCTGTTTAGTTCTGTATCCCATTTTTTAAATTGGGCTATTTGAGTTATTGGTTGATAGGAACTCCACAAGGTGGCTAACAGAATTAACTAACCTGGATCATTGTGGCTCTCAGAATCTGAAACACCAACAAAAGGAAATATATAGGCTAGACCTTGGCCTGCCCACACATATGTAGCAGATGTGCAGCTTTGTCTTCATGTGGGTCCCAATCAACTGGAGCTGGGGCTATACCAAAAGCTGTTGACTTTATATGGGATATGTTCTTCTACCTAGGCTGCCTTGTCTGGCCTTAGTGTGCGAGGAAGTGCCTAGCCTTACAGAGACTTGAAGTGCCAAGGTGCGAGGATATCAAGGGGGAACCTCACCTGCTTAGAGGAAAAGAAGAAGGGGGGCAGGGGATGAACTGTGGGAGCTGGTGATCAGGAGAGTGGCAATGGGCAAGATGTAAAGTGAATAATTAAAAAAAATTAAAAAATTACACACATAAAGCAGAGAAAGCCAACTTGAAACAGTACAAGTCTTGAAACTCTCAAAGTCCACCACCAATAACATACTTCCTCTCACAAGGCAACATCTTCTAACTCCCCTAACCAGCACCACCAACTGGAGGCCAAGTGTTCAAATGCCCAAGATTGTGGAGGATACATCATTCAACCCACTTTGTCTATTGTACCTTTAATCTCTTTTCTTTTATTTCACATGCATTCTTCTATTTGTCCAGTTATATTTTAGTCAATTTGTGAAATATTGGTCTTTCATATAGCTTTTCATATGTCCATCATTAAAACATCTTTTTTACAGGATATATTCCAACGCAAATGAAAATATTATTTTTTCTTTTATTAAACATAGATTATTTTTTCATACAATATAATCCAAACACAGTGTTCCTTCCTTTTACTCCTCCCAGTCCCTTTCTACTTCCTTCCTTTTCCAGATTCACTTTCTTTTTTTTTTTTATTGGAAATTTTATTTATATTTCAGATGTTCTCCCCTTACCCCATTTCCCCCCTCCCTCCCAGGAGCTCCCTATCCCATCCCCGCTCCTTCTGCTTCTATAGGGGTGTTCCCCCACCAACCCCCCACCCGCACCTCACCTCCCCACCCTCGAATTCCCTCCCCACCATGACATCCAGCCTTCATGGGACCAAGGATCTCTTCTCCCACCTATACCTCCCTTGCATATATAGCTGGAGCCATGGGTCCCTCCCTAAGCGCTCCCAGGCTGGTGGTTTAGACCTGGGGGCTCTGGTTGGTTGGTATTGTTGTTCTCCTCATGGGGAAACAAATCCTTTCAACTCCTTCAGTCTTCACTCTAACTCCTCTATTGAGAACCCCATGATCAGTTTAATGGTTAGCTGTGAGCATCTGCCTCGAATATGTCAGACTCTTGCAGACCTCTAAGGAGACACCTATATCAGGCTCCTGTCAGTATGTACTTCCTGACATCCACAAAAACATCTACCTCTGGTGACTGCACATGGGATGGATACCCAGGTGGAATGGTTTGCAGAAGCCTCGTCCTTCAGTTTCTGTCCTGCATTTTGTATCCATATTTGCTCCCTTGAGTATTTTGTTACTCCTTCTGAGAAGGACTGAAGCCCCCACTTGGTCTTCATTCTTCATGAGCTTTATGTGGTCTATGAGTTGAAACTTGGGTATTTCAAGATTCTGGGCTAAAATCCAATAATCAGTGAGTGAATACCATGTGTGTTCTTTTGTGATTGGGTTACTTCACTCAGGATAATATTTTCTAGTTCCATCCATTTACATAAGAATTTATCAAATTCATTGTTTTTAATAGCTGAGTAATATTCCATTGTGTAAATGTACCACATTTTCTGTATCCATTCCTCTGCTGAAGGACATCTGGGTTCTTTCCAGCTTCTGGCTATTATAAATAAAGCTGCTATGAACATAGTGGAGCATATGTCCTTAATATATGCTAGAGCATCATCTGGGTATATGCCCAGGAGTGGTATAGCTGGGTCCTCAGGTAGTGATATGTCCAATTTTCTGAGGAACCACCAGACTGTTTTCCAGAGTGGTTGTACCATCTTTCAATCCCACCAACAATGGAGGAGTGTTCCTCTTTCTCCACATCCTCGCCAGCATCTACTATCACCTGAGTTTTGACCTTAGCCATTCTGATTGGTGAGAGGTGGAATCTCAGGTTGTTTTGATTTGCATTTCCCTGATGATTAAGGATGCTGAACATTTCTTTAGGTGCTTCTCAGACATTCGCATTTCTTCAGTTGAGAATTCTTTGTTTAGCTCGGTACCCATTTTTTAAATAGGGTTATTTGGTTATCTAGAGTCTAATTTCTTGAGTTCTTTGTATATATTGGATATTAGTCCTCTATCGAATGTGGGATTGGTAAAGGTCTTTTCCCAATCTTTTGGTTGCCATTTTGTCCTATTGACAGTGTCCTTTTCCTTACAGAAACTTAGCAATTTTATGAAGTCCCATTTGTCAATTCTTGATCTTAGAGCATAAGCCATTGGTGTTCTGTTCAGGAACTTTTTCCCCTGTGCCTAGGTATTCGAGGGTCTTCCACACCTTCTCTTCTATTAGTTTCAGTGTGTCTGGTTTTATGTGAAGGTCCTTTATCCACTTGGACTTGAGCTTTGTACAAGGAGATAAGAATGGATCTATTTGCATTCTTCTGCATGTTGTCCTCTAGTTGAGCCAGCACCATTTGTTGAAAATGCTGTCCTTGTTCCACTGGATGGTTTTAGCTCCTTTGTCAAAGATCAAATGACCATAGGTGTGTGGGTTCATTTCTGGGTCTTCAACTCTATTCCACTGATCTTCCTGCCTGTCTCTGTACCAATGCCATGCAGTTTTTATCACTATTGCTCTGTAGTACAGCTTGAGGTCAGGGATGGTGATTCCTCTAGAAGTTCTTTTATTGTTGAGAATAGTTTTTGCTATCCTGGGTTTTTTTGTTATTCAAAAAAAAATTTGAGAATTTCTCTTTCTAACTCTGTAAAGAATTGAGTTGGTATTTTAGTGGGGATTGCATTGAATCTGTAGATTGCTTTTGGCAAGATGGTAATTTTTACTATATTAATCAGGCCGATCCATGAGCATGGGAGATCTTTCTATTTCCTGAGATCTTCTTCAATTTCTTTCTTCAGAGACTTGAAGTTCTTGTCATATAGATCTTTCACTTGCCTGGTTAGATTCACCCCGAGGTATTTTATATTATTTATGACTATTGTGAAGGGTGTCATTTCCCTAATTTCTTTTTCAGCCTGTTTATCTTTCACGTAGAGGAAGGCCACTGATTTGTTTGAGTTGATTTTATAACCTGCCACTTTGCTGAAGTTGTTTATCAGGTTTAGCAGTTCTCTGATGGAAGTTCTGGGGTCACTTAAGTATACTATCATATCATCTACAAATAGTGATATTTTTACTTCTTCCTTTCCTATTTGTATTCCTTTGACGTCTTTTTGTTTTCTAATTGCTCTGGCTAGGACTTCCAGTACTATATTGAATAGGTAAGGAGAGAGTATGCAGCCTCGTCTAGTCCCTGATCTTAGTGGGATTGCTTCAAGTTTCTCTCCATTTAGTTTGATGTTGGCTACTGGTTTGCTGTATATTGCTTTTACTATGTTTAGGTATGGGCCTTGAATTCCTGATCTTCCCAAGACTTTTACCATGAAGAGATGTTGAATTTTGTCAAATGCTTTCTCAGCATCTAGTGAGATAATCATATGGTTTTTTTTTTCCTTGAGTTTGTTTATATAGTGGATTACATTGATGGATTTCTGAATATTGAACCATCCCTGCATTCCTGGGATAAAGCCCACTTGATCATGATGGATGATTGTTTTGATGTGTTCTTGGATTCAGTTTGCTAGAATTTTATTGAGTATTTTTGCATTGATATTCATAAGAGAGATTGGTCTGAAGTTCTCTTTCTTTGATGGGTCTTTGTGAAGTTTAGGTATGAGTGTGATTGTAGCTTCATAGAATGAATTGGGTAGTGTTCTTTCTGTTTCTATTTTGTAGAATAGTTTGAAGAGAATAAATCGACTTTCAACCAAAAGCAATCAAAAAAGATAAGAAAGGACATTTCATACTCATCAAAGGAAAACTCTACCAAGATGAACTCTCAATTCTGAACATCTACGCTCCAAATGCAAGGGTACCCACATACATAAAAGAAACTTTACTAAAGCTCAAAGCACACATTGCACCTCACCACAATAATAGTGGAAGATTTTAACACCCTGCTCTCTCCAATGGACAGATCATGGAAACAGAAACTAAGCAAAGACACATTGAAATTAACAGAAGTTATGAACCAAATGGATTTAACAGATATCTATAGAATATTTCATCCTAAAGCAAAAGAATATACTTTTTTTCTCAGCACCCCATGGTACCTTCTCCAAAATAAACCATATAATTGGTCAGAAAACAGTCCTCAATAGATACAAAAAGATTGAAATAATCCCTTGCATCCTATCAGATCACCACGGAGTAAGGCTGGTCTTTAATAATGACAAAACCAATGGAAAACCCACATGCATGTGGAAACTGAACAATGCTCTACTCAATGATGACTTAGTCAAGGAAGAAATAAAGAAAGAAATTAAAGACTTCTTAGAATTTAACGAAAATGAGGACACATCACACCAGAACTTGTGGGACTCCATGAAAGCAGTGCTAAGAGGAAAACTCATAGCTCTAAGTACCTACAAAAAGAAATTGGAGAGAGCACACAACCTGACAGCACACCTGAAAGCTCTAGAACAAAAAGAAGCAAATACAACCAAAAGGAGTAAGCGTCAATAAATAATCAAACTCAGGGCTGAAATCAACCAAGTAGAAACAGAAAGAACTATACAAAATATCAACAAAACCAGGAGTTAGTTCTTTGAGAAAATCAACAAGATAGATAGTCCCTTAGCCAGATTAACCAAAGGGCATGGAGACAGTATCCAAATTAATAAAATCAGATTTGAAAAGGGAGATATAAGAACAGAAACCGAGGAAATTCAAAAAATCATCAGATTCTACTACAAAGGCCTATAGTCAACAAAACTGGAAAATCTGGATCAAATGGACAATTTTCTAGACAGATACCAGGTACCAAAGTTAAATGAGGAGCAAATAAACCATCTAAACAGTCCCATAATCCCTAAAGAAATAGCAGCAGTCATTAAAAGTTCTCCCACCAAAAAAAGCCAGGACCAGATGATTTTAGTGCAGAATTCTATCAGACCTTCAGATTCACTTTCATTCTCTCTCTTTCATTAGAAAAGACTAGGCTTCTAAGAGGCAGTAAAATTTTAAAAAATTTATATCAAAGTTGCACAAAATTAACCAATGAAAAAATAACAGAGCCCTAAGATAAGGCACAAGAATACGAGATCCACTTGTCCACACCCACTCAGGAGTTCTGTAATTGTACTAAACTGAAAGGATAGTATATATGCTGAATACCTGGTGC
This sequence comes from Mastomys natalensis, assembly GCA_021653895.1. NCBI lineage: Eukaryota > Metazoa > Chordata > Mammalia > Rodentia > Muridae > Mastomys > Mastomys natalensis. Next base: position 1,083,125 of record JAJTUV010000361.1, on the reverse strand, counting down.
AGACCCCTGTAGGCCCTGTGACTGCTGCATCTGTCTCTGTGAATTCATATGAGCTTTGCTCAGTTGTTCCAGAGGACCTTGTTCTCCTAGTGTCTTCTAGTTCCTCCTGCCCCTCTGGCTCCTCCACTCCTGTCTCCTCTTCCACAGAGTTCCCGTAGCTATGAGCAGGGATTTGATAGAGACATCTCCTTTAGAAGTGTTCTAAGCTCTCTCTCTCTCTCTCTCTCTCTCTCTTCTCCCTCTCTCTCTCCATATTGTTTGCCTGTGGATCCCTATATATGCTCCTATGTACTTCAGGAGGAAGCCATGCTGATGGTGGCTGAATAAGTTACTGATATATGAGTATAGCAGAATATCATTGGGAGTTATTTTATTGTTACTTAAAAAAATTGTATTGAGTTTAAGTAGTACTTTTTAAAGTAGTATTTTGTTTACCCCTAGGTCTCTGGGCTGTCTAGTCTTTTGTTCTTGGTCACCCAAGCAGTGTCATATATGAGTTCCACCTCATGAAGTAGGACTTAAGTCAAATCAGACATTGTGTTGTCTCCCACACAAATTTATACCACTATTTCCTACCATATTTTGTAGGCAAGGACAGATTGTAGATCAAAGGTTTTGTGCTTGAGTTGTTGTTTACATTTCTGTTTTGGTAGCCTGAAGAGTACCCTTCAAAGATGCTTGAACACTGGGGTGAAAATTCTATGCAGACACCAGCTCAGCATCTCCATGTTCAATGAGTTGCGTGGGTGATGTCTGCAGCAATGGAGCTGTTCTGTCATTTTGTGGAGAGCAATCTTGCCAACAGCCTAGATTGTTGGGGATTTACTGGGACTCTGTCAGACAACAACTCAATTGGATAAAGCCCAGTACTAGAAGCTTCATTTAATGACAGGAGACGGCCAGTTGGAGTTCCACCTCCCTCATTATTTGGAAATCACCTTCATAAATTATAGGAAGTTTTCACTGCACTATATTTCCATGCAGTCAAATGCCCCTCAATTCTAGTCATCTCTCTCCTTATTCCTTCTCTCAATATGGTCTAGTTCCTGATTTTCCAGTTCTCCTCCCCCCAGTTCCGGTCCACACATAAAATGTATTCTATTTCTGCCTCTCAGGGAGATCTATATGCTCTACCCCTGAAACCTCCCAGTTTTTCCTCTATGCCTAACTTCTCTGGGTCTATGGATTGTAACTTGGTTATTATTTATTTAACAGCTATTATCCAGATTGAACAAATACACACTATATTCATCTTTCTGGGTCTGGGTTATCTTACCCAGTATGGTTTCATTCCACGTCCATCCATTTACATGTAAATTTCATGGTGTCATTTTTTAGGAACAGAGTAATACTTTATTGTGTAAATGTACCTTGTTATCTTTATTCATTCTTCTCCTGAGGGACATCTAGCTTGTTTGTAACTTCTGGCACTTATGAACAGAGCATCAACAAACATTGCTGAGCAAGTGTCCCTGTGGTAGGATGAAGCATTTTTTGGGTATATTCCCAAAAAAGATATAGCCTGATCTTAAGGTAGATCAATTCCCAACTTTCTCAGAAACCACTATATTGATTTCAATAGTGGCTGTACAAGTTTGCACTCCCACCAGCAACAGATTAGTGTTCCCTTGCTCCACATCCTTACTATCGCAAGCTACCTTCTGGATTATCGATCTTACTCATTCTGACAGGTGTAAGATAGAATCTCAAAGTAGTTTTGATCTGGATTTCCCTGATGGCTAAGGTTGTTGAACATTTCTTTAAATGCTGCTTGGCCATTTGTCTTTTCTCTATTGAGTTCTCTGTTTAGATCTGTAACCCATTTTTTTTTTAAATTGTATTATTTGTTTTTTATTACCAAGTTTATTGTTTCTTAGGTATACTTGCTTGAAATACCTTTTTCAATCTTTTATCCAAAGGTTATGTCAATTTTTTGATGGTGCCATATGTTTTTGGCATGCAGCAAAAGGATGGGTTTTGTTTTTGTATCCATTCTACTAGTTTCCTTTTTCTAGGGAATTGGGAGTCATGATATATTGAGATATTAATAACTGATGATTGCTGATACCAGTTAATGTGTGTGTGTGTGTGTATGTGTGTGTGTGTGTATGTGTGTGTGTGTGTATCTGTACCTCCCTTCCTTGATTTTGATGGTCTGAGTTTATTTTTTCGCTATGTTTTCATGGTTGTAGTTCTCCTCTTTAGTTTGGAGTTTTCCTTCTAGGGCTGGATTTGTAGATAAATACTAGTCAAATTTGATTTTATCATGGAATATCTTATTTTCTCCATCTATGGTGATTGAGAGTTTTGTTGAATGGTCTTGCCTGGCATCTCTTAGAGTCTGCAGGACATCTGTCCAAGACCTTCTGGCTTTTAGAATCTCCACTGAGAAGTTGGATCTAATTCTGGTAGTTCTGTCTTTGTATGTTACTTGGTCTTTTTCCCTGGCAACTTTTAATATTCTTTCTTTGTTATATACATTCAGTGATTTGATTATTATGTGATGAGGAGAATGTCTTTCTGGTGCAGTCTGTTAGGTATACTGTATACTTCTTATACCTTTATAGGCAGCTCCTTTTTTAGGTGAAGAAATTTTTTTCTATGTTCTTGTTGAAAGTATTCTCTGGGCCTTTGATCTGGGTTTCTCCTTCTTCTAGTCCTCTTACTATTCTTGTTATATTATTACAATATCTTTTTAATCTTAGATTTTTCTCTTTTCATAGTTTTATAGTTTTCCTGGATAGTTTTGTGTAGGAAATTTGTATATTTAGTATTTACTTTGACAAATGTATCCATTTTTTTTAAATCAGATCTTCAACATCTGTGATTATTTCTTCTATTTTGCATTCCATTGGTGAAGTTTGTCTCTATAGTTTCTGTTTGAATTCTCCATTCTTTTTTATTTTCAGAATTTCTTCAGTTTGGGTTTTCTTCATTGGATCTAGTTCCATCTTCATTACCTGAATAGTTTTGTTTTTTTTTTTTTTCTTATTTAATTTTTTTTTTATTTATTTTTTATTGGAAATTTTTTTTTACATTTCAGATATTCTCCCCTTACCCCATTTCCCCCCCTCCCACCCAGGAACTCACTATCCCTTCCCCCATCCTCCTGCCTCCACATTGGTGTACCCCCACCCACCCTCCCCCGTACCTCACCTCCCCACCCTCGAATATTCCCCCCCCCAATGTCCAGCCTTCATGGGACCAAGGATCTCTTCTCCCACTTATATATATATAGCTCCCTTGCATATATAGCTGGAGCCTTGGGTCCCTCCCTAAGCGCTCCCAGGCTGGTGGTTTAGACCCTGGGGGCTCTGGAAAGAACCCAGATGCCCTTCAACAGAGGAATGGATGCAAAAAATGTGGTACATTTATACAATGGAATATTACTCAGCTATTAAAAACAATGAATTTGATAAATTCTTATATAAATGGATGGAACTAGAAAATATCATCCTGAGTGAAGTAACCCAATCACAAAAGAACATACATGGTATTCACTCACTGATTATTGGATTTTAGCCCAGAAGCCTGAAATACCCAAGATTCAACTCACAGACCACATAAAGCTCATGAAGAATGATTACCAAGTAGTGGGGGCTTCAGTCCTTCTTAGAAGGAGCAACAAAATACTCAAGGGTGCAAATATGGAGACACAGTGCAGGACAGAAACCGAAGGAGAGACAGACCATTCCACCTGGATATCCATCCTATGTGCAGTCACCAAAGGTAGAGGTTGATGTGGATGTCAGGATGTACATGCTGACAGGAGCCTGATATAGCTGTCTCCTTAGAATCTGCAAGAGTCTGACATACTCAGAGGCAGAAGCTCACAGCTAACCATTAAACTGATCATGGGGTTCCCAATGGAGAAGATAGAGTGAAGGCTGAAGGAGTTGAGAGCATTCGCGACACCATGAGGAAAGCAACAATACCTGAATAGTTTTATTCATCTCCTTCCACTGCTTACTTATGATTTCCTGGATTCTTTAACAGATTTATTTACTCTTTAAAGAAATCTTCATATAGACTGTTTTCAAGTGTTTTTCTAGGTCTTCACCTATGTTAGAATACTTAGTATGTGCTCTGATAGGGTTGCTGGATTCTGGTACAGATATGTTGCCCTAATTGTTGTTAACTGTTTCTATGCTGATATCTGGGCATTTGAAATTGGGATGTTAATAATATCTGTTTGTTTACTCTGTTGAGTATTTTGTTCTTTGGTTTATGCTTCTTCCCTGGACTTTAGGATAATATGATGGCTGTGTGTTAATTGGTAGGAAATTTTCTGCTGACCTGTGATCTTATGGGATCAGAGAGAAAATGGAGACCATAGCAGCTTTTCTGCTATAGAGCTGTGGATGAGACTACAGAGATGGGATCTGCGAGAGAAGAAGAAGAGATGTGGATCTGCTGGCAACCTACTTCTTTCCCTGACAGGAGCCTTCCTTGATTTAGCAGGGGGAATTTTGAATTTTTAAATTGTTCATTCTCTTCTCATATATCACCTAATTTGTCTGATATAAGCCAGCATTCTTCATTAATGTATAATTAATATATAAGTCAACAGTCAGAAATATTGGAAACTATGAAGTAGTTTATTAGGACATTATAATGACCAGTGATTTTAATGGGTAGCTAGAAGCATAAGCAATCAGAAATGTCTTGATTTATTTCCAAGGAGTGAAGTTTTCTTGGAAGCTGGGCTCCATAACTTGCAAGTACAGAACCATGTGACCTGACCACTATCCAAGAACTTAAATCCCCAGAAGGCATGAAAGCACTGCAGGCTACTGTTCTACAGACAATGGATGATTCCAGAAGAAGCTAAGAAACTGAGAAGATGAGTTATAGTCTTGATAGTACTATATTTGCACCTGTAAAACAAAACAATAAAGACAATGGTATTAATAACATTAACTTTCCTTTAGAGCTTTTGCTCTCAAGAGGAAAACAGATTAGGCAGATGCACCTCATCTCTATAGAATATTTAATGAGCCATTTCATATTACAAGCAAGCAATATACACTTCATTTTAATTTTTCCATGTGGTTTCATTGAGATGTAGGAGATTTTTAGGCACTTAAATTTGTTTCAATTAGTTATAATTATTATTTTCCTTTTGAATCTCACATTATATCAAATTAGTTAATGGAAATGTATTCAAACTGGTTTCTTTCCTCACCACATCAGTCATTTTTAGGTCATCTCTGCTTTCCATCAATAAAATATCACTTTACCCTTTTAACATTTACTTAGACAAAAACATGGATCAGTTACTTTTCATAAAAATCTTTCAATATAGGGTGTAATACAGTTTAAAATATTTGCACCACCAACGCCAACGATATATTGGATAACACAACTCTTGCACCTAAAACTCAGGAAACATGGCAGAACAGGAGGTGCAAAGATTTAAAGAACCAGAGAACCAGGAAGTCTGCTGTGATATGGTGTCTATTCTCAGAGAATATGAGTTCATAAAGATCTATCTGCACTAGCACAACACCAACAAACAAGTTACTATAGAAGAAGAAAATCTCATATGGCCCCAATACTAAACTAAGGAATAATGAAAGCATGAGAAATAGTTTTCCTCTGCGATGAGCTCCTTAGTTGGTTATCCAATACCAAATGGTCAGTCCTGAAATAATATACATGTGAGTAACATTGCACAGACTAAGCAGGTTTTGTTTATATACTTTTCATCTCTCTCCGTCTCTCTCTCCCCTTCCCTCCCTCCCCCCTCTGTGTATGTGTGTGTGTGTTTGCAAGACAATAACAATTAAAAAAGAGGGATGATGATTTTGAGAGGGAAAAGGGGAACATGAGAGGTGCTAGAAGGAGAAAAGAGAAGTAGAAAAATGATTTAATTATATTTTAATTTCAAAAATTGAAAATAATGTGGGAAACAGATATGAGCATTTAATTTTTTGTCAGAAAACATGACTGGTTTGGGCACTTTTCTGAGTTTCTTTGGTGATAGTACTAAGAAAAATGATAAACAATTATGTTCCTGGTGAGAGACACAGGAACTTATTCTGTTATTTATTTATTTCTTTTTTTGTAGGAGAATCATATTTCATTGTCCATACATGCCACGTTTTTAACCCAGGTTTTAGTATATGTATGCTCATCTAGTTTTTGGTTTTCTAATTAGTGCTACAATAAACATTCAGCACATAGGAGGAAGTTAATATATAAATCTAAGCAATAGATGCCCTTACTTCCTCCCAAGAGAATACATATAAATAAATGACCAACAGGCATATGGAAAAACATTCATCATCACTAATCTCAAGAGAAATGCAAATTAAATTAAGGTACCTCCATTCCATGAACAATGTCTATTATCGATGATATGAACAATAACAATTATATGAGAAGATGGTGTGGGAAGAAAATTCTGCACTCCCTGCATTTGAATGTTAGTATAGTTGTTATACGAAACAGTATAGATGGGTATTCCTAAGAAATTTTAAACTAGAACTACATATGATCCAGTAATCCCGCTCCTGAGTATGTATTCAAAGGAGATGAAGATTGGGAGAGATACCTGCCTTCCATGTTCATTGCCTTCTATGATTTGAGTAGGATTTGCTCTCTCCAAAACTCATACAGAAGCTCACTTCCTCACTGAGGCGTGGCCTAGGAGGCTGGACAACATGAGGCTGAGCACTTAGGAGTACAGCAGTGCTGCCTCACAGAAGCACTTCTATGCCCTGTGTGGACAGGAATGATCACTCCAAGACTGAGTGCTGCAAATAAGTTCCAAGGTCTCAATTTTCCCTTGCTTTCATCTCACTATGTGCCTTTGCCTTAGGTTCTTGGGCCATGCATGGAACAGCAGGTGAGATGCCAAAGCTTTTAAGTTCAGACTTCATTTTAGAGAACCTGGCCTAAGTTTGAACTCAGGTAAACTAACAGGCTGGTACCTAACATTAGTTTCCAAGTTGTCCCCCAACAAAACCTGAGCCTAGCTCTAGTATCTATGTTAATCCTCAACAAGACCAGAGTTTCCAGGTTACACCCTCATCAAGACCAGTGTCTCCAGGTTATTCCCCAACAAACATGCACCCCCAGGTTACAAGCTCACCTCCTGCCTAACAACCACCAATGCAGAGGAGAGCAGAAGTTAAGTTTATGATATGACTCTTAGAACCAACCAATTATGTTAAAGACCACAGGAGCTTTCCAATTAAAGGGTTGCACATGTGATAGACATTCAGAGCTGCCCTACCACCAAAACCATTCTGTGTGATGGTGGTGCATGGGGGGATGGCAGGAGCCCGAGCTAGCTCAAATAGAATAAAGACCCTGCTGTGAGTTGCATGAGATGCAGCTCCTGTCTGTTTGGGGGGAATCACTAACATTTCCCTGGCACAACACAGGAGGCCACAGCAAAAGCCACTTCATCTTGGATTTCCAGTCTTCAGAAATGTGACTGTTATTGCAAATGAACCTAATTGCTTTATTAATATCCAGTATCCGCATTTTGTCATCACAATGTAAGACAGACTAAGACATGGCCTTGTCAATTAATCTATAGTTTCAAAATCTCCATGTTTGATTCTACAGAAATGAAAAAAAAATGTCACAAACTATTTACCTAGAGTTTCTTGGATAATTACAAATGGAATACCACAAGGTAGAGTAAGGACATTAAGAAACATTTTTGCTAACAACATCATCTGCCACCATGTATCATTAAAAATAATCAAGTATGAGTTTATTGGGTGAACTTATAAGAATTCATAAAAGAAAAAAAATTGACAAACACTGTCATGCTGACTAATAGTTGGAAATATTTTGTACAATTCCCAAAATAAGGTTGTGAGAAAATGTTACCCTTTTTGTTCTCTTTTGGCCTGTGTTTGTTTTCAGTTATTTTAGCCAGAATTTTCTGTTTCCTCCATGCCTAATGATGTTGTTTATTAGTCTCCTATGTGACACTCATAAGTTTAGATGTCCTCTGAGACATCTGAATGGAAATTACAGTAACAGTCATTATGTGAAATTAGTAGTGGCATCTTGACATGTTCTATTTACTTTGTTTTCTTTTCTCCTTACCACACAGAGCTATTACCAAATATGGTATTGAAAACAAAGGAAACTGTGACTAGGTTTCATAAGACACTGACAGCAAAGCAGCCATGGGAGGTTGCCTTGATGGCCAGCACCCACAAAGGCTAAAGACTAGTGAATAAACCTGGAAAATCAGAGTCGAGGTTTGTGACTAACTAATTTAAGATTTCTCTTTTTAAGAAGTATTTGAAATTGTACTTATTTATGTAATTTATTTTTATATAAATAAATATATACATATGTTTATGTGTGGAGGTCAGAGGGCAAACTGTTGATCCTTTCCATTGTGTGGATCCTGGGACTTGAACTCAGATTGTAAAGGTTAGAAGCAAATGTCCTGCCTTGAAGAACCAGCTTTCCAATTCTTGCACAGTATTCTTAATGTGAGCTGAACTAACTAAGCATGAATTGTCTGGATAGATTAATACTGATCTTTGAATTTTTTCTCAATAACAGATTAGAGATAACCGTTCCTACGTTTCTCAAGTAATTGTCAAAGTTGTAAGATAAATGTGAAACTTCTCAGACAGATACAACTGTATAAAGCATCTGAAGGAGGTTTACACATTGTGCTATAGGACTTGAAATATGTGTAGAAAATCTTACCTTGAGTGTCATCCATTGCCAACTGTTCATAGAGAATCCAGCAACAAACACAAAGCTTTTAGAAATGGAGGAAAACACGTAAGAGAAGATGTGGTAACTGAAATTCGTAAAATGTGATTTATTGATTACTTGGTTCTTTTTGAGGTGATTTCTGCCTTTTGTGTTTAAATAAACTTTAAAACTAAAACTAAACATGTCTGCCAATTTGTCATGGTCACTTCTTTTCTTGTTAACATTTACATGGAAAAATAGACTCCAAGCACGAATTGGAAACAGTAAATTTAATTCCATGTGTTATATTTATTTTTAAAATTCTTTGGCAGTTTGAAAATTCTAGACTAGCTAGATAGCAAAATTGAATATACTATAAAAGTATAGTAATTAATAGAACATTTTTAAAATTTGTATTAGAAATTTTAAAATTTGTATTAGAATTTTGTCTTCATACAATATATTTTGATCGTATTCTTTTCCCTTTCCCAGATTTCCCACACCTCCTTTCTCACTCAACTTCGTGTTCTTTTTTTTTTCTTTAAAACAAAACAAAAACATTTCTTCAACTGCTTCTTTGCCATTTGAGATTCTTTTGTTGAAAATTCTCTGTTTAGATATATACCTCATTTTTAATCGAATTTTAATTTGTTTGTTGATACCTAGTTTCTCGAGTTCTTTATATATTTTGGAAGTTAGTCCTCTGTCAGATATGAAGTTGGTGGAAATCTTTTCCCATTCTCTAGGCTGCTATTTTGTCCTATTGACAGTGTCTTCTGCGTTGCAGAAGCTCTTCAATTTCATAAGGTCCCATTTACTCAGTTTTAGTCTTAGTGCCTGAACTGTACTCACTTGTAAGTGGATAATCATTGTAAAGGATGATCATGCCATAATCTGCACACTCACAGAGGCTCAGTAACGAGGAGAGTTCAAAGGGCGGTGCATAGATCTCCCTGGAAAGGGGAAGTAGAAAGGATAAGGTGTTACGGTGCTACAGTGTATTGTAATATTAAGTAAGTGTGGGCTCTCGAGACCTGGAGTCTGCACTTAGACTTAAGTGATCATTTCTGATTGGTAAATAAAGATGCCAGTAGCCAATAACAAAGAGACATAGGTGAGATTTAGGATTATGGAACTTGGGGTTTAGAGGAGAACAATGAGGAGGAGAAGGTACAGGAGAAGAAATGAAAAGCCACCCATCATGTATTAGGTGAGCCATAAATATATGCCCCTGATGAAACATAGTAATAACTTGGGGTTGTCAATGGGAAATTTGATTCAAATAACATAGAAGGTAGATGTCTTCCCAGCTCCCGTGCTGTTTAAGGCTTACTGTAAACATAAAGGTTGTGTGTGTCTTTTGTTCAGGAACTAGATGGTAAAAACTGGGTAGAAACTCTGGGGTTGGGATTGATAATTTCTACAATATTGTAGGTGGACTTGGGGTGGATGATGATGGGAATAAGAAGAATCAAGTGAGGAAAAGACAGAGGTAAAGAGTACTGGAAGAGACATCTCAAATTATGGGGCAATTCTCAGGCAAGGTAGAAGCCTTGTTCAATGAAAACTCCCAGTAATCTATTAAGGTGACCCAAACTAAGATTCCTAATAATGGGGGATATGGAGTCTGAACCAGGCATCTCCTATAACCAGGTAAGACTTCCAGTGCAGGAACTGGAACACCAACCAGCCATAAAACTTTCAACCTACAAGGGTAAAGGTGGCAGAAAAATTGCGAGAGTAGCTAACCAATGACTGGTCCAGCTTGAGAACCATGGCATGAGAGGGAGCCCACAACCAACACTGTCTGTAAGACCACAAACAAGATCCCAGATGGCTCAGAGGACTAGGATAGCACAAAACCTCCAGGTGGAAAGGGTTAAAGAAATAAATGATTCTTAATGATATTTTGCTAAAATTGTAACTAGGAGCTTGGCATGATCACCATTAGAGTGGTTTTATTTAGCAACTGATGGAAACAGGTGCAGAGATCGACAGCCAAACATTAGGGACAACTCTGAGCATCTTATAGAGAAACTCTGAGTTTCCTGTAGAGAAGAAGGGAAAGGGAGAAAGATTGTAGAAATCAAAATGGTCAAGGACATCACAAGAAAACTCAGAATCAACTGACCTGGACACACAGGGATTCAGAGAGACTGAAAATCTGAAAACTGAAAATCAGGGAACCTGCGTAGGTCTGACCTAGGGCCCCTGCATATGTTTATAGTTGTGTAGCTTGGTGTTTTGTGGGGCTCCTAATAAAAGTAGTGAGGCCTGTTCCTGATGCTATTGCCTGCATTGGGGATCCCTGCTCTCTGACTGGGTTGCCTCATCCAGTTTTAAAATAAGAGAAGGTGCCTAGTCTCATAGCAACTTGATATGCCATATTTGGTTGATTTTCCATTGAAGAAAACTGATTTTCCCATTCACAGTAGGTATCAGTTGCAAATAGTTTCTTGGTTAGCGGACTTATGTTCATGTCTCCTTCTAATAGAATATTTTAAAAACATAATTTCCAAACTAGAGTAAAGAACAAACAGAAAACTCAATGAGTCAGTAAAAGACAAGAAAGATTACAAACACACACTTTGAAAAACAATATTCGCTGATAAATACTGTGTCAGAAGGACTTGGCAGCCTATTTGGGGCACAATTCTCAGTTTTTCTTAGTCCTAACTGTCTCTTAGGACTCCATTAAATCATATGAAGGCTTCTACTGCTTCCGTTTTCCTGGCAAACAGAAATGACTTTCCATTTTGTCAAACTCTGGAAATCAAACACTGGTGTTTTTCTTATAATTATTGTCAAGAAGCATTTCCTTGAGGACACTGAACAGGCAGCCACAGGAAGGCCTCAGAACACATTTGCCTATTCTTTTTCTGCACCTAGAGACTGTGTTCCTCTGCCACCTCTGTAGCCAGCTGTCACAAAAACTACATTTGAACAAATTAAAATTAGTAATCTGTGCTGCAGACACCCTGCATCTTACAGAGCAGCCTGAGGAAGTGCCACGGGTGCCACTGGTAGAGTTTGACTTTAGCTGCAATTAGACCAAGATTCCTGTTTTGTGCTGACATTTAGTATGTTGCTTTCTGCTGAAGATTGTCTACTTCAGCATCCTATTTATTTGAAATGCTCATTGGAAATGATCCCTAGAACCCATTGTTTTCAGACTTTTCAGATGCAAAAAGGATCTTTTATCTCTTAATGGTGTGTATCAGTCAGCGCAGGTTGGGGGGCAAAATTTTTTTTCAAAGATAGCAATAAAAAATTGAAAGGGTGTTTAAATAGAAGTATTCCTTGTGTAAGTGGATTTTGTTTTTTCTAAAAATAATTGAGAATGGGATAATTAAAATAGATGTGATCGGATGATCCAAACCGATGATCTTTATATCTTCAGGAAGAAAAACGTTTTGATTTGACCACATAAGATATCACAGAAGTATACTAGCTTAAGTTAAGCATTTAACTGAATGGAACTTACAGGCATGAGGAATGAAATTAGAAGCCCAACATATTTATCCACATATTTATTATTGTAAATTAACATTTATTACTACAATCTACTGCAGATAGACAGGAGATTGTAAGTCAATGTGAGACAAATTAAACAAACTCAGGCTTTCCAGCCAAGGTTTCAGAACACATTGCGGTGGGAATGCAAAAGTCCTCATAGTAGAGTGTTCCTGTAGCTTGATGGGAGGACACAGAGGTTTCTACAGCTTTTAAAGATAGATAGGAAATATATAAGGAAGGAAAATAACATCCAGTTATCAATCACTTATGTTACAGATGCTATGAAACCTTGTAGTAGATGAATAGAGAAACCTGTCTCTGATGGTCATAGCACATACTTCAAAAGAACCAGGAAGCATAACAAGCAAGCCAATAGAGTCATCCTACATAGGATCTACATGGGATTAGAAAATGAACTTATTAATAGAAAGACCCAACTACCTTTCTGAATTTCCTAAAGAAAGTAGTTGCTGACCAAATTTAGAGTTGCAAAAAACCATTGCACTGTCAAAACATGAAGCCAAGAAAATACCACCTAAGCCTTTTTATTCAGCGTATAATCCAAGTGTTCTATAGACAGAAGCTTGCTGAAGTGTTCAAGCAACTTTTCTGACATGAGTTTCTCTGTGACTTACTTTCCTCCATCTACATTTCAAACCTTAGAAGAAGGTTTAGTTTGATGAGATGCAGACTGCTGTAGAATCCCTTGAATAGTGCAGAATCTCCCAGTTCATTACTTCACAGTCTTTGTCTACTTCCTACTCCTCACTCACTTTGTCTCTGTTAGCGTCTATCTCATTTCTGCTTCATTAGCCTGTACTTAAACGTGGCAAACAGAGTCAGCTGATGAACAATTAGAAAATTATGAGGATGCTTTAAAAATTTTTTTGGCTTTCTTCTTCTTCTTCTTCTTCTTCTTCTTCTTCTTCTTCTTCTTCTTCTTCTTCTTCTTCTTCTTCTTCTTCTTCTTCTTCTTCTCCCTCCTCCTTCCTTCCTTCTTCCTTCTCCTTCTCCCTTCTTCTTTTTTAACTAACTGATTTATTTCATAGTTTATTGCTTCTCCAAGAGCTACACTTCACTTTTCAGTGAAGCTTTTGATCAGAGGACAGTTCAAGGATGCATACTACTACCAAATATGATAGTAAGTGTGAAAGTGTTCTGAATTCTTTAATAAAGATATAATTTTATTGATTGATACCACAGTTTAGTTTCTTTAAATCACCAGGAAAAGAAACAACCCTAAAGCAACTCATTATCATCAAAGTAGAATTTGGTTGGTTTCTTTCTTCCTTTTCTGATTTCTTTTAATATGTTAATTTTATTCACAGAAAAAATCCCATTTTATCTCTGAATATATATACACAGTTAAGATATTTATAAGTATACTTAAGAAACATAATAACTCATTGATTTCAATATTTGCCTATGCTGACATACAATAAATCACACCCTCTCCAAGAAGTCATCAATATTGCCAAGGGCTTCTCAGTTCAAGGTGAAATCTCACAAGGCTGTCCACTCTCCACACTAGCTCTTCTTTAGGTAACCGTAACTGCTGTTACAGATAGAGAACTTAATGGATCTTTTGTGTTTCCATATGAAATTTTAAATCAGTTTTAAGTTTCCATAAATAATTATGCTGTTATTGTGATAGAAATTATATAAAATCTGCAGATTGCTTTTAGTAGGATAACCATTTTCACAATATGAATCCTCACAATCTATAAGCATGGAGACTCTGTTCTCTTAGACTATCTTCAATTTTCAGTATCTTAAAATTTTCATTTCACAACTGTTTTACTTCCTTGGATAGATTAATTCTAACATTTTTTAATGCTATTATGAATAGGACTTTTTTTTCTGATATCTTTCTCTCAATGTTTATCACTTGTGTATAGGAAAACTATAATTTATCGATGTTTATTTTATATCCTGCTGCATTGATGAATGCTTTTATCAGTTGTAGAAGTTTTCTGGTGGTATCTCTAACGTCTTTTATGTGTAGAGGTACAACATGTGCAAATAGGTCTACTGTGGATTTTTCTTTCCCATTTATATCTTCCTTACCTCTTCACCTTACTTCTTGCTCTAGCAAAGATTTTAAGCACCAGGGTGAACAAAATAAGAGGCTGCAGGCACACTTATTTTGTTCTTAATTTTAGTGGAAATCTTTCAAGTTTTCTTCATTTAGCATTATGCTGGATCGTAGAGGTATATCTCCATATACCTAGATTCTTTAGGAACGTCATATTATGAGACAATATTGGTTATTGCTAAAGGTCTTTCTGACTTCAATGGGGGAACTGTGTCGTTTCTGTATTCAAATCTAGGCTAAAATCCAATAATCAGTGAGTGAATACCATGTATGTTCTTTTGTGATTGGGTTACTTCACTCAGGATGATATTTTCTAGTTCCATCCATTTATATAAGAATTTATCAAATTCATTGTTTTTAATAGCTGAGTAATATTCCATTGTATAAATGTACCATATTTTTGCATCCATTCCTCTGTTGAAGGGCATCTGGGTTCTTTCCAGTTTCTGGCTATTATAAATAAAACTGCTATGAACATAGTGGAGCATATGTCCTTGTTATGTGTTAGAGCATCTTCTGGATATATACCCAGGAGTGGTATAGCTGGGTCCTCAGGTAGTGATATGTCCAATTTTCTGAGGAACCGCCAGACTGTTTTCCATAGTGGTTGCACCATCTTGCAATCCCACCAACAATGGAGGAGTGTTCCTCTTTCTCCACATCCTCGCCAGCATCTGCTATCACCTGAGTTTTTTATTTTAGCCATTCTGACTGGTGTGAAGTGGAATCTCAGGGTTGTTTTGATTTGCATTTCCCTGATGACCAAGGATGCTGAACATTTCTTTAGGTGCTTCTCGGCCATTCGCATTTCCTCAGTTGAGAATTCTTTGTTTAGCTAAGTAGTAGTGCCATATTTGATTTATGTATGTGGAACCATAACTGGGATAAGACCCATTGGATTACGGTGGCTTGTAGTTTTGATGTGATTTTGAATTTGGTTTATTTTTTATTGGGAAATTTTGCATTTGTGTTCATCATTATTGTTTTTGGTTAGGTCTTTGACAAGTATATGGTACATTAGAATAGGATGCACCAGGATATATATCTAGAGCTGATTGGTTTTGAGAAGTTGCACCTATTTTATTACCTGTTCTATCTGGGCAACTAGGAATGACATTTTAAAATCTTTGCTTCAATGAGTTTAACATTTACATATTTACTATGCACATAAGATTGTTATCTTCTTGTGTATGGCTTATTTTATATAGCATGATGACTTCCATGTTGA
Source organism: Mastomys natalensis (assembly GCA_021653895.1). Lineage (NCBI taxonomy): Eukaryota > Metazoa > Chordata > Mammalia > Rodentia > Muridae > Mastomys > Mastomys natalensis. The sequence goes on along the minus strand of JAJTUV010000361.1, from coordinate 1,067,604 downwards.
TCCATGTTCCAAAACTGGCATGGCTTAGTCCTTTCTCCTTAAGGCTGAATGCCTTAAAAGGCATTTTAATTATGACATTCTATTATACATACATTTATATTACATTTTCTGCTCCCATGTATTTGATGATGAACATCAAGGTTCATTCAAATCTTAACTATTGTGAAAAAAATCTCCATTGGATACAGAAAGGCAGATATCATCTAGATATATTAATTCCATTTTTTTATGATATGCACAGTCCTGAGAATGCTGGCTCATATGATAGTTATAATTTTAAGTTCTAGAACTCTCATTATTGTTTTATAGTGTCTGTCAGAATTTATTTTCCCAACAGTAGTGGTAAAGAGATCTCTTTAACTGACCTTACTCCCACCCCACAATACTCATGTTCATACAAGCAACCGTATTTAAATTCTATGAGTTTAAAAAAAATAGACATCAAAGGAGAAAGGAAGTTTTGGGAAAGAAGAGTTTCTACGGGAGAGAGGAGGATGGAAGATTGTAATGGGCTGTAAATGTGACCAAATAGTATATACAAATATTAAATTGTCAACACATTTTTAAAAATTTAAATTTAAAAGGAATTTTTTTTTTTTCATCCTAGCAGTGGTGGTGCATGCCTTTAATCTCAGCATCTGGGAGTCAGAGGCAAGTAGATCTCTGAATTTGAGGCCAACCTGGTCTATAGAGTGAATTTGAGGACAACCAGGGCTACACAGAGAAACTGTCTCAAACAAAGAAACAAACACACAAAGAGTTTTTGTTTCTCTATTTTCCTACTAACCCTTACTGCTTTCCTTTTTCCCTTTCTCACTTCCTGTCTTCCCTTTGCTTTCCCTTTCCTACTGCCCTTTTGTCCCTCTGTCCCTATACCTTCTTTTTTTTAGACAAAATCTTGATGTACATTCTGGTTGGCACAGGCTTAGGGCACATATTTTTCGAGTAGATTACTTTCTTTATGTTGTTGTCTGTATCATAAGTGATTGTAGGATGAATTTTCTCTTAGTTGCCCAGTTTGTCATAAGGTTCTTAGGCTCACATGTTTCAGACACAGAGTAAAGATACTTTACTCATAGACCACTCTATAGACCAGGTTGGCCTCAAATTCAGAGATCTACTTGCCTCTGACTCCCAGATGCTGAGATTAAAGGCATGCACCACCACTGCTAGGATGAAAAAAAAATCTCCTTTTAAATTTAAATTTTTAAAAATGTGTTGACAAGTCTCTGTCAATACAGTCAAGTTTCATGGTATGTATGTGGTTTCACATTTTTATGTTTAAGCTTCAATCCAGTCTAGTTAGATGTATGTGGTGTGAAACCAACACCTATTTACATTCTTTTGCATGTATGTCTTTTCATCTTAAGAGATATCACTGAAATAATTCTTATTTCCTCAGCTGGTATTAATGGAAATCTTGTGTGCATGGCTTCATCTCTGGCTTCTATGGTTTTATGGTTATATGTTATATTTTATGCTAGTGCCATGTTGTTCTGTGCATTACACTTCTGCAGTATATTTTTATATTCAGCACTTCCTTTTGCATAGTATTTATTTGATACATGGGATCTCTTAGGATTTGGTAGAAATATTAGCTTATTTTTCCTATTTCAGTGATACTAACACTTGAAATATTTTATTTACTATTTATATATGCTTATAATATGTTTTGATCAAATATATCCCTTCCTTTCCCTCCAAATTGTTCCCATTGTCCTTACCACCACTTTGTCCTCCCAACTCTATGTACTCTGTTTTTGGTTTTCCTTTGTTTTGTTTTAATTTAACACCTACTAAGTTTCATTCAGTGATGCCTGTATGTGCACTTGAATCCATCTAACTGGGACATAGGTAGCCTCTCAGAGTTCCTATACCTGAATCTGTCAACATCCTCCCAAGTCTCAGGATTCATTGTAGAAGAAGAAGCAGAAAGATTGTGGGAGCCAAAAGGTTAAAGCCTGCAATCTAACAGTATTTGCAGGGTATGATAGCACAGCTGCACAGATGAATTCACTGCATCTTAAACTACATGTGCAAAACAAGCCAGTCAAACATACCAGCAAGATGAGAGGCTCATGAAGTCACATCACCATTTGAAGAGCTATTGATGCTAAATTTTCAATAGTAGAAAAAAAAACCCATTAGGTGTATTAAGCCATGATAACCATCTAAAAGATATTTTTTTATAATCCTTAGCATATTGAAATGATCTTCTGAATAGAATAGCCAATCACACTGGCATATTAGGGTACATTTTCCTTCATCATTTTACAAATTACTTATATGAATACTGTAAATTAATTAAGTTTACTACGTGCTAACAGGATATTAGAATAAAATTGCCTCAATAGTTCTTTTGAGAGGGATCATTAGATTGCAAACCATTATGATTAACAGCTTCATTGTGTGACAGGAAGAGAGAAGTCATTAATTTGCAAAAGATGATAAATTACTCTGATTTGAATTTCAATCCATCATAAGCACACAATTTGAGAAAGAATAGTTAAGGTCTTTAAGATTTAGAACCTTTTCTTAGGACAAGGTTGTCCATTATCTGCCATTTAATAGACATCAAATATCAGCAACAGAATAAATATCTGTTAAAAATATTTTTTAAAAGTCCAGTTAAGCAAGAATATCTTAAAATCTGCTGTCCATATATGCTTTATACCCCATGTTAATGGCTAGTAGCCAAATGCAGATTTGGTTTAGTTCATACATATTTTGATAACGAACATAACAATTTTATCTTTAATAAAATACATGACAGTGTCCTTCCTTGAAACTATGTAAGTTCCCTTATAACAGATTCTTACTTGTAGTAGCTTCTGTGAATTTCCAATTGCTTGTTCCAAGTATCATGCTAGTACCTGGAGGTGTCACTGAAGAGCCTGGAGCCATGTTCTTAGTTTGCTATCTATCTATTCTTCACATGGCTGCCTTGGTAACTAAAAGGACAAACAGCTGTGAACAGCTATCTCCTGAAATAGAGATATTGATGGAGAAGGGAAACAAGCTGCATCCATATGCAGTCTTTCAGCAACATTCTGAAGGGCTTGGACATTACAAGGCTTTGCTAATTAGACTGTACATGAAATTCAACCTAATTGCTATGTGGTTTTACATTTTGTTTTGTTTCTCTTCATTCTGATTTTTGGTGGCTTGTCAGATGAAATAACTGCCATATGGCATCAGCTTCAGCAATAACCAAGCCAGGATTATTGCAGGGACCTGGAAACAGAAGGACTTTTGCCAAAGTACTTTTAATGATACAGCCCCAGGAAAATCATGTTATGGCATATTTCCAGGTTCTTCATTGGCTAGGACTCTCCCTTCTTGAGCATATCCTATTTCCTCAAGCTTTTTCCTCACCTACTCAAGCAGACTTTTCCCTTTCTTTCAGCTGATTGCCCATGAAGGCTTCCCAAGGCATTGTTATAATAGTCCTATTAAGATGAGAAGTTATACAGAAATTCCCTTGTCTGATCTTATATCCACAAAGGTCCATCAGTCTGGATTTTACAACTTGGCTTCTGCCCCTTCTGGCAATGAGCCAGCTCAGCCCATTTGTTTTCTTGAGATGACTCTAGCTCAGTTGTTGTCTTTCCTCTGATTACAAAGAAGAAAAGACAAATACTATTGTTTTTTAATCACAGAGAATAGAATAAATGACAATTCCATTCCACTATTTTTTTTTTTTAACACATGTAGGCAGCCGTGTTTACAGTTGTAAAGTCGTATGACCAGCACCTGACAATGTAAGCAGCTGGCTTCCAGAGTGGTCAGCTCAGAAACTGGTAAACAAGTCCTTTGAGCATGCGTCGGCCTCGTGCCCCTTCGGAGCGGGCTTATGCTAATAAGGTATTGGCAGCTTAACCTATCCTGGGAGGACACATCACCCAGCCCGCCTAGGGCAGTTATATAAGCAGCTCCTTTCTGCTGCTTGGGGTCCAGGCCCTTCCCTTCCCTTCCTGGTCCAGGTCCCCCGTCCAGTTCCCCATCCCTATGTCAAGAGTCGTTCCTGGAATAAAGCCGACTGAGAAGGATCCTACCGTGTCGCGTCTTACTTGCCGGCCAAGGCGGACGCGACAAACACATCTCTTAACTACCTTCATCTGTGTAAGGACAAAATCCATCCCCTAGTACAGGAAGTCAGTCCATCACATTGACTGCAGTCTATCATACTGACCACTGCATATCTTACAGCCAATTATATCACAGCTCTCAGAATTTACACAGGTTAAATTTAGAAATGCACTCCTGTGTCTATTTTTCCTTGGATGGTTTAAATAACTTAGATGCAGTGAAACCAGTGATTCTGTATTGCAACATATTGTGCTATGGGGAATTTCTTATGTGCCCTGGACTATGTCAGAATTAATTGCTCAGTCTGAAGTATAAAAAAAGCTGTATGCACAAAGGCACACGTTCTGGGCACACAGTGCTGTATAAGGCAACAGTTATGATGGTTTGTTGTGATAATTGCAACATTTTATCATTTGAAAATGGGTGTTTTACCTGGGTCCTATGAGTGTGAAGTGCTGTGGAGGCCATAAAGATGACATTTGGTCCTCTGGAATTGAAGTTACAGTTGGTTCTTAGCACCCATGTGAATGCTAAGAACAGAGGTTGGGTCTTCCAAAAGAGCAACCAGTGCTTCTAACCACTGAGACATCTTTGCTCCAGACCTTCACATTATTTCATAAATGTCTTTGAGTCCAAATTCTACTGAAGATGACTGAACAGTTTATCTCATATACTACTCAATATATAATAACTTTACACACTGTAGAACAGCAATTCAGCCAAGAAAAAAATTAGATTCACAGAAAAAACTATTGTTCTAAATATTTTTACCTTTTAAGATAACTGTGATAGTAAGTAGACTTTATGTTTACATAAGCCACTTATTAAGTGATATGCATACAACAGTTCATCTGCCTGTTTTGGAACTTTGGGAGGTAGATTATTTAATTATCCTTACTGTAAAAATACAAACCTGAGCTCAGAAAGGTTAAATGCCTGTCTGAAATATGCAAACGAAACATAACAGGGCTTGACTTAGAGCCTAGACTGCCTAGTCTGGCTCCAAAGGAGGTAAACACTTTGCCTCTGCATCCACACAACATGCTACCATGTGCCCTGGTTCTCTGTACCCCAGTCACATCCCCATTGCCTTCATATGATTTTTGTTCTCTTCTGTTGCCCTCATACATCATGATCTCTCTGCAATATTCTGACCATTGCAATTATTTATAATGGAATACTTATTGTGGCTACTTGGTTCACATTTCTTCATGTCTCACTTGAAAAGCCCAAGTGTCATGTATAATTGACTCAGAATTATCTGAAAAATGGAAATATTGAGCAGTTCAAACATTCTAGATTCCTGATTTTATGTAATTGTGCATGTGTTAGTTATCTTTTTTCACTGTTTCTACTTCCTCTACAGCAAGAATAACAACAGTATTTATTTCATGAAGTTATTGAGCATTAAATAAGTAGAAGAAAAATAATTTATTTAAAGATTTTAGTAGCAACAGAATTAATCACTATTAGTTATTATTTTGTTAATCAGTTACTGACACCTGCCACAGTGGATGCTAACTAATAGACTCAGTAGCCATTTTTTAAATAATTGTATGCATGCACAAACAGAAGACTTGGTGAAGTCTCCAGTTCTCGGAGTCATTCTAACATCCTCTGAGGTTTTGTTACATTTAGAATATTTAAGTTTTGAGATTGTTTGCCAAAACCTATTCAAAGATTAGTTCTCTGCTAGTCCTACATCAACGGAACACACACCATTTGGGGGTCTCCTGTTAATCTGGTTTTGGAATCCATAGTCCAGGGACTTGATAGCAAAATTCATGGAAGAAGCTCACCAACAAGTCAGTTATGTACCACTGCTTCACTTTCCTGACTTTTTACTTCAATAGTAGATTTTTCAATTTTTCTTGTAAAAATAGGGAAATTGATACAAAAATCAATTGATGGTATCTGGATCCTAACTACTGCAATATTGCCTAGCAGATGTGAAACAATAATGTCTTCTCCTTACAGCCAAATACAAAATGAAGCTTTCATCTTGATAATATCATAATACTGGACAACCACTCAACATGATTTTTTAAAACTTTGTATTCCTGTCCTAAATTTTTAGAAAACACTGTATGCATTTTTTAATAATTTCATCTCTCCCAGGGTGAGCATTGAATTAGTAGGGATTTTGAAAATTTGCTCACATTGAGAACAGGAAAGGGTATGGTTTGAAAAGTTTATTATAGATCATTTTAATCTTAAACATTTTACTCATTCCAGGTAGCTAAGTGAGCAAAACATTCATTTAAAAATGAAAGGTGATTGTTTAAAAGGGACACATATTTACCATATTAAAGGCAATTAATGAAAATATTAAAAACAATTTCACTAGTAGGATGGCAAAGTCACTAATGGAAAAGAGAAGACTCAGTAGTAAAATATTTCTGTCATGGTTTTGGATACTCTGTATTTGGGAAGAAGCTAAAGAAATTGCTTTGAGTTAGAGCCTTTGCCTTGTCTTGTTGTATCTTGTTTAATCTTGTTTGGCTGTCTGCACTTGGAGGCCTATCTTTTTTTCCTGAAGAGGATATGGGTGGGAAAGTGGATATAGGGGAGAGGGGAGGTTGTGGTGAGAGATGTGAGAAATGAAGGGAGGGGAAACTGTGGTTGGGAAGTATTGTATGAAAGAAGAATCTATTTTCAATAAATAAAGAAAATATTAGAAATTACTATCATGCTGTCTGAAGAATATAACAAGGTTGAGTGAATGGATAACACTCAGTGAAGCCACAGTGTGCAGATGTGTCTTGTAGAGCTGAAGCCATATCCCTGTCATGAGTAGGTAGCAAAATAAATTTTATTGGCTTTAATGTATGGACCAGTAAAATCTTTCTCTACAGAGGAATCCTGAGGGGCATGTATTCAAGGGAAAGAACCTACTTCAAGCCTAAGTTAATGAACATGCTACAAGTATTTATTCAAAATTAATTTAAAGTGATTGTAGATATAGCTCAGCAGTTATGAGCACTAACTGTTTGCTCTTCCAGAGGACCACAATTAGATATCCAGCACCCACGTGGCAGCGAACAACTATAAGTCCAGTTCCAAAGGACCTCATGTGCCCTCTTCCGGCTTCCACAGGTACTGCACACACCCACACCCACGCACAGTAGCTAACAACTATAAGTCCAGTTCAAAGGGACCTCATGTGCCCTATCTAGCTTCCACAGGTACTACAACACACACACACACACACACACACACACACACACACACACACAAACCATTCATATACAGTTAAATTAAACTAAAATTTAAATTAAAGGTTAAGAACATAGGCAAATGGTGATTCAAACATCAATAGGATTTAATCCTATATAATAAAATAATAGTAAACTATGGCAGGAGTCAGGAATTCATTCATTTGGTAAAGTACAAGCACTAAAACCTGAGTTCAATGACCTGCAGACCATATTTTTAAAACAACTGGGCATAGTACCATGCACCTGTACACTTAATGCTAGGTGACAGAGACAGGCAGATCCCCGAGGCTTGCTGGCCAATGAGTCCAGCTGAAATAACAAGCTTAAGTTGAATGAGTGAATTTGTTTCAAAAAGTAAGGTAGAAAAGCAATGGAGAAGAACATTCCAACTTAAACCTCTAGCCTCCCATGTAGCATTGAATGCAAACCACACCACTAACATACACCATACATACACACATCATCACACACACACACACACACACACACACCATATTGAAAGAATAAAGTGTTTCAACTAAGAACAGATACATGGAGACTACACAAAGTTGAATTTTCTTCTAAATTAGAGTCAAGTATGCAGTGATACTGACAAATTCACTGCCAAAGGAGGTCTGTGGCTCTCTTTGGTTTGACCAAAACTTACATACTTGTTCCCTATTACAAGTCACAGACCATTGTTTCCTCAGAATATTTACTTGAGAAGAGCTTCAGTTGCATTGATCTTACCTAAATGTAGGCCCTACATGTAGACCTTCAGAGTAAGATGTGTTCATTAGTACATAAATGGCATGGCAGTTATGGAGCTTACTAATCAATTTCTGCTTAAATTTGAACATTGCATCAGAAAGAATTCATGTCTGATAACAAACCTGGTCAAAATCCCATAGCTAAAGATCTAAATAGAAAGCTACTTCTGTTGTTTTGCTAAATGAATATGTTCCCAAACTCCCTTCTATGTTTTATTTTAACGTGAAGGATGAAAAGCAATAAAACTGCCTTCAAAATAGTTATGTGTATAGCCATAGGTTAGTTTTGCTCTCAACTTTAATGAGAGAAGCTTTTTTGCAGTGGAAAGTGATTAATGCAGAGGTTCATAAAGGACTATATATGTTCCTCACTAAACAAGACATCCATATACTCCTCTCCAAGGCTCAGAGAAATCACTCGAAGAGGGGACAGAAAGCATGGGCTGGAGGAAAGAAGGACTGTGAAATGTCTTTTGTACAGAACATCCTGATCTGTCATGAACTCATAGCAGTTATTGTTACCTGTGCAAGATAGAACATGTCAGTAGGCATCTGTCATGGATGGGGAAGAGATTCACGAGGCTTCATACTCCCCTAGGAACCATGGCAGTTAATGGAGACAATGAATTTCTTCAGTGGTGTAGTCACTGCAATAACCCCCATCCATGCTTACACAAGCATCCATAATTAAATGAAATTAAATTAAAAAGTAGATTTCACACAAATCAGAAAGATATGAAATCAAGAAAGAGGCTTGTTGGGAAAAAGGCATTCCATGGTATTAGGGGAGAAGAGAAAGGGGAGTGGACAAATTTGAGTATAAATCTGAATAATATATTAAATACATGTATGATATCCTCAAAAATAGAGAAAGTTGAAATTGTAATTTTTTTCTTTTCTTCTGAGACATAAATATCCAAGCTTATTGTCAGCTTTATACCCTCAAGGGAACCCAGTAATTATGTCTCTGAAATGTATTATCAAGAAAAATAGTTCTTTCTTTTCCAATTTGTGTGTACAGTATGTACATAACTCTAGAAAATGTCAAATGGTGAACAAAAGTGGCTTCCCACCAGGACCCCATAATTCTTTCCCCTAATTTGCTCCAACATTTAAGAACATCCTCATAATTATTTTTTTAAATAGAAGTTGAGGTCAGTGTCTTGAACTTTGTTGCTGTAAATCTGGATGAAATCTTTCCTGCTTATTTGACTCTGTGTGATGCAGTTTATCTTTGATACCACAAACCAAATCCTTTCAGAAATATATTGCTGGATGATAAACTTTATTAAATCTCTAAATTTTATTCTACACCACATTTCCAACTGCTCGGAAATAGCACTTTTAGCCAAGGAAGATGTGCAGAAAAGGTCATGCTTGTATACTATTGGGGAATGTAAGAAATTATAATCTTACAGAAAATAGAAACACCAAGTGCCCCAGCAATAATTCATTCTGAGTATAATATAAAAGAAATGGTATAACCCCAGGGAAATCGTTTGCATTTTTCTGGTATCTATACTTCTGTTTTCAATGCAACATTGCTAGACAAAGTGAATGAAGGCAGGGAGTTAATTTGTGTCCTTTTTCATCAACACAGCAGTGGATGAAGCACTGTTTTGATTCATTAGATTTTATTAAGAAATATTTTGAAGCTTAGTCTCTCTGTCTCCTTCCCTCCCTTCCTCCCTCTCTCTCCCTCTCCCCTTGTCCCTCCCTCCTCTCCTCTCTCACCTTCTCTTGTAATATCTTGCTCCATGCTCACTTCTTCCTCTGCTCAACACACACACACACACACACACACACACACACACACACACACACACTAATAATGTTATTTTGGTAGAACTGACTTTTAGAAGTTCTGTTCTCTCTCATTAACTGGATGAAAACAATTAAATTGTTATTATAATTAACTATGTCAAACAGTTGAGGATACTGACATAAGTGTGTATAATTAACCAATTCTGTTTTGTCAGTGGATTGTTAGCCAGCATCTTACTGTTTGTGTATCTACAGGAAAAGCTATAACCACAAAGAAAATTAGTATAGACAAATGGTTATTTAAACTGAATGAAAAGTTATGCTTCTACAGTGATTTCAAATTAACCTCTGTATCTACATGTTCATTCATTGTCTTTGATTAAATATCTACAGTCACTAAACAGCTCTAAAGTGGTAAAGCTTTTTAAACAAAATTGTGTCTCTAGTTGTTTTACTGTTATACTGTTGTACATTCTCTCTGTTGTGTCTTTGGTGGATGATAAAGATCAGTAAACATTTTAAATTTCAGTGTTGCTGAAAAGAAAAAGTACTGTATTTTTACATGAAATATGTGTGTTTATTTTTTGTACACTACTGCTGTCAAAATAGGCTAACTCTAAAAGGAAAAATCTTACAAAACATAATTATTCATCTTGTTTATAGTGTAAACTAAATGGCTAGATCTGTGGTAATATATTTTGGGACCATCAGATCTCCATTTCAAATGTTTGCCTCTAATTTTCATGATAATTCTTGGCCCAGGCTGTGCCCCACCTCTTAGCCTCTTGCTTCTCTCAGATTGGCAGGGCAAGTAGGAGCACTGGAGTCAGATGCTTGCCTGGAGACTTCTGGGAGACATATTTCATAAAACAAAAGAAGAATTATAAATAAAAATCATACATAATCCCTTGAAATGTGTCAGTACAGGTAACAGGTACTGCATCTTAAGGTTGTAAGCTTTATGATAAGCCTAGATGTAGCTTACTTTAGGATGAGGTAAGAAGATAAGTGTGTGGCATGTGGAGGAAATAGAAAGCACAAATACACTGTAGACTTGGAGACAGAGAAAGAGAGAGGATCCATTTTGCCTCTCAGTTTTCTCATGTTAAAAGAAAATCTGAGACTTACCCAGCTCTGAATCCTGCAAAGTCAGTTGTTACTGATACAACCAGATAATTCCATTGGTGCAATAGTGACACAACATTGCTGAGGTAACCCACTACTTTCTGATTGGCTTTAGAGCCTGCTCCACATGCAAAGCCACATGCCAAGTGATGAAAAAAGAAATAGACTCTCTTCATTATACTGAATTGGAGATGAGTAATAAGATTTTTCTATAGAACCTAAGCGCTGAGGGTATTTTATTGTTTCTCTCTAATAATGTGATTCAATATTATCCAATCACTTGAATTTTTTCATTTTTATTTTAACTATTATGTATAGATGTAGGTGTTAGCCTGTATGTATGTCTGTATACATCTGTGTCCTTAGTGCCTGCAGAAGCACAGGAGGGCACTAGATTCTCTTGAATTGGAATTATGGATGTTCATAGGTCATCATGTGAACGATGAGAATTGAACCTTGCTCCTCTGGAAGAGCAGCAATTGTTCTTAAGCCATCTTCCCAGCCCCATGGATATTTGTTCTTTAACGGCTTTATGCATATTTATATCCTAACTTCTCTCAACTACTGTATCAGTAAAGCTGATATGATATGATAGAGTAATAAAAAAAACCTCATGCTGACATCCCAGAGCTATGCAGTGTCCAGTATATATCTATTGAATTATAAGTCACTGCAATGACCAACCTCTACAAAACTTAGTCTTAGACAATAATTTCTCACAATTCTGTGTACTGTCCTGATGTTTCTTTGCATCTCATCTCCGTTTCTTTGTTTTTGTTTTGTTTTGTTTCATTTTTTGTTTGTTTTTGGTTTAGAATGGCCTCATTTACTTACCTTCTTGCTAGTATGCTGCTAGTCTACTGATCTCATCCAATAAGGTTGGGATGGTCTCATTCTTTGTAGTCTCTAGATTTCTGGGAAGATAGTCCAGGCTTTGGTGTCTAAAATGTTCCCAGCATCAACAAGTGACAGTGTAGATCTACAGCCACTTTCCGATTTTCTGCCTGAATCACATTTGGCTAATATCTGATGACCAAATGCAGATTCACAAAGACTAGCAAGACTACCTGAGATGGAATGGATCCTTTTCCTTCTCTGTCTCTGTCTCTTAGCAGTTTATGTTATCTTATGATCTAGTCAGAGAAGAGCCTAGTTATATGGCCAAGATATTTGTAAATATATTTTGAGTTTGAGTCTTATTTCTGGGAGGATGGGGCTGGGAGGAAGAACCCATCTTAACTTCCACAAGCATAAGCCACAATGTCTGGATAGTAATATGATTTGAAGGAAAGAAAACAAGGTAGAAATGCTAAGTAGATTTGCTGGAGAAAGAAATCAGAAACAGAAATGCTGGTAAAACATAATTAAGATAAGATGTTGACTCTGAGCAGTATGCCTTTGGGTTTGTCTTAAGCCCATGCCTACCACTGCTCCATTACAAGTCTTTTGTAGTCATAATTTATAAAAACAATCACAGACCTATTCTTCTTTAAGAGTCCTCAGGCTCCATCCACTGTTTGGCTCTGGATGTCTGTATCTGTCTGAGTCAGCTGCTGGTTAGAGCCTCTCAGAGGACAGCTTGCCGGTCTGTTCTCAGGCTGGAGGTTTAGTCCTGGGAGCTCTGGTTGAATCTTTTGATACTCGTTCTAAAAAGGACATCTCGCAAGAACCCTCACTTTGGTCTTCCTCCTTCTTCTTGAGTTTCATGAGGTTTATGCTTGCATCTTAGGTATTGTGTGTTTTGGGGCTAATATCCGCTTATCAGTGAGTGCATACCATGTGTGTTCTTTTGTGATTGGGTCATCTCACTCAGGATGATATTTTCTAGCTCCATCCATTTGTCTAAGAATTTCATGAGCTCATTATTTTTAATGGCTGAGTAGTACTCCATTGTGTAAATGTACCACATTTTCTGTATCCATTCTTCTGTTGAAGGACATCTGGGTTCTTTCCAGCTTCTGGCTATTATGAAATAAGGCCGCTATAAACATAGTGGAGCATGTGGCCCTGTTGCATGTTGAAATATCCTCTGGGTATATACCCAGGAGGGGTATAGCTGGGTCCTCAGGTAACACCATGTTCAATTTTCTGAGGTATCGCCAGACTGCTTTCCATAGTGGTTGTACCAGCTTGCAATCCCACCAACAATGGAGGAGTGTTCCTCTTTCTCCACATCCTCGCCAACATCTACTGTCACCTGTGTTTTGGATCTTAGCCAATCTGACTGGTGTGAGGTGGAATCTCAGTGTTGTTTTCATTTGCATTTCCCTGATGACTAGGGATGCTGAGCACTTCTTTAGATGTTTCTCAATCATTCGAGTTTCCTCAGTTGAGAGTTCTTTGTTCAACTCTCTACCCCATTTTTTAATAGGGTTATTTGATGGTCTGGAATCTAGTTTCTTCAGTTCTTTGTATACCTTGGATATTAGCCCTCTATCAGATGTAAGGTTGGTGAAGATCTTTTCCCAGTCTGTTGGTTCCCGCTTTGTCCTGTTGACCGTATCCTTTGCTTTACAAAGCTTTGCAGTTTTATGAGATCCCATTTGTCAATTCTTGATTTTAGAGCATACGCCATTGGTGTTCTGTTCAGGAACTTTTCCCCTGTGCCCATATGATCGAGGCTTTTCCCTATGAACCTAGGCCCCCTGCACATATGTTGTAAATGTGCAGCTTGGTTTTCATGTAGGTCTCAAACATCTGGAGTGGGGGCTATCCCAAAACATGCAGCCTGTATATGGAGTACGGTCTTCTAAAAAAAAAAAAAAACAGTTGTTCAGTTATTCATGGAATATTATTTTTCTATATCTCTTGTATTCAGTTTGCAACTACTTCATTGAGAATTTTTGTATGTATATTCATGGGGGATACTGGACTATAATTTATATATTTTTGTTGGGTTTACACTTGATTTCACTATTTCAATATTATTTGCTTTGTGAAGGAGCTTATTGTGGTTCTGAATTTTTTTAAACATAACTCAAAAAGTGTTGCTTGTTTGAAGGCTCTATAGAATTCTTGTATAAGTATATCTGACCCTTGGTATTTTGCTTGTCTGTTTATTTTCATTTTATTCTGTTTGAATGCTTTTTAAATTTTTTTGATTTGCTGAAAATAAAAATTAAAAAAAAAAAAAACAATCACAGAAATGACTCTATTGTATTAAACACAAATGTGATTGCATTTGCTGTAAAAACAAACAAACAAACAAAAACAGAGCCTGGTTTTCTGTGCATTTCCAATTGTTTTCACTGTCTCTCTGCATTTAGGCTACTACAGCTTAACACCTTAGTTTTGCTAGTGTATAAATAACAAAAGTTTGCTTCTCCTAGTTCTGAAAACTGGAGAGTCTAGGACTAAGATGCTGCTAGTAGATTTGGTGTCTGGTGTGTTCCTGGCTTTCTGGTGTACAGAAAGATGCTTTCTTCATTTAAACATCAGACATGGAATCAAGACTCTTGTCACAAAGGCTCATTTGGCTCATGAGGGCTTGGTCCTTGAGCTCTAATCACTTCCTGAAGGCACCATCTCTAATTATCATCACATTAAGAACAAGATAGTGATCTATGGATCTGTGAGGAAATATATATTTTAGTGTATGGTACTCCTTGACTAAATTGTTTTGATCCAAAAGAAAAATCTAGGAAAAAGAATAATATGCATATTACACTGCCTGTTCTCTATTTTTTTTTCTCTTTTAGCCTAAACAAGATAAATTTCCACAGTACTCTAATTTTAGATGTCCTAGCCTTGAATTTTTGTCCTGTCGATGGCTGCCTTGGTACACAGCCACACTAGTCACCATTAACTTGCACTCTCGAGAATTAGCTATAGATCACAGACATGAGTTACACACAGGAAGCTGATTCTTCCTTTCTCCTATTTATTTCTTTGAAGCATAGGGCTCCTACTGCATTTTTCCAATTTTATAATCATGGAATTCTTTTATGTCCCCCGAGAAATAATAAAATGAAGAGCCATGTAGTGCATCCCAGACTATGTGATTTCCTTGCAACACAGACATTCTTACTTGCTATAGCCTTTTCTTTTAGTGTCGTATCATCTAAATGAAGATGTTTCCCCATCAAACTCAGAGTGTATTATACAAGAAATTATCTCTGTCTTCAGGCAAAAAATTTGAAAAACTTTTTTCAAAGGGTAATTATTTTGAAAAAGGACACAGACACAGTAAAATATTCAAAATGTCAGACAGATTTTGTTATATTTAAATAGCCATGTTTTATTTAAAAGTCCTGAATATCAACTAAGCTTTAAAAGTATACAGATTTTAAAATTTTTATTCGCAGTCTTAGAGCCTAAGAGCATATTTGATAAAGATCTTGATAGAGATAATCACAGCTTTTGGTAAGATGAACATTCTCACTATGTTAATCCTACTGATCTATGAGCATGGGAGATCTTTTCATCTTCTGATATCCTCTTCAATTTCTTCTGAGATTTAAAGTTCTTGTTATATAGATCTTTCACTTGCTTGGTTAGAGTTACATTAAGTTATTTTATATTACTTTTGGCTATTGTGAGGGGTGATGCTTCCATGATTTTTCAGCCTGTTTATCATTTGTATAAAGGAGGGCTACTGGATTATTTTTTATTTTGTTAATTTTGTATCCAGCCACTTTGCCAAAGGTGTTTATCAGATATAGGAGTTATTTAGAAGAGTTTTTGGGGTCACTTAGCTCTAATATCATATCATCTTAAACTATCAATACTTTGACTTCTTCCTTTCTAATTTGTATCCCCTTGATCTCTTTTAGTTGTTTTATTGCTCTAGCTAGAACTTCAAGTAATATATTGAAAAATTAGGTAGAGAGTGGACAATCATGGCATGCCCCAATTTGATATTGGCTTGTTGAATATTACCTTTATCGTGTTTTGATATGTACCTTGTATCCCTGAGCTCCAAAACTTTTAACATGAAGGGGTGTTGGATTTTGTGGGGCTTTTCTTTCAGTTGGTTTATATGGTGGATTACATTGAAGGATTTTCATATATTGAACCACCCCAGCATCCACCAGATGAAGCCTATTTGACAGATAATGTGATTCATTTACACAACAGGATACCTTGCAGCTATTAAAAACAGGGATATGAAGAATTTTGCAGGCAAATGGGTTAAACTCTAAAATATCATCCTGTGTGAGGTAAGTGAGACCCAAAAGGACATGCAGGCTAATGTACTCACTTATAAGTGAATATTAGCCATAAAGTATAGGATGTCCACACTATACTCTGTAGACCTAAAGAAGCTAAAGAAGAAAGGTTCCACTGAGGATGGGATTTAAAATTCCACTTAGAAGGGGGAATAAAATAGTCATAGGAGACAGATGCATAGAGGGAACTGGGTGGAAGAGGGAATAGGGGGGTGTTTAGGATCATGTGTGGGGAGAGACAGGAGAGAAGGCTAGGAGAATGATTGGAAATCCTCTGCTGGCAGGGGTAGGGGATGGGGACATCTCTAGAACATGCCAGTGACCTGGTATTGAGGAGGCTCCCATGAGTCTATGGGGGTGACTTCCAGCAGTGGGGATATGGAACATGAAGTAGCCACCTCCCATATCTAGGTAAGACCCTTACTGGATGGATAAGGACACCAATTCACCCAAAATCTATCTTGTCTACAAGAAATACAGGGTTAGGGAAGAATGAAGCAGAGACTGAGGGGATGGCCAACCAATAACTGGCCCAACTTGAGACCCATCCCAAGAGCAAATACCAATCCCGATATATTAATGACTCTCTGTTAAGCTTGCAGACAGGAGCCTAGTATAACTGTCTTCTGAGAGGTTCCACCTAGCAGCTGACTGAAACAGATGCAGAGTCCCACAGCCAAACATTGGACAGAGCTTGGGGGTCTTACAGAAGAGTTGAGGAGAGGACTGAGAGCCCAGATGGGATAGGAACTCCACAGGAGGACCAACAGAATCAACTAACCTGTACACTTGAGGGCTCTCAGAGACTGAACCACCAACCAAAGTACACACATGGGCTGGAACTAGGACCCCTGCACATATGTAGCAGATGTGCAGGCAAGTCTCCATGTGGGTCCCTCAACAACTGGAGCAGGGTCTGTCCTTAAAGCTGTTACCTGTATGTGAAACCAGTTCTCCTAACTTGGCTGTTTTTTCTGCCCTCAGTGGAACAGGATGGACCTAGCCCTGAAGAGATTTGATATGCCAGTGTTGGGTGGGGTGGGGGGAGATAACCAGGGAGAACCTTAGACACTCTCAGAGGAGAAGGGGAAGAGGGGATGGGGAGGACTTGTAAGGAGATCTGGAGAAGGGGGCAGCTATCAGGATGTAGAGTGAATAAATAATTAATGGTAAAAAAAAGAGAAATGAGCAACACTTCTTTAAAATTTAAATGATGAATCCTTAAAATGAGTTCAACTCAGCCTTGTCTAATAGAGATATGCTAACTACATATAGCTAGTGATGAAGTCACATGGGAGAAAGCTCAGAATTTTCTAGTTCACAAATTCTAGTCTATGTTGTACGTCACAACAACCCCTACCCTGTTCCTACATTTTCTCCTAATCATGCATTCATCTATGTTTTACATCTTTTGTTGATTGGTAGAAAGAATATAAATTTCTTTTAAGCCTCCTTCATCATAACATACCATTCCTGGAAAGTACATATTTACAAATTTTAACTCTAAACCACAACTTCCAATTACCTTCCAAAGCCTTTACCCAAGCTGTCAAGTACAGGCAAGGGGAAGGACATGGTTGTGTATATTGACAGCGGTTCCAAAGTAATCAGTTGTAAGCAAACCCTTGCACTAGCTAAATAGTTCTTCCATATCTAATGCCCAAATATCATGAAGCCAGATTTTGTGGCAGATGTTGGTGATCCCATCTCAGTGCGAGGCTGAGGCAGAAGGACTAGGGGTTCAAAGCTAGCCTGGGCTACACATCAGGGTGACTTTCCCAGAAAAAAAAGAACAAGCAAAAATAGAATAGATAGATAGATAGATAGATAGATAGATAGATAGATAGATAGATAGATAGATATGGACTAATGACTATGCCAATTCCTCATCTGTGAGTCCACAGCTATAAAAGTAAACTCTTAATTCATGAATAAATGAATGACTCCCATCTTCAAATGCTCCTGGGTCTGTTTCTTCTCTAATACCATTCCCTTTATATTCAAAGGTGCCTCCACTTTATATAATGCCATTTGCAAAGCTGGAGGTAGTTTTTGTGCTCAGTTTTGCATTTCTTCTTGAGTCTTTGCTTTTGGGGAGGGACTAGTTGGACCTATCTTCTATATATCACTTTAATTCTAGTCATTATCTCTCAGGAATTATAAGATAGATCCACATCAACAGCTTCTTCGGAACAATAAAAAAGGCCACACTTTCTCTATAGCTTTTTCCTCCTTAAAGGTTAAAGCAATATAATAGTTTTGTTTGACTTTGGTTTTATGAAGGAACCAAGGTTTATTTTATGGACGCCTTACAGCTATGTGTTTATTTTAGTATACAATCCAACTTTCTCTTAGCTTTACACTCCTACAATGGTTTCCAAATTATAAACATCAAATATACTTTGCTGGAGGATCTCAAAAGTAGTAAAGGGAATTCAGAAAAAGAAATATAACATCTCCTACCTACAGTTTTGGGGAAAAAAGAAACTGGAGCCATAAAGGCTGCAGAAGGTCAGAGAGACCCTGATTTTCATTTAATTCAATACATACAGCATGGCAAGATGCCATGCCCTGGGACATGCTTTCTGAGTGCCTACAGTCATGATTGTTAAGATATGGCTGTTGCTCAAGTTATAAAACACACTTTCTTTAATAGAACTCACCAATCTTTGTTTACCAGTCAGGAGTTTACACAAGCTCTCAGTGATACGCTAGAGCAGGGGCCCCTCTTTTACAGGAGGATGGAGTTAGCTTTGGTCCTTAGTTAAAGCTGAGTAACTGGTTGGAGTCTTCACCTGTGCATGCTTACTCATCTGCTTCTACAATAATGTTTTCTGTCAACTCCCCTTTTATTTATTGACTTGATGACATATGACTTAGTCATTTTCCCAGCTAAGGACCGTTCCCATCTCTGATGTCATGATTCTGTTTCTTCATCTACTTCTGCTTGATAACGAGTAAATTGTAAGATGTAACCCAAGCATTTGAGAAGCGAGAAAGAATTTTAAATTTCCATAAAAATGGACAGTTTGTTGCTTTCATAGTTAAAATAAAATAAAACCTGGAATGGCCTGGGTCATATTCATTAATAAGATGCATGAAAACCTACTCTTTGCTAAGAGTTAAGTCTGGTTCAAGGGAATATAGAAGCAAGCATGTAAACTGAGTTATCAAGGTTTCTTCGAATATATTTGTCAGATATATTTCAGATGTGTTTCCTTTCACTCTTGTTCATCTTCAATCCAATGTAAGATGGTAAGTTTTAGGGGAATACATTAAAATTATATAATGTCATATAGAGATTATGAAACACTTTATTTTACATGAATGAATGTATGTAAAGTAGTAGTACCATGGATAATGTACTAAATGGTCAAGTGTTTTGTTTGTTTTTGATTGTGTGTGCGTGAATTTTTTAATTGAAAATAGAATCTTCTCTTAAATAATACACCCCAACCACAGTTTCTCCTTCCTCCCATTCCTCCTAGCTCCACTCTCCCCCAGATCCACTCCCTCTCTATTACCTCTTCAGAAAAAAAATCAGGTCTCTGAGAGATGAAAGATAGACATACAAAGCAGGATACAATAAGATAAGGTGAAAGTCCTCATATCAAGGCTGGACAAAGCAACCCAATAGGAGGAAATGAGTCTTGAAAGTAGGTAAAAGAGTCAGAGATACATGCTTCTACTGTTATGCGTCCTACAAAAACATTGAGCTAACAGCCATAACATATATGTAGAGGACCCAGTGCAGGCCCATGCAGGTCCTGTGCTTGCCTCTTCAGTCCCTGGAGCTCATGTGATCACTGCTTAATTGATTCAGTGGGCAGTATTTTCCTATTATCCTCCATCCTCTCTGACTCCTACAGCTTTCCTTCTCCCTCTTTCCTGGAGTTCTCCTATCTGTGATGGAACGGACCCAAGTGAGACCTCCAATTTAGACTCTTTGTCCACATAATTTTATGGCTATGGTTCTCTGTACCTGCTCCTTTCTGCTTCCAAAGAAAGCCTCTGTGATAATGTTTAGAAATACTTATCAGTGTTTTATAACCAGTAGATGAAGAAACACCAATATTAAGTTCAAGTTAGTAAGTTTAAGTTAATTTACTTTGAACTCCTGAGAGCAAAAGTCTTTATTGCATTGCAATGGTGATTCTAAAACTCTGTCTAAGGCTTAGAGCAAAAATTAACAAGCACTTGTTCCTTGCCAAGTTTCTTCTTTGTTATTCAGAGCTGTCATCGAGTACCCAAGGATGTAAAATTTTGGTTAGAAAGAAATGAAATTAGCTGAGCATCTTGAAAGTTCTCAGAAATGCTGAGTAAAGAAAAAAGAGAAAGCAGGGCTCTAAGCTAGAGAAATCACTAGGTGTAGTGAGATGCTATATTAGAAACAGACATATTTGCATCTTTCTACAATGTAAGAATATGTTGAATAACAATAAATTTACAAGCTGTGTCAGTCTTCTTGGTTATAATTTGTCTAGTTATCCTACTTTCCTTGATAGTTGACTGAGGCAAATACAGATTCATTTTTTTGTTTGTTTGTTTGTTTGTTTTTGTTTTGTTTTTTTGTTTTTTGAGACAGGGTTTCTCTGTATAGCCCTGGCTGTCCTGGAACTCACTCTGTAGACCAGGCTGGCCTCGAACTCAGAAATCCGCCTGCCTCTGCCTCCCAAGTGCTGGGATAAAGGCGTGCGCCACCACCGCTCGGCTAGATTCATTTTTTCTAAACATGATTATTAATGGTAATTCTCAGATGTTATGTGACATGCTGCACAGTAAACATATCTGTCATATATAGGTTACAGAATGACTACAAAGGTTTTAATTGAGGAAGCAGATTTTAAGGCATTATAAGGAAGCCATACCTGAGGGGATCAGAGAGCTACTAAGGATACAAATAGAAACTTTAAGGGTAACCCACCCTGTCAGTGGTCTGTTGGAAACACTGCTGCAGAGTCAAACACCAGGGTCAAAGTTTGAGTTGAGCCTTTGGTGGGATCAGAGCTGAGCTAAAGCTTCTGGGAAAGTTGATTGCTCTCTGTTGCTCAGACACATATACATACCAGCTGGTTAGATGACAGTCAGTGGAAGCCATTGTCATCACAATGCTGTATATCTTTGTCTTTATGGGGTTCAGGTGAAGTTACTAAACCCTTCCTTGGTTCAGTGTGCTCAAAAGGTTCTCTAGTGGTTTTGGAAGGATTTATCACAGTCTTTTATATTCATATGGTTCCAACTTACTTTCATAAAGTTGTATGGTAGTATTCTCTCTATTTTAGAAATAAGATATTTATCATAGTATGCTTTGTGGATGGTGATAGACAAATAGTATTTACATGCTTACCAAGTGGGAGTCACCTTGCTTCTGTTTGCACTCAAAATGGAGTCAAATGCTGTGTAGTATGGAGTCTCTCAGAATCTGAAAAACAAAACACAACAGAACAATCTTTTATATAGTATACTAACTTTAAGCAAGACACAGATTAATATCAACATCATGATCCTCTTGACTGATATCAACATCATGATCTTCTTGGAGTTCTTTGGTAAATAGGTGATTTTTTCTAGGATGTGTTACATCACTTATAATCCCTTCTTTTCAGGACAAACTGGGTCTACTGAGCTATCTAAACATAATTTGATATCCATAGACATCACATTTAAAATTGCCTTTTTTACTTATTCAGTCATTGACTTTAGAAGTGGCTCTTTCTTTCATATTATATAATAATTTTTGTGGCTGGAATGCAGATACACCCTTGGTACACACTTTTAATCTCAAACAACATAGGTATGTTTAGATTGTAGAAAGAATCAGCCATATTTGAAATGGTGTCTAATTTAGGGGCAAAGAAAGTGATGAATCAGAGAAAGATTTGACAGAATGAGTCAGAAATAGGATATGCCCAACTTTCATGAGGACAGGAGAGACAACTTAGAGCAGTAAAATGGGAGGAAGTGAAGTGTGAGGAAGGTTTACCAGAACACTTTTACAGAGATAGGTTACATATGAAGGCAGAATGAGCCAGAGAATGAGAAGGAGGCAGAAGATTAGAAAAGATTGCCAAAGTTAGTCTAAGAACAAGCAGAACAATTCAGTCAGAAGCTTCAAGAAGCCACATTGAGATTTCAAGAAAATTAACAGTCAGCTAGAGGGATTTTAAAACAAGAAGAATTGAACTGAAACATCACCAGAGTTCTGAAAGGTAGAATGGGTAAGTCATTCATCAGTAAGCTCCATATGACAATTACATCTGTGAATAAGTCATTTTAATGTGTACCTCTCTGTAATACATGTATTGTGTGTATGGTGGGCACATTTGCATATATTCTATGGTACATAATCAATACCATTGTGCAGTTACATGTATAGTGACTCCTAGTGAGTTTTAAGTTTTGCTAAAATGTAGAGGGAGGTGTTGATTCCTAATTGGTCTTGATTGTGTCAATAAAGAAGACGCTGAACAGAAGGATAAGTAGGACTTCTGGGTCCCAGGGGAAGAAGAGAGATGCAGGGAAAGAGTAGAGGCTTTTCGGCTAGCCATTGGAAGATGAAGCATGAAACAACCATGTAAGATCTTGGTAAGCATTTAGCTGAAAAATGTTGGTGGATGCTGGCTGATGCAAGCCAGCTGATACGTGTAGAGCAAGAAATCTGTGTCCAGCAATTGTGCTAGTAGGCAAATTCTAAAGTAATAAAACTGAGTGTTTTTCATGTCTGTGGACAAAGGGAGAGAGAGAAGAGAGAGAAGAGAGAGAAGAGAGAAGAGAGAGAAGAGAGGAGAGAAACTGGGGTGGTAGCTGGTGCAAGAAAGGGAAGAACAAAAGAGAAGCCAAGAGGGAGCTGGGGACCCAATGGAGGGAGGACAGCAGCTCCCAGTTTTCCTGGGTTCAAGGGATGGTTGCAATCAGTTCTGGGCTAAGCCTGATGGAGCAAAGGGAACCAGGGGAGGTCAAATGTGGGCCTAGCTCCCAGGAAAGGTGGTAGCTTGTTTTTTAAAATTATACACAATACGACACATGTAGCACATTTCATCTTTAAACTTGAGGAAATGAGCTTAGTGCTATCATCAAAGTATTTAAATAAGACATAAGAAAATTAAACGTGGTTCACTAGAATTGATTCAAGGACCAAATCTCAATGATAAGATTTCCTAAGGATGGAAATAGTAATTTCTTTCTTTTTTAAATATTATCTTAATTTTTTTTTTTACAGTTGAGTCATTATTCCATTCCTATTCTCCCCTCCAGCAGTTCCTCATCCCATTACCCTCCCCCTTTCTGCAAGAGGATATCCCTACACCCTTACATACCCTGACACCTTGTCAGGCTTCCCTAGTCTCTGGGGTCTTAATTCTCCCAAGAGGTTAAGTGTGCCTTCTCGCATTGAAGCCAGCCCAGGCAGTCTTCTGCTGTATATGTGTTCAGTAGCCTCTGACCAGCTAGTGTATGCTGCCTGGTTGGTTGTGTCAGGTCTTGGAGCCTCCTCTTGAGATAAATCCCATTTGGGGCCAGACATTGGACCTCTTTACCTCAGTCTTTTCTCCATTTTTGTCCCTGCAGTTCTTTTAGATAGGGACAATTCTGAGTCAGAGTTTTGGCTGTAGGATGGCAACCCCATCCCTCCACTTGATTTTCACGACACTACATCTGATAGAGAGCTAATATACAAAATTTATAAAGGACTCAAGAAGCTTACCTCCAAAACAACCAAGCATCCCAATCAAAAAATGGGGTATAGAACTAAACAGAGAATTCACAACAGAGGAGTCTTGAATGGTGGAGAAGCACTTAAAGAAATATTCGAAGTCCTTAGTGATCAGGTAAATGCAAATCAAAATTACACTGAGTTTCCATCTTACACCAATCAGAATAGCTAAGATGAAAAATTAGGTGATAGCACATGCTGGTGAGGATGTAGAGAAAGAGGAACTCTCCTCCATTGCTGGTAAAACTGGTACAAATAGTACAACCACTCTGGAAATCAATCTGGAGTTTCCTCAGAAAATTGGAAATTGATCTACTTGAAAACCTAGCTATACCACTTCTGGGCATATACCCAAAAGATGCTCTACCATACCACAAGGGCACATGCTTCACTAGGTTCTAAAAACATTATTTATGATAGTCAGAAGCTAGACACAGCCAGATGTCCCATAACAGAAGAATGAATATAGAAAATGTGGCACATTTACACAATGGAATACTAATCAGCTATTAAGAAAGAGGACATCATGAGTTTCATCCAGGCAAATGGATGGAACTAGAAAATATCATCCAGAGTGAGGAAACTCAGACCCCAAAAGACATGCATGGTTGCACTCATTAACAAGTGGATATTAATCAAAAGGCCATAGAATACCCAGGATATAATCCACAGAACCCAAAAAGGTTAACAAGCCATAGGTCCCAAGTGCTGATGCTTCAATCCCACTAGGGAGGGAAAAGAAAGCAAAGGGCAGAGGGAGGGAGCACCAAGGGAGGGGGAGGAGCAGAGGAAAAGGGGAACATGATCAGGAGGGCCAGGGGAACCAGGAGTGAAGCTCATGGGCCAGCAGAATGAATGGAAATATATAACCTCGGGAGGTGGGAGTTGGAGGGACCCTCTAGAATGTACCAGGGACCTGGGATGTGAGAGAATCTCAAGACACAAAGGAAGGGACCTTACATAAAATGCCCAGCAGTGGGGAGAGGGAACTTGTAGAATCTACCTCCAGTAGAAAGACAGGGCATCAAGGAAATAGTATTTTCAAGAGCTGTAGTGTTGGGACTATCTTCTTTAGTGTTAATTAACTTTCACCATATCTCATTTACTTAAAAGTTTGTCTTAGTAAAACTTTAAAAAGTATTCTTAGTTTTAGCAAACAAAACCAAAGGTGCCAATGGTATGTTTCATGATTAGGCCCAGGCTTGGATAACACACATTGTATCTGGCAGATCTGTTCCCTCCAGGACAGATAACACAAATTTTCTAATGGCTCATTGATTTAGGATTCTATGAAAACTTAATTAGATGTACAAATTTCATCTATGGAGCAATAGCCACATAGGTTTTACAATACTAATGAGCTCAAACTATTAAAAAGTACTCAATGGATTTTAATGCCAGCATTTAAGCATCTTACTAAACAATGACAAACCTTACATGAAATCACTACATGAAGTAGATTGTCTTCTGAGACAGGCAGGGTTCCGCAGTGGTCAGGTCTATGGAATGTAGATGTGCCTAAAGAGAAGATCATCTTCACAGTTGTCATTACTTTGTCAGAAAATTCATAGGATTGGCTTAGGAAAAGGAGGTCACGGATGGAAGACGTTCTTGTTATATCTGAAGTGAGACCCCATGCTTCGGTTCTGAAATTCTACCCTCAGATCTCTGACATGAGCTGTCTTCACTACAGCTGCGTGTCTTCTCAGCGCAGGCACAACAGAAGTGTGCTTTGGGAACAGGAAACAATTCCTCCTAGTGAGAACTGAAAATAGAACTGTCGTCTTTACAGAATCGTGATGTTCACTCTGCAGTATCTTTCAGGAAGACCAACGCACATTCATAATTTCATTTTTATTTAAATCACAGAACCTTTAGAAAGGAAAACACTACAGAATAGATGCAGTTACCTCATTCTGGAAGACTCTGAATAAGAAATAAATCCTGAGACAAGAGAGCCTTTTCCGTTTTACCAGTGACAATATTTTCATGATTTTAAAATGTTTTCATATTTATTAAACTTTTATTATAATTGTAATGATGCTTCTAATCATTGTTTTCATTTATCAATGTATAACATAGTGTGAAAATCCAACTTCTTATTAGTTCTTCAGTTTCCTTTGGAATAATTTTTATGGAGTTGATTTCTATAGTCCTTCTCAGGAATTGGCTCTACCTCATTCCGCCTTACATCATTTCCTCATAGAACTGATTAACAAATAGGTAAGTCCTTGTACCCTCACTTCAAATTCTCTAGAAGAAGCTTTGCTTATCTTAGGTTCATTGATTCCATCTATTCATTGAGATAAACCTCAGGACTCCTTATACTGTAAAAATGGTAATACTTCACAGAAATCATAAAGTCAACAGATTTAACAAACATGTACTTTTTATATCTTATGATAATGTGTAGGCAACACTTGCTAATTTAAAACAGTGAATGTTGATCATAACTCTTCTGTGTAGTGTAACTGTTTTTCTTAATAAAACTTAGATTTTCCTATAATACTGTATTTGTAACATATATAATTATCAATAAGGCTAAGAATGTAAATGATTCTAGAAAGTTCCACACTGGGTTTTCTTTTATTCTTTTTTAAAATTTTATATTATTATTATTATTGTTATTATTATTATTATTATTATTATTTATGTACAATCCAGTCATCACACCCCATTCTAGTCCCTCCCACAGTCCTCATCCTATTCTTCCTCCTACCTGTCTCCACAGGATGCTCCCTCACCCCCAGGCCTCTGCCTCCCTGGGTCTCACATCAAATGTTCTCCCATGAAGTCAGACCAGACTCTGCTACATATGTGTACAGGGCCTTGGACCAGCTCCGTATCCTGCCTGGTTGGTGGCTCAGTGTCTGGGTGCTTCCAGGGTTCCAGGTGGGTTGAGATTGCTGTTCTTCCTATGGAATTGTCCTCCTCTTCCTCTTCTTTCATCTTTCCTCTAATTGAACTATAGGGACCCTGACTTCAGTCCAATGGTTGGGTGTAAGTATCTGATTCTGTTTCAATCAGATGCTGGTTGGGCCTCTCAGAGGACAGTCATACTAGGCTCCTGTCTGTAAGCATACCATAGCATCAGTGACAGTGTCATGCCTTGGTGTATGCCCATGAGATGTATTCCCCAGTTGGACCTGTCACTGGACCCCCCTTGCCTAATTTCTTCTCCATTTTTGCCCCTTTAGTTCTTTAGACAGGAACAATTCGGGTCAGAAATTTTGACTGTGGGTTGGTAACTCCATCCTTCCTCTTAAGGATCTGTCTGTCTACTGAAGGTGGACTCTTTAAGTTCCCTCTCCCCACTGTTGGGCATTTCATCTAAGGTCACTCCCATTGAGTCCTGAGAGTCTCTCACTTCCCTGGTTTCTGGTATTTTCTAGATGGTCACCCCACCTCCTGCCTTCTGATGCTGCATATTTCCATTCATTCTTTTGGTTATCTGAGCTTCTCTCCTATACACACCCATTCCTAATCCTGTTCCCCTTTTCCATTTCCCTCCCCTCAACCGCCCAATTCACTCCCTCCCTCTGCCTCCCAGGATTATTTTCTTCCTGCTTCTAAGTGGGATTGAAGCATCCTCACTTGGCCTTTTTGCTTGTTAAACTTCTTAAATTCTGTGGGTTGTATCCTAGATACTCTACATTTTGCCCAATATCCACTTATTAGTGAGTATATACCATATATGTTATTTTGGGTATGAGTTACATCACTCAGTAGTATATTTTCTAGTTCTACCCATTTGCCTGTAAAACTTAGGATGTCCTTGTTCTTAATAGCTGAATAGTAGACCATTGTGTAAATGAGCCACATTATCTGTATCCATTCTTCATCTGAGGGACATTTGTATTATTTCCAACTTCTGTTGATTACAAATAAGGCCACTATGAATACCATGGAGCACATGTCCCTGTGGTATTGTGGGTGTCTTTTGGGTATTTGCCCAAAAGTGCAATAGCTGGGTCTTCAGGTAGATCTATTTCCAATTTTCCAAGGTACCCCTAGATTGATTTCCAGAGTGATTGTATCAGTTTGCATCCCACCAGCAATGGAGGAATGTTCCTCTTTCTCAACATCCTCTCTAGCATGTGGTGCGACCTGAGTTTTTGATCTTAGTCATTCTGATTGATGTAAGATGGAATCTTGGGGTCCATTTTGATTTGCATTTCCCTGATGATTAAAGACTTTGAACACTTCTTTGGGTACTTCTTGCCATTTGAGATTCCCTTTGTTGTTAATTCTCTGTTTAGCCCTGTACCACACTTTTAAATTGGGTTATTTGATTTTTTGGAGGTTAGCTTCTTGGGTTCTTCATATATTAGCTATTATAGGGACATTAGCCCTCTATCAGAAGTGGAGTTAGTAAAGATTTTTTTCCCATTCTGTAGGTTGACAATTTGTCCTATTGCCATACAGAAACTTTTCAGTTTCATGAGTTTCCATTTATCAATTCTTGGTCTTAGATCCTGAGCTATTGGAGTTCTGTTTAGGAAATTTCCCCCAGTGCCAATGAATTTGAAGTTCTTTCCTGCTTTTTCTTCTATTAGATTCAGTGTATCTGGTTTTATGGTGAGGTCTTTGATCCACTTGGACTTTAACTTTTTGCAAGGTGAAAAGTGTGGATCTATTTTCATTTTTCTACATACAGATTGCCAGTTAGACCAGCACCATTTATTGAAGATGATTTCTTTTTCCATTATATATTTTTGGCTTTTTTGTTAAAGATCAAGTGTCTTAAGTGTGTGTTTTCATTTCTGGGCCTTCACTTCTATTCCATTGATCATCCAGTCTGTCTCTGTACCAATACTATGCAGTTTTATCACTATTTCTCTGTAGTACAGTTTGAGGTCAAGGATGGTAATTTCCCAGAAGTTCTTTTATTGTTAAGAATTGTTTTTGTTATCTTAGGTTTTTTTTGTTTGTTTGTTTTTCCATATGAAATTGAGAATTGCTCTTTCCATGTCTTTGAAAAATTGTGTTGGAATTTTGATGGGAATTTTGTTGAGTCTGTAGATTGCTTTTGGTAGGATGGCCATTCTTACTATGTTAATTCTACTAATCCATAAGCATGGGAGATCTCTCCATTTACTGACATCTTCTTTGATTTCTTTCTTGAGAGACTCGAAGTTCTTATCATACAAATCTTTCACTTGTTTGGTTAGAGTTACCCCAAGAAATTTTATATTATTTGTGACTATTGTGAAGGGTGTTGTTTCCCTAATTTCTTTCTCAGCTCGTTTATCATTTGTGTAAAGGAAGGCTACTGATTTAATTGAGTTAATTTTATATCTGGCCACTTTGCTAAAGTTGTTCATCAGCTGAAGAATTTCTTGTAGAATTTTTGGGATTGCTTATGTACACTATCATAACATCTGCAAATAATAATACCTTGACTTCTTTTTTGTCAATTTGAATCTCCTTGATCTCCTTTTGTTGTCTTATTGCTCTAGCTAGAACTTTGAGTATTATATTGAATAGATGCAGGGAGAGTGAGCATTCTTGTCCTGTCCCTGATTTAGTGGGATTGCTGTATATTGCTTTTATTATGTTTAGGTATGGGCCTTGAATTCCTGATCTCTCCAACACTTTTAACATGATGGGGTATTGTATTTAGCCAAATGCTTTTTGAGCATCTAATGAGATGATTATGTGATTTTATTTCGTTGAGTTTGTTTATATAATGGATTGTGATAATAGACTTTCATATATTGAACTAATTTTGCATCCTTAGGATGAAGCCTACCTGATCATGGTGAATGATGGTTTTGATGTGTTCTTGGGTTCAGTTTGCTGGAATTTTATTATTTTTGCATCGATATTCATAAGAAAATTTGATCTAAAGTTCTCTCTTTGTTGAGTCTTTGTGTGATTTAGGTATCAGAGTGACTGTGGTTTCACAGAATCAATTAGGTAGTGCTTCTTCTGTTTGTATTGTATGAAATAGTGTGAGGAGTGTTGGTATTAGCTTTTCTTTGAGGGTCTAGTAGAATTCTGCACTAAAGTACCCTGGCCCTGGGCTTTTGGTTGGGAGGTTTCTATGAATTTTTCTATTTCCTTAAGGATATGAGGACTGTTTAGATAGTTTTCCTGCTCTTGATTTAACTTTGTATGTGGTGTATGTCTTAAAAAGTCAATCATTTCATCTAGATTTTTTTCAGTTTTGTTGAGTAAAGGCTTTTGTAGTAAGATCTAATGATTTTTTTAAATTTCTTCAGTTTTCATTGTTATGTCTCCCTTTTCAGTTCTGTTTTTGTTAATTTGGATGCTATCTCTGTGTCCTTTACTTAGTTTGGCTAAAATTTTATCTATCTTGTTGATTTTATTAAAGAAGCAGCTTTTGGTTTTGTTGATTCTTTGTTTTGTTCTCTTTTTTGTAATTGGTTGAATTTTCTCCCTGAATTTGATTATTTCTGGACTTCTACTTCCCTTGTGTGTGTTTGCTTTTTTTGGTCTAGGCCTTTCAGTTGTACTGTTAAGTTGCTAGTGTAGGATCTCCAATTTCTTTACAAGGGCACTTAGTGCTATGAATTTTCCTTTTAGCAGTGCTTTCATTGTGTCCCATATGTTTGGATATACTGTATCTTTGTTTTCATTGACTTCTGGAAAATCTTTAATTTCTTTGTTTCTTCCCTGACCAAGTTATCATTGAGTAATGAGTTGTTTCTATGGGTAAGTGGGCTTTCTGTTGTTTTTGTTGTTTTGAAAATCTACCCTTCGTCCTTGGTGATCTGAGAGGATGGATTGGATTATTGCAATATTTTTGTATTTGTTGAAGGCTTGTTTTGTTACCAATTATATGTCAATTTTGGAGAAGGTACTGTGATTTCTGAAAAGAAGATAGATATTTTGTTTTAGGGTGAAATATTTTGTATATATCTGTTAAATCCATTTGGTTCATAACTTATATTAGTTTCACTGTATCTTGTTTAGTTTCTGTTTCAATGACCTGTCCATGGTGAAATTCGGGTGTTAAAGTCTCCCACTATTATTGTATAGGGTTCAATGTGTGTTTTGAGCATTAGTAAAATTTCTTTTATGAATGCAGATGCCCTTGCATTTGGGGCATAGATGTTCAGAATTGAGATTGCATCTTCATGGATGTTTCCTTTGATGAATATGAAGTGTCCTTCCCCATTTCATTTGATAATTATTGGT
The DNA here is from genome assembly GCA_021653895.1 of Mastomys natalensis. Taxonomy (NCBI): domain Eukaryota; kingdom Metazoa; phylum Chordata; class Mammalia; order Rodentia; family Muridae; genus Mastomys; species Mastomys natalensis. The sequence continues at coordinate 1,036,616 of JAJTUV010000361.1, read as the reverse complement.
TGAAAGTCTATTTTTTGGATATTAGAATGGCTACTTCAGATTGTTTCTTGGGACCATTTGCTTGGAAACATTTTTATTTATTTATTTTATTTATTTATTTATTTATTTATGTTTTTTGCTAGCCTTTAACTCTGAGATTGTGTTTGTCTTTGTCCTTGAGATGTGTTTCTTGAATGCAGGAAAATGCTGGTGATCCTGCTTGCTTTAATTCCATGGCTGTTAGCTTTATGTTTTTTTTGGAGGAATTAATCATTGATGTGATAGATTATTAAAACTGTATGATTGTTATTCCTGTTTGTTTTTTGGAGTGATTGAGTGTGTGATTCTCTCCTTTTTGGGTTTTCTTGTAATGATTAATCTCTTGGTATTTTTTCTTTGTGTAGATATCTTTTGTGTTGAGATTTTCTTCTAGAATCTTTGTATATATATTGTGTGTGTGTGTGTGTGTGTATTTTATATTGTGTGTGTTATGTATATATGCATATTGTTTAAATTTGGTTTTGCCATGGAATATTTTGGTTTCTTCATGTATGATGTTTGAGAGTTTTGCTGGGTATAGTATCCTGAATTGGCATTTGTGTTCTCTTAGAATCTGCATGACATCTCTTCAGGATCTTCTGACTTTTAGAGTCTATGGGGAGAAATCTGGTGTAATTCTGATAGGTCTGCCTTTATGCGTTACTTGGCCTTTTTCCCTTACAACTTTTAATATTTTTCTTCGTTCTGTGCATTTTTGTGTTTTGACTATTATATGACAGGAGGATTTTCCTTTCTGGTCCAATCTATTTGGTGTTTTGCAGACTTCTTGTACTTTTATGGCCATCTCTTTCTTTAGGCTACTTTTCTTGTATGATTTCATTGAAAACGTTTTCTGGTCCTTTGAGCTGGGAATCTTTGCTCTCTTCTATTCCTATTATTCTGAGGTTTGTTCTGTTTGTTGTGTCCTGGATTTCTTGGATGTTTTGGTTTAGGAGTTTTTAATGCTTTGTATTTTCTTTAACTGTTGTGTAAATATCTTCTATGCCTGAGAGTCTCGTCTATCTCTTATATTATATTGGTGATTCTTGCATCTGTAGCTCCTGACCTCTTTCCTAGGTTTTCCATTTCCAGGGTTTCTTCTATTTGTGATTTCTTTATTGTTTCTACTTCCATTTTTAGGTATTTGACCGGTTTGTTAAATTCCTTCACCTGTTTGATTGTGTTTTCCTGTATTTCTTTGAGGAATTTATTTGTTTCCTCTTAAGGACTTCTACCTGTCTAGCTATGTTTTTCTGTATTTCTTTAAATGAGTTATTTATATTCTCCTTAAAGGTCTCTATTATCTTCATAAGATGGAATTTTATGTCAGCATCATGCTTTTTGGGTGTGTTGGGGTATCCAGTGCTTGCTGTGGTGGGAGAATTTAATGCTGATAGTGTCAAAGTATATTGGCTTCTCTTGCTTATAATATTGCACTTGCCTCTGGCCATCTGGTTTTCTCTGGCGTTAACTGGCCTGGATGTCTCTTCTGGATTCTGCCTCCTGTGTCCCTAGGTTGCAACAGATCCTGGGAAATCTGTTGTCCTAGCTGCAGCAGATCTCCTAGGAGACTTGTAGTCTTTGGGGTGTTGAGAAGGGCAGACACTCAGATCTGCTCCAGAGCAGGTGCAGACTGGAAGGGCTTCTTCTGTTCCTTAATTAAGAAAAGATACCTATTTGTACAGCTATAAGTCAATGCTCATGGACAACTGTTATCTATCATGATATAGAAATAAATGAACATCATTAGTCACTCATGTAATCACTGACTCCAGTTTGTTCAGAGTATCTGTTGAAATAGAATAAAGTAATAGAATTCTGAGTTAGGAAATCTCACCCCTCATTAATGTGTTTTGACTGATTAAATAAGCACAGCTTGGATTTAAATAGATTTAAATTTTTATAAAATATATGAAACTATCATGCAATATATAGAAATTTAACTAATGAATTTATATTAATCCATCTTGTCTAATAACTTCATCTATATAGTATTTATGAAATTTTTTGGTTATTCATGGTAGTCATATTTCAAACATATTTTGTAAGTTAACAGTACTAGATTACTTCCAAAGGCTAGATTATAAGACAAAAAAAGATATTTCACGATGTAGAAAATTTTTTACCCAAGAGACTAACATATCTCCTATTAGGCTTGAGATTAATAATTTACATTTTTAAAAATTCTTCTAAAAATGTCATAAGCCAGTAAAATCATAAAAATATATCCTACAAACTCAAGTTTAGAGTCAAACTAAAATGCAGACTCTACAATTCTGTCAAGCTAATCTAAACATGAGAACTTCAGAAATGTTCAGAAATATCAAAAGCAAGTATGTGAGAGAATGTTACAAATCAGAAAAGATAAGGAGATGTGAAAGGAAATACAGTACTGAAACCTGGAATTGGGAAAGCTGTCAATGTCTGTAATCTGTTAAGTTACTAGTGAGGGACAAATGAAGACTTTGCACAAAATACAATATGGCTATAGAAGATATTATCATCAAGCGAAACAATCTAAAGGGCTTATAGAGCTTTGGCACATTACATTTAGAACTTTCTTCTAACTCTAAAATGATTCCTAAACAGATTATTTTAAAATATGAATTTATAAAACTAGTCTTGCTCAGTGTGGTGGTTTAAATATGCTTGACCCAGGAAGTGGAAACATTAGGAGGTGTGGCCTTATTGGAATAGGTATGGTCTTGTTGGAGGAAGTGTGTCACTATGTGGGTGGGATTTGAGATCCTCCTCCTAGTTGTCCAAAGGCAGTCTTCTCCTGTTTGCCTTTGGAACAAGATGTAGATACCTGCCACACTTCCCACTATGATGATAATTGACTGAACCTCTGAACCCGTAAGCCACCCTAATTAAATGTTGTTCTTTATTGAGTTGCCTGGGTCATGATGTCTCTTCACAGCAATGGAAACCCTAAGACAGAGGTTGGTACCAGGAATGAGATATTTCTGTGATAGGCCTGACCATGCTTTTGTTCAGAAGAATATGGATTGTGGAGCTTTGGATTTGGAAAGCAGTGGATTGCTTTAAGTGGGGCTTTATGAAACCACCTAGTAGGAATATGGAATACATGCATGCTGAGGGTAATCTGAACTCAAGAGGTTGTTATTATGATGTTTTAGTGAAGAATGTTGTTGCTCTTTGCCCTTCTCCAAACATTCTGCCTGAGACTAAGATAAAAAGATTTATATTAATTGAATTGACAAAAGAGGTCTTGAATAACACAGTTTAGACTCTGTGCTGTGGTATACTTTCATGAAGATCATTTTGATCAAGCTTAGCAAACTGAGAAAGGAAAAATACAGAATATATGGTTCAAATAATAAAGGGATACAATGGAGCTAAATCCTGTGTTCCAGGAGATAAACAAATTAAATGAGTGGCAAATTCTGGTCAAGATCCTACCTAGTTAAGCTTACTGTTTTATGCTTTGCACTTGAACAAGGGATAATTGTATCCAGGCATTATTATTACCTGGTTATTACTTTCATTTGGACTTTTCATCTGAAATAAACTGCAGTCTAGAAATGGAGGACACATCTGTGATTTAGATCTTGAGGCTGGAAGACACAGGCTTTTGATCTAGATCTTGAGGCATAGTGATCATGAAAAGCTTAGGCACTGCCATGGTGGTACACACCTTTAATTCCAGGAGACAGAGGCAAGGAGATCTCTCTGTTCCAGGCCAGCCTGGTACAGAAAGAGCTTCAGGTAAAGAAAAGCATAGGTCCAGGCATGGTAGTACATGCCTTGAATCCTAGAACTCAGGAGACAGAGGCATGCAGATCTCTGAGTTCAAGATCAGCCTAGTCTCCAGAGAAAGTGCCAGGAACAGCTAAGTTTAGGCAGTGAAAGAAACCACTGGAAAACGGAAAGCTGGTGATAATATAATGGAACAAAGTCTGGCATGTTCCCAGCAAGCAACAGAACTTGGCAGCTTTGGCCACATATCTCTGGCTTTAGAGTTAAGAATAGAAGGGTTACTGGGACAATTGATGCTAGTACACCGGAGCAAAGAAATTAGTGGTGATTAAGAAGAGACCAGCATCACTCGGGTAAAATCTTCTCAGAAGTATTTTCTGAGCACACAAAGAAGTTGTGTTCCAGAGATAGCAAAGGTTGTACCTCATGCTGCAGTTGGACTTAGTAATGTGTAAGAATCACCCAGGTGGTACTGGTTTTAAAGGCATGAAGGGGTCATGGAGTGCAGGTGAAGCTTGACTTGACACTGTGAGAAGACAAGGAAGGCAAAGGTGCAGTCTCAGTTGCAGTTGATGACCCATGACTAAAGGGGTCATGCAAAGAAGTTGAGGTTTGACACTATGAAGGGAATCTATGAGAGATTATTAGTGAAGCCAAGTTGCAGTGGAAAACTCCAGTGAATTCGAGATGCCAGTACCATGGGATGTTCACCACATACAGCATCAGCAGTGAAGTAGAGTCAACTGTATCCTAGAGTACTATAGAAGGCAGAGCTGGAGAATTGATCCAAACCCTTTGGAGGAGCCCAGAAAGCCCTGTGTGGATACTAGACATTAAAACAAGAAGCTGTAAAGGTGAAGTTGCCTTGGATAACCCAAGATGTTGGATGTCAGAGTTGTGGGATACCTGCTGAGGAAAGCTTCTAAGAATGGGTGGAACCAGCACAAGAGTATGAAGGTTGTTTCTACTGAATTCCAGACCTTCCAACATCAGTCAACAAGAATGAAAGGAGTTGGAGATCTGGAGAGCTCTTTGACATCAGACATGGAGATACAGAGTTTTAGTTTTCCCATATGGTTTTCAGTCTTGCTTTGGTCCAATATTTCTTCACCATGTATTTTGGAATGGTATTGTATATCCTGCATGATGTTGGAGGTATGTGATCTGCTTTTTGATTTTGATTTCTTTAGGGATTACAGTTAAGAGATTACATGAATCTCAGAAGAGATTTTGAAATTTGGGCTTTTAACATTGTTGAGACTGTTACAGACTATGGATTTTTGAAGTTGAACTAAATGTATTTTGTATTATGCTATGCCTAGATCTGGCCCCATAGACTCATGTGTCTGAACCAGCCTATGAGGGTCAGAGAGTGGAGTGTGGTGGTTTTTATATGCTTGTCTCAGAGCAGGGAGTGACACTATTAGGAGGTTTGGCCTTGTTGGAGTAGGCATGGCCTTGTTGGAGGAAGTGTGTCACCTGGACAGTGACACACTTCCTTTAAGCCAGTCTCAATTAAATGTTCTTTATAAGAGTTGCCTGGGTTATGGTGTCTCTTCACAGCAATGGAAACCCTAAGACACTCAGATTTCAAATTTTGTTAGATTATACTTGATTGACATTTTCCTGCTTCTTTTAATTGTTGAGAAAAATAAACATATGGATATTTTATATTTGCTGACAGACTTTGGATGTCATTATCATAAAAATGCCATGAAAATGTCTTTTGTACAGTATTTTACAAGTTTGGTGCAGTAACTAATACATTAATAATATTTTAAGGGTTTTAAGTGTGTTTGATAATATACATTATTCCAAAAGTTATTATTGTTCAGTGTTCTTGAATCTTAGACACATAATCAAAAGCCTTCTTGAACACTCTGCTATTATTTCTCTTTTTTACTAAGTTCATTGAAAATGTTACATGAAGTGACTTATGCTGAAGGCAAGTGCTCACAAATCCTGTTGACAGAGGGCACCCTTGCCAGTGTTCTGAAGGACTGTTTTCTCCTTAGAATATATTTCAATGCTATTTCAAATATATAAACATTTTAGAGATCATAATCCAATTGGTTTTTTTTTTTTTTGGTTGTTCATTTAAAATGTTAAGATGGGTCACTAAAGCTGGATGAAATAAAGAGAGATGATGCCTTTGATGCATATTAATTTAAAATATGAATTCTCTTGTTATTATAAAGACATTTTTACTACATTTTCCAAGATCTCTCTTCATGTCTCATGAATAACAAGTATGATAGGAAATGGGTAGAAGGAGTAAACATGCTTGATGGGGACACAAAGTATTTGGTATTTCTCTAAACAGTGCACTTGTCAAAGGTAGGTAAAACTGGTTCTCTATATAGAGAAAAGATAGACGGTACCAATATGCACATATACACACATGTTATATTATAGATGTTGTAAATTATCAAACAAACTCAGCAAGACATTCTGTGCTCCTCATAACCCTCTCTGTCCTCTCAGATAGATGGATTTTAAACAGTCCTAAAGTACTTTATATATCTGTATATTTTCATGAATGCACATGTATTAAGTAGGTTTGTATATCTATTCAATTCTGTAGCCTCCATGAGTTTTCTATTTATGGGATTTTTATTTAATTAACAAAAATTCATTTAAAAGTATCATCATGGTTTGAAATTTTTCCTTTAATACTCCTGAAATTACTTAATCCTGTGACAATGTCCCTGGGGGAGAAAATAAATCAAAACAAACACAGAATTGAGAATCAAGAGATGATGCTGTCAACCTTGAATATTCTACCAACTCTCAAGGAACACCAAGGTCAAACTACAACCACAATTACAATAAAGTCACAAAAGATAAACTGAAAGCCATACACTATAAATGCCAGGTTTTTATCCTCCCTGTGGATGTTTGCCCATGTGTGAAATTGAGTTAATGCTGGTGCTATCTCAAGTTATTGCTTTTCATCGTTACATTTATTCTGTTACCAATCTCTAGCTGATTGCTTACCTAGTAAATAACATAATTAGATATGCAAATGATAGTAATACAATGAATATTAATGATACTTGTCACCATTTTTTTCTCAAAAAGTTTTGCAAACTTGGGGAAGATATAAAACATTTCACTGGAGAAAAATAGACTGGCTTTATTTTTGTAATTTTTTATTTTCTTTTTGAGATTATAATTATAACATTTTCCCTCCATCCCCTCCATCCAAACTCTTTCTTATAACACTCTTTGTTCTCTTTCAAATTCATGACATCTCATTCATTTAAAAAAAAATTATTGCTTATTTTATTTATTTGCATTTCAAATGTTATTTCCCTTCCTGGTTTTCCCTCTGAAAACCCACTATCCCACCCCCCAGCCCTCCCCACTTCTATGATGGTACTTCTACAATCCTCTCACCAACTCCAGACTCACTGCCCTAGCATTCCCCTATGCTGGAGCGTCAAGCCTTCACAGGACCAAGGGCCTCCCCTCCCATTGATGATAAATAAGGCAATACTCTGCTACATAAGGAGCTGGAGCCATGGGTCCCTCCTTGTGTACTCTTTGGTTGGTGGTTTAGTCCCTGGGAGCTCTGGGGTTCTGGTTGGTTGATATTGTTCTTCCTATGGGATTGCAAACTCCTTCAGCTTCTTTAGTTCTTCCCCTAACTCCTTCATTGGGGTCTTCATGTTCAGTCTGAATGTTGGATGAAAGAATCTGCATCTGTATCAGTAAGGCTCTGGTAGAGCCTCTCAGGAGACAGATATATCAGGCTCCTGATAATATATCAGCAAATGCTTCTTGGCATCATCAATAGTGACTAGATTTGGTAGCTGCATAGGGGATGGATCCCCAGGTGGGGCAGTCTCTGGATGGTCTTTCCTTCAGTCTCTGCTCCACTCTATGCCCCTGTATTTCATTTAGACAGGAACAATTCTGGGTTAAAATTTTGAGAAGAGTGGGTGGCTCCATCCATCAACCGGGGGCCATGCCTAACTCTGAATATGATCTCTACATGTTCTTTATCCCCTTTGTTGGGTATTTCAGCTAATGCCATCCCCATTGGGTCCTCGGATCCTCTTACTGTCTTGATGCCTGGGACTTTCTGTTGGCTATCTCCATTTCTCCATCTTCCATTGCTACAAACCTCCGTTCAATTTCCTGACCCCTCTGAACATCTCCCCTGTCTCCTCCCACACCTGACCCTGCCCCCTTTTTCCTCTCCCCTCCCTCTTTTCTTCACAAGTTTTGTAAGATTTTAGCCAAAAATATTGCTATAAAATATTAACCAATATCAAACCATTGTTTACTCAACAAATATAATTCTTAACATATTTTGTAAACATAGTATAGTTTCATTATTATTGTTCTTGACCTGGCTAAATGTTAAACAGTTTGCTTCCTGGCTATTGACATGGCTCCCTGTAAAACACTTGGAGTTGTAAATTCTCCCTGCTGCATCTTTCAGATATAAAGCTTTTCAGGGCTTTGCTTTTATAACCCAGGAATATTTTTTTCAAGTATCTGATAGCCATCTCCTTAAAGCAGAGTCATATAGAAAGATGGAGTACCTATCATATCTTTTGTAGGAGATCCAAACTAAGATTTAAAAATTTTATTTATTTATTTATTTATTTATTTATTTATTTTCGAGACAGGGTTTCTCTGTGTAGTCCGGGCTGTCCTGGAACTCACTCTGTAGACCAGGCTAGCCTCGAACTCAGAAATCTGCCTGCCTCTGCCTCCCAAGTGCTGGGATTAAAGGCGTGCGCCACCACCGCCCGGCAAAAATTTTATTTATTAACTTTGTATTAAAATAGATTTTTAAACTTTTTTCTTGTATTGAAAATGGATTATTTTCATACACTATAATCTAAACATAATTTTTCCTTTCCTCTACTCTTTCCACGTTTTCCCACCTTCCCTCCCTTCTAGATTCACTCTAGCTTTCTTCAGACATCTAAGAAATAATAACAAAATAAAATAAATTATGAATTACAATAAGATCAAACAAATAAGAATAGGACAAACCCAACAAACAGAAGGAATAGAGCCAAAGAAAAGGCACAGGAAACAGATAGATGCAGAGGTCCTACTCTCCAGCATTTCTTACTGACTTGTGGTTCTTAGTGTAGGGTTAAAGCTGTGTAGTTTTTATGTTTTTCCATATCCACTTGGGTATATCTATTATTTTACTGATCAGCTTGTATTTGGGCAGTCTGGTTTTTTAGAATAAACATCTTATAACTAAGAAATTTCCTGTACTATTTAAACAGACAAATGTTAGTAATAAAATAATGAGCAATGACAAGAAATGCTTTTCTTCCCTACCTCTGCCCAGTCAGCAGAGTCAGAGGCTCTTGTACATTCAAGATGCAGCTTCAACCGTAAGCCAACACCACAGTGGAGGAAGGGATTGCTGCTGGAAGCATAATGGACCTCAATTTCTGCTTTACAAAGGTGCTGAAGACAGCCCACATCTACTAGAGCCCAACACGTGGAGCTAGCCGAGATGCCAAAGCCTTAAACAAATGCCAAACCCATCTGCATGTGCTTGCATCCAGCTGCAATGAGCATGATAATGTCAAGTTGGTGGAGGCACTTTGTGCTAAGCAGCAAATTAACCTACCTAAGGCTAATGACAAGGACCTAGGGAATGGGTAGGCTTCCGTTGTGGAGGGAAACCCTAGGAAAGTAGTTGTGGTTGTATAGTGGTTGAAGTCTATGACAAAGATACTTTGGCCAAAGGAGGTTACCAAAGACCACTTTCTATCAAGGAATGAACAAATAAAACTTAGAGCTCATCTTTAAAAAGAAAAAACACACTTGTCTGTATCACACTCCCATGCTGCAACTTTCACAGTGTAAATGCAGCATTTCTCATGAATGACACGTCCAAATGACTCTTAAACATGCAAGGCAAAGGAAAAAGACTTAAGCCATAATACTAAAGAGGCTCAGCGGCAGCACTGTAGAGAATCCCAGAAGCAAAAGGCTTTTCTGAAAGTATGAAAAGGTTGACACCTTAATTATTAATATGCAGTACATACACCCCCATGGATGCCAAGGCCAAATATATGTCCAGAGTTTAAAGGATTTATATAATATACTCAGTGAAGTGGAAATCTTTCTTATTCATTTGAATGTTCTTTTACAAAACAAGCTTATCTAACTTAAATAACAGCCTTAAAGAATGTCCCAATACTGTACTTTTCGTTAAGGGATTTGTTTTTTCCCTTTATGGTAGAATTCTATGAGGAAAGGTGAGAAAATTCAGATTTTCTCTAAATCTCTAAAGCAGTTAAGAGCTGCTTTTAAATGCTAAGTACAGGCTAATAATGGCTTAATTATATAACTGGGTATGGTACAAAATAATATGTAAATATGTTCATAACAATTCTTATGTTTTTAGCAATAACATGCAAGATATTCTCAACAGCCTGTAGTTCATACCACAAGCAATTCTTTGATTTTTATATCAAGGTAATTCCTATTAACTATATAATCCAAATATTTCCCATAAGGAAATATTTAAAAGTACTATTATAATCTCAATTTTTCACATAGAAGTACAGATGTATATTGAATCTGAAAACTATGTCCATATTTTGTTTCAGAATTTATAGTGAGAAGTAAAACTGTATACACATATCAAGATATGTTTTCAAAAAGCAAAGTAGTTCTAGAAAATCCACATTTTTCAGATAGTTTCATAACTTCCCAATTAAAATGATACACCTTAAAAATGAAAATGTTTCAATAGTTAAAATGTATTTCATGAAGCCATTGTAAATGCAAGAATAGAATTGCTATCTATAATGTAAGGTTAACATTTATGATAGTAGCTTAGTGATCCCAGAATGTTCCATTTGATTTCCCAATGGGTAGAGAAACACAAACAAGAACCCATTAAAGATTTCTCTCTTCTTTCTTTAAAATTATAAGTTTAAAACACAATACTTTCAGTCCCCAGGGCACAAAAAGTAATAAATGTAAACTGAAGGATCTAAAAGAGTATATCCCTGTGTTCACAATGAAGACTCAATTTTTGATGGACAATTCAATCTTCCCAACTTATCTAAAAAGATGCTAAAAAAATCCATAAGAAAAACCCAACAAGATTTTTTTAAGGATAAAAATAAATAAAAAACTAAAATTTCCCAAAATAAAAGGTCAATTTGGCTTGGTTACCTAGTTTTTAACCCAAAATTTAAAAGTTGAAAAAGTTTTTGATTCTTTTTCCCCCCATCTATATACTTTCTAAAATAAATAGAAAAAAATATGAAACCCAACTCTTTTAAAAATCCAGAAAACCTATCCCCAAACCAAATTAAAAGCAAAAAAAGGGCCCCAAAATTTAAAATAAAAATATCCCCCAGATAAAAAAAACAGAAAATGTGGAACATAAAACCCCCGGCTATAGCCCTATTGATCTGTGCCCCTAAGGACAAAGACATTCCCAACAAATAAAAACCCCTTTTAACAGAAGGGAAATTTGAACCCATTAAACTTTCATTTGTGAAAAAAAAATTAACCCTTTTTCCCCCCCGGGGGAATCACTTATTTTAATTCTTTTTGGGAACAAAAATTAAAAAAATGAACCCCAAAAATTTATTTGTAGATAAAATATAGTCTTTTAAAAAAAAAGAGTTTGAAAAGACCACGGAAAATTCAAAATGTGAAAAATGTTTAAAAAGCAAATTTTAAAAACAAAGTAAGCAAAAAACCCCCTCAGAATTCCAAAAGAATTACCCAAGATTCTCAATACTAAAAAAAATTTCAGTGCGGGGCAGCAAACCTGAACAGACAAATAAAAGTAACCAATAAAGCCCCCTAGAAAAGAAATGATGTGTAAAATTTTGGGAACCCCCTAAGGGAATCCCTTTTTTAAAGGGTCAGTGTCACACCACGTGCCCAAAATTTAAATAACGCGCACAATACAGCAGCTTCTGGCATTTCCACAATAGAATATACTTAATAAAACTCTCTATCAATGCCCCCTCCTCTAAAGCCATAGTATCTCTTCAAGATTCGACAAACAAAAAGCGCAATAGAGTTGCGATCTACTTTACCACAGCGAAAAATTACTAATGATTACGTATGCCATACTCATAAAGTTCTGTCTGAAACAAACAATTTTGACTAAATAGCGATTTGAAACAATCTCGCGATTCTTCCGCGCTATTGGAGAGTAGAACTTACATACCTGCGACTAACTGCGATGTTCACCACACAAACAATGAAAAAAAGCGGCAACCCCTCTTCTGACTCTAGCACCCAATCAATAAACACCACATTCGCCAATTATACTGTATTCTATGCTCGAGAAAAGACCCTGCAAATTCCTGAAACTAACACCTCCATTCTACTACAATGTCTGAGATTCTACTAACCAAGAAAAACTAGCAATAAAGGAAACATTTGGCTACCACAAGGGCACTGCATTATTCTTAGCAGTTTACAACAAGTTCGTTTCTACAGCTATAGCGCCAACCACCCTGCGGAGTCTCTTAACACCTCTCACTAACCACTCATTCAAAACCATAACCCTATTTCTCTAAAACAGCATCCTACAAAACGCCAATTTCTCAATGGCGGCTTTAATCCATAGAATTAATTCACATAACTGGATTCTATGTGCTCAGACTCTACACACCACACCTATATACTGCACTTAAAATCTCATCGTATTCAACAAACAACGAAAAGACCTAATTCAAAACACACAACTTGAAATTACAAGACAACATCCCAATCATAATGCACCCCCACACCCATCACGAACCTAACCCATTCTAATACCTTAAAGCCGTAGTCAATTTCACATAAGAAGTAATAAAATCATGCATAAAAAACACCTCTAACCGTCTTCACGAGCAGAGATTCTGTGTCTTGATTCTGTTTTCTATAGTCAAAATACCAGTATGATATTGAGGTAGTAAAATGCGTCTCAACTCACTCCACTCTAGAAAGCACGTCGGCGAGGAAAGCGTGGAAGAAAACAAGCACTCTCTATGCTGATAACAGCGCGCGAACGAGAACCGAGAAACAATACACATCTCTTCTCGCCACTCGTGCGCACGCGCCCTCACACCCCGCCACAAAACCACAGACACACATACTACTATCTCTTGTGTGAATAAATGTTGCGATATAGCGAAAAGCGTCAACTCCGAGACAGCGCTTCCTGACCCTTACGACTATATGACTAGTCTCTCTACTAGACTCTACTGCCCCACACCCTCAACTACAATCTACTACAACATAAATTACTAGCTCTCTCGTTACAATAAATCTTAATGCTCACGATAGCGTATCGGGCCACTGAAGAGATCAGAGGAGGGATCGATCACTCTAATACAAAGAGCGCAGCGAGCTACCCTGTTTGAGCTAAAAAAAATGACCAATCTTTAAAAAGTAAGAGTCTCACACAATATGACACCTTCTTCATAGAGTGATATTCACTTGGCACACACTGCACTATACAATTATAAAAGAGGATAGATACAGCAATAGGGTAAAAATAGCTCTTCATAACAAAAATTACTTCAAACAACATCACTCGTTCATCGTAGAGAGCTATTAGGATGCAGGGGAGAGCCATGTGTATAATATCTTAAATTGGGCAGACATTTCTGTAGGTGGTGAAATAAGTATACTAGTTGTAGTAGTGTGAGGAGGGAGGGTTGAGTTGTATGGTGGCTTAGAGGGAGCGGTTGGTTTAAACATTGTTTTTTAGATTTGGGGGGGTGGGATTGTGGGAGGGGGGGGCGTGGTTTAGAATGTTATATTGAGACTTTATGAAATTTTAGATGGTATGGTTATTTTTTAAGATAAGTTAATGGATGAGGTTGAGGCTGATGGGGGGCACAATGCATGTAACAGATCATGACACTTGTTCTAACAACTTGGATTAGAATTAATTAGTGATGAGTATGTTGAATGCGAAAATAATTAAATGTTTGATAATAAAACACATATATGTGATGGACAATAAAATAGTAATTGATATAGTTTAAGTATTAGTCGGCAGTTTAAGATATATGTGGATCATATCGAGATAGCGCAAGTGCTTCTTAAACGATGGGTGAGTTGGATGAAATAAAGCGTAGAATGAAAGAGTGATTGTTTATTGTATGTAATATTAGACAAAAGTTCTTTGTGGAATAAAATTTAGGCAGTCATCATATTATGAGTGTGGGGGTAGTATTGAGACATTTGATATTGATATCTAATAAAAAAAGAATTATAGAACAATAGATGGATTAGATTTATAGGAGAAAGTAAGATGAAATGGCGAATGATGATGGGGAGTTTGAATAGATATGATGTCTCTATTTAATGATAAAATTGATTCAGTAGAGGACTTGAGTTTATAATGTAATGAATGGTAACAGTGTGGAGTATGTACAGGATAAGAGTTGGATGGTAGGATTTGGGGTAAGCATCCACATTCTAATTGGAGAGTAGGCATGCTAAAAAGGAGGAGAACTTTTATAACCTGAGCAACTGCTACCGATCCACATACATACCACGCAAACCCCGCCTACTTTTAATGTAAAAAAGCCCTTGACTAGGAGAAGAACAAATACGGACCCTATGCGGAAATCCTACTGTTTGAGTTAATTTACCTAAATTGATTATCGCTTGTCAAACTGCCTGCTAAATATTCATGTTTACACCCAGGAATATTGCTACCTTAAACTTGATCAAAGAAGCTTCCTTTTTATAGTGTGAAGTGGTTAAGTAGATACTCCTACCTGGTCACTGCCAAGTGTAAGTAAGTGCTGGTACCCCCATCATTTGCCAAAGCTTTCTCTGCTATGGGTGGGACTGCTCGGGGGAAGGAGAGTCCACTCCTTTTGTGAGGATGCGGTCTCTAACATGTTGCCATGTACCCAAGCAGGTGATAGTACATTTATGCATAATATAAAGAGCACTAACAATTGAATTAAGGGACTATTAATATTTACTTTTTAAAAATACATGAAGGTAAGGAGATACATTGGGGTTAGGAACATAAGATAAGGTTGTGGGGACAGGCAATGTAGATGATATGAACCCTGGAGCAGCATCTAACTCTGCCTCCCCGCATGATGTGAGCCTCTCAGATTGCTCACCACCTACCCACCTACAACCTCCTCTTAATCCACTTCATGGCCTCCAAGCTCTTAGGAAGATGGTTAAGTTCCAAATAAATGCGTTTTCTTCTATAAGGTAATACTATCTGCGGTCACACATTGCTGTTTTTATACAGTCAAGTAAAGAAGTAACTATTACTATGGGGGGGTGCGGCGCGGGGGGGGGAGGGGGGCCGTGTCCAGAGAGTTGGGTTTAGGAGGTTTTGGATAAATCAAGTTAGTGTAATGTAAAGTGATTTCTTTATTTGGGTGTTTGGAGAATTGCCAGGGCACGGGGAGAGTGGGGCCGACGGTGTGTTGAGTGATCAATGGGCATGTTTGCATGTTTTGTTTTTTTAGTCATTGTACATGGGTTATTTATTACTGTTCTAATGCAGTCTTTCTACTTCCATTGTGATTTCTATCTTGGGAGGATTTATGTGTCAAAGATTTATCCATCAGTTTCTAAGGTTCTTCTCCCAATCTGGTGGTATAATATGTCCTGTAGCATTCTTTTATGTTCTAGCTGCCTTCTATATTAACAACTGTAATGTCTCCTTTGTCATTTCGGACTTTTTGAGTCTCCCCTAGTTTCAGTGATCTAATTCCGTTGTTCTGAGGTTATGCACTGATCTTTATTCAGTAAATTGCTTCTCTGGCCGTGTCCCTGATTTCTATTACAACACATTCACTTTCATCAAGTAATTTTAGTACTTACAGTTGTAAGCATTATCTCAAGCCCAAGTTAATGCATTAAATCATAAAACTACTGGTCCAGATCACATTTAAAAGAAATGAATTTCAAGGTTGAGATGACTTCTGTTGGAAAGCCAACGATCAAAATAATGTGGACGTCTCCCCGGGCCACATATCATGATAAAAACAGGAAAAGGCAGTAAGAACTCTTGTCTGATCACATGCTAAGAAACAAAACTATAGAATGTAATGATGTAAAAGAAACCTAACACAAAAAGGTAAATATTAAAAATGAGTGCTGCGATTGGGGTTGGTATTTTTAGGGAAAAAAAAATAACCCCGGCAACAAAACAAAAACACAAACACGTGCCATCAAATACGATGTGTGCAAACAAGAAAAATTAAATTTATCATATTTTTATTTTTTATTCACTTTAATGTGCATATGCATTTATTTTGTATGGTATGTCTTCATACAACATCATAAATTCAATACTGTGTAGGCCAGAAAAAGCATCAGATCTCTTGGAAAACCTTGGAGTTACTGATTACTGAAGTGCTGTGTGGGCCGGCCATGTGTGATCATGGGAATTGAAGGGCGGCCGGATATGGACGTGGCGGAAGGAACAGATTGAGGGTGTGGGCGGGGTTGTGTATCGTTGGTAGGGGGGTTTTAAAAACACTAGGTTGGTGGGCAGAGGGTTGGGGGTGTGGGGTGGGTTTAGGGGGGGGGGGGGGGGGGGGGGGGTTTGTGGGGGGTTTGGGGGGGAGGGTTTTTTTGATTGGGGAGTGTTTGGTATGGGGTGGGTTGGTGGTGGTGATATTTTGCTTTCAATCTGGCATTAATCCTCTAGAATCATTACTACTACATAAAATGCGTTCAAAACGACCAAAAAAAACCATGACAATTACACGACGCGTAGAAGATTGACCAGCCAGTCAGGCACTGCGTGCGTGGTTGAGATCATGGAATCACATGTATCTACATGTCAACAGACACGACACAATCACTGTAAAAAACAAAGAACACAGAGACACGACAACACAACAAAATTAAAACACAAAGACAATAACAACACACAATGGAAACATGACACACACACAATACATACAACAAGCAAGTGAATGAAAGAACAGGAACACAACAGACATGAACTCACAGGGACACACACATACAATGTATATGAAGAAGATATATGCAACAGACACAAGTAAACACACAACAACATACACACACAGGAAGCAAAAAACAAGACACACACAACAACAAAAACACAGACAACAATGACAACAGGAACGTCGACTGATTCGGAACAACAATAGTATTGTGATGGCTCTTGATAGGTAGTGAATATCATGATTTAGTGATATTGATGAAGTAAGCACTGACTGGCGCTGTAATCTCTTGATTGCACAGCCAGGACGCCTGAGATCTCTATTTCATCACAACAATACCACGAGACTCCTACGACAAAACAGATAGCATTATAGACTAAGAATGAATACTTTCGCGTGCTGAATCGTAAATCAGGATCATGAGCTTTCCACTATAGTAAACAGTCATGATACGAGTTCAGTATTCGGGTATTCTCTCAGCGCAATATGAATATAAATCAAATAGTTATTGCTGTCGGACACACACAGAGCTTCTGATTAACCTTTATCTTGACATATGTGCCGACGGAGGTCATAATATTCGCTCGCATCTATCTTGTAAGATGTGACTAGTCCAAATCTACAGCGCACATCATGCATTAGCACTTGAGAAATGTCTGTAGCTCGCTAGATGTGGATAGATACGCATCGTTATCTCGAGTTCTATATGCGTGGTGTTGCTGCTTCTATATCAGGAGTAGAGTAGGGGGACGAGGAGTGGATCTTCGATGTGCTAGCAATCTCGTCAGTACTACTCCTATACTTTAGAGAAGATGCTAGCGCTGCACAATATGCATGTTAGCAAACATATCTGCTGCAATACTCAGAGATACACGGAGCCAACTAACGATGCTTCATAACTCACTGAACCTGCATGCTAGAGTGCAAACTCATGAACACACGGCATAAAAAACACGACCTACACCTAAAAATAATGCATACAGTGTGAGTCAGCGACAGTAGCTGACAACAGCGTTGACCCACATATGGAGACTGACTATAAGTCGAAATGTATCTCAAAGGTGTACAGGTCAGGGGGAGTTTATGAGTTTAGTTATATTAGAGCGGAGGATCTTAGTAATCAACTATTGTTCGAGTACTGGTTAGACAGAGGTATTTGGAGGAGTTACGTCTTCACTGATCGTGGAGGAGAGAGAGACCTACACTTCATCAAATATATATACTCCTACAGATATCGCTCACCATTCAACCTACATATGCAATATCTAAAAGAATTTCAGAACACTCATATTTTGATGATGATAACAACCGTGGCGTGATCTCTTACTGTCTCTATATTTTTCTAATAGAGCCATAGGTACTCAATGACTCTGTCATTATTTCACTCACAGAACTTTCAAATTTTTTCAGGGGGGCGACTGATTCAAGAGGTATCTCCTGTAGGCTTGCAGCTTTGTCATGACTCTGTGTTCCACTCACTAGGAATTTAGAGATACCGTCGATTATCTCCATATATATGGAGTGGATGGCACATTTTTACTGTACTTATTAACAATTTAGCCAGACTGTCCGACTATGCAGCCTCTTGTGCCATCGAGAAACGTTTAGAAGTATAGAAAGTTAATCTAGTACAGACTATTGAAGCTTTCTCGCCTTCTATACTACAGTGAACCTCATCAGATTAAGATCTTTACATCAACTATTGTGGAACTATCTCTAAATTCCCAGAGGCTAGGATGTGCGCAGAGTGAGAGTGTTAGAGTATCTATATATATATATATCTAGGTGGCAGCCGGCAGTCTTGCTTGCGATTGAGTGAGCTCACCACAGTTATTACTGGCAAGGTATTTGACTCGTCGATAGTTGTGCAGTGACCGCTGCTGTGTTCTCCATGGTTGTCACACTCCACCCTACATTGCATACTCCACACATCTGGATACTGTACCGCGCTTAGATTGCACCTACACACTGGACAACAGAGACGTACACGTCCGATCCAGTAGAAGCTTCACAGTTCCGTTACAAACAGCGTATTCATAATGAATCTACGCCTCTGGCAAGTCACTAGGTGCACCCTCTGATGTCTGGATCATGTATAGTAGAGAAGCGATATCTACTAACAGTCTGGACACGATAACTACACGTAGCTAGAGAGCTACTCGCATACTAGAGTTCGATGTCTAGCACGCATGCTCTCATTTATCTAGAACGCTTGAGACGCAACGCTGCACATCTAACAACATAAACAGATTTCACCTTCTAGCTACTACACATAGCATAGAGATGAGCTATGGAGTCGAGATGAGTAGCTAGGTAAGTGAGGCCGAGATACTAGTTACTGAACTAGATATCGGCAATGTACTCAATAGAGACCAGGAGTAGAGTCCCTATCACATAATTTGTCTTTAAATCTTCTATGCAACGTTTTACACAGCAATGTGGAGCATAGCATTGACACACACTCGTCTGCATACAATAAGGCGTAGAGAAGAGAACAATCATTCAATAGAGCGGGAGTTGGAGTTGTTATACTATGATAAGATGACAGACTAGGAACGAGCGAGGGCATGTAGGTATGTGTCTCTTCACGAGGATAGAAGAGATCTCATTTCTTAATTGGGCTCCAGCACTATAGGAGCGCTAGGAGAGTACTTACGCTAGTGGCATCTGCGTAGCTGGCTGAGCCAAGCCTGTAAACAGGTCGTACCAGATGATGCAGACTTTCGACAATTTTGTATACCCCTCCAGAGGGGCGGTTTATGAGCAAGACAGAGTCACACACTCTGTAGTCTTGCTCGAGTTACAGCAACCTACCTACAAAGCTCCATCATAAGGCCCATAGAACTACGTGCAAACCGAATCGTAGCCTACACACTGTGCGATAGGCAAAAAACACAGGAACACTGTGTACAGTGAGAACAATAGGCAGTTAAGTCAAGACGATACTCTACAGTGCGAGTGTGAGAGTGATGAGTGAGGGGGGGAGGTGAGAGTGAGGAAAGTTGAGAATTATAAAACTCAAATAGTGGCTTAAAATGTAAAAGTAAATAATAAATAAATAAATAAATATCTAGAAGTCAAGTGGTTCTATTGTTTGGTTTTCCTTTAAAATGTCTGTCATGAGGGTGAATATATTATACCTTCTTTAATACTTTGAACATTAATTATCTTCACATGCATGGCTTTTAAGTTTAATCCCTGAAGGCACAAATAATTGATTATTGGTTTTTATAAATTCATTAAGCAGGACAAGACTATAGAATGTCTGTATGCTAGCACTCAGAAGTGAATGTCATGCAGGGATGATGGTGAATTAGTTCAGTTCTAACGGTTCCAACTAGTCACACAGAGCACATCACAGCATCCTTTCTAAAGCTTTCTAATTTGTCAGAACTGGTATTTTGGATAGGGAAGTTAATGGATGTTACATAACAAAGAGAATAAACTAAAAATGATGAAGCCATCTGGAGTTTTTGTACTAAAAGATGTAACAGTTTTGACACATAAATTTTCAAACTGTTGATCTCACATACATTGTTTTTACAAACAAATTTTCTTCTTAATATTTAACACATAATGCCTAGCACTGACTGTGTTGTGTACAGAAAAAGGCATTTGGAAGTTAGCCAAGACTAGGATCTGTAAATGTTGATAAGTCAAAGGTGGCCAGGTGTGATGGTGGTACTGTCTTGGCTATTTCTTCATAAATGGGTTTGGGGAAAATGCAATAAAATAAACAACACAAAAATCTTTGTGAATGGTGGTACTGTCTTGGCTATTTCTTCATAAATAGGTTCTGTGGATGCAATGAAATAAACACGTCAAAATCTACCAGGCTGCTTGCCTTGCATAGCACAGAAACAATGATTGTTAGGTCCCCTGCATGTATTTCGATTACTTGGCTATTGGCATGTGTAAACAGGACCAAAGGTACTAGGTGATCAGTGATGCTAAACACCTAGGAAAATAGAACATTATTAGTATATAAAAAGCAATCTTTGAACACCTACTGCCTTTCAGTCACTGTTCAGGATATGTAAAAAAAAATGCATTTTCTTAAGAAAAGGAAATTAGATATTGCAAAGTTTTACAGACTCAAACTCTCAGGGTGTATGTTTATGGAGACATAAAATGAAACTCTTATCTTTTAAAGAAGAATTTTAAATACTTGATAAGTATGCAATCTATATTTTTAAATTTTGTGAACTATGACAACAAGATAGTAAAGATTATTAATTTTTCAATGTTTTCTTGGAATTTTACTAACTATGTAAGTTTAGATCATTAAAATCACCTACTCTCATCAATTCAATGACTGGGATACCTGAAAGCATTTCTCTCTTAATGAAGAGTATAAAATGGTTTCTATTAAAAATTTCTTTCTAATATAACCAATTACATGGGAAGGCAGGTAGATTTTTATTTATTTAATGGTCACTACAACAAAATTAGTGCACTAAAGCATGCTTTTGTCTTAACAATTACATTCTAGAAATAAAACTGTAATTCAGAAAAAGATAAAAACCAAATAATACCTTATATAGGCAGAATAAAAACTATAAATCTTATAATTCTTTTAAAATTAACTTTTGTTAATGGTACACAAAATGTACCCAATACAGTAATGAGAGGCAGATGAGTTGATGACCATGCCAACTAGTGAGTACATGCTAACTAGTTTGATTACAATAACCACTTTGAAATGTATATATAATATATATATATATATATTATATATAAACTATCACATTTTCACACATTCAAGGTACTTTATATTCATCTAAAAAAAACCATCTGAACAACATAGAAGTTTAATTTTAAGAGGACATCTGCGTCTTTCAATGGTCAATGAGGCCTCATACCATGAGGGGATAAAAAAAATTCTAGTTTTCTTATAAATAGGAATAAATGGGAAAAGATGTTTTTTTGCAGACCACTAACATAGTATTGGGTAGTTTTTCATTTGCTGTGACAGAGAGGTGAAAGGGTGAAAATAGATCTTAGAGGTGTCAATAAATTCTCTTCAGTGTCTCAGGTTTCGGGCTGATGCTGATCAATTTCCTCCTGATGGAATGAAGATTAAGCTTTTTACCTTATAGAATATGTACTATCAGAATAGTTTTTAAAACCTTAAGATGATAAAAGTCCCATCCTCCCAAGACCAAAGGTGGCTTATTTGAAATCAGGATGGAATAGAATGGAAAGTTTGCTCACCCTGATCAATGGTTGCTAAAATAAATCCTGATGAGAAACGTGCGAGTGCACGTGTACCACACACACACACACACACACACACACGCACTGTGTGTGCTTGTGTACAATTAGTTAGCATTTCCCTAAACTTAATGAAACATCATGATTTTTTTTAATTGAAGTTTTAAAAAGGACTTAAGTTTTATAGTTCCCCTTGTGAGGTCCAAGTTCTGACACCAGGAACAGAGGAGCTTCGTGTGTGGTCAAGATGTTAAAGATAATTTGAGGAGTCATAGGTACATGAGCTTCTAAGAAGGAGGATCCTGGCAGGCATCTAGCATATACTGGCATACATGGGCTGAACTCAAACAGGCACAGGCACTCAGGCTCCACATAGGCACACAAATGATCTACACAGGCTAGCTAACAAAGGTAAAGGGTTAAGGTAAAGAGCACAACTCTGATGCGAGGTCATACTTATCTAAAGCTACACAGAAGAGCATCTGGCCAGGAATAGACTTATAACACATTGTATCCCTGATTATTCTTAGGTTCCCCAGTCATCTGATGACAGCCATTTGTGCTGACCCATAGCCAACCTGACGCCCCGCATCAGCCATCTTGTTCTAGGCTTGGTGTTCATGTCAGGGCCACGTTGTCTTGACACACTTGCCTAGACAGCCTTCAATCCTCTTCAGTCCTCTCCCTAAAAAGTATTTTAAAGCTCATGATTGTCTAAGGTTACTCTAAGCAATTGTAGATGGTTAACCCTTTAGGCCAGTGGTTCACAACTCTCCTAATGCTGCAACCCTTTAATACAGTTCTTCATGTTGTGGTGACTACTGACATAAATTATTTTATTGCTACTTCATAAATGAAATTTTGCTACTTAAGTTATGAATCATAATGTAAATATCTGTGTTTTCTGATAGTTTCAGGCAACCTCTGTAAATGTTTGTCTTCCAAAGGTCATGACCCTCAGGTTAAGAACCATTGCGCTAGGCATGTTAGAAGATTATCTCAATTAATATTTAGAGATCAGGATAGGGATATTGTTGTTCTAACCATTTTGCCAATGAGAAGGCTGGGATATGACAGGTAATATAGAGGTGTAGGGTTGCAGCTTCCAGACTCATCCTTCCAAACTAAACACTCCTCAGCTTAGCTTGTGATCCAAACTCCTTACTATAAAGAGGCTTCCCTGGAGACCTTCTGTTGCTCAGACTCCTGTCCAAGAAAATCATCTCAGAGCTTTGGCCTGCAGCTTAAGAACAAGTCCTTTAAACAAATGTGGTAAATGTGTTGGGTTTTGTTTTTGTTTTGAGTGTTATTTTCACCTATATATGGGCCAGCCTATTATATCCAGACTCAAATCCCTTTGCTTTCACTTTATGAGCCCTATACACCAATTTTGATCATACCAGTCTCCAAATGTCAGATAACTTGGGACAGCTTGTGCTATGGAATTATAATAATTTAGCCAATCTATAAACAGTCTGCAAAATTTAATTAGCCCCATCTTCTGTGCCATATGTAGCCTCTCCTGAAAGTTTCAAGTTCCTGCTCTCCCTTTCAGAGTCAACTCCTTGTAGGTCATGCCGAGAGGCCTCCTCTTAGTTGTAGTGCCATTGTGTTGTATTCCTCTAACAAGAGGGTATTTACCAGTTCTAAAACAAATGGCATTGTGTGCAGAATAGCTGGCTTTGACTGCTGACTCGATTTCTCAATAATTCCCGACCTTCCTCCTGTGGGTTAACTTTGAACTTGAGTTCTGGCTTGTGACTCTCATGGGTCTGCCAGCATAGCCAATGTCTGGCAGAACACATTCCTGTAGTTTCCTCACTTTTGGGTTGGTGTTTGTTGTAAGCTAAAACAAAACTGCAGTCTTTCTGCATTTTAAGGGGTCTCTGTTGGTTGGCTTCCCCACATTGAAGTAGCACCTTCTACTCAGGTGACAGTTGCAGATGCTGACTGACCTGGCTGCTTTACTGCAATAAACCTTGCTGCAATCATCAGAAAATTTCAGCCTTCTCAATTCTTAGTATCTTATATTTGGGGACAAGTGGCTGCAGGCTTAGTGCAGAAAGTGCTTCTGAGGCAAAGGAATGGATACTCTACCTCATCTTGACATACTGTTTCCCGAGAAACTCAGTTGTTCAAATAGTACACAATCCAAGCTGAGAGCTTGGGAGTGAAGAAATGCCAATCCTTAGTGATATGTAAAGAGACTAATCCACTACCTATACCTCTCTTACATATAGAACTTCAGCCCTAGGAATGAACTGAAAACTCAGAGATGGGAACCGTCTGCCAATAAGGCAGGGCTCTGTCTTATGCTACAGTACTTGCTCTTTTCCTGTGACCACCACTCATGTCTGAACCATGTATATCAAAAAGACTAAGAAATTAGGAAATACACAAACAAATATGTATCTCTTCTCTTGTCTATAGTTCTAACACATCTATGATTAAACTTATGGATAGCAAAGGTTCATAATTTGACCCAACTAAAAATACAACATCACCCCCTCACCCAGGTTATTTAACAACAGCAACAACAATAAAATGGCATCGATCAGCTTTTGTCCCTGTACAACACACAACTCATTAAATGTTATTCTTTGAGATTTCCATGCATGTATAAAGTGAATTTTGAAGATTTTACCTCCATTGTTCTCTCATACCTCTTCCCATCTTCTGCTGAACCATCTCTCTCCTATTGTCCTAATGTAGACAGCAAAAAGTGATTTTACACACAGGTAAGCACTGGAAAAGCCAGGAAAGTTAAACTTGCAGATGCCCTTCAAAGGAAAGAGACGTTTAGCCTGTTGCCCTCCTGGAATGCTGGCAATGAATGTAATTTACAACCTAGTAATTCTTTGCTATCTGATAAACCAGGATCTGCCCAGATTTTCCAGAATTTATACTTTTCTTATCCTTAAATCCATTTATCCTTTAAACCTTAAGCATTGCTTCTAGACCATAAAACTCATTCTTTTGAGAGATGTCATTCTTACTTTACAACAGCCTAAGTGTCTTCTATGTTAGCTAAGGCCTGGTACTGTGTTTGCCTCAGTCATTCTCCCTACACCCTTATCTTGAGCGTTGTTTCTAAGTCAACAGCTACTCATTATACAAAAGAAGTCATATGCACTCTGTAAAGAACTTCAATGTAAGCATAAATGTAATACTTACAGATCTGAGTTGTTATTTAAATCATTTTTTCCCCAAAATTGTCTTATACTTAAATAAGGCAAAAATATATGTGCTGATATCAGATTCCAAAAATCTTGGTCTAGCACCAGTTACCTAAATCAGGCTGATAGGAGTTTCATGCTTACCTAATCCTGATGGTTTTCCCTGCAAGCTTTACAGCCAGCAGATTAATATGCTGTCAACATTCCATTAATGACAGTTTGACTTTAACTCTGAAGGGACACACATTCATAGATACCACAAAGAACTCAGGACCTTTGACCCCACATGATGTATTTGCATAGTCTTTAGTGCATCTACCCTACTCTGGAAATGCAGATGTGTATGGAGATTTGAGTGAAAATGTTACCCATAGGCCCATATCTTTGAATGATTGGTCCTTAGTTAGTGGAATTCTTTAGAAAGGAGAAGGTGTGGCTTTGTTGGAAGGCTGGGATTTGAAGTTTAATAAGCTCTCACTAGGCCCAGTCTCTCTAGATCTCTGTCTCATTCTTGTGAATCAGATATGAGCTCTCAGGTACTGCTCCAGCACCATGTCTGCCTCCTTGCTGCCTTACTCTCTGCCATGATGATCATAGACTCACTGTGTGAAACTTTAAGACCCCAACTTAATGCTTTTTTTTTTTTTTCAAAATAAATTTCCTTCCTCATGATGTCTCTTTACAGCAATAGAAAATAACTAAGAGAATGTAATATTGGATTGATGACACCCTCTGCAGGGATTTTATTTGACTAATTCACTAAGGACATACAAACTTAACACATGTTTTAGAAACTTCCTTTACTTCCTAGAGTTTTTAGACCTGGAGTATTTGAGCCCTCATACTTCTGTTATCATGGATAAAAGAATGTACCAGTGTCTTGATCCTAACTTATTGTACATGTTCAAATAAAGATCAAATAAAGGCAAGAAGGGGTCAAATAAATTCTGAAGTAGAAGTAAATGGTGGAGAAATCATTGCATTTTAAAAATCATAGAATATTTGAGGATAAGGATAAATCTATACGTTTATGTTTAAAGTATATCTCCATGGAAAGGGAATCAGGTCAGACAGATTGGGTAAAAATAGAATTTAAAAGAACTTTTAAATAGTCTATGTGAGAGATAGTAAGGACCTCATTTAAGAGCACAATAGAGATATAAAATGCAGTAGCTCTTGAGGTAAATTCTCATGAATTGAAGGCAAAAGTTAAAATTAAAACACCTGTGTGGTGTTAATTATCAAGCAGGAAAAATAAAAACTGTAGATAGTGACAATTGTCAATCATAGTCAAAGAGCAAAGGCCCTTTCCTAAGACTCTTGAATAATTTAAGCTCCATGTTTCTACCATGTTCCAAAAAGACAGAATAATCCCTTTAACACACACCCAGTTTTGTTGTTCCAACCTTGGCATGTAAAGGCAAATAAAACATAATTTATTAGAAAAAAAATGAAAGTGATGATTTAGAGCCTTTGTTGAAGTCACCAATTACCTCTGGCTCCTATAATGTCTTCATACACTCTTCAACATACATCCATGAGTCTTGGAAGGAGAGGTATAATACAGATTTTGATTTGGGGATGAGTGCTGCAATGTGTGTTATTTTCTGCACACTGACCCATTTTAAATTTTTGTGTTATTTGCTTTATGCTGCAAGGATAAGGATGAGGGATGAACTAATCTATACTTATGACAGCAAGCCATTAGTATTGATTTTACTGATGATTCTATTTAGTAGTGGGTTTCCCTAAGGATCTATAACATAGAGACAGGTCATTGGCCTCACTGATGGTATCAGGTACCTATACCCCAACTCCTAGAGTGAGGCTTAAATCCAATAATTATAAAGCTGATTGGTTATTCCCCTAATATCGATACTGGTATTGCAGGCATAAACATGTTTTGGAAGGGAGGTCATTATTGTAGTTTTCAGAGTTGCTATCTTTCTCCAGTAGCATGCATGGCACATTCAAGCCCTATGAATACTAGTCCATGAGGATGAACTTTCCAGTTTAGTAGGAGCTTGATGTCTCCATGTTCTAACAGATATATGGTGTGTTCAGCAATAGGGTCTGACGGAAACATTTTGGAGAGTAACCAATAGTATTGGCAATATCCTGGGATGTTTGGTGATTGAGAGGATATTCTATGTAACCCCATTGAACAACTCTACAAAAAGTAATCTATTTGTGGTACTGGAGATTTTTATTTGGTTGCATGTGGTGCAACTAGTTGAGCTCTTGTCCCTCATTTTAAGATAACTCCATTTAAACTTTTTTAAATGAATAAGGATATATTCTAAATTCTTTTAGGATAATGATTTTAATGTGGCCTTTTCAAAAGACCTGTGGTGTTTGTTACCCCTTGTTATATTACTTAAGAATTTATGGGGCAGGGAACACTGTAAATTTCAATTAAGAAGTTTTCATTATCTTTGCAAAATTAGATTCATGTAAAATGTTCTTCTCTAGTAGTAGATGGAGAATGATTTTATTTTATGTACATATTTTTGTATGAGTGAAAAATATTTCAGTGAGTGCATGACATAATATAGGGTATACTGCCTTTCAATAAAGTTTAATGTAGAGAGCAGTAAGAGGATGAAGGGTGAGAGAACTACATATTTGACATTTTTCATGTTTTGATTTCTGTCTGTCTGTCTCTTTTGCAAGTGATCAAAAGAGATTCATATGAGAAGTAATCAAATTAACTTCAATGCAATATTGATAAATCCAAGAAGTAATTTGGTATTCACGACTTTTACTAACTTACCAAATTTTAGACTTTAGCACAATTATTGTAACTATATAAAGTAATTTTAGAAAATAGTTCAGACAGTTGTATAATTCCTTAAGTAAAATTTTAAAAAAATTATACTAATGGGATAACATATGAAGGCAGCTTTATTACCATATTAAGGTAGGTTTTGAAAAACCCAAGATTAGGTCTGTGTCTGGAGCTGATCCTTTGCCACCACTCCTGGAGCTTATCTTGTGTCACAGTACTGAATCCATACCCAAACATTGCCAGGAAAGAGCTGGTCTCCCAGGAGTGCTGGCACACCTGGGAGCACAGGTAACACCACCACTTCTGCTCAAATTTCTGGACCAAGAGAGACCAGCCCAGAGTCATCAGGACACAGGAACCAAGGAACAGCTGGGGACCGGATCCTTCAGGTTTCTGTCTGTACCTGAGAGCTGACCCTGTGCCACAGCTCTCCATACCTAAATTTATCCCAGAGAGAACTGGTCTCCCAGGAGCACTGACACATAGGCTTGCAGGAGGGACAAACCATAGTCAGAGACAGCAAAACCAACTGACACCAGAGACATCCATAATGGGAGAAGCAAGAGCAAGAACATAACCAACAGAAACCAAGGTTACTTGACATCATCAGAACCCAGTTCTCCCACCACATTGAGCCATGGATACATCAACAGACCAGAAAACCAAGACTCTGAATTAAAGTCGCATCCCATGATGATGATAGAGGACTTTAAGAAGGACATAAATAACTCCCTTAAAGAAATACAGGAGAACACAGGTAAACAGGTAGAAGCCCTTAAAGAGGAAACAGAAAAAATCCCTGAAAGAATTACAGGAAACACAACCAAACAGGTGAAGGAATTGAACAAAACCACCCAGGATCTAAAAATGGAAATAGAATCAATAAAGAAATCACAAAGGGAGACAACCCTGGAGATAGAGATCAGGAGTCAT
The DNA here is from genome assembly GCA_021653895.1 of Mastomys natalensis. Taxonomy (NCBI): domain Eukaryota; kingdom Metazoa; phylum Chordata; class Mammalia; order Rodentia; family Muridae; genus Mastomys; species Mastomys natalensis. Next base: position 1,007,853 of record JAJTUV010000361.1, on the reverse strand, counting down.
AGACGCAAGCATCACCAAGAGAATATAAGAGATAGAGAGAGAATCTCAGGTGTAGAAGATACCATAGAAAATATTGACACAACAATCAAAGAAATGCAAAATGCAAAAAGCTCCTAACTCAAAACATCCAGGAAATCTAGCGCACAATTAAAAAAACAAATGTAAGGATACTAGGTATAGAAGAGAACAAAGATTCCCAACTTAAAGGGCCAGTAAATATCTTCAACAAATGTTGGGCCCCATTTTGGCCCTGGTTTGGGCCTTGAGGACAAACACCTGCCTAGCTCAAGTTTTGAGACCTATATCAGTCACTTCAATAACGGGGTGACTCAACAAGACCCATTTGGCCCTGCCTCTATCCCGCTGTTGCTGATGTAGAGCTTTGCCATTGGCCCTATCAGTCATCCCATACCCTCCGTCACCCTACCCCTCCTCCTATGACATCTCACCCCACCAAAAACTCCCCTCCCTATACTCCAAGTTTATATAAGTGAAAGGCTGATGCAAAAAATTTGAGTTCCTGCTTTGACAAGACTCCCAGCCCAGTGTGTTTCTTTTGGGACTTAGACAATCACCATTCTGCTCAGTCCCTGGAGTGACCCAGTAGGACTGGGATGCTCTCCTCTCTCTGGACCTGCAGGCAAGGATCCAACAAACAAACTTCTAGAAGAAAACTTCCCTAACCTAAAGCAAGAGATGCCCATAAACATAAAAGAAGCCTACTGTACTCCAAATAGACTGAACCAGAAAAGAAATTTCTCCCATCACATAATAGTCAAAACACTAAGTGCACAAAATAAAGAAAGAATATTAAAAGCAGTAAGGGAAAAAGGCCAAGTAACATATAAAGGCAGATCTACCAGAATTACACCAGATTTCTCACCAGAGACTATGAAAGCCAGAAGATCCTGGACAGATGTCATACAGACCCTAAGAGAACAAAAATGCCAGCCCAGGCTACTATCCTCAGCAAAACTCTCAATTACCGTATTTGGAGAAAGCAAGATATTCCTAGACAAAATAAAATTTACACAATATCTTTTCACAAATCCAGCCCTATAATGGATAATAGATGGAATACACCAACACAGGGAGGGAAATTATACTCTAGAAAAAGTAAGAACATAATCTTCTTTTAACAACCCTAAAAGAAGATAGCCAATCAAACATAATTCCACCTCCAACAACAAAAATAACAGGAAGCAACAATCACTTTTCTTTAATATCTCTTAACATAAATGGACTTAATTCCCCAGTAAAGACATAGACTAATGGACTGGATATGTAAACAGGACACAGCATTTTGCTGCATACAGGAAATGCACCTCAGTGTCCAAGACAGACACTACCTCAGAGTAAAAGGCTGAAAAACAATTTTCTAAGCAAATTATCCCAAGAAACAAGCTGGAGTAGCTGTTCTAGTATCAAATTAAATTGACTTTTAACCAACGATTATCAAAAAAAGATGAGGAAGGACACTTTATAATCATCAAAGGAAAAATCTACCAAGAAGAATTCTCAATTCTGAGCATCTATGCTCCAAATGCAAGGACACCCACATTCATAAAAGAAACTTTACTAAAGCTCAAAGCACACATTGCACCTCACACAATAATAGTGGGAGACTTCAACATTCCACACTTATCAATGGACAGATCATGGAAACAGAAACTAAACAGAGATATAATAAAACTAACAGAAGAGATGGACCAAATGGATTTAACAGATATCCTAAAACAAAAGAATATATCTTCTTCTTAGCACCTCATGGTATGTTCTTCAAAACTGACCAAATAATTTGTCACAAAACAGACCTTGACAGATACAAGAAGACTGAAATAATCCCATGAATCCTATCAGATCACCACAGACTAAGGCTGGTCTTCAATAACGACAAAAACAACAGAAAACCCACATACACATGGAAGCCGAACAATGCTCTACTCAATGATAACTTGATCAAGGAAGAAATAAATAAATTAAAGACTTTTTAGAATTTAATGGATATGGAGGCACAACATACCCAAACATATGGGACACAATGAAAAAAATGCTAAAAGGAAAACTCATATCTCTAAGTGCCTCCAAAAAGAAACTGGAGAGAGCATACACTAACAGCTTAACAGCACAACTGAAAGCTCTAGAACAAAAAGAAGCAAATACACCCAAGAGGAGTAGACGGCAGGAAATAATCAAACTTAGGGCTGAAATCAATCAAGTAGAAACAAAAAGAACTATACAAGGAAGCAACAAAACCAGCAGCTGGTTCTTTGAGAAAATCAATCTTCTTTCTTTCTTCTTTCTTTCTTTCTTTCTTTCTTTCTTTCTTTTTCTTTCTTCTTTCTTTCATTCTTCATTTCTTTCCTTCTTTCTTTATTTTTCCTTCCTTCCTTCTTCCTTCCTTCCTTCCTTCCTTCCTTCCTTCCTTCCTTCCTTCCTTCTCTCTCTTCTCTTCCTTCCTTCCTTCCTTCCTTCCTTCCTTCCTTCCTTCCTTCCTTCTTTCCTTCCATTCTCTCTCTTTCTTTCTCTTCCTTCCTTCCTTCCTTTCCTTCCTTCCTTCTCTCTCTCTCTCTTTCTCTCTCTCTCTCCCTCTTTCTTTCTTTCTTTCTTTCTTCTTTCTTTCTTTCTTTCTTTCTTTCTTTCTGTTTTATGAAATGTAGTCTAACAAGGTCAAACTAAAAAAGGAAACTGCAGCTGAGAAAAAATTTCCATCAGATTGTCTAGTAGGCAAAAATATCATTGAATATTTTCTTAACTGATGATTTACTGACATCCCTGAAGAGCTGGAATAAGAAATCAGTCTGCACAAGATAGTAATTCTATTCCTTCATGACCGCTTCTTCAATACCTTCCTCCAAGACCATATTTGATTTCCTGTCCTGACTACCATTCATAATGCACTGTAAGATATAAGATGAAACAAACTCTTTTCTCTGTAAAAATATATGCATATAGAAAAATTAAAAATAGTTAAAAAAAAAAAACCCTAAGCCAACAGATATCCCTTAGTTATTATGGGTAACTTTGCTTCTAACATACTAGGAGAAAAGGCAAGTTTTGATGGATTAACAATATTGTTTTAAAAGGTTTGCAAAATAACACCAAGTGCTGCTGGGTGGTTCCTTGCCTTATTTCCAGCAAGATTGTGGTTGTTTTGTTTTGCTTTATTTTGTTTTGCTTCATAGTTTTCATGTATACTATTTTGAAAAAGTTTAGGGGAAAATTTTAAAGTTCACTTTTGTTAGTGAAGATTCCAGAGGGGTATGCAGTTAGAGAGTAGAAGTAGAGTGCTTGAAAAACCAAAAGGGCCAGTTGGAAGAGGACAAGAGGGTTTAGGCTTGGTTCTGAGACCAAGAATTTAGCACACAGGATGGACACAGGAAACTAACTAGGCTGGAAGGTAAACTGCCACCTCATCCTTCTCCACACAATTTCACTGCCAGTCACCCAGAGCACTTCAATGAGACAAGGGGCTGGGAAAAGCAGGAGGCAGTATTGACTCAATGAGTTCTGACAAGTGCACCACAAAAGGATTTGCTTTTGGCACCTTCAGGTTTACCAGTCTTTGTGCAGCATATCTCTGCTATCTTTGGAGGCCATGCTTATAATGTTTTGACCTGGTATCCAATAGAAATGGTAGCTCCAAAGCATTTTAAAGAGGCTTTTGTATTGTATGACTTACATTCTCTATTTCTTAAAGAAATACTAAATAACTGGGCTATGCAGCATAGGGTTATTCCCCAAGGTTTGAAGGGACTGGTGTCAGCTGTACTACAAGCTGGACAGCAATTACAGTGGTTGTCATGGTGGAGGCATGAAGTCACAAAATAGAGCCATTATTTAGCAAGGGAGATAAATGTTACTAAAGACTAGCTGCTTGGTGAAGGGTATTATGCTGACTTACAAGAAAAAATCCAATCTGATGATGGCATAACTGAATAATGTCATGTTATGGCATTAAGAGTTTGGGATATGATTGAGGAGCCTGGGGGTGGGGGATCCACCTCATTTACTAAGATAATACAGGGGTCTGCAAATCCTTTGAAGAATTCTTGCAGAGGTTGGGTTCAGCTGTAAATAAAGCCATATTAGACCCTAAAACCAAACAGTCATTGATAGAAATAATGGCATTTGAAAATGTAAATACCTATGTAAGACAGCAATTAGATCATTGAAAGCACAATGAGCCCCAAAAAATGAATGGATAAGGGAGACAACTGGTATTGGTTCTCAGGAGCATAATTCCAATACCATAGGGCAAACTACAGCTAGAATTTTTAGGAATCAAAATGCCAGATAACTTAGCCATGATGAATTTGGTCATTTCCAAAGAAATTGTAAGGCTAGAAGATTCAGAGCTCAAAATAGCAGATACATTGACTCTAAAGAGTATGGTTTATATTGAAGGGAACAAGCAGAATCTGGTTGTTATGAGCCACAAAGGTTTCAAAGTTATTAGTATAGAAAGGGCAAACATTGGTCTATGGCTTGTCAGTTCAAGAGAGACACATGAGGTAATCTCTTGCCATCAGAAAATGAACCAAGGGGCCCATTAGCTCAAGGCCCTACAGTAAACAATATTGGCTGTCTTCCTTTGGTCAGCCAGTCGGTACCAAGTGGCCAAGAACATCAGAACTGAGTATTTCTGATCTTACACATGGTACAGAAAGAAGTGTAGCTTTGGGGCTGACCACAGATGCTCCTTTTACATTATCCCTGATGTTGAATGTTACAAATTGACCACTGGTATTTATATAGTCCTGTACCCTCAAGGACAGTGGGAATAAACTTGGGAAAAAGTGAATTAACTTCTCAAGGATTTATTGTATATCCAGGTGTGGTAGATGGAAATAGCAAAGAAGAAATAAAAAATTATGGCATATGTAAAAAAGGAAATGCAAATTGATGCAGGGAATGGAATTGCTCAAGTGTTGTTGTTTTTTTACATAAAGGGCAAGGCTGCTCCAATAGAAAGGACAGGGGATTTTGGGAGGATTGGAAAATATGTGTTCTGACAAACTGTGGTTAATTATCAGAGACTCAAATTAATGGTACTAATGAATGATGTTGATATAGATGGTTTGGTGTATACAGGAGCTCACTTTAGTAAACTTTTCCAAAAGTCTTGGAATCTAGATTAGCCACTTCAGAAAGTTTATACACAATTTATAGGAATTGGTAGACTATCACAAATAAAACAAAGTATACAATGGTATACCTGTGTGGGAAGAGAAGAGCAAGGTGAGACCTTATTTGGCTGACATACCCCTAAAATTATGGGGAAGAGAACATTTGAAACACTGGGGTACTCAAATTATTATTCCTGCAATTCCAGGACAGCAAATGAGGAAATTAGTAGTAATATGGTAGATACCACTAGAGAAGGTATTAATACAGGTTATCAAGAGATGGACCGTAAGATGTGTCCATTACCAAACACAGGACATCACAGATATCAAGTTTCCAATTTTATAAAAGTTGGCACTGATTACATACCAAGAGGCTTGCTCCTAAAATGGTAATCAAATAGACCTGTCTGGCAAGAGCATAGACTAATCATAAAAGAAAAAAATGCAGACATTAGAACAACTGGCAGAAGAGCAGCTGGAGACTCAACATATAGAATGGTCCACCAGCCCATGAAATTCCCATGTTTATTGTAAAAAATAAATAAGGAATATTGAGGATGATAACAGGTTTAAGAGCAGTGAAAAAAGTAATTCAACCAATGGTTCCTTTATTGTAGGAGGAGCTAAGGTGGGATATGTAAGGAGAGGAAGAGGGAAAGGAAGAGGAAGAGCTAGGGAGAGGAGAGATGTAGGAGCAATGGAGAGCCACTCAGGTATGGAGAGTAGTCACGGGTAACAACTTTTATTTAGGTTAGCTAATTGGGAAACAACTCTCTTTGTATGGACATATTGATATTGAGCATTACCAAACATATAGAGCCTTTGATTAATATTTAAGCGTTAGAGTCTCATTTTTCTACCAGGCCTGCACGGTTGAGGGGATGGTCTGGGTAATGCCCAGCCTTGTGGAGACAGCATGGAAGATTGGCAGAGCCATCTCCCACTCTGGCGTCTCATGGGTGGCAGGGCTGGTGTTTCTCGCTGGCCATTTCTAGTTGAGATGTGCATGCAGCCTCTGGCCATGGAACATGGTGGCTGAGCTAGGCAGAACCGCTGCAGCTTAGTCGGCTTGACCAGTGATCGTTTTTAAAATATCTCCTGCAACACTTTACAACTTAGACTTCCTTTAACTTCTTTGTTACCTAGATCATGGCCTATAATAATAATTGACTCAAAAAGTCTCTTTTTCATAATATCCTTACATGAATAGGAAAATGTTTGCTTTTTCAGTACCTACTCTGACCAACAACGGTCCAATAAAAGATACCATTGGAAGGTATTTCCACATGGAGTGTTAAGTAGTTCAATTTTATGTCAATATTTTGTGCAACAACCATTAGAAATATTTTTTAGGCAGTTTCCTCAATCTATGTTTATCATTACATGAATGGCATTTTATTGGCTGATTCTGAAGAAGACACTTTAAAGAAAATGTTAAAAGAAACACAAGGAATTCTGCCATGCTGGGGGTTACATATTACTCCAGAAAAAAATTACAAAGAAGAGAGTCACTTAGTTATTTAGGATATAAAATCGGTCAACAAAAATTTCAACCATAAAAGGTACAGATTCTTACCTTAACTGGCCTAGGTCTATAATTGGATTAAGTACTTATGAGTTAAGTAAGTTGTTTCAAACATTACAAGGAAATTGAAATTTAAACACTCTAAGATCTCTAGCAGCTGAACAGAGAAAGATTAACTCTTGTAGAACAAAAACTGCAAGAGGCATATGTGGATTGAATTGATTGTAAACTTGATAATACTCTGACCATTTTATCTTCAACTTATTCTTTTACTGAGCTCATTATGAAAAGGGAAGATAGTAGGATGGGATGGATTTTCTTAACTCATTAACAAAATAGAAAATTGAAGGCATACATAGAAAAGGTTTCTGAATTAATTCTAAAGGGGAGAATAAATTATATCAATTGTCAGGAACAGATCCAGCCAAAATTGTAGGTCGACTTACAAATGCTAAGATTATGTCATTATATGGGTGATCAATGAAGATTGGCAAAGACCTTATAGTAACTACTTGGGTTAAATTAATAACAATCATTTGGGCTAGCCAGTTGCTGATTTATGAATCATTTTTTCAAGTGGATTGAGCTACCATTGCTGATTTGTGTGAACTATAGTGCTACTATCCTGACAAGCAAATTGAATTTGCCCCAAAGAACTAAACAGGTCCACATCTTCCTTTCCTCTATTAACCATTCCTGTCCACTACCTCTGGTGGATGGTGGTGGGCTAGAAGGGAGGTTAAAACATTTAAGTACTCTTATTAAGTAGGTTTTGGAAAACATACGACTATAGGATTCTTTGCTTTCCTTTTACATGTAGATCTCCATTTGCAATCTGCGCTTCAGCATTGCATAGATGTCCTGTCTTTGTAGGTTTCTCAGTACATTCCCTATCTCTTTGTTCTTGTTGTAAGAACAAGACTCATTTTGAGTTAGGGTCCATCTTAATGACACAATCTTAATAATATTCACAAAGATTCTGTACCATAAAGCCTTATTGACAGATACTGAGATTAAGACAATAGATGGTAAAAGGCAAACAATCAAAATATGAATAGATGAGTAATTTCTTACTTAAAGACTTCCATAGATATCAAAATGCGTTCATTTTGAAAAGCTTTCTTAGAAAATTGGATGTTTTCTTTCTTTCTTTCTTTCCTCTTCCTTCCTTCCTTCCTTCCTTCTTCCTTCCTTCCTTCTTTCTCTTCTTCTTTCCTTTCTTTTTCTTTCTTTTCTTTCTTTCTTTCTTTCTTTTCTTTCTTTCTTTCTTTTCTTTCTTTTCTTCTTTCTTTCTGTCTTTCTCTCATATCCTTAGAGAAATAGAGGTAAAGACACACTTTTGTTAAGGAAGACAAAATGCATGGTTTGAATCTCTATATAGCCTAATTCTTCCCAAATATAGTGGTTTGAATTAGAATGACTCACAGAGTTTCATCTGTTTGAGTGTTTGGTCCCAAATTGTTTGAACTGTTTAGGAAGGATTATCAGATGTTTTCTTGTTGAAGAAAGTTTGTCACCAGAGGTGGGCTTTAAGTTTTAAAAATACTTGTATCATTATGAGTTGCTTTCTCTTTTTCTCTGTCTCCTGAATCTCTCTGTCTCTCTGTCTCCATGTCTGTGTCCCTATCTGTATGTTTCTCTCTCTCTCCCTCCCCTTCTCCCTGTCTTTCAATGCTTCAAGCTTTATAACAAGATATAAGCTCTTAGCTACTTAACCCTAGTACCCTAAAAGTGTACAACATGGAATACAGAGCAGAGTCAGAGGTTTAGTTTTCCCTTTCTTCACAGCTGCTGCATTGACTGATATATGATGTGGCCTTCCTGAAGGCCATTTAGGTTTCTTCTCTTTAGGTTCTTTAGACAAACTTGAACAACATGAAACCTTTCTTTGAGTCATCTGGTTGTAATCTTTTCTTAAAAGGAAAAGACTACAGCAAAGCCTGAACTGGAGTTATCCAGCATTTCCACAACTACTAGATAGATTCAGAAGTGTAGCCTTGTTGAAAGAGGCATGCCATCAGTGGAGAACTTAAGAGTTTTCAAAGCTGCCATTATTCCCACCCACCCCTGTGTATCTGTCTGTCTCTGTGCATGCGTGTGTGCATGTGTTGTGTGTGTGTGTGTGTGTGTGCATGTGTACATGTGTGTGCCCTGTGCTTGTGAAATTAAGGAAGGCTCTCAGATTTTGCCCCAGTGTCTTTCCTGCCTGCCTGCTACCATGCTACCTGCACTGATGGTCATGGATTCTAATTTCCTGAAACTATAAACCCCAAATAAACTCTTTCTTCTATAAGTTACTGTAGTCATGTTGTCTTATCACAGCAATAGAAAAGTAGATAAAAGGTTATATAGTTTTCACATGGCACATTCTTAAGAAATATACTGCTGAAGATCAAGAATCTGACAAAAGCTAAACTTTTACATTTTATGATTTTTATGTTCATATAATCCTATAATCCTACTCTTACAATGTTCAGGTCAATCTGATATGTCTAAATCCTTTTAACTAGTTTAATTTGGGGGAGGAATCACTTATTAAGGAAAGGTAATGCCATTTTTAAGATGATATTTATTTTTTATCATCTCTCATCTTCTAATAAAATAACTTCAATCTAAACAATTTTCCCTTACCTATAAAAGATTTTTATCTTCTGAAGAAGCCATCATAGTCATTCCTAGAGATCTTGAAGAATTCGTTCAAAATAATGACATAGTACTTAAATTTAAGTCATATGTGTCACTTATACTTTTTAAATCATCTCTATATTATGTATAATACTCAATGTGAAACAAATGCCATATAAAAATAGATACATTTTGTTTTGAGAAATTACAAGAAAAAGAAACATGTTCAATACAAAATTAAAATTGTTTTTGATTGACAGTTTGTTAAACTTGTGAATATAGAGTCTGGTTATATGTTATTTAATTCTCGTTTAATTACATTATGTAATTAATTACAAATTTGTAGTGGGGAAACATTTAATATTTCATTATATTCAATTAGCAATCTATATAAAGTCAGTGATAAATAATACCTAACAAAATATTACAAATAAAAAGATAATTATTTTTATTTCCCAATATTTGCAATAGGTATCTCAGAATTTCTCTTAATGGGATGTAAGGATTGCTGTCCACACAGTGTCCAAAGATATAAATGAGAATGCTGTCATCAGTCTTAGATTCCAAAACTCTTGTAAAACAAGATATGAAAGCAGGAAGGAGAAAAATTTATTCTCTTTCACCTTGTGTATATTTATCAGTAATGCACTGGACACATCTGTCACACAGAATGTTCATTTGTTAACCTTAAATTTTACTCATCTAACTCTCATAGAGCCCACTCTGTTAAAATTATTAATATCCAGGTTTTTAAAAATTGTCTATCATAGAGAAATAGAATAGACTACTAACATCAATAAAAATTATCCTCACCAAGTTGAGTATGAATCATGATTTATGGTGTAAATATGCTTACTATAGATGATGGATGTTATATTTAAAAATAACTGGTTAGGTATTGGAAATATAAAGATCTATTCCCTTGAAATTTTAAATACTTGAAGTGTTTCATTATACTGTTAAAATTACCTATTTAAGAATCTAAGAGGCTGAATTTTATAGAGTCATGTGATTTTCTTTTAAAATTAGTATATGCTAACTAGAGTAGAGAGAAAAACTCATACATACTGATTATAATATAGAACTACTATAATATATAGTTGAAAGTTTCAATATTTCAACAGAAGAATTATTATGGTTTGTTATTTTTAAATTACTTACATATCTATATAAATGTAAATATACATATACCTAAATGCATAGTAAATTCTGTAAAGGATGGCAGAAGGCCATCCATTAGAAGCTCATGCCTCCACCATTTTTTTCTGTCCTATTTTCTTTGTTAACCTCCTAATGGTGGTTGGGACCAATGTAGGCACTGGGAATACAGCCAGAAGTGAAACACACTTTAAGTACTGTGATACATGAATTATATGTTAAGGAGGAGTGAGCAGCACAGAGCAGAAGCAAACATATTTCTGTGACAATTCCATATTAGAGAAATCCAGTAGATAGAGAAGTGACATTCAGTTCTTCCATTACTCTTTGGTTCCTCTTTTCTGGATAGAAAATCATATCTAAACAATAAAAACTAGGGAACATGCTGTGAAGAGCAAAATACAGCTGAGAGGGGATGAACTTATAGATTTGAAGTGACCTTCCTCAAAATTCTATTGTAGAACAGTGGGTGAATTGATGATGTAATTAGCAATCCTTGCTTGATTCTAAAATTCCTATAAAAATAAAGGAAGCTAGCCAAGTGTGGTGGCATCTATGATAAGAATGCTTGGGAGTCTGAAGGAAGAGAGTTAAGTGTTTAAGGGCAGCCTTGGCCTGATAGCAACTGGCCAAGTTGAGGCCAGTCTGAACTACATGAAACCCAGACTCAAAAAACAAAAACAAAAGAATTATATTCATGGAAATTCCAGAAAAACTTAAAGTAACAAATTGTGATAATAATTTTCAAAAGTCTAATGGGTTATCCCTAATAGGATAATGGGACCCTAAAATTCAACATCAAATAGATTGCTAAGATTATTCTCTCATTTTTATAATCTGCTTATTCTTTATAAATTTGTGCTCCTCATATAGTATTGATATTAAACCCTATTGGATGATTAGTTTATTAACATTTTCTTGCAGTGTACAGATTGCCTCTTTGCTTTGTCAATACTCTTCAGCTGGCCATAAGTTTCTCAATTTTTCATAATCCATTTTTGTGGCCATTGCCTATGTTTAGGAGTCATATCAAAATAATAATTATCCACATTAATGTTCTTAAGTAGGTCTTCTCAATTTTTCTTCTAGTAAGCTTCATAGCATCAAGTCTTATATATACTCACAAGTAATTGGTGTGTGGCTTAGTTCTATGCAGATTAAAGGTGAAGATATGATTTCAGTCTTCTGCATGTGAGTATCCAGTTTCTCCAGTTCTAGTGACTGAGGAGGGGTTTTTCTTGAGTACATGTCCTCAGCACCTTTATTTAAAAATCACTGACTTGTGATAAAGCATATTAAAAATTCTCAAATCCAAAATTATCATGTAAACTCAAGTCCAAACTGCGTTGTGATATACTCCCTCACTCCTAGAAGAATGAATATTTTCAGAAAGACAGAGTGAAAAGCAATGGTGGAGACATGGTAAAAGGCAAACATTTTCACACCCATGGTAAAATAGAAGCCCGTGTAGTCATTATGGAAAATGGTATGGAGGTATCTCAAAACTCTAAATCGAGCTGCCATGTGACAAAGTCATCTTACTCTCCTGGGTATACATGAAATCAAGAAAATCAGTATGCCAAAGATTTTGGCACTCCCATCTTTCTAACAACACTATTCTTAACACAGAATCAATGCTGGTGTTATCAACAGATGAACTGATACTTAAATAGTAGCATTTATAAAAAATGGAATATTATACAGCCCTATCACCATATGTATCAAGTTGGGTGACTCTGGAGGATACTAAATTAGGCCAACTAAGTCAGACAAAGAAGGACAGTTACCATGTTTCATTTATTTACCTGGATGCTAAACATATCAATCTCAACAGCAGTGGGAAATAGAATGGTGATCACCAGGGGCTGGGGAGGCTGAGGAAGAACGACAATAGGAGTGGGTTGGATAATGAATACAGAAGTTAAGTTAGAATACTAAGTTCTATGCTCTGTATCAGAGTGGGGTTGTTATAAATTGATTGTGTGTTTTGGGATAACCAGAAGAAAACATAGATTTCTAACACAAGGAAAAGATACGTGTTTGAGATTATGTGGACATGCTGATTGACCTGGCTGATTATTGTATATTATATACATGTACTGAAATATTACCCCATTCTTGATCAGTATGTAAATTTTTATCAATTGAACTTATTAAAAAAAAAAAACTAAACAGACTGGCTTCAAAACATTTTACGAAAGGTTGCATTATCTCCTAAAACCTCAATGGTCTAATGGTAGACAAGGAATCCAAATCAATGGAAACTTTAATTGCTTTATCTTGATTTATCAAAGCATTTGTGTTAAGAAAAACAAAAACAAACAAACAAGCAAACAAACAAAAACAAAAATCTTCAGGTATCAACAGATGGCTCAGTGCTTAAGAACACAGGCTGTTCTTACAAAGGTCCTCTGTTCAATTCTCAGCAACCACAAGGTGGCTTGCAACTATCTATAATGGGAACTGATGCCCTCTTCTGGCATACAGGTGTACATGCAGATATAGCACTCATACATAAAATGAATAATTAAGTCTTAAAAAACACAACTTCCAAACCAACAAAAAAATGTGACTTATTGATGTACCTATGGTTCAAATAACCTCAGTGACAAAAGATAATGAAAATAATGCTTAATAGAATCACATAAGAAATGCTACTTTAAGCAAAGTTGGCACACACACACACATACACACACACACACCAGGGAAATAAAACAATAAGGACTCAAATTCAACTTTTTGTTTTGTCTTGTTTTGGGGACTGTTATAAAGCAATGACAAAAAAAATTAACTTCCTAAAGTAAATACATATTATCCCCCATGGTGTAACTTTGAAAAATAAAAAGAAAAGATAAACTGAACTTTCCAGTATTTATGAAAATTCACATTAACTTTTTAAGAAAATATTATATCAGTTGTTTTAATGAGCTCTTGTCATGATACCTAAAACTAATATCAGAGACCAGATAAGGACAGTGAGTGAGCAACCCTTTGAGGAATCGCCCCAGAAGCATGCTCATTAGTCATCTGGAAAACCTGCTGACCAGCTGGTGAGGCTGGAAAGAGAACTGACTTCTAGAAATAAAATTAGTGGGCATGTGACTCAGCGATGCTTGATACATGGTGCTGGTAAAAAGAGTTGTCACTATGGACTAATAAGATGGCTCTGCAGGTAAAAGCACCTTTACCAAGCCTGATGACCTATGCCAAAGTCAATCTAAATGCCATGTCTAAAGGTTCAATGCTGGCAGTAAGAGAGAGTACCAGGGCCCTACTCTTTGGTCAGTCTAGCAGAAACTAGGAAGTTTAGGCTCAGTGTGTCACTGTTTCAGAGAATAAGGTGGAAAGTAGTAGACAATAGCTACATTGACCTCTGACCTCAACACACACACACACAAGCCAGAATAGCTGTACATGTTGCACACACAGGCATACCACCTCCCACGCACATACACAAGAGGAGAAGAAAAAGAATTGTATGCCTTCACATTTTGTCTCAGCTCAAGCTTTCCCCAATATTCAACTCTGAGTGCTAAGATCCAACTCACCAGCAACCTCTGTCAGCACTTGTCCTGACCTGCTTCATTCAGCCATAGCAATGGCCCACTTTGTCACTGACCCTCTCTGAAATGCTTTTTTTCTTTACTGTCTTCATCTCCTCTATGCCTGCCCCCACCACTCACCTTATAACTCCTTCCTTCACCCCCACTATCTTACAGGCTACTTTAAGTCAGTAGCACTATACTGGACTTTTCCTTTCTTACTTTATAAGTACTAGAACATTTTACAGCTCATCTTTTCTTACTCTCTGACCTTCATAATCTCTGGGTATCTGTGACGTACATCTTTTTCACTCTACCTAAGCACTTCTAACCCTGTAGGTTTTACACCATGCTATCATGATGCCTTACCTTCTCTGCTGAACATGACTCCACATGCATGTCTCAGCCTTCGCTGATGTTCTGTAGATGTCTCTTTAAAACAGCAGGAACACATCATTTTATCCCATGAATGATGTTTAAAGTCTTTAACTACATTTGTGCCTGGGACGAAATGCAGAACGCTGTTCTGGGCTGTGATGGCCTTCTTCCTTAGTTTCAGATCACCTCTGTTTCCTCCAAATTTCCATCTTCCTTGCTGTACTGCAAATTAACCTGAATTTCTCCTACCATCGGCCATTTTACTTGCCCTGTCAGCAAATCCTTCTGGAAACTCCCGCTGTCATTTCTTTCCAACTTACTCTGCTCTATTTTCGTTAGATCACTAAAATAATATTAGTGCTGCGGGTGTTTACTGTTTTACCTCTCCCAATAAGAATTTAAACGCCATAAAGACAGAGTGTTTATCTCTGTATCCTTATCATAAGAAGCATGTGAGTCACAGAATAGAAGGTTAATTATTGTATTTGGTTATGAAACAGTAATGTGAATCATAATCACAGACCAATGCTGTGCAATACTGCACTCTGCTCTGACCTTCTAAGTAATGGTTCTACTTGACGCTCTACTGTTTCTTCTCCTTTTATGTTCTTTGAGATGTGGTCTCAGTCTACAATTCAGGCAGCCCCAAACTCAATATGTAGCTCAGATTGGCCTTAAATTTATTACCATATTATTCATTCAGCTTCATGAATGCTAATATTATAGGTGTGAGGTACCATGTCCAGATCCCTGAGTCTGTTCTGATCAAAAGTTGTTTGATTATTTAGTTAAAGTTAGGAATCACATTTTTAAAACATTGGTTGTATATACCCAGAGGAAACTGAAAAAGCTGGTGCTGTATATTGAACCACAAGTCCAAAAAAAAAAAAAAAAGAAAAAAAAATAACCACACATGGAGTATCTCAGTATCTAGGATTATAGCAGATGCAATTAGTGGGACTGGAGTCTTCGTAAGAAGATGAAGACACACACACACACACATACACACACGCACACAGACACACACCTAATTGATGAAAAGAGGAAAGTAATGACTCCCAGCCGGTGCCCCAATTTTGGCCTAATAACCCCTATGATGGTGAGTCAATGAATTGTTTCTGAGGACAGGTAGTTTATGGTATTTGATTGTGACGCACTGGGAAGCTATATAGGTTGGAAATTGAAAGCCCCTTGTGCTTCTGAGAAGAGTATGCCTCTGTTAGGAACACAAGTACTAGAGTAGTCTTTTTATGTTTTAAACTGAAAATAGACTTTTTCACCATACAATATGTTCTGATTATTGTTGGCCTTTCCCCTTAGATCCTCCTTACCTTCCCACCCACTCAAACTCATACCCTTTCTTTTCCTCCCTCATTAGAAAAAAAAGCATCTAAAATAAACAATATTAAAAAAAGAAGACAGAAATAGCTATAACATCAAAGTTGGAAAAGGCAAGCCAATGGAAGGAAAAGTGCCCAGGAGAACAGCATAAGAATCTGTGACCCACTAATTCAGACTCTCAGGAGTTTCCACAAAAACATACTAGAATGAAGGCTGTAGTGTACATGCAGAGGACCTGTGCAGGCCCTGAGCTTGCTGCCTCAATCTCTGTGAGTTTATATGAGCTTTGCTCAGTTAACTTAGAGGAAACTCTGTGGTACAAGTTGAGATTGGGAATGGTGATACACTTCAGTAGCAGTTCTTTTATTAAGAAGTGTTTCAACTATCCTGGGTTTTATGGGTTTACATATGAAGCTAAAAATTGTCCTTTCAAGTATTGTGAAAGAAGAACTGTGTTGGAATTTTCATGGGAACTGCATTGAATCTATAGATAGTTTTGGTATTATGACCATTTTGAAAACATTAACCTGAACTATCTATGAGCATAAGAAATCATCTCATCTTTTGATAAATTCTTTAATTTCTTTTTTGGAATGTCAACTTTTTTTATCATACAAGTCTTTCTTCACTTGCTTGGTGAGAGTTACTCCATGATATTTTATGTTTTCAGGACGACTGTAAAAGATATTACATGAATTCTTTCTCTATGTATTTGTCCTTTGTATACAAAAAGGATAGTAGTTCTGTGTATTAATTTTGCATGCAGCTACTTTGTTAAAAGTGTTTATCAACTGGTGGAGTTTTCTTGTGGAGGTTGTAGGGTTATTTATGTATTCAATTATATTATTTGCAAATAAATGTACTTTACTTCTTTTCTTAATTTTTTCTTTATTTTTTTTAAATTTTTTTTATTGGATATTTTATTTACATTTCAGATGTTATCTCCTTACACTATTTCTCCCCTGCCCAGGAACCCCCTAACCCATCCCCCTTCTCCTGCTTCTATGAGGATGTGCCCCTACTCACCTCCCCACTCCCACCTCCCCGCCCTCAAATTCCCCTACACTACGTGTCCAGCCTTCATGGTACCAAGGATCTCTTTTCCCACCTATGCCCAACAAGGCCATCCTCCCCTACATATACAGATGGAGCCTTGAGTCCCTCCCTATGTGCTCCCAGGCTGGTGGTTTAGACCCTGGGAGCTCTGGTTGGTTGGTATTGTTGCTCTCCTCATGGGGCCACAAACCCTTTCAGCTCCTTCAGCTCCTTCTTTCTAACTCCTCCATTGGGAACTTCTTGATCAGTTCAATGGTTAGCTGTGACCATCCACCTCTGAACATGTCAGACTCTGGCAGACCTCTAAGGAGACAGCTATATCAGGTTCTGTCAGCATACACTTCCTTACATCCACATCAGCATCTAGCTTTGGTGACTGGACATGGAATGGATACCCAGGTGGAATGGTCTCCAGAGGCCCCTCTTTTAGTTTCTGTCCCACACTTTGTCTCCATATTTGCTCCCTTGAGTATTTTGTTACTCCTTCTAAGAAGGACCAAAACTCCCACACTTGGTCTTCCTTCTTCATGAGCTTCATGTGGTCTGTGAGTTGAATCTTGGTATTGCGAGCTTCTGGGCTAATATCCAATTATTATTGAGTGAATACCATGTGTGTTCTTTTGTGATTGGTTACCTACACAGGATGATATTTTCTAGTTCTATCCATTTACCTAAGAATTTCTCGAATTCATTGTTTTTAATAGCTGAGTAGTACTCTATTGTGTAAATGTACCACATATTTTGTATCCATTCCTCTGTTGAAGGACTTTTGGGTTCTTTCCAGCTTCTGGCTATTATAAATAAGGCTGCTATGAACATACCGAGCATATGTCCTTGTTATATGTTGGAGTATCTTCTGGGTATATGCCCAGGAGTGGTATAGCTGGGTCCTCAGGTAATGCTATGTCCAATTTTCTGAGGATCCGCCAGACTGTTTTCCAGAGTGGTTGCACCAACTTGCAATCCCACCAACATGGAGGAGTGTTCCTCTTTCTCCACATCCTTGCCAGCATCTACTATCACCTGAGTTTTTGATCTTAGTCATTCTGACTGGTGTGAGGTGGAATCTCAGGATTGTTTTGATTTGCATTTCCCTGATGCCTAAGGATGCTGAACATTTCTTTAGGTGCTTCTCAACCATTAGAGTTTCCTCAGTTGATAATTCTTTGTTTAAGCTCTGTACCCCATTTTTAATGGGGTCGTTTGATTGTGTGGAGTCTAATTTCGTGAGTTCTTTGTGTATATGGGATATTAGCCCTCTATCAGATGTGGAATTGGTAAAGATCTTTTCCTAATCTGTTGGTTGCCTTTTTGTCCTATTTACAATGTCCTTTGCCTTACAGAAACTTTGCAATTTTATGAGGTCCCATTTGTCAATTCTTGATCTTAGAGCATAAGCCATTGGTGTTCTGATCAGGAATTTGTCCCTTGTGCCCAAGTATTCAAGGTTCTTCCCCAACTTCTCTTCTATTAGTTTCAGTACATCTGGTATTATGTGAAGGTCCTTTATCCACTTGGACTTGAGCTCTGTAGAAGGAAATAAGAATGGATTGATTTGCATTCTTCTACATGTTGTCCTCCATTTGAACCAGCATCATTTGTTGAAAATGCTGTCCTTTTTCCTCTGGACAGTTTTAGCTTTTTTTGTCAAAGATCAAGTGGCCATAGGTATAGGGGTTCATTTCTGGGTCTTCAATTCTATTCCATTGATCTTCCTACCTGTCTCTGTACAAATACCATGCAGTTTTTTTTAATCACTATTGCTCTGTAGTACAGCTTGAGGTCAGGGATGGTGATTCCTCCAGAAGTTCTTTTATTGTTGAGAATAGTTTTTGCTATACTGGGTTGTTTGTTATTCCAAATGAATTTGAGAATTTCTTTCTAACTCTGTGAAGAACTGGTTGGGATTTTAATGGGGATTGCATTGAATCTGTAGATTGCTTTTGGCAAGATGGCCATTTTTACTATATTAGTCCTGCCAATCCATGAGCATGGGAGATCTTTCCATCTTCTGAGATCTTCTTCGATTTCTTTCTTCAAAGACTTGAAGTTCTTGCCACAGATCTTTCACTTGCTTGGTTAGATTCACACCAAAGTATTTTATATTATTTGTGACTATTGTGAATGGTATCATTTCCCTAATTTCTTTCTCAGCCTGTTTATCTTTTGAGTAGAGGAAGGCTACTGATTTGTTTGAGTTGATTTTATAACCAGTCACTTTGCTGAAGTTGTTTATCAGCTGTAGTAGTTCTCTGGTGGAAGTTTGGGGTCACTTATGTATACTATCATATCATCTGCAAATACTGATATTTTGATTTCTTCCTTTCCTACTTGTATCCCTTTTACTTCCTTTTGTTGTCTAATTGTTCTAGCTAGGACTTCCAGTACTATATTGGATAGGTAGGGAGAGAGTGGGCAGCCTTCTCTAGTCCCTGATTTTAGTGGGATTGCTTCAAGTTTCTCTCCCTGTAGTTTGATGTTGGCTACTGGTTTGCTGCATATTGCTTTTATTATGCGGACAGATCATGGAAACATAAACTAAACAGAGACACAGTGAAATTAACAGAAGTTATGAACCAAATGGGTTTTAACAGATATCTGTAGAACATTTCTTCCTAAAACAAAAGAATACACCTGTTTCTCAGCACCTCATGGTACCTTCTCCAAAATAGACCATATAATTGGTCACAAAGCAGGCCTCAGCAGATACAAAAATATTGAAATAATTCCTTGCATCCTATCAGATCACCATAGACTAAAGCTGGTCTTCAATAATAACAAAAACAATGGAAAGTCCACATACAAGTGAAAACTGAACAACGGTCTATTCAATGATGACTTGGTCAAGGAAGAAATAAAGAAATTAAAGGCTTTTTAGAATTTAATGAAAATGAAGGCTCATCATACCAAAATTTATGGGACACGATGAAAGCAGTGTTAAGGGGAAAACTCATAGCTCTAAGTGTCTACAAAAAGAAACTGGAGAGAGCATACACTAGCAATTTGACAACACACCTGAAAGCTCTAGAACAAAAAGAAGCAATGCACCCAAAAGGAGTATATGGCAGGAAATAATCAAACTCAGGGCTGAAATCAACCAAGTAGAAACAAAAAGAACTATACAAAGTATCAACAAAACCAGGAGCTGTTTTTTTGAGAAAATCAACAAGATAGATAAAACCTTAGCCAGACTAACCAGAGGGCACAGAGACAGTATCCAAATTAAAATTAGAACTGAAAAGGGAGATGCAACAACAGAAACTGAGGAAATTCAAAAAATCATCAGATCCTACTACAAAAGTTTATACTCAACAAAACTGGAAAATCTGCATGAAATGGATAATTTTCTAGACAGATACCAGGTACCAAAGTTAAATCAGGAGCAGATAAACTATCTAAACAGTCCCATAACCCTAAAGAAAAACAGCAGTCATTAAAAGAAGTTTCCCCACAAAAAAAAAAAAAAAAAAAAAAAAAAAAAGCAGCCCAGGACTTGATGGTTTTAGTGTAGAACTCTATCAGACCTTCAAGGAAGACCTAATACCATTTTTCTTCAAACTATTCCACAAGATAGAAACAGAAGGAAACTACCCAGCTCGTTCTATGAAGCCACAATCACGCTCATACCTAAACCTCACAGAGACCCAACAAGGAAAAAGAACTTCAGACCAAACTCCCTTATGAATATCGATGGAAAAACACTCAATAAAATTCTCACAAACCGAATCCATGAACACATCAAAACAATCATCCATCATGATCAAGTGGGCTTTATCTCAGGAATGCAGGGATGATTCAATATTCGAAATCCATCAATGTAATCCACTATATAAACAAACTCAAAGGGAAAAAAAAAACACATGATCATCTCATCAAATGCTGAGAAAGCGTTTGACAAAATTCAACATTCCTTCATGGTAAAAGTCTTAGAAAGATCAGGAATTCTTTTCTTATTTCTATTACCTGATCTCCTTCAGTTGTCTTATTGCTCTAGCTAAATCATCAAGAACCATATTGATTAGGCTTGGAGAAAATGGACAGCCTTGTCTTTGTCCTGATTTTATTGACAATGCTTTGAGTTTCTCTCAGTATAGATTGATGTTGGCCATGAACTTGCTGTAAATTGTTTTTATTGTGTTGATGTATGCTCTTTACATCCCTAGTCTTTACAGGGCATCAATCATAAAGCAGCTGTTGGATTTTGTCAAAGGTCTTTCCCGTATCTAATGAGATGATCATATAGTTTCCGTATTTCTGTTTGTTTTGTGGTTATTGTGTTTATTGATTTAAAAATGTTAACCATCCTTGTATCTCTGGGTTGTCACCTACTTGATCATGATGGATGGTCTATTTGATGTACTCTTGTATTTGGTTTTCAAGTATTTTATTGAGAATTTTTGCATCGATGTTCATCATGGAAATTAATCTGTAACTTTCTCTTTTGTTGGGTCTTTATATTGTTTGACCATCAGAGTAATTTCAGCCTCATAGAAATAATTAGGGACTGTTCCTTCTGTTTCTATTTGCAGAATAATTTTGAAGTGTATTGGTATTAATTCTTTGAAAATCTGGTAGAGTTCTGCGCTCAATCCATCTGTACCTGGCTTTTTTGGCATAGGAGACTTTTAATTACTGCTTCTATTTCACTAAAGGTTATAGTTCTATTTAAATAGCATATTTGGTCTTGACTTAACTATGATATGTAGTATATATAATGAAATTTATCCATTTCTTTTAGGTTTTCTGATTCTTGATAGAGTTTAGGTTTTAAAAGTATGTCTTTATGAGTCTCTTGATTTCCTCAGTATCTGTTGCCAAGAGTCAATTTTTGTTTCATTGTCTAGTGCTTAAGGTCCTCGCTTCCCTAGTGCCTTCTCCACAGTCCCTTCTTAATAAGACGAGTCTTCAGATTAGTGGCAATATGTGATGACTATGTTTACATTGAGTTCCATAAAAATCACCTTAGGTATTCATGACTCTATTCTTTTTCACTTTCCCAATCTCTCAGTTGCTTCTCTAGCCAACCTCTTTCCAGAACTAGCAGTAAAGTAGAATTCTTGAAAGAGTAGTATTAATTTCTAGTAGAAACCACTAGAGTAGAAGATTCAGTAACAATCTCCCCAAACCCCAGGTAGTTCATATCATTTACCTCACAAGCTTGCCAAACCCAGAACATATAACACCCTTCTAATAATGAAGGGACACAAATAAAGTAATATTAAAGGCATTTTTATCTAACCTTTGGGAGCAAGAAAAAGTTCTTCAGAAACTTTTCTGTTACCCAGGTTAGCAAACTCTTTATACCTCTGGAATAGGCTGGCCTTGTCTTTGAGAAGTCACTAGGCAAGTATACCATGCCAATGGGTCAACTGTGCCATCCAGATCAGGGCAATGGCAGACTCTGAACTGAGCAATGCTGACCACAAAGGAGAAAGGAAAGAAAGAGGAAAACAAACAAACAAACAAACATCATATTGTTTCACAGAAATTAAATGTTGAACAAAATTCAAATACCATTTTTTCCCTATTCCAAATATTTAATATTAATGGACTTTTAGGAGATATATTTGACTAAATAGGCAGTGAAATAACACCAAACCTGGGTGCAGAAACATGGAGGAATCCATTAAAGGTCAATGTAGGTATATAATGTCATGGTAAGAGAGAATTGTGATTTGAGCTCACATTTTTCAACTATAACAATTTATAAATTGTAGATAGGTTATTTAGCCCATATCATGTTTTTGTGTCTAAATTCAAACTTTGGAATTTCAGCTCTTAGTGTTTTCTCTATCATACTACCTTGTGATTGCATTTTGTTTCAAAGAAATTTTTGATTGACCATAATCTTCATTAGATCAATGTCATGCTAGATTTTGCATATCATGTTCTCAGCACAGAACTTGCTGGGGTTATCAGTGAGATCAAACACATGTGTTAAGCGAATAAGGAAAGTTTTATAACAAGTAGAGCTTCTGTGGTGGCCTAACTAGGAATCCTCAAAAAATATGTATAAATCCAGGTTCTTAGAATTCAATCTTGTTCTGAAATCATAAATCCAGTGATTGATATCTATATAGGGTATCATAAGACAAACTTAAGAGACTTAGGTTCATACAGATAAGTTGTTACATGAAACAAAGAAGAAGAGTGAGGTAGAAACTGGTGTGATAAAACTGTAAGCCCAAGAACACCCAGGATTATTAGCTATCATAGAATCAAGAAAGAAGTAAAGAAGTACTCTTCTTCAGCCATCTATGAGACCATGGCTCTGCCTGTGCCTTGGCGCTGGTATTCTAACCTTCAAGACAGTGAGATAATATATACCTGCTGTTCTAGTCACATATCTAGAAATTAGAAACAGTCTAACTTTCCTTAACTGATGAGTGGAGAATGAAACTATGTAACATATACACTATGGAATATTATTCAGCTGTAAAGAAAAATGATATAATGAAATTTGCAGATGAATGGATGGAACTTGAAAACATCATACCAAATGAAGTAACTCAGACCCATATAATCTCATGTTCTTCTCATATAAGACTCCTAGCTCCAAATCTTCAGATGTGAGTACATAACTTGGAGTATCTGCAGAAATGAAGAAATTAGAGAGAGACCATTGCTGAGATGGGGCAGTAGGGAAGCAATAAAGAGGAATGCCAGGGTACACATGAGCTGATGTGGGGCATGGAGAAAATCAGTAAAGAAACTGTTACTAGGTATCAGAGATAGAAATAAATACAGAAGATGGAGAGTACAATAACAATAAGAATGTCTGTAAATATAATTATTCATATTGTCAACTAATTAGAAAGTGTCATTCATATATATATACATTATATTATATTCATATATATATTATATATATATTCATATATATATATTCATATTCACATATATATTCATATATATATTACTACTTCAGGATTCCATTGAGGTAGGAGTAGGAGTAGCTCTCTGAGAATGCCCCAGGATTCCAGAACCAGTTCTACTTGATTCCTTTGTTTTACAGATTTATATTTTAAGGAGGGGCTTCTAGTTAAAAATGAGTCATGAAGTGGTGTAGTTGAAAAACATGGGAAATGAAATCTAGGGAAGTTAGATTATTTTCTTAAGTTTTGTCTGATTCCAAAATCAAAATTATTTTCAATTTCATCATGTAGTGGTAATTCTAGTATGTTAGCACACAGCAGGTTGAATGTAGATCCTGAAATGCACTACATATTTTAAATAGGGAAGAGAAAATATTTTGTAAGTTTTCAGCATTTTGAAATGATAAACATTGAGGAGATCCATACATGTCTCCTAACTTAAACATTGTATGATACATCCATATATTGAACATTAAAATATCACATAGTAATATATAAATGCATATTAGTTTTCATATTTATATTAATTAAAATGAACTTAAATAAAACTGAAGCTTCAAATGTGTAACAATCAGAATACACAAACATTTTTAACTGTCTGAATTCTGTTGTAGGTCATAATATCTATGGAATCACTTCTAAACATTTTCTTAGAAAGTATGACAGTTATTCTGTGGATATCTGCTTTTTATATTGTCCATGTTGGCAATAGATAGTTCTACAAAACAGCCTAAGATAACTTCTGTATACAAATGTCATGGTATACTTTTGGAAACAGTGACTGCACAAGCAATCCTCAGCATGTTATCAGAGTTTGGTGGAAGGGCAAATGGTGACAGCCCTGCAGCTGCCAAGATTCTTACTATGCAGTCATGCCTCAGCAGCTGACAACTCGACAGGAATATGGGGTTTAACACTCTGCTTCAGCCTCAGCCAACATCGTGTGTTTTTAACAACAGCTCCTAAGCTTGGAAAGAAATATCCTGATAGATCACATAGAAATATTAGCCTCATTAAAATCAAAAGGAACAGAGAAGTAATATCATAAATATTTTAAAAACTGAATTCCAGCGTATTTGTAAGTGTTATCATGGGGAGAACCCATAGGTGTGTATTTGTGTCTGTGCCCCTGTCACTGTCCTTGTGTCCATGTGCCTGTGCATGTGTGTGTGTGTGTGTGAGTGTGTGTGAGTGTGTGTGTAAAAGGAGAAGGATTTATCGGTACGAGTTATATAGCTTTACAAATTCCCTGCACTACAGTCAGCAAGCAGAAGACCCAGGAGTGCTGATAGTGTAGTTCTTTTCCTAAAGTTGGCAACTCTGAGAGCCAAGGTTTCAATTCAATCTGAAGGCATTAAAAACTGATGTCCCAGTTAAAGGCATCCAGGCAAGAGAGCAATCCATTTACCTAGTGTTTTTGTTCTAGTCATCTCTCTTTTTTTTTAAAAATTTTTTATTGGAAATTTTATTTACATTTCAGATGTTTTCCCCTTACCCCTTTTTCCCCTCCCTCCCAGGAACTCCCTATCCCTTCCCCCCTCCTCTTGCCTCCATGTTGGTGTACCCCACCCACCCTCCCCCGTACCTCTACTCCCCACCCTCGAATACCACCCCCCATGATGTCCAGCCTTCATAGGACCAAGGATCTCTTCTCCCACTTATAAATAGCTCCCTTGCATATATAGCTGGAGCCATGGGTCCCTCCCTAAGCACTCCCAGGCTGGTGGTTTAGACCCTGGGGGCTCTGCTTGGTTGATATTGTTGCTTTTCTCATGGTGTCACGAATCCTCTCAACTCCTTTAGTCTTCACTCTATCTTCTCTGTTGGGAACCCCATGATCAGTTTAATGGTTAGCTGTGAGCATCTGCCCCTGAATATGTCAGACTCTTGCAGACCTCTAAGGAGACAGCTATATCAGGCTCCTGTCAGCATGTACTTCCTGACATCCACATCATCGTCTACCTTTGGTTACTGCACATGGGATGAATACCCAGGTGGAAAGGTCTGCAAACGGCCCCTCCTTCAGTTTCTGTCCTGTACTTTGTCTCCATATTTGCTCCCTTGAGTATTTTGTTACTTCTTCTAAGAAGGACTGAAGCCCTCCCCCCAACTTGGTCGTCATTCTTTATGAACTTTATGTGGTCTGTGAGTTGAATCTTGGGTATTTCAAGCTTCTGGGCTAAAATCCAATAATCAGTGAGTGAATACCATGTATGTTCTTTTGTGATTGGGTTATTTCACTTAGAATGATATGTTCTAGTTCCATCCATTTACATAAGAATTTATCAAATTCATTGTTTTTAATATCTGAGTAATATTCCATTGTGTAAATGTACAACATTTTTTGTATCCATTCCTCTGTTGAAGGGCATCTGGGTTCTTTCCAGTTTCTGGCTATTATAAATAAAGCTGCTATGAACATAGTGGAGCATATGTCCTTGTTATATGTTAGAGCATCTTTTGGGTATATGCCCAGGAGTGGTAGAGCTGGGTCCTCAGGTAGTAATATGTCTAATTTTCTGAGGAACTGCCAGACTGTTTTCCATAGTGGTTGCACCAGCTTGCAATCCCACCAACAATGGAGGAGTGTTCCTCTTTCTCCACATCCTCACCAGCATCTACTATCACCTGAGTTTTTTATCTTAGCCATTCTGACTGGTGTGAGGTGGAATCTCAGGGTTGTTTTGACTTGCATTTTCCTGATGACTAAGGATGCTGAACATTTCTTTAGGTGCTTCTCGGCCATTCACATTTCCTCAGTTGAGAATTCTTTGTTTAGCTCCATACCCCATTTTTTAATAGGGTTATTTGGTTGTCTAGAGTCAAATTTCTTGAGTTCTTTGTATATATTGGATATTAGTCCTCTATCAGATGTGGAATAGAGTTGAAAACCCAGAAATGAACCCACACACCTATGGTCATTTGATCTTTGACAAAGGAGCTAAAACCAGCCAGTAGAACAAGGACAGCATTTTCAACAAATGGTGCTGGTTCAACTGGAGGACAACATGCAGAATGCAAATCGATCCATTCTTATCTCCTTGTACAAAGCTCAAGTCCAAGTGGATAAAGGACCTTCACATAAAACCAGACACACTGAAACTAATAGAAGAGATGGTGGGGAAGACCCTTGAATACCTAGGCACAGGGGAAAAGTTCCTGAACAGAACACCAATGGCTTACGCTCTAAGATCAAGAATTGACAAATGGGACTTCATAAAATTGCAAAGTTTCTATAAGGCAAAGGACACTGTCAATAGGGCAAAACAGCAACCAACAGATTGGGAAAAGATCTTTACCAATCCCACATCCGATAGAGGTCTAGTCATCTCTTAAAGGGAGTCGATAGCTTGGCTGGGTCCCACTCTAGGGCAGGGAATATGGTCTACTCTGACTACTAACTCCAAATGCTCATTTCATCTAGAAATGTCCTCACCAACTAATGTGTAACTTCTGGGATGCTGTTATGAGTCAAATGTCAATGTGAAATTGTCATCATACTCACTAACTAAAGGAAGAACCTTGACACACATACATGGGGAATTAAAGTATTCCTTGGGACTAGAGAGTTTGCTTGGTAGACTAAGAGTGTGTACTGTGCTTGCAGAGGGGCCACAGTCAGCTCTCAGAGCCTATATTGTGTAGATCAAAACTGTGTGTAACTACAGCTAAAGAAGATTTAATGTCCTCTTCTAGCTTCTATGGACACCAGCAATCACATACATATAACTACACACACACACACACACACACACACACAAACACAACACACAACATACACACACCACACACAGAAGAGAGAGAGAGAGAGAGAGAGAGAGAGAGAGAGAGAGAGAGAGAGAATTTACAAAAAAATAAATATATCATGAAAACAATCTATTTCCTAGTCCTACACAGAATTTTAGATACTATTAAGTGAAAATTATTCATTTAGTTCTAATATACATTAAAATAACACTGTCAAATAATTCATATGCAAAATATAAAAGAGTGTTTGTTCAAAAATATTCAGCTACCACAAATATAATCTCAGCATAAGCATTTTGCAAAATAAAGGATGGGTGATACTAAACATTGTAGTTTAAATTCTAAACCTTAAATTTTCTTAAGCAAGTTGCAACTTATTTGCAATCTGGGATATAACATGTGTCAGTAACAGCAGATTAAAAAGTAGAAATTATTTCATTTTGCATTTCTTAAGTTTTTCTTTTAGATTTATTTGTTTTGTTTTGTATTTATTAGTGGTTTCATTTGCATGTATGTCTGCATATGATGTATATGCCTGCAAAATTATAAGAAGATATTAGATCCCCTAGAACTGGAATTGTAGAAAGCTGGAAGCTACCGTGTGCATTCTGGTAATGGAACTCAGTTCCTCTCTGAGGGCAAGTGTTCTCAACCCTTCAGCCATCTCCCAAACCTCATCATTTTGCATCTTTTGTCTTGAGGGAATATATTTTAGGATGGTTTATGAGTCCTGGGATTACCAATTAAACGTACTTAGGAAGATAGATAATCCTGCTGAATTGAATCAATCTTTTATGAAAAAATGCTAATGAATTTAATAATGCTTTATTCAATAATGTTGGTTCAATAATATTCACTATTAGGCTTTGTTCATGCTGTTATATTTTAGAGAAAAACATGAAATAAAAAATTGTACTTTATCATTATTAAATCTTCAAGCAAAGCAAAGAATGTAAAAGTCAGAGAAGATGGAGGACATCAGGGGAAATAAACCCTATAAACCAAGTGAGCAAAGCTCATATGAACTCATAGAGACTCAAGCAGCCATCATAGGGCCAATGCATTTATACCAGGTCCTTTGCAAATATATTGTAACTTTCACTATTGTGCTTTTATGTGACTCCCAAGTTTATGAACGAGTGGGTCTCTGATTCTTGCGACTTCGCTTGGGTTCTTTTAATTATGTTTGTCTGCCTTGTCCAACAATGATGTTATAGTTTTTATATGTTGTTGTCATCTCTTAAAAGCCCATTCTTTTCTAATGAGAGACAGAAAATAGGTGGATCAGATAGAGGGATTCAGGGAGGAACTGGCAGGAATAAACTGTAATCAGGATATATGAGAAAAAAATCTATTTTCAATAAATGGGGCAGAAAGGCCTTAATTTTTTGAGTTAGGCTGAAGACTTAAGAAAAATAAACCATACATACGCATAACTACTTTTGAAGACCTTGCAAAGAATACTCAAAGTTTTCAAGATGTTGCAATGTTCAACCAAAACTTACCTGCTTTTCCAAGAAAGCTTCATCAGTATCTCATAATGAAAACACCTACTCAGCTCTAGTGTGCTAACCACCATGATGTGTTTGCCATCCATCAACCCAGACATAGCAGCTGGATTGTTCTGTCTTTATAATGGAAGCTTGTTAGATTTTGTCTAGGATAGCAAAAACCTACTCCATAATGATTATATAATGCAGAAGCAAAATAGGATGAAATCATAATTTCTATAACTCTCAACTTAGGAAAACTTTCGCTTGCTAGTGCTAGCCTGAGTTGATCTAAAAGCTTATTAAGAGAAAATGAAAGATCTGTAACTGGTTCTATTTGTTTTAAGTAAGAATAGGAATGTGTTGCTTTTATTCCCTGGAGGAAAAATATGCAGCAACTTGATTCTGCCCTTTCCACTGTTGAAGCCAGAAGCAATTTCCTCATAAACATTTCCATTCTTTTCCTCCAAGTCGTCCATAAAGTATTTTACCAGCAGAATGTTCCAGAAAAGAAAAGCAGGAAAAAACATAAATTATGAGCAAAAATACATATTTAGATTATTTCAATTGGAAAGCGAATCAGTGTGAATGATTTGAATGTCTCTTTTAAGCTCAAGAGGTATCTTGGTGGCCTGATTCATATAAAGCTGTAAAAGATTTGTGTGAATAGGAAGGGAAACAAACTTGCTGTCTGTTGAAACTGTTGTGTTTAGGATACATTGATTAGACTGACCACTTGATTTATTGTAATATGAAGCTTTACATACTTTTGTACTGCCTCATCAATCATGAACTGATGAGAGTTTATTCAATATTTACCTACAGTACTCTTTTGACAAACCACTAGAGTTTTTTGATTTATGTATTTTCTTTAGTGTGGTAGTTGGAGAATAAAAATCACTTGAAAGTTTTGTTCTTGTTTGAGTAGCATGCTTTGTAATTCAAAGACAGGATATTTTTTATTTGATACATTTTTCTTGAAAAAAATTCATTCATCCCTTTTACTTTGTGCTAATCATCCAAACACATTCTTCACCCATTGGTAACTACATCTACAGCTCAGTATTTTCTATTCTTTTCAGTTAAATCATAATTTAATTCTAATATACAGAATAGCTAATGACTAAATTACCACCACTAATACATTTAGGTAAAACAGAAAAGAAAAGAAAATATTGTGGAAATTAATATATGTAAGTATGCCAATAGCAAACAAATATTGCTGCAGTTGCTTGTGTAATTGGTTATATAACTAGAACTGGAGTTTAGTATTATTATGCTTCTCAGCTGCTGAGATTAAGTGACACAGGTTTTCCCCTTTTGAGGACAGAAGATTAGTAGTTTGTCTTAACTAAAACTGTTTGAAATATTGTTCATAGCCAGCTGGCTTTAGAGGTTGGATGGGAAGAGCTCTCAGTTTCAGAGATGCTTGCTGTCCTTTTTTGCAATATAGCATCACATCAGACATAGTCACAAACTGTGAGATATATCACCACAGTTTATCAATCCATTCTCTACTCATTGACTCAGGGCCATGAAGAATGCCAATGGGTATATAGCAGCCTCAGCATTTAATCACCATTTTAGCTCTTGAGAAATCATTCTTACTTGGGAAAGGAAGATTTTCAAATGTTCCAAAAGTGATAAAATTGGTGAAAGCAAAATCTTGTATAGAAGGCTTTTCAGAGACACAATGGAAAGTTCCAAGTTTCTGTACTCTATCTACCTAATGAAAGGATGATATGGTGAGAGAGCATCTCGAAAGATAACAGCTAATCTGAAAACTATTAAGAGCTCGTTGATATAAATTATTTTTAATTGCACAATTTGTGATGACTTTCTTTTCTTTTGGGGGGTGTGTGGTTGATACAGAATTTTTCTATGTAGCCCTGGTTGTCCTGTAACTCATTGTGTCGATTAGGCTGTCCTTGAGCACATTGGAATCCTCTTGGCTCTACCTCTCAAGTGCTGAGATTAAAGGCATATGCCTTCACTCTCAGCAAATTGTGATGAATTTCTAAGGGATTGTTTGTTTGTTTGTTTTATTTTGTTTTAAATTTCACAATAAAAGTTCCTTGTCAGAGTGATACATGAGGGGTCTAGTAATGAAAATAAGGTATCCAGATTGTTTAAAGTAATGTGTAAGTTTTTTCTACCTATGAAGTGGGCTCTTAAAACTATTGATATAACTAATTTCTGCCTGTGCTAATAATAGACTAAGCAATTAACAATATGGCTATCTGGATCAACTTTGGTGAAGGAAACCAAAGTTGGTGAACCTAGATATGACTTCAAGCCTTATTTCTGAGGGCTATTTCCCATCTACTCATCTCGCAAATAACCAGTGAATTAATAGAATGTCCCCTGTTGATAACTGGTTATTGAGAGTCTTGTCTTTAGTAGGTGTCATTATTATCATTTGCAAAGGATGGATATTTCCTTATGCTTTGGGCCAATTCTGATAATAACATATGTAAATGAAATAAAATTTTGTTTCTAATTCTTAAATCTTATTTCTTCTATTTATATGAATATTGCACACCCCAAATTTGCTGCTATCCAGGAATCAATATACATTCAAACTTATTACCATCTGATTTAATATGTCCTTGTATGATCCAGAGAAAATTAACTGAATCTTATCACTTCATTGTTAACCATGGATATTATATAGTATACAGCTACAAGCTTACTAAGCAAATTAGCATTTCTTTGGTCAATTGTATGTTAAATGTCTTAGCATGTGTCCTTAGATGTAGTAGGGAGATTCAGGAAAAGACATGTGGGACTGCATAAGGGTATCCTGGTTCTTGGCTGGGCATGGGCCTAGAACCCTGAGACTCCAAGGGAGAAACGGTAGGAGTTTGGCTAAGTCCCCAGAACTCAGGGTCCTAACAAGCAGTCCAATCTCCATAGACTTACATTGTTCAGTAACTTAGGCCATTACAGCCCCTCCCAAAGTGCACAGGTAGAGGGTGTGACTACAGGCCTCAGGCCCTAGAGATTTACATACTAATGAAGGTCAGAGGGTGGAGCCAATTAAGCATTGCCCCAGAACCTCCCCTTTTCTCCCTCCCTACTTAACCCAGGTCTGCCCTGAGTTTGGGGGGGGTACATCCAGATCCATCCACCATCTGCCATGACAATAAACCCTTTTGGAACCAAAGATTCCTCCTGTCATTGGGGCCTGCCGAGCCTGCAGCCACCGAAGCCTCCAGCTACTGAAACCTGGGACCTTCCTCCGGTACGAGAGACAGGCTGCCTGGAGGCCTCCAGGCAGCCTCCACCTCACAGGTCCCGGGCTGCTGCCGTGTGGGCCTGGGGCCTGCTGCTGCAGCCCGCCAGTTTTTCCCACAAAGACATACTAAGTATTATCAGTCACTTGTTCAAGCAATTTCCTGTGGAAGCATCTTGAGGCCAGCATTAAATCTAATACTTACTACCACTGCCTCCATATAGTCATAAAAAGATAAAGGCTAGCTCATGAAGAACAACTAAATTAGTGTGATTATTTTATAGTATGATGTATTTTTATGTCATTCACTGCTAAGGTACTATGGCATATATAGAAGAAGGAAGTTTGGAGCTACAGGAGGCAAGGGTGAAAGAAGAGAGAAAGCTATAGGTAGATAGATAGATAGATAGATAGATAGATAGATAGAATAGATAGATAGATGCAGATAGATAGATAGACAGATAGGCAGGCAGGCAGACAGACAGTTTTCCCAGAGAGTATGACCTGACTCTAAAACTTTAAGTGTTTATGAGCTAAATCTCTTTAGTAGTGTCTATCATCCTTAACTGGTATAAACATTTTTAGGCAGTAGATTGTCAGGGTAATAAAACTAAAGACAAAGAGTTGTCATTTATGAGGTACTCACAAGTAAATGTTGTATTGAAAATTCTATCTAATACATCACTAACCCAAATGCTCCATTTTGTTATTTTGTGACAGTTCACATACTAAACCTGAACTTCATTGTTTCTGGTAGGACTGCTAATAACTAAGTTCCTGGGATCCACCAATCCACCTTCCTCCATTCCTTACCATGGATTACAGACATTGTCATTAAAGATGATTTGGCTATTAGGGTTCAAACTCATGTTTTTCATCCACAAAAACAAAACAAACCAAAAACATGAAAAGAGAAGAGAAGAGAAGCGAAGCGAAGCCCAGGGCTAGATGATTTTAGTGCAGAGATCTATTGGACTTTCAAAAAATTAATGCCAAAACTAGTCAAATTATCCCCCCAAAAAAGAGAAGGAACTTTGCCCAATTGCTTTTATGAGGCATCAATTACTCTGATAACTTAATCCCATAAAGACCAACAATAGAAAGAATTTCTGATGAATTTCTCATATGATCATAGATAATGGCACAATAAAGGACTTATATATCTTAGATACAAGATGATCCACCTTGATCAAGTGGCCTTGATCAAGAGATGCAGAGATGATTCAACATACGTAAATTGATAAGTGCAATCCACCATATAAACAGACAAAAATACAAAAAGCACATGATCATATCATTAGATGGATTTAAGGATTTTTAGCAAAACCTGATATTCTTTCATGATAAACATACCAGCAAAATTATAGATTCAAGGAACTGTTGTGTGTAATCTTATAAAACAACCCATACTACTGCTGGCTACACTCTAGTAATGTGATCTCCCCACTCCCATGGTCCTCACGTGGTGGCCACACAACTCATGATTCGCTTGCTGCAGAACCTGCTCATATTCCCAGCCATCCACCTTGTGAGGTTAGCTGTCACAAATCCTGTAACCCAGTGAAATCAAAACACTAGAGGTTTGTTATTTATTACTCAGATTTATATCAGTAAATTCTCAACCCATAAAATGCCCACACAACGAACACAGAGCCAATTGATATTGATATAAGCTGCCCACCTAGACTGGATAAATTGCCCTATATGATTCTATCCCTTCTAAGATATTCATAGCTACCTGTCACTATTCAAAGCCACATGGATCGGGTTCGTCCCCTTCTTCCATTTTCTCTGTCTTTCTGTGCTCTCTGTCCCTAACTGTCCTGTCTCTAAAACTCTCAGCCCGCCTTCTTTTTCCACTTCCCATTCACTGCTCTACCCTTATCTTATGCCTGCCTTCAATTGCATATAGACAGCAATCCACAAGCAACATGCCTCAACATAATAAAATAAGGCAGTTTACAGTAAGTTCATAATCAACATCAACTTAAATGAAGAGATACTCAAATTATCTCCACTAAAATCAAGAACAAGACAAGATTTCCTACTCTTTGTATATCTATTCAATATAGTACTTGAAGTATTTGAGCAATAATACAATTGAAAGAGATCAATGAAATACAAATAGGAATGGAAAATTTCAAAGTATCTTTATTTGCAGATTATATAATAATATACATAAGTGACCTGAAAAACCCCACCAGGAAGCTCCTATACTGATACACCCTTTCAGAAAAGTATCAAAATACAAAATCAACACACAAAAGTCAGTACACTTTCTATAAACAAATGACAGACATAGAATGAAGTCAGAGAAATTATATCTTGCACAATAACTTCAAAAATATAAAATAGCTTAGGGTAACTCAACCAAACAAGAGTTGATGCAAACCTCATCAAAATTTGAACACAATTTTTCATAGAACTTGCAAGGACAATTTGTAATTTTTTAAAAATTTTAATCTTCTGTGTGCTAACATGTGTGTCTCTGTTTCTATATGTGTTTCTTATGTTTTTCTTTGGACTTTTACCATCTATTGGTTTATTTTTTTATTCCAATTTGGTTTTGTATGTAATTGTTCTTTATTTTATTATTATTACTTAGATACCTATTTGCTTTCTAATGAGAGACAGGAAAGATTGTATCTGTGTGGAAGATGCAGGGGGAGGAACTGGGAGGAATTGAAGGGGGAAACTGTAATTAGAATATACAGTATAAATAAAAGGCTATTTTCAATAAAAAAAGAAGTAAATCATTAAATGTATACCTCTTCTAGAGAATCATTTGTCAAATCATAGCAGAGGTATCCAAAAGGTACAGGTAATTGTCTCCTTCAGGTTGACAAAATCTTAGGGAAAAAAAACTCTTAAATTTTTTCATTACAATTATTACCCTCTGATGACCAATACACAGAAATTTAAACCTAAGCAATGATAGTACAATGATTCTCTGTCTACCCTGAGAGCATAAAGAAGATGCTTTCTCAGATCATAAGCTTCATGAAAAGGAACATGTTTGTGGAGAGAGGTAAAAAGAAGGGGAAGGGAGAAAGGGAGACAGGGAGGTAGGGAGACTGACTCTGAATTTAGGGTCTTGAAATCAGTCTTCTAATGTTTCCCTGTACTTATGTTCTTTCATGGTCAAATTAATGCCATCTCTTTACAACAATTTTGAATAATTTGTGGTTTATATGTTTATGTAACATACAAAAAGTGACAATTTTCCTTGTATAACCTCTAATAGTTTTTTTCAACTAGGTCTATGATTAATAAGCAGTTTCTTCCTTTAATATCTTTGTGCTGTGTGTGCACACATGCATATGCATATGCATATGCATATGCATGCATGCCTGCGTGTGTGTGTGTGCAAATGCGTTTGTGTGTGTGTGTGTATGTGTGTGTGTGTGTGGTGTAGTTTGTGTGTGGTGCTGGGGATAAAAGCTAGAACAAGATAAAGGCACTAAACAAGTGCTCTATAACTGAGCCAAATCCCTAACTCAACTTTGTTTTGCATTTCAAATATACTATCTTTTTCCTGGCAGAATCCTAGCCAGTAGGGCTAACATGTAGAGATCTTATTGCTCATATTCTCAAATATAATTACACTGTAAACTACCCTGATATTCATGTAGTGAAAGATAATTATAACCAGAACAAAGAAGTTAACTAGCACTTAGCAGAAATGACAACCATTACAGGTACAATTCTTAATTTCAAGACCCAGAAAAAAAGGCTTTTCTGAATTCTAAATGAACCTCTCTTATCAAATGCCAAATAAGAGAGCGAAGACTGCAGGGTCAATAACATAACACATAAGGTTGGAAAACATTCCAGATGATAATCTCAGCACAGGCCTCCTGCCAGTGTGGAGGAAGGAAACGTATGCTAAGTCCCCGGAGGAGGAGATGATATTTTGGAGGCAGACATCTGCTAAAAGTAGAAAGGAGGGAAATGCACACATGAAGTTCCTGTCATCTGCTCCCTGCAGAGCTGAGTTTCCGGTGTAATGACTGAAAGAAACTTTACATAGGTCTTCTGAGGACAGAAAACCTGTATATTTTACATCATTTGCAGTCTACATTGTGTGCAGTCTACAGAGGTTCTTATGCCTCAGAGGTGGGTATTATGAGCAGCACTCAAGTGATGGTGGAGGCAGAGGTCAAGTTAGAGTTTATAGGGCAGATTCCTTTATTCTCCACAGTCGTGTAGGAATTGGAAAAATTCTTGATGAATGGATTTATATTGTTAATATGAATACAAGGACATAGGCCTTGGAGTCATGGAAAATTTAAAAAGCCATTCCTCAATATGGGTCAGGATGGAAACTGACAGACTTCTTCTAGTCCAAGTAGCAGTGTTTCTTGAGGATTAACCAGTGTGTAGAACTAGCAACTCGAGCTTCCTTCTTCTGGATTTTTATAAACTGAGACTTCTGTCTACAGAGACCACCTACCAAGACTAGCTAATTAGTGGCCCTGTACTAGATAATATATAATCTGAAGTTCTGGGTTGCTTCAGTAGTGGGTGTAGCTTATCAGAACACACAACCATCCTGAACCCAGCTTTTTTTCTCTGCATGTCTGTCTGTCTTTTCTTCATTCCCTTACCACCCAAGTCAAGGTTCCAGACCGAAGCCACAGTAGTAAGCTAAGGCACCAGAGCAGAGTCCCATTAGGGAAAGACAGTTTTAAGTATGGAGAGCAAGAAGCACATTGACGATATGAATGAGAAGTATCTGAGTTTTGCAAATCTCTAGCTTTACCTGCTAGTTTCGGGTGGCAGGAAATGGGACATGATGCTGTTATTTAAGTCAAGACCAGAATCCCTACTTAGCAATTCCTGTTTAATTGCAACATTAGCTGTTCATTACACAGCCAACAAGATGTGGTTAAAAACAAAACAAAAAACAAAAACAACAACAACAAAAAAAACAAACAAGAGAAAGGAAGATAGACACCTGAGCAGCACTTGAATTGTGCATGTATCTGAGTGACTCATGTGTGTGTGTGTGTGTGTGTGTGTGTGTGTGTGTGTGTGTATGTGTGTGTGTGTGTATGTGTATGTGTCTGTGTGTGTCTGTGTGTCTGTGTTTCTACACATATGTATGAGAGAGGTGTGAGTACATTTGGAGACCAGAAATCAACCTTGAGTATTGCTCTAGGAACCACTGATCTTAGCTTTCGATAGGGTCTTTCACCTATTTGGAGTCACCTAGTTAAGCTGGGTAACTCATAAGGATCATGCTGTGCTCACTTCTGTAGTACTGGGATTACAAGAACTCACTACCATATCCATCTATACTATTTGAGTTGAGGAGATCAAACTAATATCCCCATGCTTGAACAGACAGTATTTTACCAAGTAAGCTACTTCAGCTACCCCTGCTTTGGATACTTTTTTTTTAGTGATTGAACTGCAGACCAAAAATTACCTGAAGGGCTCTAGTGATCCCTGGCATGGCAAACATGGCTCTAGAAGGTCTTACTCTCTCCCCATTCCCTCTGCCTCACTAAACTGTTATATTACAATCCCTAAAGCTAGCCACCTAGGTCTATTCCCTTATTTGGCTACTTCCTATTCCTGAGGTGGACCACCAAGGTCTGAATATCAAAGTATTGAAGTCTAGCTATCAACTCCCCACTATTGGCTACACTAATTAACATGTCCAATCAAAATTAACGAACTCATACTAATGTGGCATTTCCCCTTTCCCTTTCTAACCTGCAATTTGCCTATGGGCCATGTCTGTCTTCTCTCTTTCTAACCAGAGGTAGTCTTTTGTGCATCTGGGACAAATATCTCCTCCCCTTCTCCCTTGCTCCTTTTCTCCTCTCCCTCTTCTTCTCTCTCCTGTCTCTTATTCCCTGTCTCTGTCCCTCTAGGGCAAATAAATCTTTGTGCTGAGAACTTGGTCTTGGTGTATCTTGTGCTGATGCTGACCCTCTCTTTACTGTACAAGTCAGTTGGCATGTCTCATCATGAGCAGAAAGCACAGGGTAAGGTCCACACAACTGATTCATGCAGAAATAACTTTCATCACCTTATTTATAGATAGTATTGTGGAGGCAGTAGCTACAGAGAAGGTAGATTTCAAAGTTAAGCCATCACACTCTGAGAAAGATGCCTGATATGCCTAGTTTTGGAAAACCTCATGTGATAACTGCCTCTGAACGACCGTCAAAGGTGATAACAAATGAATGGGACATGCCTTCTCCTCTTTCCTTCAGTTTCCTAGAAACACATTAGAGGAGAAGTTGGTGAAAAGAAAAAAACTTCCCTCGTGTATTATTATCAAGGTGACTGGACACTGCAGCCAAATTACTACTACCTTTAAAGTGAAGCTAAAATGTGGAAAACTTTCTTTAATCACATTCTGATTCTAATAATGTCATTTTCAAGGAGATGTCACCTCTGTGAGTTGAAGTTTGAGTTAATTACAGGTGAAATCTATGCATTTCAGCTTCACCTTAGTTCTGGGTAACATGAAGAGGAATCAATGTGGCTTGTCTTCAACCAAGTTGCTTGACACAAGAAATGGATTGAACTTGGAATGGAAATAAATAGTGCATACGGTTTTGGTTTCCAGCATTCTGCTGCATATAAGTCACAGAATATGACTTTTGTTTTCTTTTGAGGGGATTATTTTATGGACCTGTGATTAAAAAATAATATGTTATTTTTCCTATGTGAAACTTAATATTTTGAAATTCTCATAGACAATTGCTAGAAAGATAAAGCACCTAGTTAAATATACACTTGAGATTTAGATGTTTCGTTAACTGACAACTTTTGTCTGATCAAAACTTTTGATAGGCAAAGCCTCTTATCACAATATTTGCATTCTTCCAGGACTGCTTTGTTCCTATGAGAGGTTGACAGGTGACCTCATCAAGAGGTTTTGAAAGGCTGTTTCCTGAATACACCTTGTTTCCTGAATACACCAGCTCTTTCCTTGAAAATGAATGAATAAATTAAGCAGGAGACACTTTGTCCTTTCCTCCAACAGTTCAATACATCATTTTGTTTCTGTATTGTCTAAGACTGGCATTGAAGACTGAAGTTTTGAAGAAAGTCAATATTTTTCACATTTATTTATTTTGGTGTGTGCACATGCATATTGTGGCAAAACCAGTAACACACGGGAGATTCTTATACATTAGCAAGCTCTGCTGCCTGCTTGGGATGAGCTTTTAAAGTTTAAGGATTCTGAAATTTTCAGTCCCTGTTGCCAAAGTATGGCCAAATAGATAAGATTCATTTGGACAAATTTACACGGATTTAAAGGAGGCTAGGTCCTTTAGCTCCAGCAAATCATCACCAGATTCAACAGTGAGTCTCCTGCTCAATGTAAACCACGAGGGTCAACTTCATCGAGGAGAAAATGCCATTTATAGACATTTTCATGTGCTTCTTGAGCTCACTGAGAAGCTGACTCTGGAGATGGGATTTGATTCTCCTACTTCAGACTCATGCATGTTTGTTTGACAATATCCTCCAAATCCTTGTTTTCAGAGGTAGGCTAGCTCCCTGATTCTGTGAGAGGAAGATAGGAGAACAATAAAACAGACAAAGAATAAGTCACTGTGACTGTTATTTATCTCACAATATATCTCCGTCCTTTACTTACACTCATATAAAACCAAAAGCACAGTTGGGATTGATCTCTCTGTACTCTATAAATTACTGGCCTGCATTTTCTATAAGGATTACCTGACAACTTTCTAAGCCACAGAGTTAAAAGTATGCACATTGCTAGCATTAATGTATCATGCATGCAGTTTGGATTCACTTTTTTTTCTCATTAAAGTGGTTTACACAGCACTATTTCCCAAGTCAAACAACCATCATGCCATCTACTCTATCAACTTGAAAGATACCATCAAGCCTACTTTGCTTGATTGTTTATATCTTTAAGTTATTATATCTCATAGGAGGCTGGAAAAGAAAGGTAGACTGTTAAAGCAAGTTACAAAGAACTTTACAAAATATCAAAGTGCTGAGCCAGGCAGTGGTGGCGCCATGCCTTTAATCCCAGCACTTGGGAGGCAGAGGCAGGTGGATTTCTGAGTTCGAGGACAGCCTGGTCTACAGAGTGAGTTCCAGGACAGCCAGGGCTACACAGAGAAACCCTGTCTCAAAAAACCAAAAAAGAAAAAAAAAAGAAAAAAAAGAAAAAAACCTGATGTGAAACATTTGATTAAATCAGTAGAGCAATGGGTCTACTATGGATAGGTGTTACAAGGTCTGACTTTAAAACAAAATTGTCTAGTAATTTATTTAAGTACTTAGTTTTCCCCCAAGTTTATCTAAATATTACTTAATAGGTTAAAAGTATCAGACTGGTGCAATCATTCTCCTGGGTGTTCAATAATTTGAAGCTACAGTAGTATGGTCGTGGGATTAAAAAAAAAAATAGATTTTTCTTTTTTGGTCTCCAAGGTCCCTTAGCTCCTAAAAGACTGTGGGGGCACGATATGGGGATTCACATGTCCTCTTGTTCAGGGAGTTTATGGATACCCAACCTTGTGAATTCTAGTCAGTGTCTAATTTACAAAAGTAGGTCAAGAGAGGAAAACTTTTCTCCATGATTCCAAATGAAACCATAGTCAAACAAAGTCTTTCATTTATCCTCAGTAGATGTAACAACTGGTAAAAGCAAGGCTAGGGGAGAATGAGGTTCCCCAAGTGACTGTAGACAACTAGATTACTTAACT
The DNA here is from genome assembly GCA_021653895.1 of Mastomys natalensis. Classification (NCBI taxonomy): domain Eukaryota; kingdom Metazoa; phylum Chordata; class Mammalia; order Rodentia; family Muridae; genus Mastomys; species Mastomys natalensis. The sequence continues at coordinate 967,038 of JAJTUV010000361.1, read as the reverse complement.
CTCCTTGACATTAAAAAAAACAAAAAACAAAAAAAAAAACAAAAACAAAAACAAAAAAACAAACAAAAAACCCACATGGTTAATTCTGGCCACCTGCATGGTCTTAAATGTGTAACAAAAATATATAATCAATGACTACGGGATCACATTCCCCAGACACAAGGCTTATATCCATATTAGACATCATTTAGCTAACTATTTCTCAATAATGAGTTTTTTTTTTTTTTCTCTTGAGAAGAAACCTGCTGCCCAGATACACAACATATTGGCTCAACTCAACAACACAGCAACTACCTGCAGCTGAGACAGGCCCACTATTGTTTTAACCTAAAAATAAAATGATGGTAAATTTTCTTCTTTCCCTCACTCTCTAGAAGCCATATAGAGTTGATTTTAGCCACTCCTACACCCATTCAGTCCCTGAAACTAGATCCTGAGTTCATCATTCTGAAGACTTGCTTTGGACTAATAGATAAGTAGGATTTTTCTGGGAACAACTATACTTGTCTGAGCTATACTGTGGTGACCTCTGTCATCATTTCCACTCCTTCATCTCCTCTATTTCTACAGATAGGGTTCTGGATATATTGCCTCTCAGAATTTTACCAAAGCTCCCTGTACCAGCCCTATGAAACTGCGTTATGTAAATCTTCTCTCTCTCTTGGTATCACACCTTCTAGACCAGTCATTCTCAATCTTCCTGATGTTTCCAACACTTTAATACAGTTTTTCATGTTGTGGTGATCTCCATGCATAAAATTCCATCACTATTTCATCACTATAATTTTGTTACTAATATGAATCATAATGCAAATCTCTGATATGCAGGATACCTGATGTGTGACTCCAATATAGGTGGCAACCCACATATTAAGAATCATTGCTCTAGACTGCCTCCTCACAGCATGAAGCAGCTGTAACAGTCATTACCATCTCCCCTGACAGGAGTGACTGTCTGGGATGGGGACATGAGTAAGAGGAGTTGGGCCACAAGAAGACAAGGAAGGCAAAAGTGAGCTTCCTGGGATGGGGGCTTCTTGTTACTCAGAAGACACTCTGGGAACAAACGTGAGGATAATATGGATAAGTATCTAAATAGTACCAACAGTGGAAAGGGAGCGACCCACAGGCCCTATAAGATACTAAAGTCAATGACATTTCAATAAACTTCCAGCTTCAGGCCTCTCCCATCCCAAAGTGTAAAGCTGTTACTGTCACTTTCTCCAAAACGTGGTCTTTTATTTTTCCAGGACATTCAATTATTCAGCTTTGCCACAGAATGGGCTCAGCAATTCCCTAGATGACCACCAGCCCTCTTGTTATATAACCCATCCATAATTTCTTTCCAAGCAATGAAGACATGTCATGTCAGCATTTAAGGCCACCTAAACATTTTTGGAGAACAGTTTGTGCATTCTTCACCTGACTGAGAATTGATGAGAGAAGATATCAAAGTCATAAAAAAATGACAAATACCTGGGGATGAGTTAATCTCTGTCAATAGAAAAAACACTTTCATTTAAAGAAAGGTCAAAGATAATAATAATGCTGAAATTTTACTACAACTAAAAGTAAGGTTTATCAAGTCAACTGTCATTTGGAATTGAATAATTGCTTCAATTTGTGAATATGAATATTTAGTAAAATATTCAAATTTCTACTAAACAATAAAAGATTAAGAAATTGTTGAATACTAAAGAAGAAGGCAGAAAATAGCACACATAGACACACACACACACACACACCACACACACACACACACACACCACAATTCTTTAAGGAAGAAAAGCATTCCAGTTGTCTTCTGGACAAAAACACTGAAGCAGATATGATTTCTACTTTTACTTTTTAAAGTATGTATTATATTGCTTCTTTTACTTTTTGGAATAAATATGAAGGTATATCTTCAAAAATTGAATTTCTTGACTTCACAAGGTAGAACACTGTTACGAAAGCGAAAACACAACCATCTGGTAACTTACGATTAAGAGCAAAGAGTCCACAACAGGAGCTGAGAGATGGTATGTATGGTCAGCCCTAGCCAAGTTGAGCCAGCTCAACCTCTGGATATTGCATGATAAACTGCACACTATTGAATCACTATGCATGTTCTTGGGGAGGTCACTGTAGTGTCAGCAAAGAACGTTTCATGAAGTGGCCACATATTTTCCATGCCTTAGCTTTTTCAGCAGAAAAGAAAAGCACTCCAACTCAAAGATAAATAGACATACTGGAAGTTAAATTCAGATCAAAACTATAGTGATACTCTCCTAACCTGGAATTATTTGAATTACCAATGTTAATGATTCTGGAGGCTTTTCATCACAAAACAAAAACTAACACCCTTTGTATAAGAATAGTAAGTTCTGTCCCTTGAAGGGTAAATGAACTTCAATAAACTTCTGTGCAAACTGGAGATTCACAAATGCTCACCTCTCTGAGCTACAGATCTCTCAACTGTTTTGAATACATTTGGTACATTGCTTTCCTCAATAGGGTCAGACTGGGAAACCAATATGAAAGGTAAGGAAGCAACCAGTCTGTGTTCTATTCCAGGAGCTGCATACATTCCCACAGGACAGATACATAGAGACATAAAGAAAACCAGGGAATAGTTTATATAGTAAAATCCCATTCCTATTGGAAATATAGGTGGATTTGAGTTTGGTGCTCCTTAAGTCTACTGAATCAATTTTTATCTTTGTGTGTTTTTCCATAATGTTTGGGAAATAAAAACAGGTAGTGCAATGTGCTTGAATTACACCTCTGAGATAAAAATCGAGACCATTTAATATCATAAAGGTGTGTTGACTGTTGTCATGATAGAGGAACGAGAGCCATAAGTGAAGTTTCATCACCTCTTATGAGACCATCAAGCAAGAATTATTCATGCAGCCTTTGGAATAGGCTGGAACTGAACAGAGGGACTTCAAAGCCTTAATAAAGACCTCCATGTATACCTGGGCAATGGCCCTCCTAGATATTACTAAACCTTTCCACTTGTAAGTGAATGAGGCCACATGTATTGCATGGGTTGTTCTCATACAAACCTTTGGACCCAGTAAGACACCTGTGCATATCTGTCCAAGAGAATTGACTTGTTTGCTGCCACTGTCCTGATGGTTAAAGAAACAAATTAACTTTTGGGCACAGTTTCTGACAGCCCCACGCCCTTTGGAAGCCCTGTTGAGGGGACACCCAAGAAATGAATGTCTAACATTCAGGTGACCCAAAATTATATCATGCTTATGTGTCAATCCTGCATTCAGTTTCACAAGATTTGTGACAAAAGTTGTTAGCCTTCAACCCTGTCACTCTCCTGCTAGATCATGACCTTGTGGGTCTTTTATATGACTGTCTTGAAGTGACTGACCTGATCTAATATATTAGGCCAATCAGAATGATGTCCCATTGTCAACACCAGAGGAAGTATTGCTCACAGGTGTAAATAGTTTCACCTAAAACATGATCAGGTATGCAGGGGCAGTGGTGGAGACCTAAGATACGCTTATCTGGGCATAATCTTTAGTCTGGGAAACCTCAGCTCAACAAGAGGAGCTTTTATCTTTGACTCAAGAATTCTAATTAGAGGAACACAATGCTATCACCATATGCACAGATAGCATTTATGCTTTCACCAGGCTCGAGTCCAAAGGGGGGGGGTATTTCCTTAAACCTAAAAGCAGTAGAGCAGCTGACCTATGTAGGAGGAGCTAAGGTGGAAGGAGTAAGGGGAAGAAGAGAAAAAGGAAGAGGAGGAGCTAGGGAGAGGAGAGATGTAGGAGGATGGAGAACCACAGATATGGAAAGCAGTCGTGGGTAACAACTTATATTATGTTAGCTAATTGGGAAACAACTCTCTTTGTATGGGCATATTGTTATTGAGCATTGCCAAACATACAAGTCTTTGATAAATCTTTAAGCATTAGAGTCTCATTACTGAGCCCACGTGGATGGCGGGATGGTCTGGGCAATGCCCAGCCTTGTGGAGACAACATGGAAGATTGGCAGAGCTATCTCTCACACTGGCGTCTTGAGGGTGGCAGGGCTGGTGTTTCTGGTGGGCTGGTTCTAGCTGTGGTGCACATGTGGGCTCCCGCCAAGAAAGATGGCGGCTGAGCTAGGCAGAGTTTCTGCAGCTTAGATAGTCGGCTTGACCGGCGGCCATTTTTTAAAAAATTACATCAACAGACCTGACTGACTGGAAGTGGCCCCAGATTCAGTAAAATCTCTTTAAGTCTTGGTAATCCTGTCAGGGCCCAGTTTACCAGACTACCCAGAACATACTCCAGGTAAAAGTGACTGGGAAGAATAACTGGTCAAAAAGGATAAGCAAGGATGAATGGTGCTATTAAACAGCAGATACATCTTATGAAATTATATTGAAATTATATTTGGGAGACTACCTCTCATCCTCCCCAAACATCAAGATTTTCCCAGGCAGAAATGTTTAATTACACCTTTCTCAACTCCTTGTATGCTTTGCAGGAAGCTCACTGATAGGACTGTGAAAAGAATCCTTTCATCTGTCACTTCTGAACCCTCCTACTAGTTCCAGCCTGGAGACTTGGTTTGGGTAAAGAAGATCTCCAACCTAGTCTCAGGAATCTGTCTAGAAAGGACCTTACCTATTCACCCTCATCATCCAGCTGCTGTCAAAGTAGGTAGTGTCATCCTTTGGAAAAAGGGCCACTGAGGAAGACAACAGATGGACTTGGACCTTGGAATCTTAAAGATAAGACTGATTGGAGTTTACTAACCTGGGATACACAATCCTCTTCATCACCCAAACTGAACATGCGGTATTATAACAAAACAAAGATGAGAAACTCTATCTTTGGATGGCCGTCTGTTCTCTTGCATTTCTTCCATGGATAGCGCAATATTGGTCTAGGGAGAGAGAAAGGTCAGTAAATCAGGTTGTGGAGAGTACTGGTTAGAAAATGGCCTTCAGGGATTACAAATTTATACATGTATTGCTAATGGCGAGTTGTCATGTCAAGGACAAGGTAAAAGCATCATATCTTCAAATTACTTGGCTATATTAACAAGGTGTGTCTTTTTCTATGCTATTTCTCAAGTATATGTGCATAGTGGAGAAGAGCAGAGAGCACATACTGACCTTGACTCAGTGTTAACAAAGTTTAAAGGACACCAATTTCAGCTGAAATCCTAGTAGAAGCAGGAATATTCAGTGCAACTGCCAAAGGCACCTCAGCTTTGATGGTTGGGAACTGTACTGGCTGATTTGGATATCAACTTGACACAAGCTGGAGTTATCACAGAGAAAGAAGCTTCAGTTGAGGAAATGCCTCAGAAGATCAAACTGTAAGGCATTTTCTCAATTAGTGATGGGGGGTGGGGGTTGTGAGTGGTGCCATTCCTGGGCTGGTAGTCTTGGGTTCTATAAGAAAGCTGAGCAAAGCAAGGGAAGCAAGCCAGCAAGTAACATCCCTCATGGCTTCTGCATCAGCTCCTGCTTCCAGACCTGCTTGAGTTCCAGTCCTGACTTCCTTTGGTGATCAACAGCAATGTGGAAAGTTTAAGCTGAATAAACTCTTTCCTCCCCAACTTGCTTTTTGGTCATGATGTTTGTGCAGGAATAGAAACTCTGACTAAAACAAGAACAAAAACTTTAGGGAACTCAGTTCCATGATGCACTTTGACCTAGGCCATTTGAAGAAGTCTATCTTCAGGTTGAAGAGCCAAGTTCACCCCATGCAGAGGTAGTCCTATAGAGCTGGGGGAAATGGAACCCTTTTATGAAACAGGGAGGACTTTGCACTGCTTTAGGAGAAACTTGCTGTTTCTATGCAAACCAACTAGGGGTAATTAGCAGAAAACTTGTGTGGCCAGAAAAAAACTCAAAGAAAGGAAAATAAAGGAGACATAGATCAGATAGCTGTTATCTATCTCTGTTAACCTTGTCTCCCTGGATGAAAATGTTATTGTCAGCCTTAGCCTGTCTGCTGATTCATATCCTCATCAGGATAATAGTAGAACCCTTCATCCTCAATTACATGACCAACTACATCAAACAGAGACTGAATTCATTTAAGCCACTGGTCCTTAGGACCGTCTATGGTCCTAGAACAGGACAAGTTAATAACTTAACTTACACCCATAGAACAAGTGAGGAATGTGACAGGGCAAGAGAGGACAGAGGTTCCTCCATCTTGTATTCATGCTAAGGCCAATTCAGGTTTTACTAGAATTTGATCTCCTTGATAGAGAATCACCTGGAAAATTACCCAACTTTATTCTAGGAACCCAAGGTCAAAATGCCCCAGCTGATTTATTTTAGCTTCTGTTAAACTGCCTGCTTATGTAAGCCCTCCCATCTATATAAGCACATATCTTAGCTTCCATTAAATTGCTTGCTTGTACAAAACCTCCCCCTGCACGTAGTTGCTGTATAAGATACTAGGCTGTGGTTTTTGTCCTTGCTCTAAGTGCTTGGGTCTATGCTTAAGTCAAAAGATACCTGGGTGTAGTTGCAGCTGGCTGGAATAAAACCTTTCAATTAAATATAAACTGTGTCTGAGCAGTGAATTCTGGTGGGCCATAATAAAATGAAACATCATTTATATATTTTTGAGGTAATTGTTTTTATAAAAAAATTAATGTTTACAACAATTTCATTAAATAGACATAGGAAGAGTTTCAAAATGTAAAGTAAAAATATAAAACTTTTCTAATGTCTTTAGTCTCTGAAGATTCTGGAGAAATCAAATTGAAAGAGAGAATAACTTCTATCTTAGGACACAAGTTACAAGACAAGAGAAAGAAATGAGCTACAGGTGACAGTTCCTGGTTTTGAAATATTTGTCCTTGAACTTCTTTTTGGTCTCCCCTTTGGGAGGGATGTAGGTTTTCATTTCTCTTTCATAACGAGCCTTGTCAGCCTTTGCCATATCTTCAAATTTCCCCTTTTCTTTAGCAGACATAGTCTTCCACCTCTCTGAGCACTTCTTGGAGAACTCTGAGAAGTTGACAGAAGCATCCGGGTGCTTCTTCTTGTGCTCCTCCCGGCAGGTTTGCACAAAGAATGCATATGAGGACATTTTGCCTCTTGGCTTCTTAGGATCTCCTTTGCCCATGTTTAGTTGATTTTCCTCCGCGAGGCACAGAGTCGCCCAGTGCCCATTGGGCTCTCGCTTGCCCCGGCGCTGTTCAAGGACCCCAATTCACCCAAGAGGCCTCCTTCGGCCTTCTTCCTGTTCTGTTCTGAGTACCGCCCAAAAATCAAAGGCGAGCATCCTGGCTTATCCATTGGTGATATTGCAAAGAAACTAGGAGAGATGTGGAACAACACTGCAGCGGATGACAAGCAGCCCTACTAGAAGAAGGCTGCCAAGCTGAAGGAGAAGTATGAGAAGGATATTGCTGCCTACAGAGCTAAAGGAAAACCTGATGCAGTAAAAAAGGGGGTACTCAAGGCTGAAAAGAGCAAGAAAAAGAAGGAAAGGAAGATGATGAGGAAGATGAAGAGGATGAGGAAGAGGAGGAAGAAGAGGAAGACAAAGATGAAGAAGATGATGATGATGAATAAGTTGGTTCTAGTGCAGTTTTTTTTTTCTTGTCTATAAAGCATTTAACCCCCCTGTACACAACTCACTCCTTTTAAAGAAAAAAATTGAAATGTAAGGCTGTGTAAGATTTGTTTTTAAACTGTACAGTGTCTTTTTTTGTATAGTTAACACACTACCGAATGTGTCTTTAGATAGCCCTGTCCTGGTGGTATTCTCAATAGCCACTAACCTTGCCTGGTACAGTCTGGGGGTTGTAAATTGGCATGGAAATTTAAAGTAGGTTCTTGTTGGTGCACAGCACAAATTAGTTATATATGGGGACAGTAGTTTGGTTTTTGTTTTTCTTTTCTTTTGGTTTTATTTTTGGGTTTTTTTTCCATCTTCAGTTGTCTCTGATGCAGCTTATATGAAGATAATTGTTGTTCTGTTAACTGAATACCACTCTGTAATTGCAAAGAAAATTGCGGCTGTTTTGTTGACATTCTGAATGCTTCTAAGTAAATACAATTTTTTTTATTAAAAAAAAAAGAAAGAAATATTTGTCCTCTGAAATAATGTATTACTATCAAAAGCCATCAAGAAATAGAGAAAATACCAATATCTATCTGTATCTATCTATCTATCTATCTATCTATCTATCTATCTATCTACCTACCTATCTATCTATCTTCTATGTATATATCAATTATTGATTTCTCTGTCTATATCATCTATCATATCTATCTATCTATCTATCTATCTATCATGTATCTATCTATCTATCTATCTATCTATCTATCTATCTATCATCTATCTACTTATATACATGAACATAGAAAGAAGGAAGAGACTTAGATTCCTATAAGTTCTCCCTCAAAATATTCAATCTCCATGCCATTACTATTGGTTTGTGTGTTGGAATTAAAAGGTAAAATAACTTTTCTGAGTGAAGAATACCCAGAGTAAGTGACCCACAAAAGAACTTCATCTACTTAAAATGTGATGTTGCAAATTGCTTAAGAATATTTGTTGCTTCAAATAATTTGACATTTTTTTCACACAATGCAATCAAATAAGAGTTTGTTAAATATAATAATACATAAACTAAAGAAACATCCATTAGTATAATGATCTTAACAATATTACATCGTCTGATCCCAAACCACAGATTGGACCCCCATTCAATTGGGTGTTCATTAGTTTATTTCAGTATCATAGTGAGAATTTTGGCTTCTTAATTTAAAAACCCAGTTACCTTATGTGAATATGTTTTTGTTTTAATCCAAGGGGTGGGATAAAAAGCTGCCTCACAGCAGATGATTATGATTTGCCTTCAGCAGTAGCAGGGCAGTAATTTTTTCCCAGATGCATATAGTTTAATTCTAAGAACTCTGAAGAGGGTATAAAGGAAAGAGCTCTGAAAGGGCCTGCTGCTGTTTCCTGCTGCTGCTAGTTCCTGCTATGTGTTAGCTGGATTGCTGTTTAGAGATATTTTTACAACAAAGGCTGGCCTTGCCTCAAGGAAGTCAATATCTCTAGTCAACAGGAAGTAGTCTATAGAGGTCTATGTCTTCCTTCCCCTCTAACCTTTCCTACCTAGTGTTGCGATGTTGGAAGGAATTAAGATGGAATAAGGGTTGGAAGAGTAGTAGGTATAAGAACCCAATAAAATAGCTAAGAAAGAAAGACAGTTTGGGAGGAAGGGAGGAAAGAAGGAAGGAAGGTAGGATGGAAGGGAGGAAGGTAAAATGGAAGAAAGGAAGGAAGAAGGTAGGATGGAAGGAAGGGAGGGAGGGAGGAAGGAAGGAGAGAGATCCATATGCTTAGGAGGTCTGAAGCAGTGGATCATGCATCTTAGAAGAATAAAACAATATCTTTGATAAACTTATTTATATTCAATACATAAACATTGCAGACTTAGCATCTTAGTACATGAACATTTGACTCCATTGCAGAGAACAGGTACCCTCTGCTTTGAAATCTTTCAGGAATTAGTCTCTGAATCTTTTTTCATGACTCACTGCTTCTCTTTTTAGTGCTCCGTGTATTGACTAATTATGATTTGCTGAGTTACAGGCTATGATAACCTTACAACAATTTCATTAAATAGTCATGGGAATAATTTCAAAATGTGGAGTAAAACCATGAGACTTTCCCAGTGTCTTCAATTCCTGGAGATTCTTAAGAAGTACATTTGAATGAGAGCACTCCCCTGCAGGTTGATACTGTCCACTATTTACACAGTGGCTGGATCAAAATGAGATGTTATCCCAGTACACAGTCCCAAGTAAGGTGTAAGTGCACATTCAAGGAAAGAGTAAGGAGGGAAGAACTAAGGGGAAGGAGAATGGATGGCATGCTACTAGCATCCCTGCATCTCTATCCTGCTTGGAGTGCTGGAGTCTTGACAGGTAGCAGGGCAGCTGAACACTCCTACCACCTGAATTGTTCTAAGCTGAGGAAAGATGTGCTTTGAATATATTGTTGGAAGATGAATGAAATTCATTTAGAATGGATCCAGTCCTAAGTCAAACTATGATATTTATATGTAGAATAACACAATTTTATGTTTCTGATTAATTTTGCACGACTGTAAGGTAGGAATAGTGATGTCTACTTTATATATGATGAGGCTGGAGGGAGATAAGGTTACATAAATAAAAGTGTGAAGTAAAATGCACTAAATACTACTTGCTATTATAATAATGTCAAATAATATAAATAAATTTCTGTGGTTTTCCTGTTTATTAAAATGACCTTTCATGAAATGACAAATGGGAGAAAAGTTTGGACACAATGCTACTTTGTCAGAATTATTCCATATTAGCTAGGGACTAGGTGTAGAGAATATCACTGTTTATGAACAATAATAATGTCCTTCCTCTTTAATTAAAGTAATATTTGGGCTTTAAGCTTAGTAAAAGATTGTCTTGTATAAAACATGAAAAAGTAAGCATTATTAATATCAAAAAACAATGACAACTATATAAAAATTACCAATACAATATAATACCTTACCAGAAAAAAAAATATATGGATGTATATGGTTCCTTCACAAAATAGGTGTGTGTGTGTGTACATATATATTTATACACTTTGCAAAAGCAACATAGCTTCTGAAAATACACATTAGATTTTATTCATGGAATTTCTTCCTTAATGAAAAATTAGCTCAGTAAATATTTTGATGCAATATATTTTCCATTAAATTCACTATTGAATATTGAACATATTAATTAGGGAAAGATAAGCATTTGAAGGGGATCAAAGAATTCTAGTCATCTTTGTCTTCAGTATTTAGTCTAAATTCTCACCAGAGTGTATAAAAGGTGCTGGGATTCCAGTCAACTGCCTAGGGAAAAAAATGCATTTTAGCATGCTTTCAGTAGGCCAGGATTGCAAATAAAGAAAGCTGAAAACATCATATGAATAACATCATTGAAGTTCATGAGTTACACAGAGTGACACTAGTTCACAGACTTTGAGAAACTTGTCCAAACTGTAGAAAGCTTATATCAAGAAATTCCTGTGTGTACAATACAGAAATGTAAATGAAACACTGAAAGGTAGACAGAGTTCTGTGTATGCTTAAATACCATGGACAGTGTGAGGGAAGTGGAAGAGAAGAAAATAATGCACGTCACCACCAGTCTCTTTAACCTTTTATTTCCTTCTATTAGACTTTGCATTAGAAACAGATGCTGGAGCAATTTCAATGAGTGGGAATGAATTTTAGGGTAGTTGTGGGAATGGAATATTTACTATGGAATGTTCTTGGAAGTGGGAGCAAACCTGAAGGTTGGGGGCATTTATTTTTCATTTTTATATGTACTTTTGGCAATGATTCAATTTAATCAATGTTTATGGTTGTATGTCTTCACAGTTTTAGAGTTTTGACTTGGTAGTATTTTTACCAAATAATTTTTCAGTGAATATTTGCTAATTGTTTAATGTGGTGGGTAGCACGAGTGATTGCATCTTTGTTCGTGTCATTCTGTTTGTGTTTACATTGTAAGTCTCTTTTCCTAGTAGGACAACTTCATATATGATTTTTTTTCAACTCAATTGCCTGTTGACTAGATTTTCTCTAACGTGACAGTAGAATTCCAAAATCCTGTTTAAGTATTAATAATGCATCAACAAACTCAATGAGACTTTTTGTTAACCTGTAGAACTAATATATTGAAATGGTTTCATTGAGATAAAACCAAGTATGGAATAGAATCCCACACAAGGCTCAGATGTTGGTGGCATTGAGATCAGAACAGAAGAGGAAAATAGACAATTGGATATGAAACTGAAGTTGACACTAAAACGTCCTGGCAGGCACAGTGGTTTCTGGACTGATCCAGATGCAGCTTCATCACCATCTGTGGGAATGAATCATTGCTGGTGTCTCACATCATCCTTACCATCTGGCATGGCAAACTTGGCAGAATCGCTGGCATCTGAGTAGGGCTGTGCCTGAAAGAAGCTGGACCACATTGACTACAGAAGCTACCCCCTATTGATGTCCCTGAAGGACTGTTTGTCAGTACAGACACAATCCTCTAATACAGCATGCTAAATAAAAGTAACTAAGATGGTGAAAGGAAGATGACAGGGGAAAATGGGCAAGCCGGCAGCAGGTAAAAATCTCTTCCTTTATTATCTTTGAAGACATCCACTTGTTGGCTTATCCTGTAACAACACCCCTCAACCCAGGGCACTTTCTAAAAATGAAGGTCTTTAGTAATTAAGCATAAATTAGAAAGTAAATATATAAGTCTCTGGATTCCTAGCAGTAGAGAAGCCACTAGAGTAAAACACACTAGCTTCCTATAGTATACAGGACCACAGGCAACTGATCGAAGCAAGAGACAGTGGGGACACAGTGATTAGCTTGGCCACATGAGCAGAATGTGGAGAAAGCTTTGCTTTCACATTTAAATAGTATCATCAAGGCCAACATGAGACTTGCATTGCTACATTTATCTACATGAACCAACTTGCGGTGAAGAGGGAGAGAAGGGAGAAGGCAAATCTCCAGATCCAGTTCTGCCTACAGTGTTTCCCCCAGGACAACATAATGAGTCCTAGCTAAATGAACGTCTGAACATCAAGCTGATAGATAGAAAGGAATCTCATATACTGAGCTCAGTTCCTAGAAGGAAACATTCAAAGTTAACCTGGGCCATTAATCAGTTGCTCCAGCCAAGGGCTGCTGCCTTACGACTTCTTATGTTAAACTGTCTATGTTTCTGGTAAACATTTATTTACTTGCTTGGATTATGACCACACCTTTGAATATTTCATTCCTGTACTTGGATTTCAAACTATTAATGTTTATAATGGGCTCAACTCTTAGATCTTGAAACATTTCGTTACTGACAGTGTACTTATCTTGAGTCTGTATGGGAATGATATATATAGCCATGTTCACATGCCAACTTTCCTTAGTGTGGAACACTTCTGTACCTAGCTGGACAAGATGAAACAGAAGGACAGCTGCTGGCTTCATGAATTTTGAACATTCCCTTTCCCTAACAGAGCTCTGTACAAAGGATCTAACAAAGTGAGAGAGGATGGTAAAGAAAGTTGGTAGATGCAACAGGCTTAGATCTCTCCAGAAGAACATGTGGCAATAGAAACCAGTTCAAGTGTGGATCAAATATGTCTATGTTGACAGCTGACCTTTGCTCTCTATTGATTGCCCTCTATCTTGTCCAATATCCCAGAGAAGCCATGTTTGGCAGAGGCCCAGGGCACGTTCTTCCAATTCAGGTATTCTTTAGCTTAAACCTGAACTCTCCAAAGTACCTTAACTGATGAAGACCTCTGTTTCTTCATCTGTTGAACATATTCTGAATTACCTTGAGAGCTATTCTGAGGATTGTATTTAAGAGGAAAATTCAAGTAAAATGTGTTGCATGCTGTTGAGCGGGTAATCACTTACCTGTCGTGTTGTCGAAGGACAAGGGAACTATGGGGGGGGGGTGATATTTGATAAAAGTATTCACAGATATCCAAATAAGAGAATGCTGTGTTTGTATAACTGCCACTGTACATCTTTTACTTCTGACTGTATTCACATTGTATTTTCATTTAACTTTAATACACCGAGAAAACAGATACCATATAAAGAGGACAAACTTAATTTTACCAACATCAAGACCCTTAAATCTTCAGGGAATCCCGAATTACCTGAAAAAAACTTGTCAGAAATGCATGTTAAGTTATAGACCATATTTTAGATACAACCTATATAAATATATAGTGCTGGTTTGCAGTTACATTCAGATGAGAGCTCTGTAACCCTTCATTTCTTCTATACAGTTCTATCAATTAACAAAGCATCAACCCTTTGAAGAACTCTGAGAAGCTAAGAGATGCTGAGAGTGGGAGAAATAGTTTTTCCCCAGGGAAGAGCACACTGATTGGTTATCCAACCCCAAATGATCACCTCTGAAAATGCACATACAACTGACATTATAAGACTGAGAATGTTATATTTGCTTTTTATATTGAAGAATATATAAATATAAGACATATGAATTTAAGAACAATTAATAAGAAAGGGATCAAGGATTTGAAAGAGAGCAGTGGGTTATGAGGGATAGCAGGGGAAATGAAGATATTTTATTATAATCTCACAAAAAAAGATCAATGATATAATAAAAACACTTCCTTGTCCATTGGAAAACCTTATAACTTAGAATATTTTAAATGAGGCATTTAGTTTACTATTCACTAAAAACTTCTTGTATCACTCATTTATTTTAAAGAAAATGGTAGACTCAGATAAGTTGCTAAAAGATTAACTAATCATGATCATTTGGCAATAATTATACAAAACAACTCACCAAATGTTAACACATTTGCTTTTTAAGAAAATAAAGTATATAAAAGAACTAAGTTATATAATGTAAGAAAATAAACTATTAAAATAAGTATTTGCAAAATTTCTTGAGACAATGTGGAAGAAAGGTCAGTTTTAAATTGCTGTCACTGTCAATAATTTAAAAAATGAAAATGTCATCATTCATTTTTCCCTTTCTAGGGAACTCTAGAATTACTAACATTATATATTTAGGGAGGGAGATTTTCATCCTGCTTTTCTCAATATTAAGTAATGTTATTTTGAATCCCTAAAAATATTTTCAGTAAAAGATGTTTTTACCTGGTTAGGAACCATCGTGTTTGGTGGCCTTGTGGAAGTCTGTTCCAAATAATGACAACAATTTGTGAGATATGTGCTCAGAATAATTTTGGTGCAACTTATTTTCTTATTTGGTGAAAGACTAAAGTTAATTTCTTCACTTTGTTCATACAGGATAAACTCTAAAAGATATATCTTTTCTTCATTAGAAACTAAAGACAGGTATGCAGACACATGTCAGCCAAAACAGTGATCTGGGTGCTACCAGGAAGGTCTGAGTGCAATTCAAGAAAGCCAGATAATCGCAGAGATCTTAGCATTTTCCTTTGATTTTTGTGTAAATGTGTTACTTGTTCACAAGATGATTTTTAAAATTAAATCTCATGAGGCTTCCTTGTGTACTGATATTCATTCTTCCTTACATTTCTTAAACATGATTGTGTTTCTCTAGAAACTGTTCAAAGAAAAATAGAGAAATTAGATATTTCCCCAGCTGTTTTTCCATAATTATAAAATTAATTTTATTTATAATTTCCCCCAGGTTTAGTATACTTTTTATATACTTCCCAAGGCAGATTCTGAACTAGTCTTTTGTGGTTAGAGGAACTCTAATCTTCAGAGACTGGGAAGAGAGACCCCTTTCAAATTGTGGATTACTGAATTAAGAATTTATTCTTGTGAACCACTTTTGAAGACTGGGAATAAGGCAGAACACAGTGCATTTCTCGTGATCCTGTTGTATTTTTTCCCATCTAGAGAAGTCAGCATGTTTTGGTGAATACCACCCTAAAAATTACATCAAATGAGACGGAAAGTAAACAACAGAGCTTTATCAATGTTTTTGAAAAAGAATACGGTTGTACCTGTGTTTTATTATAAATAAACAGGTTCTGTCATATTTTATCTTCTTGCCAGCAAATGAAGGACATTGTTTCATAAAGCTTCTAAAATGTACATGAATATTTCATTAAATCATATATCCTTGAGAAAATAAAGTTCCTTCGCATTTATAGCAGACAATTGTGAGGAGTTTGTCATCGTAAGACCAGGGTAGCCAGTACCGGTTGCTTGTGGAACAGGACTCCTCAGATTTTAAAATTTTTTTTCTTAAAAAATAAACATACAATCATAGGTGTTCATTTACTTTAAAAATTCTAACGATGAAGAAAATTATTGTCTATATATTTAAGTCCTCGTATAAATTACAAAACTCAAGTTTCTGTCACAGAGTCCCTTCCCCAGGGGAAGCATAAAGCACTTTTGTGGTACCCTTCACTGGTAAATATTTGTATCACATTGAAGTTGACAAACAAAAGAAAAGTCAATATTGCATCTTTAAGCCCTAAGAGAACATTCTTCTAAGCTGTCTCTTGTGATGAATGAGCTTCCAAAGTCATTTGATTGCCACGATTTAACTCGATCTCCAATAAAGTTATCTAAAAGTAATATCGACTTCAGTAGAACTCTGACTATGAAGTATCAGTGAACTGCAGACTCTTCTTGCTTGAGGTCAAACACCCTTTGGAAGACAACCAAGAATACTTTAAGACCAGGACAACAAAATAAAATTATAACAACAACAACATCAACAACAACAACAACAATAATAATAAAATAACAATAATAAAATAAAAATAACAACAGCCAACACTGAGGTAAACTCCCCTTTCCAAAGGCAGCATGTATTGCCTGGACTGTCAGGAGAGAGTTCGATTATCCCTGACACCCAAATGTTTTTCTAACCAGAGTTCAGCCAGTTGCATGGTTGAGGCAAAAGTACTTGCTTTGGATCCTAAGCACATCTTATACTGCTTAGGGTCCAAGTTAGGATCACAATGAACAGGGTGGAAAATATGCACCACTCCCACTTCTTGACTTCTGAAGGGCTGTAAGCCAGATAGGATGACTTTATTATAGAGATCTACGTCTTCCAGTCCCCAGCCTTGTATTGAGGTATCAAATCCACCTGCACCCAGTAGATCGCTTTTGTAAATGCATGTGATTCCATAGCCATAGTCTCTCCAAAACCCAGTTTCCTTTGAGAATCCGAAGTCACCCTCTGTGGGAGGATTTCCCATACGGGTGACCTTTGGGTCATACTGGCTAAAGATGATGGGGTAATATACCTGTTGTCCCTGAACTGTATTGTCTCTACAGCGTTGGAGGAAGTCTCCTCTGAAAATCAAGTCAACATCACAGAATAGCAGCAATGTGTCATTGTCAAACCGGGAAGAAGCCATTTCAAGACCAAGACCTCTGGAAAACTCCCCCTTCATGGGAATGAGCATCATCTCTGCGCTGGGGTACCTGCTCTGGTAGGCTTGGATCAACTCAATGTGCTTGATGGACTCTTGGCCAGAATCCCTGCTGAAAAGGATGATGACAAGCTTCACATTTTGCTTTGGGATAAGACACGTACTTTCAAAATTTTCCATGAATCTCAAGAAAATATCGTACCTTCCAACGAGCGGAACAAGAATGTGTACTTTCTTTTCATTGTGTCCTCCTATTTCTTTGGCCTCTTGAAGAGAAGAGAGTATTTTTAGAGAATTGGAGATAAAGGAGAATGACTGAGTGCCGCTGTTGATACTCTCCACCAGACTGTTGACGTCGAGTTCTTCCATTTCTCTGAAGAAAGGTTTGCTAAACGGCTGCTGAAGATAGGCATGGCGTCTCACAGGCACAGTCAGTTTCCTCCCTTTGTGCCTTTTGTACAGGAGTAGCAGATCCAATATGTACTCCACCCCGTGCATGGGATCAACCCTGCGATAGCCATATTGAATTTCTTTGAAGTCAATGAGCCGGCCCCTACTCTTGGCATTCTCGTTGATCATCTCCATCACCTGCAGGACAGTGTCATCCAGAGCTGACCTTAGGATGCTGTTGATGCTCTGTCGAGGAGGTTGGTTCTCTGCAGCTGAGTAAAGCAACTTCCCTGTCAGGAACTCCCACTCCATGACCTCATTTCTCTCCCGAGGCTTGAAGTGGTTGAAAGACGGCATCATTCCTAGCTGTTGGTCCTCTTTGCTCACTTCACTGTTGCTGAGCTTGCTCATGAGAGCGCTCTCCCTGTGGAGCTGGATGGTGCGGTAGCGGAGCTCAGAGATCTTGCGGCTGAGCATGTAGTTATGAAGTCTATACTGGTATGCGGGCCTTTTGTTCGGATGGAGCGTGATGGCTGCATGGATTTTGCTGTTGTGAAGGTCTTGGATGTAACCCTTGCGATTGTGTTCATAGTTTTCATGGAACAGCTGCTGCATCTGAAAAGTGAACAGCAGCCAGAATGTGAGATGGAAAGGAAAACGAGCATGAATATAAAACACTTAAATGAAAATAGTTAATAAATCTGAACTTATGTGCACTTCATTGTTAATATGCTTTGTAAATGTATATTTACATGAGATCACAAGTCTTATTTCTAGAACCAACTGGTAAAATTGAATTTATCATGTACAATATGAGGTTTAGGAGTATGTGAAGTTATAGAAGTGACTAAACCTAGCTAATTAGCATATTTGCTACATCATACTTGCCCTTTCGTGGAATTCATCCTTGAAACACACACTGTATTATCATTGACCTCAGCCTCTCTCTTGTATAGTAGAGCCCTTGACCTTATTTCAGTGTCAAGAAAACATTTATTTCAACCCTCCTAGAAACAACCATTTTACTTACTGCTTCTAATTAAATCAGTATTTTTATTTCCACTTGGACTCAGATAACAAATGTTAAGAACGTAGGAGGAAATACTGTAAGCCATTGTTTTATGTATTTGCAAGGTTTTGCATTTTTATTTCTCCTGAAACCAGTCCCAAATCATTCAAATATTTCCAGAACCTCCTACTCTACCCTTTAGAATAAAGAGGCACAGAGGACATGGCATGGGTATTTCTAAGAGGATGTATTAGGCCTTCTGTTTCACTCTTCAATGAACATCCTCTTAGAATCAGCATTTAAACTTCCAGCTCACACTTCTTCCATTGCCATGAAATCAAAAGCTCTCTACCACACACCAATCAAGATAAGCACCCAGAAGAGGAGGAAGAAGAGGGTGGAGGAAGAGAAAGAGAAGGAAGCAGAGGATATTAAGAGCTTCAGTGTGCATGAGATGTCTGTTAATAAACTGATGAATAAGAAGGAATACTGTGATGCAAACTTAAGAATATATATTAGTCAGGTGGTGGTGGCGCACATCTTTAATCCTAACACTTGGGAGGCAGAGACAGGCGGATTTCTGAGTTCGAGGCCAGCCTGGTCTACAGAGTGAGTTCCAGGATAGCCAAGGCTATACAGAGAAACCCTGTCTCGAAAAAACAAAAACAAAAACAAACAAACAAAAAAAGAATATATATTAACACTTATACACAAGCCTAATAAAAACAATGTAGATTTCAGAAATAACCTTAAAGAACTAAAAAATGAACTCACTATTGTACCATTGGCCATATTTTACAGGCAGGCTATTATTATATAGCTCATAGGGTTCACAGGTGAGTGAGGTTGAATATTACCTTTTCTCTTGTGGTAACATAAATAGTACCTTCTAGCACTATGAATGCTAGCAAATAGAGGCTAAGTTTCCTGTTGACTAAAAGTCATATTTCTCCATCTGACAGTCATGTTGTGGAGGGTAACCACAGTGTTTGGGAGTTCTATGGGACATCATCTATCAATGACTCAAGAGGAGGTAATACATTCCTCTACTTGGGGGTTTATTTGGTAGCACATGGTGTATAGTTGTGGGTAGGAAATATTCTTAAAAGTAGCTCATTTATACATATTTCAGGTATAATAATTATGACAGTATCTTCAATAAATTTTTACAAGAAGCATATAGCTTATTGTTCAATTTTTCTTTCATATTTAGAGAGGACCAATCTATAAAGAATGGATAGTTAAGCTAAGATATAGACTTTGAAACCAGTTGGAATTAAGTATACATAGGTTTTTGAACATTAGGCTCTATTATCTTTAGGGAATTTAATGATCAGTCTGTTTAATCCATTGTCTTCCCTGTACAATGGGAAAATGTCAACTATTTCAATGCTTACTGAAATTGCATAAAATAAAATAAAAGCATGCATGACTTTTTAGCATTGTAGTCTATCTAAGTAAATAGCACTCAGTCAAAAATAATCTGGAAATATGGAAATATAATATGGAAATAACTATTCAAGGATATGGCAACCTTATATTAAATTTTTTATTAGGAATCTTCAGAGAATGTGGCTGGCACCTTCAAGTAATACATCTTTATTTTCATGGTTATCAAGGCACAATTTTAAATTTTGCTACATACACTCAATGCTTCAGTGAACTTAATGTACTATTTGGCATATTTAATTACAAAAACATAACATTGTGAATATTTCACCAAATTAAAGTTTATTGGGATTAAGTTGTTTAATTAAGTGCCTATTAAGAATCACAAGAGCTAAAAACTAAATGGCACAAATCTAGTACATATGAAGTACAATAAAATTTTAGACAAAGCATATGAAGTTTATATTGGAAATTATAACTTATAATTGAATTTTTTGTTGTTATTTATGACTAGCACCATGTTGTCATAAAATCACAGCAGTAATGATGCCAATGGCTTCAGCCATCTACAATGTCATCATCTGAGAAGCTATGAAACAAACCTACTATGAAAACAACAAATGTCAAAACAAAACAGAGAAT
The DNA here is from genome assembly GCA_021653895.1 of Mastomys natalensis. Lineage (NCBI taxonomy): Eukaryota > Metazoa > Chordata > Mammalia > Rodentia > Muridae > Mastomys > Mastomys natalensis. The sequence goes on along the minus strand of JAJTUV010000361.1, from coordinate 946,704 downwards.
GCGAAAACAAAAAACAGAGATGGTTTAATATGAATTTACTGTTACACTTTACTATATTAAGTTCCCTCTGTCTTTTCATTAATTAGTAATTGGAATATAGTATGTAGAATTTATGGAATATTATAGATATGCAAAAGAAAAACTTTAAAATCTGAAGGAAAGATTTGGATATTTATATAGACACAAGGTCACTATAAGAATAATGGAGAGCTGGCTCAATGGATTTTATAATGACTAAAAAACTGTGTCCATTTATTACATACCATCAAACCATACAACTGCACAAAAGAAAGATTTCATGGAATATAAGCTATTTAAAAACAATATTGAAAAAAAATACACCCAACTTCAATTTAAAACTCATAAATTAGAATGATATTGGTCACTAAGAAAATGCTGGGATTTCTGAGGGATGCTGAGGATAAGAAGGCCCAGCTAAAAGCAACTGGTCACAAAAGGCGAAGCAGGGCGGAGCCTGTGGTGAAAGCTCTCACAGACAGCAGGGCTCACAAAGCACTAGGAAAAGAAATGGTTTCAAAATGGCAAACACAAAACTGTCAGTTTTTACCTTGGGTGCAGACATTCACATGAGAAACTCAGGTAGAATTATCTACTGGTTTCAACATTTGTTTCAGAGAAGTAGAAAATACAGAGCTACAGGAGGTATGAAACACATAAACAGGTTTTTCCCCATGGAACAGATTTAATATTAGGCTGCAGGAAAAAAAAATCAATGTCTCATCTTTGTTGAAATTAGCAAGTATAGAACTGTTTTGAACACACTTCCAAGAGAAATCTAGGGTGAATGTCTTGCCGGGGTAAAAGAAGTTCTTTCTGAGTGAGATGAGTCATTTTTCTAAGAAAGAAAAATAGTGTAACAAATGCAAAGTCCAAGTAAAAAAAAAATGAAGAACTACCATTTCCCTCAATCCCCATAAGAAAAGAAAAATAAGCCATAGCATCAAGGAAAACATTTGGCAAACAAAGCAAACGGATGAGATCGTAGGGAGGTAACGGTGATAAGAGATGTCAGCCTATAGATTTAAATATAAGAAAAGTGAACTGTCAGAGACAGGGAAATTAAATGAGAAGAAAAAAGGTAGATCCGGTACAATGACTGAAACATAAGATAGCAGCAGACACATTAAAGAGACAATACAAGGAATTATTCTTGTGCTAGTACTGGTGGTTGTGGTGGTGGTTTGTGTGTGGGGGTGTGTGAGGGGTGTGATTCAGTCAGTTGAGGTGCTTGCTGCCAACCATCATGACCTGGGGTTGATCTCCAGGACTAACAGGGTAAAGGGAGGGAACAGACTACAGCAAGTAGCCCATTGTCCTCTGATATTCACATATGTGAACACACACACACACACACACACAGAGAGAGAAGACAGAAGACAGAGAGAGACAGAGAGACAGAGAGAGACAGAATCAGAGACACAGAGACAAACTAAATAAATAACAAATGTGATGAGGCAAGTTTTAAAAAAAAAGTATAAGAATAATAACTATATGCTAAATTCACTTAATTGTATTAAAGATGGAGTTAACCCAGAATAGTTTTAAAAAGAGAAATAACAAAACCCTTGAGAACCAGAAAAAAATTTCCAGCCAACTTCTTGTAAAATGACAGCTAGAGCAGTAATTCCAGGTCTCTTGAACACAAAAGATTTTGTGAATATATTCACACAAGGTAAATGAAAGGTTGGAACATGATACCTGCAACAAATAAACAATAGTGGATTCAAGTTATCATAAGATAAATGAATCTTGAAAATTGCAGTGGGTAGAAATTGCAATCAACTTAAATAAGAAACATCATATCCTTTTTTATTGTTCTTAGTAAGTCCCTGAGTCCATCCAGCATTAACTGCGTTAGATAGCATTACAGCATCTTCTAAAGAGGTGTACTTCATGATTCTCCTTCCGTTTACCCTGCCTACCTTCTGCTGCTCCGTGCCCCTCTAGAGCTTCCAGTCCCCACATTCATTTTGGTTTTTATGACCCATGTGTCCTTTGCCCACTCCTCACCCTTCATTAGGGAGGTCTCTTCATCTGCGTCTCTTTTCTAGAATTTTAGATTTTGTCAACATTTAAACATGTTTACACAAAACCATATGCCGTTTAGGCTAGAATATGTGAGAGAACGTGTTCTTTTCTATTGTTCTGTGCTTTGATCACCTCACTTAATGTTATACTTTCCAGATTCATCCGTTTTCCTAAAAATTTCATGACTTAATTTTTCATTGCCACTGAAAATATCCTATTGTGTCTATGTGTCATGTTTTTGTTAGCCATTCATTCATCCATGGATGACAAGCAGGCTGATTCTATTTTCTTGCTATTATGAATTCAGTGGCAAGAAATACAGTTGTGCAAATATATCTGTAGCAGAATAAAGAATATTTGGGGTATATACTCAGAAAACCTACCTTAATTTCTGAGACAAGGTCTCTCTCAACCTGGACCTAATCCATATGAGATTCTATGGCTAGTCAAGCTAGCCAGTAAGCCCCATGGATCTCTGCTCTCTACAGTTCTGGGTTTGCAAACATGTATATGAGGTAGGCCCTTAGGTGAATTCCTGGGATACAGATTCAGAAATCCATGGCTGCACAGCAAGCACTTTAGTCATTGAGTTACCTCTGCAGACCCCTTATTATTAATTTTAAACATTTTATCAAAGGAACAACCCATTTTATAGAAATAGACTTTAGAAAAATAAACAAGAAAATCAAGTAATGACATCAAAAGAATGAAGGAAGTAGTTGGAATTAATTATTTTTGTGATATATAAGGTCATATATATATATCCATTACACTTCTCTTTATACATAAAGCTACACAGCAAAAATTAAATGTAACATTAGAAATTTAAATTTAAAGAAAAAGAAGTGGGAATTAAAGGTGACTTAAAGACTCTAGAAGTTCAATCAAAGAACATAAAACTTAAAAAAAAAAAGCTGACAAGCTGACAGAACTTTAGAAAATGAACAGATTCAGAAGTTTATAAAGTAATCAGGTTCATCTGGGAGGGTTGATGATGGCCATTGTAGAAGAGTCAACAGAGAATCAGGCAAGGAGTTAATAAAATAACTCATGAAAACTCAGCCCAATTGCAACACGTGAAGTGGTGGTCCTTTCAAATGGAAAAGGATTACTCACCAAACCACTATGATGATGGATCTAACTCATGGAATGTAAATCACTGAAACTTTAGGATCCTGTAGTAGAGAACATGCTAGAATCCTGCTAGAAGGGGAGGAAGGAGAAGCTTCGAAACTGGAGTGTCTTCAGACTTTTCAAAAATATAATAGAAACAAGAAAATGATTGTTTCAGAATTTGATGGAACAAGGATGTCAAACGTGTCTCAAGAGCAGGAGATAAGGTGATAGTCTTAGTTTAAAAAAATATCTGTAGTGCATTTCTCAGAAAACCATTAACAGATATATTTTACAAAACAGAGAGAAAAAAGACATTGTAAAATCTGGGACATGAAAGGAAAGGCAAACAAAATGAACCTGTTTATAATGGAGATGTTTGTGAGAGGAAATTACATGTGTACATCATTAAAGATACTGTTTTTTTGTGAAGTAACTCAGGGCAAGATGTACTTGTGTAGTGCATGAGAGAAGGTTCTACCTTATTTAATCATCCTTGATCCACAATAATATAACCAGATGGTTCAGGACAATTGGCTTTCTTTGGCAATTTAGTGTGGTCTATTCATATGAAGATTTTAATAAGCTTGCAAACATATTGTAAATAATTTAATTTTGATTTAAGTTATAAATATCAATAAATGTCTGAGGATATCCTTTTGAATAAAAATAAAGCAAAAGACATCAACAAACATAAACACAATGCCTAAGTGGATAAGTCAGAGAACAGAAATTGCCACCAAGAAGTCCATAAAATTGAGAGACAGAGAGAAAGGGGTTGCAAGAAAGAAATAAAAACGAGGTGATATAGAATTAAAAAAATCTTAGAAATAAAAAAAAAAAGGTTGAAAAGTAAATTATTTGTTGGAAAAAAGCAAGGATTCTTTTGTTTTTCATTATAAATCTCACAGCATTGCATGACGCTTTGACTAATGTACATAGATTTAGTAGAAGTGAATTTAAACCAATAATTAATTGCATATATATACACTTAGACTAGCATTAGCCACACCTGTTTTGATAGAAAACATCCTACAAAAGGTACCAGGTTTCCTGTTGAGTTTCTTCACATTTTGGAGTTGACTGTTGTGCAGGGTGAGAGACAAGAATCTAGTTTCATCCTTCTACATATGGCTATGCATTTTAACCAGCACCATTTGTTGGAGATACTGTCTTTTCTACAATATGTCTGAAACGTGCTGTTTCTCTGTAGTCATCTGATAGGACTTGCATTGAATCTGTAGATTGCTTTTGATAGGGTAGCCATTTTTATAATCAAGTCTTGCCAATCCATGAATGAGAGATCTTTTTGTCTTCTGGGAACTTCAGGAAAGTAAAGGCTAGAGGTGGTAGATGACTGTAATGAAACAGTATTGCAGACACAAAGTCGCTGCATGTCAGAATCCACAGTGATTAAGACAGCATGCACAAGACCTATGCAGCCTCAAGCCAGACCAAATAAAACATATGAAGGGGAGGTAAGCACAAAGTCTTACCCTAGCCAAGGAGCTATAGTTTCTGCAGGGACCGGAAGGGACAGATTTAATCCTGTAGTCCTGGTAAATTGATCACACTCCAGTGGAAGGCCATACATTCAAGATTATATGGGCAGGACAACTTGGACTTAAATGGTATTAAGGAGAGAAGAAAAGGGAAAAAAAGACTTAAAGTTGGGTTTGTAGGGAATAGTAGCTATAGAAAGAGGGATTGGGTGCAGAGTTGAATAATTCAACACACATTTATTTTTAAAACGTTCTGAAATAACAGGTTTTTTTTTTTTTTTTACTGTTATTGTTCTTAAAATTAGAAAATGGCCTTAATTTGCACAAATTTTCTATCCATCACCCATTCCCATTTTAAGGAACTCAAACAATTTCTCTCCAAGGATCTTTTCCTCCATTCCCCAGCAAGCCTTTCTGTTTTGCATTCTTCTATTCTGTTGGTAAACTGAACCTCATCACAAATCAGGTTACCTTTGAAAACCATATGGAAGAGCTTTCAATCCCTAAAGAATTCAGAAATTCTCCTGCTGCATTTCTCAATAGCTCTGACCTCCTATTCTATTCTAGAATATTTGCTCTTTATCTCCTATGGGATTTTAACTGTTCTGAAGAAAAGAGTTATTGCTATTTGTTTGTCTCACCATAACTCTTAGCTAGCAGATGTACCTTGCAACTTAACACTTTGAAGCCAGAGACCATCAAGGATGGATCTAGCACTAAAGCTGAACAACCATGTAATCTTGAGTAGACTACTTACTTCCCCATGTTTCAGTTTAAACACTCTTGTAACAGGCATGCAATGGTATATGACATACAGAATACTGTTAGCTTTAACTATGTTTATCTGAAGCATTTCGAAAAATAATATGCCACATAATAATTTCACAGGAGTCACCATTTTGATTATGTATGTTTCTGTAACTATTTGCTTTCCTAACAGTAATGAAAGTATCAAATAAATAAATAAGAATGGCCTGAAAACTGGTAAGTTGACCACTTGAAGCATGAAGTCTTTGGTGATATAAAGGAGGAATAAGAGACCATTCCATTACAGGAAAGATAGCTATGAATATTTTTGATGCTCCCCAATAAGGAGAAATAATTGCATTAATTTTTCCTGTATTAAACAGAACCTTTACTTAATTTATTTGTGTAAGAAAGCATTTTACTCTGCTGATATCTATTACCAGACTATGTTTGTCTGAAATGGAAAAAATCTGTTTTATTACAAGCATTTTCATACATTTCTTAATTATAAGATTAAAGAGGGCTGGGTCAAGGAGACATTGTAATACTAAGAAGGGAATACTCCACAATTAGAGTGATTATGAAGGCTTACAAGGAAATAATGAATAATTAACATGGTATAAAACAATAGTGACTATGTATTAAAGACTTCATAATTTGTCCTTTGAATATTTAAACTTACTTCATTTTCTGTGATTTAGTTATATAATACTACATGACTACATGGAGAATATTACTGTTGTAATGCAAATGCCTAAGATGCTTCTTTTATTTTATAATATAGTGAAAATAGAAATCCTAAGAGGTATAGTGGTTTTTCCAATTAATACTATTATTCTCTCTTAAGTGCTGGCTTCAAATATTACCAGAAATATGCATAAAGTGCACCCTACTTCTCTGTGGGGAAAGCACCTCAAAGAAGGCACAGCTTGATTTTAAATGTTAAGGAGATGTAATTTTAGACCAAATCATTTAATTCTATAATTATAGAACATAATTTAAACTTTTCAAAGGATATATGGAAAAGAAACAGTTGTGAACAATGAGTTACTGGAAGCATAACAAAGTATGCACTTTTTACATTATTTATGCTTTTCATATAAACTATTGCTCTGTTATAGAGATTTATGAAAATAATAGCACTTTGCAAATAAGCACAATTAATCTATAAATTGTGCTTTTAAAATTCAGTGTTCATCATGGAGTAAGATCATGTGAGCCAAGAAAGTATGAGAACACACACACAGAGAGAGAGAGAGAGAGAGAGAGAGAGAGAGAGGAGAGTCAGAGGAGGGAGAGAGAGAGAGAGAGAAGAGAGAGAGGTGAGTAACGTGAGTACATTATATCAGTGTGTTGATTGTGAAATTTAACTAAACAGCTATAAGACACTGTCTTATTTACGGATTCTATTGCTGTGAAAAGTTACCAAAGCAACTTGGGGAAAGTTTAGCTCACTTTACAGATCACAGTCTCTCATGAAGAGAAGTCAGGGCAGGAGCTCACGGAAGGGACTTGGATGTGGGAACTGAATTAGAAGCTGTGGATGAACACCACTAACTGGTTTCCTCCTCATTGTTTCCTCAGTTTGTTTTCTTATATACTCCAGGACCACTTTCACACAGATGCCATTGCCCATGGTGGACTAACTCTCCTGTCAATCATCAATAAAGAAAATGTCCTATGGGCCGCTGTGATGAAGGCATTTTATCAACTGAGATCCTCTGGATCTCAGATGTCTGTAAGAACACCACCACAAATACAAAATAACCAGGACAGACACTATAGAAGAGGGCTGGAGAGAGGGTGTAGAGAATATGTGTATTGTTTTTTATAAGATATATGATAAATCACTATTTCAGAAAGTTAAAAAACAAAAATTTAAGTAATTTGGATGAAAAAAATTCTTTTCTTAAAAGAGATCACCATACAGTATATTAAAGGCAAATTTTCAAAGCTGTCGCCCAAAGGCTGCACAGTAATCATGTTAGTTACTTTGTTTCTCTGTATTCAGGGAGTCCAGCATTTGAATGAATTTTAAATTGAAAAATATTAAGTGGTCTATGTATTTTCAGTCCTATCAACTTTCTCCAGGTTGTTTAATAATTATTATTTGCTTAAAGTCATTTGTGTTTTCAGATATCCTTTTTTAAAGGCACAAACATTTATTTTTCTCTTTGAAATCATGTAATTCCTATACCATGGCTTAAACTTGAGAACACTATACTAGGTGACACAAGCTACACACACACACACAAATGCAGCTACCTCTCTGATAATTCCACTTATGGGAATTATCTGAAGTAATCAGGCCAAGCACATGTAATCGACAAGAACAGTAAATGCCAGGAAGTTGAGGAAGAGGACATAGGAGCTGATGTGGAGTGGTTCCAGTTTTGAAGGAAGATTCTAGAGACCTGATGTATATAACATATGAACACTTGCCATTGCTGAACTGGGCACTGCAAATAGAAAAATAACTCCATTTATTTTATATGATGCCCTACATCTCTGAAGGAAAATTCACACTATGCTCTGACTGAAATTTTGTCATAAGTGTTTATGTCTTGGTCAGTTTTGTGTATGAGCAAGATCTTCCTAGGTTCTCTTCAACCATAGGATAAATTTGCCACACTATACCTTAGAGAAAGAAAAAGCGACTTTACCAATTAGACAAAGTAACAGAGAAAATAACTCTGGCCAGCCACATCAGAGCTCTGAGGGTACCAGGAATGTAGCTCCCCCAAGACAGCTAGTAGAGTCCTTTCAAAAAGACTTGCTCTGATCCACTTCAGGGCAAGGACTTGCTAACTCTGTATGACTCCAAAATGGTTTGCCTTTTGTTTAATTAGCTAGTTCACTCTTGGTTGAAATCTGAACCATGTATTCCCATGGGTGACCTATGACATTAAAACAGACAACTACTTTTATTTTGCTAGCTATTTTAGTTTCAGAAGTTAAAAGAATTTAGAAGAAAAATAACTGTCAGATAATAAGCAAAATGTCTCACAGATATGCCCAGATAAAATGAGGATTTCCATATAGTATTTATTAACTACTTCAGGAAAATATTTCATCCACACAGCAAATATCTCACAACAGTTAACTATCAATAACTTATGAAGATTTAGAACCATAATGAAATTGCCAAGTTCATCATGTTCCAATTTATGAGATCTCATGCTGTGGTATCAATGATTTCGCTTTGCAGTTTGAATTGCCACATGTATTCAACCACAATTCAAAACTAAAAAAAATATTTCTTGGAATTTTTTCAAGAAATGAGCAATTTATGCATTTTAGAGTAGAGATTATTTTAAGTAGCATGGTGAAATTTCATGATGTCCTTCTCTGGGATAGGAATCCTTTCTCTGTCCACCAGAGCCACTCTGTATGTACTATGCCCCTGTCAGTCAGTCAGCAGCTATCTGAATTATGAGATGAAGTATCATGGTTTTGCAAGTTTGGTCTTGGATAGCACTTGAGCTTGACAACAGTCAGAGTCATAAGAGCAGTGTTGCAGACACTGGCAGTTAGAGAGCAGCCATGATGCATTTCCTTTGTATCAAAAGGCAAATGACATTGACTTAATCATAAAAGAGAGGAACGTGTGCTGAGGTTGTTAAGAGATATGCTAAGAAAGAAACTTGCCCATGGCACTGTTAAGAAAGAAAAGATAACTGTACACTGGTTTTACCACTGCACAGTAAATGCTGAGTGTTCACAATGATGAAAATGGAATTGGATCAAGGAACACAGGCTGTCTGTAGTCATGGGTATCCACTGTTCTTAAAATGTATCCACCAAGGATATGACAGCTACCATATTTTGTTGTTAGTACAATGAAATACTTTTTCCCATTCCTTAAAATTATCCTGTTAGAAGAGAACAATTACTCTAGTAAGCCTCAAACAACCATGGTCACAAAATTAGAAATTGAACTTGCTTGATCATCATTAGGTTTTATTTAGTTGACACACATCCAAGTAGTGCCACATACAGCCTTCCTGGTACTGAGTTCAGAAACACCAAATGGGTGGTTATCTAAACCCACAGAATTTACTTTTCTTGAAGAGTTTTAATTTCTTTTTTCACAAATTGTCAAGTAAAACCCCCCATTAACATTATCCTTCGCTGGCCTAAGTAAGGATGCCTCAGTCCTACTTGGGAGGGAGCAGAAAGCAATCACAAGTGGGGAAGGGGGGAGGGACATGGGAGGGAAAGTGGAGGATGTAGGGTGGGGAGGAGAACTGAAGAATGGAAACAGGCAACCTCACCTCAGGAGGTAGGAGTTTGAGGATACCCTCCAGAATGTACCAGAGACCTGGGAGGTGAGAGACTCTCAGGACTAAAAGGTAGAGAGGGACCTTAGATGAAATGCCAGACAGTAGGGAGAGAGAACTTATAGAGCCCACTTCCAGGAGGAAGACAGGGCATCAAATGAGGATGGGAGCTACCATCCCACAGTCAAAACTCTGGCCCATAATTGGTTCTATCTGAAAGAACTACAGGGAAGGAAATGGAGAGGATCCTAAGGAAAAGAAGGTTCAGCAACCGGCCCAAAGTGGGATCCAGCTCAAGTGGAGGTCCCAAGGCCTAACACTATTACTGGGGCTATGAAGCACTCACAAAAAGGGACCTAGCAGGACCACACTCAAGAAGACCCAACAAGCAGCTGAAGAGTCAGATGCAGACATTTGCATCTAACCCCTGGACAGAAGCTACTGACATCTGTGGTTGAATTAGGGAAAGACTGAAAGAAGTTGAGGAGGATGGCGACTCTGTAGGAGTATCAGCAGTCTCAATTAATCTGGACCTCTGAGATCTCTCAAACACTGGACCACCAAAAGGGCAGCATACACCAGCTGACATGAGGCTACCAACACATATACAGCAGAGGACTGTCAGGTCTGTGTTCAATCAGAGATGATGCACCTAACCTTTTAGGGACTGGAGGCCCCAGGGAGTTTAGAGGTCAGGTGGGGTGGGGGATGGGGATGAGGGAAGGGGACATCCTTGTGAAGTCAGAGGGTGGGGAAGAGTTATGGGATGTGGAACAGTCAGAGGGTGGATGGGGGAAACAAAATCTGGAATGTAAAAAGAATAAATAAATAAATAGTAAAAACAAAACAAAACACATTGTCCTTCACTCCTTGTCTAACCACAGGTTATAAAGTAAAAGAAGTAAAAAGTGCTTTTAAGGTGTCATTATGCAAATATATACCTCCAATCGACCATGTAATTCTATGATAATTTTTGCCTTCAATGTGAATGTCTGGTGCCCAAATTAACTAATAACATAAAATGAGATTGAGAATGCCTAACACTTTCAAAGTAGGATTTTAAGACTTAAAATATGTAGACAAGTCATATACAGTCCCCATTATTAGCTTCTGCTATATGGCAAGTGTTTTGTAAGCATCATTAATGATCCTGTAGCAACCTTTAGAGAAACATGGGATATTACACAAGGAGTGTCAAAATGTAATCACCTTCTAATAAATAGAAAGACATTCATTTCCAATGTGTAGTTGTGCTTACAGAAGAAGAATATATTCTGAAATAGAAACAAGATACATTTTCAAGGTTATAAAGTAACTACACAATATTCATGATGTAAAGTTCAGAGTAACCCCCTTGCAGTATCAAGCAGTAACCCATCTAGAAAAATACACTGCAGGGCCATGTACACAGAAGATAGTCAACAAGGATAAAGGAAGTCGGGTGTGTGTGATGGTTCTTGCCTTAACTCTAGTTCCTGAGAAGTTTAGATCGGTCAGTCTACCTGGTAAGAAACTCAGTTTTAGAGGAGGAAGAGAAGGAGTAGGAATAGGAAGGGAAAAGTAGGTGTGCCTGGGAGAGGAAGAAATAAGGCTGTAGAGGAGAAGGAGGTAAGAGAATGAGGCTGTTGAGGCTATAATAGAAATAGAGTAATCTAATTTACATAAACATGAACTACATGGAAAAAATGAGATAGTAGATTTGATAATAATGTGTCAATTTATTTGAGCCTCTTTGCCTGAGTGTTTGACAGAAGACTTAGGTAAAACCTATAAGTCAACTTTCTTTTAGTTAATTTTCAGCATCACTAATTCTGTTGGTCTTGCAGCAGAAGTATATAACATTAGAATACTCATGGTTTTTGCCATAGATGACACCTCTAACTTTTCTATTGCTGTGGAAAAGCACTATGATCAAGAGAAAGTGTTTGAAATTTGGAGCTTATGGTTTCAGAGGGATGGAGTGCAAAACCATCATGTTGAAAAGCATGGCAGCAGGCAGGTAGATACAGTGCTAGAGCAGCTGCTGAGACCTTATATATTGACCCACAAACACCAAAGACAGCTAACTGGGAATGATAAGGGTTTTTAAAACCTCAAAGCCTACTCCTAGTGACACACTTCCAACAAGGCCACATGTCCTAATCCTTCCCTAAAAGTTCCACCAACTGTAGAACATGTATGAAAACACATGAGCCTATGAGGCTTAAACCACCATACCATCTAACTTAAAAATGTTTCATGAAAGGTTGCATTTCATTATCTGATCCAGGAGACATACCTTTCTCTTATGTTCTCATTTTCCAGGGGGAAGGTTGCTTTACTTTGTCTCTCTTAAGCATCTGGTAGAGTTGATTTTCTTTATCTATCTCATCCTCTAAAAAGAGATACTGCTTATATTCTAGAAATTAACTACATAATTAACTATATTTTTTTGGATAAAAGAGTAGAAAGACATGATTTTTTTCTAACCACTAAATCTTTCTTTAGACTTACAGAATGCAAAAGTAACTATATGGCCCTATGAATTTAAAAAACAAATGTTGGATACTCCATCTTTACAATATCTTTGGTGACTGCCCATATGATATGCCTCACAGAAGTCACCATATAAGCCCTACACCTGAAAACTGAGCAAGCTGATCTTTGATGTTGATACCCCTTCTTTTGTTTGCTAGTTAGCCTTGAATCAACAGCATGTTCTTGAGTTGGTGGTCCTTCTTGAGCAATACAGTAATTAAACTTGAGTTTGTGGTTTCATTTGCAAACTGATATCATCATTCTCACAGATTGCCTGCAGCTATAATCATTCATTCATTTGCAGTTATTTAATTTCTAAATGTGTCACTTATTACAAATAGGGAAACAAAAACCACAAATATTATTCCTAGGTGAGAAATAAAACAACATATATGTTCTTAATCATCTGAATACTTTTGATAGTTAAATTCTACTTATTGACCATATTGGACTTGTTGCTTTAACTGACCACATGCTTTTCTAGCTGACTGGGTCCTACAAGCTAGGCCAGGTCTGGTATTTTGTAAAATATTTGTAATAAAATTAAAAGAATATATTCTAAAAAGTAGTTTGTAAAGAACACAGGGACCAGCATATCTAAAATACAACTACACCCTTCAAAAATGTATCTACCTTAATAGCCTTTCTTTATTAATATTTGTTATTTTTCACCTTGATAACATGTTAACCCTTTAGATGCATTTTGTATTCATGTTATACTAATAAAACTCTACAGCCAAAAGCAAATATTCCAAAGGGAGAAGGTAATTGGCCCTGCATTTGCATTTTCAGTAAATAAATGGCTGTACACCATAGGGCTTGATTTTATAGAAGTCATCACGTGCTGGAATGTTCTTAGCCTATGCCTTGAACTCTGTGGCCTAATTGAACTTGAATCCTTCTTCCTAATATTATCAAGATCATCATTTACATAGGTAGCCAAAGCCTAGATCGGAAGACTAACAATATATTTCTGTGCCTGTCATGTATTTATACATTTATTGCCATGAAGAATTCATTTGGCAAGAATTCAATTATTGCCAAAGTTATTTGGGACCTTCTGCTTTACCATACAATAAAGTCAATTTTTTTTTCAGTATTAGCAATTGGGAATATTGTGAAAGAAACAAGCTTTGTCTTTGCTACTTTTTAAAATCATACTTTCCTATACTCTGGTCCTTTGATATTACAGTTTACAAGCAGTTGTGAATGTGCTGATGCCAAAGTGATTGTTCCAAAGACAATTCCTTACTGAATCAAAAATACTGGAGTCACAAGTTCACTCATCCTGTAATAAACCATTATGCTTGGCTTATTCAGTGCTGAAGACTAAATCTGGGGCTTTGTACACATGCTAGGAAAGCATTCTACCAACTGAGCTACATACACACACACACACACAAAGGAAATTCTCATTATCATGATTCATTTTCCCCAGTCTTCTAAAGCAGTGGTTCTCAGACTTCCTAAGGCTGTGACCCTTAAATACAGTTCCTCATGTTGTGGTGACCCCCAACCATTAAATTATTCATTAAATTCATTATTCATAAAATTATTTCATTGCTACTTAATAACTGATTTTGCTATGTCCCACAAGTTGAGAACCACTATTCTAAAGGTTTACATAATAAAAAAAAAAGTAGATTAAGACTTAATATTACTAAGTATATTGCACAGATTTTGAGGCTTTTATGCCTTATTTAAATAGTCTAGTACTGCTGATGGGCTTGTACCTCTCTTTACTATTTTTGTAACCGATGTAGTTATCCACATGTAAAGAACAGTATAGAAGAGCCACTATCCTTCCTGTTTGTGCTGATAAGATACAAATTGGACTCTCAGAACTTAAACTGAGCCCATAACCTTGGTAATTTCTGCACAAATGAATGAAGGACTCTGCAAAAGTACATTGAATGAAAATGACTGCTGTCTGGAAGTCACCACCTTTGTGGAAGAGTCTTCCTTTCAAGTATCAGTACAAAAATGGGGTTGCTGTAGATAGCCTTAATTTTATGTGGTATGATTACTTGCTTCAGGGGTTATTTAAGTTGCTTAATGAAAACAAAAGTCAACACATCCATACATTTCTCTGTTCTCCCATCAGCCTTTGTTGGTTCATGGCTATTCTAAACCAAGATCCGGGCTGTAGATCTGCTCGTTCATTCCTGAGTTGATCTTAAAAAAAGTTCTAGACTTTGGGAAACAGAAGTGCTCCTGGATTCTTCTCTATGATGTATGAAACTTGATTAAAGCTGTCCAACATGAAAAATTTTAGGAGTATTGTTTCTTGGATGGTTGCAGACTCAGAGAACAAAAGTTTGCTATGAGATCATGTCTACTAGAAATGTCAGACAGGCTACCCATGAAATTTCATCAATATGGCTGCCTAAATAAGACTTTATGATGGATAAAATCTTTTTAAATGGATATATTAATATGGAAGGCAGAAAGCTCCAAAAGCCCTATACCTGGGCAAAGAAGTACAGGCAAGTGAAGGATGGTAAGAACGGAAGAAATAGTCTTCTCCAGGGAAGATGCACCCCAGTACTCAGTACTAAGATCTTATACATACTGGCAACATTATACAACATTATAGAGATTTATGTATTTAGACATGTACACACGTATACACACACACACACACACACTCACTCTTATTCCTTAGTGTTCATGAGTGTTTGTGTATGTGTTTAAAAATCAAATAGGCCATGAAAGATCAAAAAGGAGTTTATGGTGAGGTTGGAGGAAAGAATAGGAAAAGGGAATGATGTAATTATAACTTCAAAAAGTAAAAGTTAATATAATTAAATCACTGTGTATATGCATAACAAAGAATCCTGTATGCTGTAAATTAATACAGTTTGGGGAGGGGAAGACAGAAAAGCAAGGCAAAACAAAAATTCCCTCTAACTCCGTATCCTAACTTCTGTTTCAATAAAGTTGAGTTCAGTCTTTCTCCATATTCTGGCAGCTTGAATAAGGTCTTCTTGCCCGTTTTAGTTCGGTCTCTAGTAATTTTTGTTTAATATGGGTCATGGGAAATACCTGGGGATGTGCTGAGCTACAGTGTGTATAGCCCATGATTCCTCTGAAACTTGTACACATTAACTTAAAATTCTGAGAAACAAAAGGCTCAAATTAAGATGCAGCTCCTTATGGTGTAATCAAGGATATAAGTAGTGCCTCCTTCTACTTATTTTATTAACATTAATGTTTTATAATAAATTATAATGATCCCTAGAGCTAAACACACAATTATAATAACATAAGCATGGCGGGATATCTATTATAATGTTTTCCTTAGAAGAAAATCCCTAATTATAGTGCTGTAGACTTGCATGGGGCCTCAGCACAGCCTTGGGAAAGAATGGCAACAAGATTCTAATTAACAAGTGGGTGCTTCCAGGATGGCAGGGACTAAAAATAAGTGGAAGCCTAATCAGAAAGTCAAGTTTTTTAGAAGTAAAAATACAACAACTTGAATCACTTTGAATTTGACCTTTCTAATTATATTGATTCATCTTTACTTGGGAAATATGTATAGTTTCATGTTTTGGGCTCACGGGTACTAGGTTGTCACAAAATAAAGGTATAATTTATGTCATAGATTAATAAAGCAATTTCATGAGACGAAGCATGTTTCCACTGTCCACATAGTCTATGCACTAGCTATGGTGAAAGACTAATGGGTAATTTAATTTTATACAAACAGAATTCTCTTCTAATCAAACAGAAAAGGACTTCTAATTGTTCCAGTTGACGAGAAGAAACAAATGAAGTACTTCTAGTAATCCAAAGCAAACACAGGCTTTCAAGATGAAGCTGATGGGAACTGAGGAACTATGATTGGGAATGAATTGATATGAATCAATATCTGGTTACATTTGTTAAGTTGATTTTTTTTTTTTTTTTTGAGACACGGTCTCACTATGCAGTTCTGACTGATTTGGAAATGACTCTATAGACAAGGATGGTCCATACTCAGCCAAAAGCTGTATTTCATTAACAAGCTTGAGTGCACATTACATACCCCACTCATACATGGATTTACATGCCTGTTCTAATACTATTATTACAAATATTAGCAAACATTTAAAACTTATTACATGTAATATTTGCAATAGTATTTATTTTTAGACAGATTAATTAAATAAAAAAATTTTATATGGACAGAGTGTCGCTGTGGCTTATTCATTGCAAAAATATTTTACTTACACACACGTGACTCTGAGTCACAAATTCATATGTAGGCTCAGAGAAATTATCTATTTAATATGAAAGAATTAAGTTCATATTCATACCTACCTCATGTCTTATACTCCATCTACATGTATATATGGATGCCTTGGTGTACATATGTATAAATGTTTCTTAATATCACATATACGAAAGATGTAAATTTTCACTAGCAACACAGTAAAATTTTCATTTTTTTCATTTAAAAATATATTTATATTCCTATGGAACAAGGAAATAAAATGTAAGTTAAGTATTTACTTCGCCTAAGCATATTGGGAAATCCTTTCTAGTGAAAAATAAAAATATAACCAAATCCAACAGATTTTAATACTATGCTAGCATACAAAATTTCCCACAATAATTAACACTGGAAATCTTTTGATAGAGCCATATGAAAACCTACTATTGTAGAAGCTTCCAAAATATGCACATATAGAAAAGGGAGTTTGAATGGAGTCACTCTATACAGGGAGAACAATATCCCCACTAGACATTATACACTACCAAATAAAACCTCCAGTACAAGAATAGATTACCTCTTTGTTGGCTAATGGAGTCCTTCAGGTCCCCCAGTATTAATTCCCCAAATAAATGTTATTGGTTACCCTCCAGAACTTGTTGTAAAACACTATTGCCAAAGACATTACATACTTATGTCATAGAACATAAGTATCTAGATGACACTCAATTGGAAGTTTTATCACTATTGGCTAGACTTATAGCTCTAGAAGCTGAAATGCAAGTTACTGGAGAAAAAGAGTAATACTCAATCTTGCCCAGCTTTAAACTGTGTGACCTAGAGCATGAACCTGTCCAACAGGATATGACCACTGGTGCAATACTAGCATGAATGTTAAGAGGCCATCCAACTACTTTTTAAGTGTATGTAAAGCCAATTTAAGAGATAGAATTTATAATTGGCACTGTAAATGAGGCCAACAACCAGAGGCTCCATACATCATGGGCCACCAGGAGAAATCTACTACTATTATTCTGCTAAATGAACATAGCAATAAAATAGCTCTTAATGACATACTGCTATACCCACGGATCAGTGTCTTATTCAACCACCATGAGAGAAGCTTCTTCTTCTTGCAGTAGATGGGAATTAGCACAGAGACTCATAGCTCTTCCACATGCAGAGAGTAAGAGACTTTGGGATGTTCATCCTATATGTGATACCTCCATTACACTCCTCCCCTCAGTCATGGCTTGGGGAACCTATGTATGAGAAAGAGTGGAAAGATTTAAGAGCCAGAAGAGGTGGAGACTTAAGGGAAGAATATTTTCCAGATACAGCACATATGAATTCATGGAAACTGACAGCATGCACAAGGTCTACATGACATTAGGCAGACAAACTCCCAGCATACAGGAGAGAAGGTAGGCAGGAAGTCCCATCTCTAGCCAAGGAGCTATTGGCATTCGATTGATGCTGATTGAGGGAAAGTTAGTTTTCTTAAGTGGAGTGACACTTGATATATCAACTACATTCTGCTGCAGGAATCCATTACAAACTGTATTCCAGTTTTTAAAGTGAATGAAAAAGAAAAAAAAATAAGACTAAGTAGATAGGGGGAGAAGAGATCTGTGAAAAATTGTGGAAAGATAATGAACCAAAATATATTGTATTAAATTCTCAAAGAATTAAAAAACATATATCATTAAAAAATAGTACCACGAAGTAAAAACACAATCAGCATATCATGAAAGTGGTTTTTGTAAGTACAGACATTATGTCAAGTTACTCTTAATACTTCATTCACAATCACTAACTAACGTTGAGTTGTTTTAATATTCATTACCAATTCCAATCTCTCTCCTTCTTTCACAGGTTATCATTGTATAGGCCAAGATCTTAAATTCATGACCATCCTGCCTCAGTCTCCAAAGTTCTATGCTTGCCTGCCTAACTATTCTTGTATGCTTAGGGTAGATAAAATGTACCAAGATCACTAAAGCTTTCTCTTCGATAACAACTTGTGTGTAGCAAGCCTTCTGGAAACTGTCTGTAATTTGCTCTGCCGGAAGCCAAAATTGGCTATGATTATTTGACCTGCCTTCCCTGCCTCTGCCATCCACAATCACAGAACAAAGCGCTCAGGATTTGTCTCCACCATTCTTTTACAAAGATTTCTCTCTCTCCTCCTCTCTGTGCTTTAGCCACACAGGTCTTTTCTTCTCAGTGCCTTGCCATAAATCCTGTTCTTGCTCTACTTTGAAGGTCCCTCAATCCATCTGTCTCAGTTTCCCCCTATTAATTCTTTCTCAGCTCAGATCTTACTATGTCAAAGGTACTGTTCTTCCTTTATCAGGAATGGCATGTCTTCTCTGGTACCAGGTGCTAATTCTTCACTAATTCTGGGCTAATTTTTGATTTGTTTATTCATTGGTAAATATCTTCCTCCTCACAAACTGTTGTTTTCCAAGACTTGGACTGTGTCTCCTTTCTCTGGTCCATCCCCAGTACCTTGAAATGGTGTAATTCACAAATGGGAGTCTGAAGTGCTTCAGAGCATATCACATGCCTATCAACAGACATCACCTTTTCAGGATATTCAAGCATCAAATCAGAATAACTGTGGTCCTTAACATAGTGATATATGGAAGCCAATGAAAACTTGAATAAAAGATGTATGTACTTAAATATAGATTTTCTGACTTCCTAATTAAAATCAAGTACCTGTGTGTTTGTTTGTTTGTTTTTCTCCCCAGGCAGATGAATGAGTTCAGTGTCATCTCAGACTTCTTTCCTCCTGTAACTGTTAACATCAAAATCAACTCATTCAATTTCTTTCTTTCCTTTTTTTCTTTTTTACTTTTACAATTGCTCCTGAATTATAACTGTTTCTTCTCAGTTATTATCTGGACTTTATGAATTATTACAAACATCTCTTCCATGGGACTAAGATATTAATACTCAAAGAATTCACGGAGGATACAGACAAACAGAATAAGACAGAATGTGTAATTTTGAGAAAGCTAATTCAGAGGCCATGAGAAACTAGGGAACATATTAATGGGACTCTCAGGACCCATTTTCTTCTTCTCTTCAATAAAAGAAGTTCTTCTTTAAAAGCTGATATATTTTAGGTTTCCAAGCAATAGCTGTAAATGGGGAAAACATGCTTTAAACCATTTTTCTCAATCCCCTTTCTTCTATGGCTCTGACAAGTCAAATGGCCTCCTTTTATTTCTTTACATTATTTATGTGTGTGGTGCTAGGTATTGAACTTAGAGCCTTACACAACCTAGGCAAATGCTCAACCCCTAAGCTATATTCCCAGCTCTGCTATTGTCCTCTAAATCTATATATCTTCCTACCACACAGTTGCAGTGCCCACAGATTCTCAGACTCCTTAGGTTTTCTAAGGCATCATAAAGCCAGACATACCACATAGCTTATGTTTACTACAATGCTCTTTTATCAAATTATAAGTCTAATGAATGACAATTTAGCTAGCTAATTAGTTCTTAGTTCTTCTTAATTCTTCACAATAGTTACATCCAAGTCTTATTTTGATGAATGAATCTCGTTCTGGCTGGTCCTGA
Organism: Mastomys natalensis; assembly: GCA_021653895.1. Taxonomy (NCBI): domain Eukaryota; kingdom Metazoa; phylum Chordata; class Mammalia; order Rodentia; family Muridae; genus Mastomys; species Mastomys natalensis. The sequence goes on along the minus strand of JAJTUV010000361.1, from coordinate 926,705 downwards.
GGTTATTAAGGACAACCCAACACTATTAAATAATTATGGTTTCACAGAAAAAAGAGATGGCATTGACTTAGGACAAGAGAATTTATCTTAGAGGAAGATTTAGAACAAATAGAAACAGGTCTGCAGGGCTCCAAGCTGAGAAAGACCTAGAAGCAAGAGACAGGATAAGCTAGCCTTGAGCCAGCAAGTCTACCAGAATTATGTTTCTTTGTGAGGAAGTGAAAAAAAAATGAGCCACTGCCTTCAGTAAAATGTCTTATTTTATAAAGGTGTGTGTGTGTGTGCGGTGTAGTATGTTGACTTTCTTAAAAAATTAGAATAATCAACAAAGATAAACTGTATTTTTGACAGGTATCTTATTTCTGTACTCGAAAAAAATCATATATGTTACCAGTAAACTTATTTTACTCTATACACAATCACACAGGCACACAGAAACACATATACATAAACATGTCCACCTGTGTGCACACATTTACATACACACATTCACATGTACACTTTCATGAGTCAAGGACTCATTATGCCGTCCAAGATGTACTTGAATTGGGATCTTCCTGCCTCGGTCTCCTGAATGTGGGACCAGACGTATGTGCCTTCACTCTGCCTCACATTTAGAGTTCTTTTTAGAATGAAGCTCAACACACCCATTACTTTTCCTCTTGACAAACCTTCTTTCATGTAATCTTTTCTCAAGTTGTTTTGGGGGGCTATGCATCAAAATATATGCTAAGTGATTTAATTCATATTCTGAGTGCTGATTTGCACAAGTTGCACTGATTGAAAAATTGCTTGTTTGATGACAAAATAAATTGGAAGGTAACGCATTTACATAGAGAAGGCACAATATTGCTCCATTCATAACACCCAAGTTTAGATTGGAGTTGATTGCAGTTAGTAAATGTATTACATTCGCATTGTGTAATCCTTAGGACAATTGATATCTGACTCGTCTATCATCTTTAGAGATCCCAGTCTTAGAATGTGATTTTGGCTGTTTCAAAGTCACTATTTACAGGAAGCATAATGAGATACAAAGGAAATATATAAAAATAGGAATCTAGGATATTTACAAGAAGGAATGTTAGACATCAGTTGATTTTTAAGGTAGACACTTAGGCTGGAACTGCTCAACTGTACGATAACAGATACACTGAAGACATTATTATTGTCTTCATATTACATGAGAAAATAAAAACCAAACACAAGCAGTATATATAAATGTTACAATGAACTCACCATAAACATTAATGTATCCTATTTAAAAGTACAATTAAAATAAAATGTACATTCATACAGAAAGTTATGTGAAACAATTAAAATACATTTACATGAGATATAACATATAAATGAGCTAAAAAAATGTATCTCAGTTCAAATGACAGACTTGTTAAAATGCTCAGCAAAAAAGTGAATGGCATTTATAATAGAACGTAGGTGTTTATAAAGGGTCTATTGAGAAGTAAGCCAACTGACAAATACTCATTACTGAAAGAGGTAGCAAGCCTTTCTGAGAGGATGACAAGAAAAGACAAGATATCTATGCAGGCTGGTAAAGATATAGACATGAATGCCTGTGGTAATGAAGCAGAATAAGAGAGCATAGAGTGCTCAGCCCCTAAGGGAAGTCTATATCTCACTCTTTCCTCTGAGAGTTCAGTGAACATCAAGGAAAGATCATAAGAGCCTATAGTTTTAAAAGTCTGACTGGTACAAAATGGTATCTGTAGGACATGATAGGGCCATAAGCTCTACATTCTATATCTCAAACTGTAAGTGTACTGGGACAAGATCAGCTGCTGTGGATACCTGTACAAGACTTACACAAAACTAAGGCACCAAAACCCTACCATGAATGGATCATAGAAAGTCTCATGATGTCCCACCCATAGCTAAGAAGTTACTGAAGCTTTATGGCTGCTGGAGGAAGTCAAATCAGTTTTCTTCAAGGATGCATCCCCTGGTTGGTTATCCATTTTCTAGTGGCTGGTTCTGTTACCACAATGACCATATGCATACAGCACTGAATGGATTCAGTGGGTTACAAACCAAAGAGTATACGCAGTTGAGACAGAGAAATAGTGAGAGGTAAGAGAGAGGGCATTGAAGGGAGAGTGGGGTTGATTTTGTCAAAACACATTGTTTATGTGTATGCTATTCTCAAACAATAAATTGCCAAATGATACACGCAAAGATGCAACTACTTATATGCTTAAGGTAGAAACAGTCCATACGGACAGGCAGCTGCAAGAACTCCACAGTTAGAAAATGTTTTACTTTGGAAAATTCTCCATTCTGTAAAAACACAAGGATCTGAGCTGAGAAGCTATTATACTAGTCTGTGTTAATTTTAATGATTTAACTGTGGACACTTATTTATTAAAATGTTAAATTATGATTCTAAGATGTAGCTGACTAATAGTCTTGGGCACTGGGTTGCTTTTCCAGTTAAAAAGGTTAAGTCTGTTAATAAAATAAATGGTAATAGTGCTTTCTGGTATTTGAATGAGTAAGAATATTGCCTAAGCTAGGGTTTACATTGCTGTGAAGAGACACTATGACTATGGCAAATTTTATAAGGTAAAACATTTCATTGCAGCTGGCTTACAAGTTCAGAGGTTCAGTCCATTGTAATCATGGTGGGAAGCCTGGCAGTCCATAGGCAGACATGGTTCTGGAAAGGAGCTAAAAGTTCTATGTCTGGATTGGTAGGCAGCAAAAAGAGAATGCCACACTGGGCATGGCTTGAGCATCTGAGACCCCAAAGTCCACCCCCAGTGACACACTTCCTCCAAAAAAGCCACATCTCCTAATAGTGCCATCATTCCCTATGAGCCTATGGGGACCATTTTTATAGACTACCACAAATGTCTATACGGGGGTGGAAAAATGTCTCAGCTGTCAAGAGTTCTTACTGATATTGCACTTCCATGTGATTACATTAAAATAGTAAATAAGTAAATAAATAAACAAAACCTATTGAAAGAAGGAACAGCTGTTTTCTTTAATTTCAATAGTGTGGTAACATGCAGGGATAGATAAATGGATCGATAGAATGAAATGGACCATCTAGAAGGAGATATACCCAGGTCCATCAGTGCATATTTCTAAATTCCCATTTTCACACCAGTAAAATGTGGGTCTATGGTTATGATGAGTCTTAAATTAGTATATACATTGTGCTTTGAAGAATCTGGCATTTATTAGTAACTTAGAACTTTATCCTTTGAGTAGTTAAATTCCCATGATAGTTGATAACCTATTCTGGAAAGTGGGAAAGAAGAGAAAAATGAGGTAGAGAGAGAAAGAATGAGAGTGGAAAAGAAGGAAAGAGGGAGACAGGGAGAGGAAGGAAAAGAAAAGAAAGATCAGAGTTTTGTCCACTTTGTGAACTTATTCCTTACTTGTCTCTCCAAAGGGTTAACTGTGGCTGCCATTAAACTCCTCTACTGAGAACATCTCCTTCCCCTTCATTCCCTCACCATTTGTCTAGTGAGCAGCACTTTCTGGGTCAGAAGCTTCCGGACAACAAGAGACTTACTTTTATAGGTATGGAGTTTCACTGTGGTGGTCTCTTCAGACTACAGACAGCACATTGCATTTATATACCATGAAAAAGATTATCAAGAATCTCTTCCTCTATGATGATAAAAGATTCAAAATTGTCTTTAGTTCAGAGACATGAAGATCCTCTAAATACAGAAACTGCAGAAAGCACAGCAAACCGATGAATGGAATTTGAAAGGGAAATGGAAAGCCATAAGCAAAAGGAGGGACTTACAAAGGGATAGAGAGGGCCTCTGGAAAAGAACTGAAACACCAGAGGATACAAGACCCTTTGGAAGGAGAAAAGATGTTTTCTGTGTTAAAGTAAGGGGGAGTAAGGACAGATGCATGCCTGTGTGGATGAGCCGAAACTTTGGTAACAGAGAGACAAGCTGGTTTCTACACTTGGACTTCTGAGTAACTACTTCTAAGGTAGGCAGGTATTGGAACCTGATGGACAAGGAACTTACTGTTCCCAGTTTAACTCTGCTAAGCTGAAATGTGCAAATCTGTGGTTTTGATTTACGTAATCTTCTATGACTGAAAATCCTCAATCTGTTCCCAATTTAGATCCAAATGGAGATGCAAGATTTGACAGAAATAGTCCAAGATGAAGTTATCTTTAAATGGTGCATAAATAGTTTCATTACTATGTCACATGGAACACTGTGCCTCCTTTGATATCCACACACAAAAGTGCTACTATGAGGAACTTATAGCTGGTTATGGTCTGTGCCAGGTAATGACCACCACACAGCTTCTGTTTCATGGTAATAACTGTCTAGAACTGATTGCATTGGATGTGTTTAGTGGCTGCTTGACAAGCAATCACAGATGATCATGTCTGCTTCTGTCCATTGAGTTAGAATCAGGATCCTAGATTGCCCTAGCACTCACACCTCTGGTCATAGTGGCTGATTGACAGCAATCATAGATGCTCATTTCTGTGTCTGTCCATTCAGTTATCATCAGCATCTTAGATTCCCACAGCACTCACACTTCCAGTCATTTTTACAAATTTACTAAGATAGGGATAATTGACATTTGCTAATCCTATCATTTAAAGTTATTAGGCCTAATTTGCATTTTTACATAAAATCCATAATTATGTACTAGATGTTTGTATTCAGGGTTGGATTTCACTTACTGTGATGGTTCATTCAGAAGGATTGGAAGAGACAGAAGGGAGAAGACAGAAACTCTTTTCTTCTAACTAAATTTAATGTGATATCAGGTGCAACTGAATAAAAATTGCTTTTAAATATCTGAATACAGAATTAAGGAATAATAATTTCTATTATCAGAAAATTTCTGTGGTTTAAATTTTTATCCTTGCAGTAAAGTAGCACTTTTCAGACTTCCTGAAAAAAATTTGGGTGAACTTTACAGCCACCTGTACTTTCTTCCCTGTGGAAACATCACCATTAGCAAAGCTCACGTCCCCAATTAACAACTCCTCCATCAAAGGCTTTCCAGGGTACAATGTGAGGGACTTGAAGGTCTTCCTTCTCTAAGTCTCCCAGTGATAACATTCATTTTATTGTATCTCTTTAAATCAAGAAATCCCATAAGGTATTCTATGGCATTTAGCTTAGGTTGTATCGTGATATTAGTTCGATTTGTTCTTTAAGAACAGGAGATCATCAGAGCAGCAGATTTGGACTTCTGGCTCCTACAAGCCAGTCTCCAGAGCTATGCTTATGCTATCCTCTAAAATAAACACCAAAGGGTAGGATTTAGTACTTGTTCTCAGCTCACTTCCTTCTTAGATATGCTTCAGGACATGTCTTTGTAGTCAGTTAAAATACTGTGTTCTTTAACTTCTAGCCCCTAGTACTATTTCTAACACTTTATGTGCTGCAGGACCGACTCAGATTTTATTTGTCCATGACTTCCCTTCATGTGAGAGAGCTGTAGTCACTTAAGTTGGCCGCTGTGCAGCTTAAAATAGTTCCTGGTAGGATTCTCATCTCCTGTGTTACTATAGAATTTTAGTCTTCTTAGTGTATTGTGACCAAAACCAAATTCAAAACTGTGCTTCCAGTGTGGCTAGAGGAGCACAGCTGGTCATTCTTTTTGTCTTTGCTAAAATGAAGGGAGAGGTGGGACACAGTAAGAGATTGAGAGTGGGGGGATAGATCAGTGGATGAATGGATGGATAGATGGATGGAAGGGTGGACAGATAGAAAGATAGACAGACAGACAGACAGACAGTTGACAAGTAGATATAGTTAGCCCCTGGTTGATACTTTATCTTATTTCCTACACATTTGGAGACTACAAATGAGTTAGTGAACTTGTGTATGAATCTAAATCTCACTTGGAATCAAGCAAGTGGTTTAGCTAAGAGATTTATATAGGCCTAAATTCTTAATCTCCAAATTGAGATGTACAATACCTCTGTATAACTGTCATAGCAGTTGTTATTTTCCCATAGGATGTGCAGTAAGACATTCTTTTTTCTTGATGATAAAGACAATTTCAGGCTGTTCTCATAGAGGCAGCTGTCAAAAATCTAATCCTACAGTTTTAGTAAGGAGCTCTCTGTAGGCGAGTGCTTCTGTGGGGTATATTTTGCTTACATATCAACAATTAAGTCTATGAAACATGCATAAAATGTGATGAATAGTGCCTATGGGGTTGAACAAACAACTTTTGCAATTACTAATGCAAGTCTCTTTGAGTACTGACTGAGTGCTGATTCCAAGATACTACTATACATTTGATGTCCAGGGTGGTGCCACAGACCCTCCTTGCAACGTTTGGTTTACAATTTTTTTATTCAAATAACTCATCTCTGTCTTCCCACTCCTCTGATCTATAAAATGGTGATAATGATGTTGACCCATCTCCTAGGCATGCTGTGAAGAAATGCTAATTAATGTTCACAAAACACTTTGAAAACACAAATTGCCATTTAAATGCTAAATATGTGTATTCAACAGATGCCAAGTGTACCTTGGGATTAGCATGTCTTAGATGCTGAAACGCCTTACAAGCAGTGTAGAAACCAAACAAACAGCCTGTCACCTGCTCCAAATTCATGCTCTCTCTCCCACTCTACTTAGAGCAACACATTTTTTTTATGGATTTTGTAACTGAAAGCTAAACACGCAGTGAGTGAATTGACTGTCTCACAATAAGGCAGCAGATATACTCTAAGTGGTTGTTAGAGAGCAAAGTGATTAAATTGCTCAGGGGTTTTCAAAATGCGCTTAGGTGGTATATGCTATAGTAAGATACCTGACAGTTCTCCTCTGTAAGACTCACTGTGGCTAATAAAGGGATAATTGCAACCTTCTCAAACAGGAAGGTCCATTGATTTGGATTAGCACGAACAACTGCATCCAATTCTAAACTTCCAAGTGACAAACACATTTTTCAATTGTACAGCGTATGAGACTTACAAAAGGATTCAAAGACGTGAACCAAGGAGAGCCACCCTGTCCTGTACTCAGGCAGCTTGGGCTAGAGCTGAGAGAATACTGACTGAGTACTCTCTTACCAGAGTCTCACTAATATATGCTATCTCAGGAATGCTGTCCTAGCCTTCCAAGGCTTCAGGAAAAGGCTGCCAAACAGTCCTCCCTGTGCTGCTCCCAACCAGTTCATCACAGGACCCTCTGTTGCTTTGAGGACATAAAGAACATAATGTTGAAACCATCTGCATCCGTTTTACTCCAGTTGTCTTGTTACCCATCAGGGGCCTATGGCAGGATTTATATTTTCAAGGCTTTTCAATTTTCAAGAGTTAATCATCTTAGAGGATAGGGATGTGCAAAGCTGGCAGTGTTTCTTGGGAGACTTGACAGAAACTCAGTAGAGGGAAAGCAACATTTTTTTGAAGTGAAGGGTTGCATTAAACATGAAATAAACACTCCACTCCTGTGCTGCCAGCCTAAAAATAGCTGTGGGCCAGATTTGAAAGAGCCGTTCTATGCTTTCTCCAGCGAAGCTACTAGCATTAGCATTAGCCTGATTACTACACAAGGAGAGGGCCAGATGGCCTGCCCTTGAACTGAAATCAAAGGGCCTTCTTTTACTTGGAGCGGGTGCTTCCTATATAGGTAACGGTCCCCTGGTTATTACACAAGGGACATTTCAGGCTCTGTTAAGCCTGAAATTCTTCAAGCTAAGTTTAGTATTTCTTTTTCTTGGCATACTGAATAGTTAAAATCAAAGTTAACTGTCTTGGAAGCACCTCATCATCAGATTGCAATGTATCCCCGAGTGAAGCAATCTATCATTGAACCAACGTCAAACTCTCTCTTAGAGAGTCAGATGCATTGGATTTGTTCTTCAAGGCATCATTTTGAGTATTATCTTAGACCTGTGAGAAATGTGTGCTTTTAAGCCCATTAGAACTAAATGAATCACCAGCTGAAATTTAACAAGATCCCAGATGACTTTAATGCAAATCAAAGCTTCAGTGCCAAGGAGCTACATATAGTTTCTGCCCAGTTCTCTCCTTCCTAAGGAAGACTCTGATACTCTGAGTGGTCCCCTCACAGAAAGTTTAGTTTCTCCTACAGAAAAATACAGAACAGAAAGGTGTTTGATCTTAAACACCTCTATACCAGATTTAGGTAAGACATTGCTACTTATTTAATATATATGTGTTATATAATATTCATAAATGAATACAATGCACAGACCTTGCAATGCTTGGTGACACACACATACACACACTGACTGATGGATGAGCTTAGAGAAATTGCATTTAGGAGAGCACCAAGCATCTCCAAGGGGAGACATAAGAGCAAGGATGGGTTCACTAATCTAGAAAGGTGAGCTTTGCCCCTGATACAGTGTTCTGTTCTCTACTATAAGGCATGTGGAGTTTAACTCATGGAGTACAACAAACACTGTGATATCTACAAGGGCAAGAGAAAACGCACTTCAGTGACTTAATGAAAAATATTTGTCCTGAAAGGAATTTCTGAAATTCCAGGCTACTGGGTTCTATGTTGCCATTGCACCTAACTCTTACATACAGTCAGGAGTCAGTATCTTTACAATAGATACATAAGCCATTTTTAATGTTTAAGAAGAGGTTACTATTTATAAAAACGACCAAATACACCTAAAACTGAAGCAACCAAAACTGAACACCTCCGTGGGATGAAATATGTTGAGGACAAGTACTGTGCAACCTCGACATAAAGTCTAAACAAGTGGTTCTCCGCCTTCCTAATGCCAAGACACTTTCACACGGTTCCTCATGCTGTGATGACCCTCAGCCATGAAGTCATTTTGTTGCTATTCATAGCTGTAATTTTGCTACTGATATGAATTGCAATGTAAATATCTGATATGCAAGATATCTGATATGCAACCCCTAAAGAAGTTTGCGATCCACAGATTGAAAACCACTAGTCTAGAACTTTGTGGCCACCCAGAGACTAGCCGGTAGCCTCCAGGGTATGCAGAGGCAGGCAGTAAGAGCTGGCACAACGGATTGTGCAGAGAGGTGGATCACCCCTGTGAGTCCTGGGGTGAAATCAGCTCCAACTGCTGGCAAGGTGAGGAGAGATTTCCCAGATTTGAAAATATTGGCTGTGACTTCAAGTTTCAAAATGTGCAAAAAAGAGAAAGGAGAGAGTTGGAGGGAGTGTTGCAGGTGAGAAAGTGGCACTGGCAAAACGTGAGGGAGGGTGTTGTTTGGATGAAACATAGGGCCAGGGCCAGCTTGGAGAGTGCACAGAGGCTTCGTCATTTACTGAACTTTAAGAGTTAGTGGTGAAATATTGGTTTTGTTCTGTTTTCTATTTTTGCTTTTGTTTTTCTCAAGAAGGCCAATGTCAGTCTGTGGTAGGAGAAACAGAGAATTTCACTTTAAATAGTTGCTTTTACATGCTCTGCCTTTGATTTCACTGGGACCAGAGAGATAGAAGAACAGGAAGGAAGAATTTCATATTTCACCCAATATAAAGCTGCTATAGCTTGGGCTAGCAAGCAGTTTCTAATAATTTCTTCAGTTTTCAGAAACTACCAAAAATGAAAGAAGACATTTAACAGATGCTTAAAGGGCATTAAATATTATCAATCAAGCTGACTTCATATTTCTTTGAAAAACAGCTGTGCTTCTTTCTGGGCTGCTTTTAAAGGAAACTGTGTGTCTGTAGCTTTATCTATAGAATTCATTAGAGGTATTCCATCTGGGATTTTAATTATTTATTTACTCCCAACTTTAGCAAAAGAACATTGATTAAGAACTAATGTCTTTTCCACATCATGGAATTGACAGGAAAAACTTGTGCTCTTTGGTGAAGAAAAATAGCCAAAACAAAAATATCTCTGAGAATTACAGGCAGAGGAGAAATGATGAAATTGAACTGAATATTAAAACATCCTGTTAGGCATATTTTATTAAAATTTCCAATCTGTGTTCTGGAAGTCATTAATTTATGCAATCTATAGTTGTTCTTTCCAAACTCAGAGTGTCAGAATGGGCAAACTGAAGTTTTGGCTGAGATCATAAGGAATGTAAATTACTTTGGATCTCAATGTTTGGTGTTATTTCCTCATAGTAAGTATGAGGCACAGATGCTTGTACCAATTTTCCCCTGCTCTTGTGTGTGTGTGTGTGTGTGTGTGTGTGTGTGTGTGTGTGTGTCTGTCTGTCTGTCTGTGTGTGTGTGTCTGTGTGTGTGAGTGTGTATGTTTCTGTGTGTGTTGCATGTTCTTGAGTCTGTGGATGCCCTTTCCCTTGTATGTACAGGTGGAGGCTGGAATAGGACATTAACTTTCTTTCTCTATGTCATTGAACCAGATCGGCTAAGCTTGCTGGTCAATGAACTACCAGCTCTCCCTGGCCATGAAGCCAAATCTGAGGTTATAGACATACACGGCTCGTTGGCTGGGTGCCAGGATTCAAACTCAGATTCTCAAGTGCTTTCACCCATTAAAGCATTTCTTCAGCATCAGTGATTAGTTTAGAATTTTATAGGAGAACTGTATTGTGCTGGTTAGTATTTTTGCCAACTTGACAAAAGCTAGGCTCATCTGAGAATAAAGAACAATTGGTAAAATGTCTCCATCAAATAGGCCCATAGGAAAAGCTTTGATCATTTTCTTGATTAATAATTGATACAGGATATGTGCAGGGAGGCCTAGGTCCAGCCCATGGAGGTAGATCTGTGTAGACTAGGTATGCTCCACGGTTGGTGATTCAGTCTCTGAGAGCTCCAAGGGTTCAGGTTGGTTTACTCTGTTGATCTTCCTGTGCAGTTCCTATCTCCTTAGGGCCCACAATCCTTCCGCCTATTCTTCTATAAGAGTCCTCAAGCTCCATCCACTGCTTGGCTCTGGATGTCTTTATCTGTCTGAGTCAGCTGCTGGTTAGAGCCTCTCAGAGGACAGCTTGCCCCTGTCTGTTCTCAGGCTGGAGGTTTAGATCCTGGGAGCTCTGGTTGAATCTTTTGATACTCGTTCTAAAAAGGACAAAAGCACCCTCACTTTGGTCTTCCTCCTTCTTCTTGAGTTTCATGAGGTTTATGCGTTGCATCTTAGGTATTGTTGGTTTTCATGTAGGTCTCAAACATCTGGAGTGGGGACTATCCCAAAGCATGCAGCTTGTATATGGGGTATGGTCTTCTAGCTGGGTGCCTCATCTGGCCTCAATGGGAGAGGAAGCACCTAGCCTCTCAGAGACTTAAAGTGGCAGGGTGGGGGATACAGGAGGAGGGGGTACTCAGAAAACAAGAGATGGGGAAGGATTGTGGGAGGGGGTGACTGGGACGGGTTATAAAGTGAATAAGCAAAAAAAAAAAAAAATTAAAAAAGAAAAAAAAAAAAGAAGAGTTTTTATCTAGAAAAAAAAATAATTGATACAGGAGGATGCAATTCAGAGTGTGTGGTACCACACCTATACAACTGTGCCTGGGAGGTATAAGAAAAGTAGTTGATCTTGGTGAGTGCAAACCAGTAAATATCATCCTCCAACATCCATGCTTTAGTTCTGTTTGAGTTCCTGTCCTAACTTCACTCAATGATGGGCTGTGGGAATATAAGAAAAAAAAACTTCCTTTCCCCCAAGTAGGTTTTAGTCATAGTGTTGATCACAGCTATAGAAAGCAAACCAAAACTCACAACACACATATGCATACATGCACATGCATATACATACATGTGTACATATAAATAAATAAAACCTATCAGGGGGTTCATCTCTGAAGAAAATAGATCCCCCTTTCCCAGCAGTCATTGGTTGCCCATAACTACCTTATCACACAGGAACGGGGCTTTGTGAGATTTCTCTCTATCTGCTCAGTCATGTCAACTGCTGTTGCTATCATGCAGATCTTGCTTAGTCACCCATTGTGTTACTATTTCATGGCTACAGCATCTATGTCATATATAGAAGATGCTCTCTTTCCAATCCTGGTTCTTTATCCCCTCTTCTGTGACGTTCCTTGACTGTTAGGTCCAGGGACTGCATTGTAGATATATTAATTGGAAATGGAACTGCCTGGCCACCTAATCCCTACATCTTGATAAGTTATGACTTTGACTAGTAGTCTCTATCTGCTGCAAGAAGGAGCTTCATTGGTGACATATGAACACTGTATTTATCTGTGGGTATAAGAACAAGTATTTAGAACACAAAAATTATATTGGTGTAATAAAATGACAGCAGTATATCCTCTTCTAGGGACTATGACCTTACCAGACATGAATAGTTGGCTAGGTTTAGGCATGGATTAGGCATGGATTCTCTCCTGTTGAGTAAGACATCTCCAATTAGTGGCTCTTGGCTAAGAAATAGGTGTCACTATGGCATGCTTGGGGATACCTTGCCAGTCCATCATTGTTATGGTTCTATCATGTGAAACGAAGTCGAGGTGCTTCCTACCTTCAGTGTGCCTGCTTTTTCTTAAGGTTAATCATGGTTATGTTTTTTAAAGGTGTCTGAAGTGAATCTATTGGGAGTAGTCCCTGAATTATGTTTTGAATGATATTGGATTGATTATGCTAGGTTATCTCAAGGACACCTATAACTAACCATTGCCTGATTTGTACTTTGCAATGGTCCCAGCACTCACAACAACATCTGGCACGGGCTTACTTATAAAGTATTGAATAAATACACAAAAAACCTGAATTGAGCATGTCAGCGCTTGATTACTTGCATTGATGTATTTCACTTGGTCGTCTGTTCAAATGTAAGTATCAGGAAGTGAAAGACATGTGTTAACTATGGAAAAACATGCTAGTTAAAAGGGTCACATATGAACTTCCAATGATGATAGTATGCAAAATTATTAACTACCTTCATATTATCATTATAATGGGGTTTTTACTCTCTGACTACCCAAAACTGAGAAAGTACCCATAAAAGTTGTATTACCTCCATGGAGCATGATTAATCAGGCCCATGTTCAAATATCTTCCCAAAGTTATCATAGGAAAGAACTATGATATCAATAGTCTCTTCAAATGTTGTATGGTTTCAAGTCCAATCATGATGAATGACAGAGCAGCCCCAACCCTGAGACTCAAGAGCCTCTGAGATGCTTCTGTATTAGTTGTCATGCTCTGAGACCAATCCAGCGTGGTGTTTTTCTGGAGCTAGAGGTGATGGGCAGAGAGACACATAAACGCATGCTTTCTGTGAGGAAACCTCTCATAATTTCTCTAGAGTACATGAGAATATTGTATGGAAATTTAAAATTATATAAAACTCAGTGGAAGCTTTACTCCTCCATAAAGACTCAGACAAGATTGAAAGCTTGTGCCATTAGCTACTGCAGCAGATCCAATGCTACTTCCCACTGTGCTTTTTATTAGGAAGAGCATGGGATAGGGAAAAAATGTGGATTATAGTTCTGAGGCCTTTATTCATTCTGCAAGCTAGCACTGTTAGAGTGAACAGTTCACAGAATCCTGGGTATCATGACTAAATAAATAAATAAATAAATAATCCTGAAGCAGTTCAGTGAGACTGCCCAATTATTGAAAATCTACTGATACTCCACATTCAAGTATTCTATGATACTAATTAATGTGGGATTTTCATTCTCTGATTATCAAAAGTATTTTCAATTGTTTCTTTAACACACCAATTCCATAATATTTTTTCCACTTAAAGCAATAAATATTCTTTTTAAAGAAGAATCATTTACTTTTTTTATATTTGAATACACTGTCACTGTCTTCAGACACACCAGAAGAGGGCATTGGATTCCATTGCAGATGGTTGTGAGCCACCATGTGGTTGCTGGGAATTGAACTCAGGACCTCTAGACGAGCAGCCATTGCTCTTAGCCACTGAGCCATCTCTCTAGCCCCCAAAGCAATACTTATGTTACAAAATTTTATGAACTTATAAAAAGCATGCTACAGTTCTAAACCACTAGAACCAATAATCAATATTTTATGAATGTAATTTGAAGTTTTTCTATTTGAAGTGTACAGGATTATCATTAAAAGAAATAAGCAATCTCATTATTTACTTCTTACAAATACTTTAATTGAAAATTACATGCATGAATATAGTACATTTTGATTATATTCATTCCCTATTAATTTCTCTTTTCCCTCTCTGGACCCTTCTTCCTCCTAACAAGGTCTACCTACTCTCATGTCTTTTGTAAATTAATGAATCTTAGAATTTGAATAGAATTGTTTGCATGAGCATGTTTGTGGGATTACGTACTGGAGCATGGGTAGCTTCATAGTGACTATACCACTGAAGATTAGTGATTCCTCCTCCCTCTGACCCTGTGACCATTAAGTATCAAAATCTCTTCAGCTAGGGGTAATGGCTCATACTTTCATTTTCTATACATGCTGGCATGTTGATTGGCTTGATATGCAGGTAACCATAGCTCTGTAAGTTCATGAGGACTATGCCATATCCTGTCCAGAAGACAATGTACAACTGTTCAACATGTTGAGAAAAAGTGGCTGTTGCCCCAAAGTTCTAAATGGGACATCTTTATCAAAACTACCACCACCACTGTCGTTCCCATCAAGACTCGGGAAACATCACTGAAGATGGGGTGGAAGGAAGGTGAAAGACAGAGGATGGGAGAAGCATGTCTTCCAGATGGGAGAGCATCTGCTTTTAAGTGAGATTGTCTCAAGTTATTCATAAACAGCATTTGACATTTGCATAATGATTTTAGGTATGAATTGCATTTTTAAAATTACTCAATTTTATATTTCATTAAAGGAATTTGGACATACATACTAGTATCCTTACCAATAAATATACAATGACAAGCATGTCTAATTCTGGGTAATATATCTGACCTTTGTCATACTAAAATTTTATGTAGGTTGAAGCTCTCATTCCCTAAATAATAAAATTAATTAAAGATAATATTTGTCATCATAGGTATCATTGCACATATGGTTCATATGCTGAGTGCTGGAGACATCTTTGACTGGCAATTTGCATGTAGAATGGCATCTTCTGGTACTATTCATCAAGAATTGAACCTCTTTATGACATAGTTTCTCTTTTCCTAAAGTTTAATCTAAAATTACCATGAAAACTGACAATGTTTTGAGTAACCAGAAACAAATAAAAATCAACTCATATAATCACTAGAAACAAATAGTTTAAAAACTTAGGCTCAAGGATCTGTTTGGGAAAATGTTTTCTCAACTCATATACTTCATGACTAGATGAGTCCAAATATGATGTGGAAATTACCAAACTAAAGGCTTTACCACTTAACTTTCCTGAATCTCAAGAGCATCATATGAGAATGAGACCAACTGCGCTGACATTAACTAATAAGATGCAAAATTATGTGTTTCTAGGAATATTTTTCTATATCCCTAAGTACCTTTATTTATATTAAAATAATCAAAAGTTTTGTCATTGGTAAACATGAAAAAACTTCTGAATATTGCTCATCTTCAGAATGATGGGCCTGTGGGAAGAAACACCCTTAATTCATCAATGCCTGGAAAGTTAAAGACATCTACAGGTCATTATTATCAATAACAAGATAACTTCAGATTAAAAAACATAACAATCATAAATCCATGTCATATTGTAACCCCCCAAATATAAGGGTGAGTGTAAGAAGTTGGGTATAGAGTACATTCTATAGACATTTGCTTATTTAAAGTTCAGACAGCACAGATCATTTTTGCCATAGAACTCTTTTTTTTTTTCTTTTAAGATTTATTTATTATGTACAGTGTTTTGCCTACATGTACACGTGCAGGCCAGAAGAGGGCGCCAGATCTTATTATAGATGGCTGTGAGCCACCCTGTGGTGGCTGGGAATTGAACTCAGGACCTCTGGAAGAGCAACCAGTTCTCTTAACCACTGAGCTATCTCTCCATTGTGGTGGTGCATGCAGGTAGGATTTGCTGAATGAGGCAGAGGCAGGAAGATCACGAGTTCGAGGCCAGGCATAGAACTCTTAACATGGTGATTTTTTGATATGCCTTTGTTATGTATTTTTGCTTATGTTTTTCCTGATGAAGTCAATGTTTTATTTTGTTAGTGTACCTGTTCTCATAACTGCTCAGTTCTGGAAGATGTTCTATTTCTGTTTTAAGTATGAGCTCAGACTAGTCCTATTAGTGTAGCTGTGAACATATAAAAGATGAAGAAAACATACAAGCCCTGTATGAAAGGGGGTTCCTACATTTTATTCATAAAGTTTTTTCTCTGTGTTGTAATTAAGAATTTTAGCCCAATAAGACATATTGTAACCTTAGCAATGGTAATTAGTGAGAAAATGGTGTTCACAAGTAACAGTATTTTCTGTTAAATAAAGCTTTAGCACAACAGGACACAGTCAGCACCAGCATCACTTTTCTCTTTAGAGGTGAGTCCCCCATTGCCTTCTCAGAGTTAATTCTACCTTTCCAGTATCTCCTGGGTTTAAAGTATGGGTAATTCTAACATCTGCCCACATATGTTCACTTGAGTCCTTCATTTTCCTGAAGAATAGTTCTTCCAATCCTGACAAGTACTCATCAAGGCAATTGTGAAGGTGAAGGCTGTAGACTCTTCATCCATGGAAAGCAAAGATATGGGACTTGGGACGAAGACTCAGAATTACCCTATATATTACCACTTCAGCACTGCATTGGGACATTCAAGTCCTTTCTTCTAGTTATTCTGACATATACAATTAATTGTTGTGAGCCATGAGTATTTCCCACGCTATGAAGCACTGGAAGTCATTTATCCTATCAAGTTCAGTCCTGTAGCCCTTAGCCATCCCTTCCACTTACACAATTCCTAGGCTCTGATGAACAGCGTTCTACTATCTTCTTTGGAGACTTTAAAGTCTCCACTATAAATGAGAACATGCATTATTTTAATCTCTCTTATTGTCCTTTTACTTACTTAATATAATGCCCTCAATTTCTATCAATTTTTAAGTAAAACAAAATTTCAGTACTTTATACTTAATACTAATACACACATACAACACACACACACACACATACACACACATAATTTCTTTATTCATGCATCCATCGATGGGTATGTAGGATGATTTCATATCTTGACTACTATCGCATGGTTTTATGTGTGTATGTGTGTTCATCTGCCTGCCCATTTTTCTGGAATCCAGTTTCAATCCAACTGAACATTCACAAAGGCAGCTGTGAAGATGGAGGTTGTGAAGTTTTTCATCTGTGGATGGAACAAAAGTATATTCATACATTCATCTCACTATGGTTTTAATTATTAATTCGCTGATGATTAGTGCTTCTTTTAGTGTGTGTATAGAGAGATGGGCACAAAGTCAGAGTTTAACATTGCCTAGCACACATTAAACTGACTTATTTACTGAGCACTCTGGTGAACATTCATTTTTTGTACGAAATGTCAATTCATAGTCTTTGTTCACTTTCGTTACATCATGTGTTTACTGCTCTATTTCTTGAGTTCCACACACAGGTCTTTACACTAGTCCTGGTTAGATAAATAGTCCGTGGTCACTTTCTTTCATTCTTCCAGCTGACTCTTCCTTAAGTAGACTGGCTTCATGCTTTGCAAAACAGTGATGTGTTAATTTCCACTTTTGTTACCTGAGCTCTGGGGAGGGGGGAGAAAACCTTTACTCAGACCCAGTGTCCTCAGGTAACTCCCACAACTTCTCTTGTGGCAGCTTTATAGCTCTTTGATCTTTCTGGAATTGATTTTTGAATGTGGTTCCCTCCCTATTGAAGCAGCTTTAACTACTTAGATAATTTTTTACTTAAAGACAATCTCAAAACTAAAGATTACAGAATTCACACTATAATTTATTTTCTTATATTATGTTACTAATATTTACGAACCTGTGATGATGATGATGATGATGATGATGAAAAAAAAAAAAAAACCAAACTTGTGTTTCACATCTTAAGTTCCCTCAAACACAATCGTATTGGAATATCTGATTTCCACTTTACCTAAAAGCATTTGATAAAAGTGAGGGTTCAATGGTCTAACTTGAACAGAAAAATGGTAAACAAAACATACAGCCTCTCACAAAGCAGAATGAGTCTCAGGTTCATATGAATCATCTCTGACAAACAGAGCCTTGACTTACTGTGAATAGTCAATCCATATTCACATGTATAATTTAAAGTTCTCTATTAAAATAGTCATCTTCTTCATTTGTAATATTAGGGGTTGGCCTTTTGAGCCAACTTAACTCAAGCCATATTAGTTGTTAGTCTGCTTATGTAAAAGCTATATTATTATTGTGGATTTTAAAGATGAGCCTTCAAAATCTCATCGCTATACTTGAGTTGAAAGTCAAGTCATAAGAAGTAAATATGTTTTTCAAGTAAGATCTATCATTATGAAAATTGGCTTAAGTATTTTAAAAATTACATTTTAAGTAATATAAAATGGATGTCTTAAAATATTAACTGATGTATTCAAGTTCTCTGAAATATTTCAATGGATATTGTGATTGTGAATGTATAATATATATTCACAAAATGCTACAGTGCATTTTCTGAATATCCTTTCTGTAATTTACTTTAATGATATGTAAGTGTATATGTCTGTGTCTGGTGAGAGTTTGTGCACATGAGTACAAGTGTTCGAGGAAGACAGCCTCATTGGTATCCCTGGAGCTGTAGTTTAAGACAATTGTACTCCACTTGATCTAGTGTCCTCTCCTAAGAGAAGTGTTTATAGCTGACCCCTTTTCCAGCCCCTGTAGATATTATTTTTCATAGTTTAAAATTTAGAATTATCAGAGTTCAACTGCATTGTTTTCTAGCCTCTTGTGAGGAGGTGATCTTGTGTTCCTGCAGCAGCACAGAAGAAAAGCATTTGATTTTAAAATACAACAGTTCCCATTTTTTAAATAGAAAAAAATGTTTGCTCAAAATTCTAGAAATTCGTGCTTTAATCTACTGTGAATGGGAGCGATGTGCCTCACCAACTATAGAGCCCTTGCTTTCAATACAGGTTATGCACAGTCTAGCCTGAAGCTCACAGGGAGGCTTCCTGTGTAGCTAACACATGACAAAGCCAGCAAAGCTCACTCTGAGCTCCTGAGCTTCCTGTGGTGGGAAAGCATCGTCCCCTGCTGTGACCTCTACTCTTCAAGGTTGTTTTAATGGTATCTTGCCCAGAAGAAATCCTTAAGCCAACTGAATTTGAATTTTAGCTGAAGTGATATTTTAGATCCTCCCACCCCCTGCATCATCATTTTACTTGAAATAAAATACTTGGGTTCCACTCTTTGGAATTGCCTAAGCTTTTAGGTCACAATGTTCTTATCCCATCACCCATCATCATTTTGGCAATCACTTGTTGACAGCCAAATCAGATTAAGGTTGTATCTCTATGTGTATCTATTATTTCTGTATTATCCATGCCAATACTTGCAAAATGACACCTCAAATTGATTCTATGAGCTATTTTTTATATTATACTTGATTACATCCACCCCAAAGATAATCACTTTAAGACAGTATCCAATTTATAACTGGCTTAATGTTATATATCTGTAATAGTCTGAAAGAAAATGGTCACCATAGGCTCATAGGTAATAGAACTATTAGGAGATATGGATGTTGTCAGAGTAGGTGTGGTCTTGTTGGAGGAAATGTGTCACTAAGAGGTAGGTTTTGAGATCTTAGAAACTCAAGTCAGTCCAGTGTATCTCAGTCTCTTCCTTCTGCCTGCAGATCTAGATGTAAAATTCCCACTTATCACTCCAGTACCATACCTGCTTGTATACTACTATGCTACCCATCATGGTGATAATGGGACTAAACCTTGAACTAAAGCCAGCCCCCAATTAAATGTTGTCTTTTCTAAGAGTTGCTGTGGTCATGGTGTCTCTTCATAGCAATAGAAACCCTAACTAAGACAACATCTTAATAAATTAGGATGACTGTTTAAATTTAAAAGTAGGTATAACCAAGACTCTCTTATCTTTTGCATATCATAAACAAAATCTTCTAAACCTGCTACTGATTAGCATTCTCATAAAAAACACACCTTTTACATAATGGCACAAATCTAGTGAAACGTTAACTTATATCTTCTTAAAAGATCTTAAATTACTTTTCATATTATAAAACATTGTTTCATCCAACAACTATTAATCAGTCACCAATATACTCTGAGTACTATATGAAATCAGGGAAGTAGAGGCAAACTCAATGATGTGTCTCCTGCCCTCCAGCCTTTCCTCTAGGCTATTTTTCCATAGTTTATTTCAGAGTCTCATCAGGGTCAACAATATGATAATTATAAAATCAATTAGCTTTTTGTGCCGTCCTCTGGCTTTCAACCATCTGGGATGATGGCAATAATGATTAAATGCTGTAAAGTTCACAGAGTCTCTGCTGTCATTATCTGTTGAAAATTGATAAGAGCACATAATTAACCCTGTAGAATTTTTGGAGTATATTCCACTCAAAACTGAGCTACTGAAATAGCCCCACTGGGTATACTTACTAAGGAAGAAGTTGACAGCTGCTGGGGTGGGGGCAGATTACTGCTTCAGGAGAGATCTTTGTTTTAAGAGTATTTTGTTCAAATGTTTATTCCATTTCAGAATTCAAAGTTTCCTCATTAAAAACTACAAATTTAAAGGTGGAAAATATTTCAAAGACTACACTAAACAGAAAAGCAAACACAAAAACAAGATCAAAAGTATCTTCAGAAAATGTGACTTTAGAAATATCATGCATGAATATGATTAAAAAGTATATAATATACAAGTTATATATATGTTATATACTTATGCATAACATGATCATATGCCTAGCCTTGGTTGCATCAATAATTTGAATTTGAATATTTTTTTTAATTTCCTCATTGCTCTATACTAACAAAATGATACAGATACCCATGTCTGTGTATACTTTTCAAATTGGAGTCTAGGGTTATTGGGTAAAAAATAATGATAACAACTCTAACCACAATGTTGCCTCACTCATTCATTCTTAACAGCATCCAACATCTCTTACTCCTCATAGACTTAGCCTCAGGTTAGCCCTCGTATAAATCTCACTTATGGGCATAAAAGATGTAGATGAATTCAACATTAAGTCAGCCAAGCTGTGTGTCCTCATTTTGTGTCTGCTCTCTGCCATATCTTCTTGCCTACAGCCACCTCCTACCATGAACTGGCTCCTAATTCAGACTTCAACCTATGTGGCTGACTCTGAATTTCTTGGCCTGAATGCAATGAGTCCTTCTAGGCCAAAGTCCTTTCTGGTTTGTTTCACAGACTTTCAGTCAAAGCCCCACTACCTGAGATATTTCCTAGCTGACTGCCTATGCTACTTCCCACCTCAGCCTTCCCTTAGACCCATGCTGAGATGTTGTCCTTGGCTTACAGGGCACTTGTCCTGGCTCTGCCCTTGTGCACTCTCTTTATCCCAGCTATGCCTCTCTAACTCCAGTCTCTAACTGCCAAGGGGGCTTTAATTCTGAAAACAGCATCATTAGTGTTACAGAGAATGAATATCAGTCTGCTGCCTGGCCTATGGAAGCATTCATGTATGTTGCTTAATTAGCATGCTGTAGATACACTAGGTTTGTTTTACCTTCTCTTTCTCCATTGCTTGTTTTTTTTAAAGTTGGTTATCAAAATTTAAAACTGATAAAACACACACACACACACACACAAACTGGATTTTAGGTTTTATTAAAGGTGGGGCTGTAGCAATACTGTGTTTGTGTCACCACAAGACAGTGGTTGTGACTCTTTCAGTTGTTAGTATCTTTTCAGATGATGCAGTTTTATTGTAGATTGTCACTTCCCTCTGTGAGGTCAACTATAACTGACCCTTATTATATTTGTATTATTACTCTTTCATTAGGAAGATGAAGGTGAGCAAATGAGTGGGAAAATCAGAGATTGATATAGCCACATGTTAAACATGTGTATTTGTAGAGAGGATGAAAGAAGGAGAGGGGGTATATAAGAGAGGAAGGAGGAGAGGGGAAAACGTGGGAGATGGAAAAAACAAACATGTGCTCAGAGACACATTTCTTACTAGATATTTACTGCACATGTCTGTTGTAGCCCTAGATAAGTTCATGCATTCACATTACCCACTTGATCTCTGTTGGCCCTGATATTTTTTTTTTAACCCATTATGATAGAGTTCTGAGAAGGGTGGAACTGGATGTCAATGGATTAAAAGTAAAGAAGAAACTAGAAAACATTAGGATCATCATTTGGTAAAGAGATAACCTTAGCTGGCCACAAAAATATCATATATGTCAAACTGCTCTAAAGACATTTTTATGTTGTGTGGTTTCACAGGACTGAAAGGAAAACAGTTGTAGGGAAAGACGTTTTTTATGTTTTAGTGGACACTGTGAAGGTTGTATGACATTTTCTGGCTGCAGATTGTGTGAGCTCAGCCTATGAGAACTCCTATCAGCCTTAAGTGTACATGTTCTTAAAATAGATATGAGCTATTATATTCAAAATAGTGATTTTTTCCAGTGTTTTTCTGAAGACTAGAGAGATATACACGAGGAAACTGAATGAAGGTACATAACAATTTTGAACAAATATTATTTGAAGTCAATGGAAATCAATGAATCTTTTTAATATTTGGTACCAGAGACTAGAAAAGGTGAGAACTAGGTTGCCTTTCCCCTTCTCTCTCTTCTTTCCTCTCCTTGTTTGTCTTCATTCATCCTTACTTCTTTTCTTCATTAATTTTTCCTTCCTTTCACCCCCTTTCTTTCCCTTTCCCCTCCTTCCTCTCAAGTACTGGGAAGGAAGTACAGGGTCTCTCACATCATAAGACAGTGTTATGCCACTGAGCCTCATCTCTAGCCTATAGATCAAATTACTGATGATGATCTAGTTCATGGTTGTATTTGAGAATTATTAATAAAACTTTGTGTTCTAGATGAATATTACATGGTGATGTTTATATAGATGCTAATGTGAAGGGGAAAACATTTTAAGCCAAATTAATTTTTATGAAAATCTTTAAGATTCATTGTCCAAGCATTGGAAATAATGAGATTCAGACTAAAATCTAAAGATAATTAAAATCTATACTTAGATTATCAACTCTAATTATAACTGTAGATATTTGAAGTTGGGTACTGTTGTAAAATATGCTATTGCTTCCAAACATATGAAGCATGTGATTGTAAAAAAACAAAAAAAAATGTTGTGATCATCCTGAAAATATGTTTATATTGTGAAAATAGAAGCAAAAGAATTCACAAATTACATCTATATAAGCAACACCATGATTCTAGCTTAGATCTCAGTGATAGAGACTTTGCTTAATAGACATCAAGGCCTGTGTTCTGTCTCAGCAGTGCAAAACCAAAGTAACATCTGGACTACTGACGTAGGCACCTTCTTATTTCAAATGTGTTCTAAGCATCTGTTACATCTTAGCCACAAATCTTGGATTGACTCGAAATAAAAAATACAAATGGGCAAGATGCTAGTTTTTGGAGTTCCAAGGTAGACGATATTGGAAGAGGAATGGGGACAAGACAATCAATCTCATAAAATCCCAATGCTGCTTGCCATGAAGTGGTAAGTTAGAGAGAACTCTATAAATGTGGAAGGAAAAGGATTTGTGTGTTGTGCCAAATGCAAGGTGGTCAGAGATGTCCTCTTCCAGGATACAGCCAGCAAAGAAGACATTTCTATTGAGAAAACCTCCATGGATATGCCTCTAAATGGGAGTAAGGCTGAAGTAGTAAAGAATAAAGAACTTCATCAATAGGATGAAACTCTGAGGTTGCTGTATTTACCAGAGAAGATAGTATAACCTTGTCCACCATAAGGAAGCATTCCTGTGAATTTTGTTCAATGTCTTCTGTTCCATATCAGTATATGTTAACCTGTAAATGAATCAATCTTCATGGATACTGACAATCATACCCATAACTTCACCAATTTTCTTATGTCAGACAACATTGCCAATATCCAGTTGTATGTACTCAGTCATCAACCAGTTCTGAAAACTCAAGATTCAAACCTACAGGGTTTCCTTCCTCTAACCGGATCCTCTTTCTTGCTCTGGCCTGCCCTTGTTCACTGGAATTGTCCTGCAGACCAGTGTTCCACTTCCCATTCATGACTGAGCATTACAGATCACACTTGCAGTTTCTGCTTCCTCTCTCTATTTCCCTATCACCATTGATGGAGCAATACCAACATCTCATGGCTCAATGACCATTTTGTCTTTCCTCCTGTCTCACATCTTGCCCCAACTTCTATTTACCTTCCACATGAATTTTATAGAAAAATGTTTTAAAGGTCCATGTAATTTTAAATTTTGCCTCTTTTTCTTTCCCAGTGGGCAAAGTCTAAATCCTTCATGAAACACATTAAGAGGTCTCAGATCTGTCCCCTGATATTCTGCTTGTCATTAACATGTAGGACTCTGGCATGATTGAACCTGGCAGTTTGCTGATAGAACAGCCTCCTTTGTATCTGGGTCAATTTTCTTTTTTTAATATGGAGAGTGTGTGCTGCACTTTACTGGTAATTTGCCCCTTTTCTTCACATTTTCCAGGAATACTGTCTATTTAGGACAGAGTCTGCTGGTCAGTAGGTCCCAAGTATCCATTTGTTGGATGACTCAGCATTGAATTAGGTCTTGTCTGTTTCATTTATGAATAAACCTCTCTGGATTTTCCTTCTACCATCCCTGCCAATGCCTAAGTCTGTCTTCCATCATCTGTTGCCTGGACTATTTCAAGTAGCTTCTGAAATTGCCCATTCTCGTCTTTCTCAACTCCATCTGTCTATAGTTGCCAGAGTTAGAATCCACTCATTACTTCCTGCCTTAGAACACAGTTGCCCAAAACTCCTTGGTATCAGGCTTCATGGCTTATTGGATTCTTGAAATCATAGATTCCCATGAAATAAAACTAGTTACAGATTCCAACTATATTATGTTGCTTCTTCCCTTTACTAACTTATTCCTCCGCCTGGATCTCTCCCCACTTTTCAGCTGGTTGCATCAGCACCTCTCTGCTTTTCCTATCTGACTTCATCTCATCTACCACTAAGAGTCCAATTTTGATTATACGTTTCTGAAGCATTCTTCATTGTCTTCCCTGTCTGGCTTTGGCAGATAAGATCTTCTGGATTCCACAGTATTCAACATATACCCAGCCTATCCTGGTTCTAAACTTTCTCTTCAAAGTGATTTCGTTTTTCTCATTCAAGTGCTTTAGAGAAGGAAAGGGTCTTGTAGTTGTTTTTTTTTTTTTTTAAAGAACCTAAACACATGGCATAATGCTCACCATGTGGACAATCTTAAATTAATTTTTGAAAGAACAAAACAAAACTCCTTCATTTTGTTTTATCAGCTATCTAAAATCTAGAGATAGTTATACCAGCAAAACAGCAGCAGAGTTTCTGGTTTTTTGAGCCCGAGAATTAACTGTAGTAGTCAAATAATCTTTTGTTTTTAAATTTTATATAGGAAATGTGTAATCAAGAGATAGTCCTTCCTGAGAAAAGCTAACTTTTTTCCAGAGCAATGAATAATGAGCTTGCCACCACATACAAAGCCTGAGAGATTTCTAAGCAATATTTCAGTGGTGGTTCTGACATTCAAGACAATCAATTCATAGTCCTATGGAGAAGTGGAGAAATGGTGGCACCTCCTACACATAAAATAAAAAGGAATTTGAAAGTGCAAAATGTCAAAAAAGAACATGGCTGACATCAGTGCCAAGGTTAAATAAAAAACAAAAATACTACATGACAAAGGAACTAACATTTTTCAAATGCTTACGATGTTTCATGATTTTCTAAATTCAAACTTCAAAATCTGATGTTGCAAAATTCAAGTGGGCTGGGTGTGGCAGGGCCCCATTTTAATTCCAACACTTGGAAGGTAGAGGCAGGGATTTTTGTAAGTTCTAGGCCAGTCTGCTCTACATGGGATAACCAGAGCTACATAGAGATATGCTATCTCAAACAAACAAACAAACAAAACCAAAAACCAAAAAAACAAACACAAAACAATATATACCTGCACTGGTTAAAGAGCAGTAAATTTAAAGATATGTAATATTTGTACATATAATGTGCATATTATATATATAATATATATATATATATATATATATATATATATACACATTCCCATGACAGCATAAAATGAGACATTATGCATAACTGGTACTTATATTTTTGAGTGTATATATGAGGCATAAGTATGCTTAAATGCAAATGTCTATGTAATCTCCTGTATTACATGTAAAGATATTTCTGGAAACATTCACAAGTGGGTGAAAGGAATGGGCTTCAGAGTCCAGTGTTGGGAGAGCAAGATACATGTGGTAAAACAGTTGGGCCAAAATTCAAATGTGGAGGAATATAAGTAAACAAAAACAGAAACGATTGTGCAACTTGGCTATTCACTTTATTTAAAGAAAATTACACACTGTAGTTATCCTAACCATCGAAATTCTTTGTAAGTTGACAAATGATGGAAGGAAAACATAGGACTCCAATTTTGAAGAAAAAAATGTGAAATTCAATGAGAACATCTTGACTAAGTTCATACAGTGGTGTTCCTAGTAATTAGTGATTGAAAGGTTAGCCAATGGTTTCTTGGAACTGAAGTCTTAAATGGAACGACATTCTCCAATCAACAGGTAAAATCCCTGTTCAAGAGAACAATGCAGAGAGACAGCACATAATATTCTGGCACTACAGTCAGTGAGCGTAGCAGGATTGAAGTCAGTACGTGCTTGACTGTTCCCTGCCACTGACATAGGAAGTATCCTATATTTTGTGCTTTACCAAAACATGTACCTTGTAAAGGTATTTTAATTTATAAGGGTCCCCTTTGAATATATGAAATTTATGAGTAAAAATAGATAAAATAAATTTGTTTAAACATTAAAATCAAATGCCACACATACTAGCTTAATAATGACATAGAGATACAAAGATGGACTCTCTGTATAGATTTAGACAAATGGGTTTAGATTCAAGTCTGCATTTACAGACCTTTGTCTTTGCCAATGCATTATGGTTTTTTCTAGTCTCATTTTCTCTTCTATAATACCAAACATATTTCAAGGAGTTATTTTTCAAACATTAGTGGCCAGATATAAATACCACATTAAATAATATAAATGACATGGTTGATACTCAAATGTTCATATTAAATATGCTATCCTAACATCTAAAATAATATGAATCAGTTTTTATGAAATTTCTAGAAAAAATATCTAGACTCAGGACTAAACGACATGAGGAGCACAAGTGATCTCAGCGAGGGTGTTCACACTTCCCAGATAACCTATATCAGATTTCATCTTTATTGCATGACTTTCTCTGCATTCACTGTCTTCTTACCTTATAAATATATTGCCCTCATATTTCCAGAAAATCAACAGTTTTTAACATTGTAAAAATAATAATAACCTGGTTCTAATCTGAATGATTCATCCCTATTGGCTAGCTTCATGGTACACGGAGGTACCATGCATACTACCAGAGGAGAAAAGCAATGATCGGTGTTATTCAGCTGGAAACCTTGTAGGCTACAGTAATGTCTGGGCTGCAATGATATGCCCATGATTGTACTAGTGGCATACATGACATGTAACCATCCACTTACTAGTTTGATTGAAGTGCCATTTCCAAAGATGAAACCCATACTTGATATTATCATGCAGATAAAAAACTATGATTAGACAGGTCATAGACCCTAGGGCCAAAACTACTACTATTATCCTGTTAAATTTGCATAGTATTAAACAGATTCCTAATAACATCATTATAACCATTGATTAGTGTATCTCTCAACACACATTAGAGAAACTTCTTTTTCCAGTAGATGGATATTACACCATGTTATATTATTGTTATTTGTTGCTAATGTGACTTTTATTATTTCTTCTTGTATCCTGAACTTTATACTTCAATTCAAGACCAAGTAAAATTCTTCACTATGGAAGTCACAGTTCCTAGCATGGGATTGACCTTTAGATAAATGACAAAATGTTTACTCAAGTTCATTACAAACCAGGTTTTATCTTGCCTTTTCAGAAGCTGCCACTAAGATTAAAGTTGGGCATGGAAAGTTAGTTCAGTCAACAAATATTTTTTGAAATGTTTGCTATGGAAACTTAGCTTGCTGTGCTCTTGTACCCTTATGGACAAGTTAAAGGGAAGAGAGCAAATTGGTAAATAATAAGTTTAATTTTGGGAAATTGCTGTGAGGAAAATGGAACTCAGTGATCTGATAAGTGAAGTCACTTGGGACTTGCTTTAAACGAGTAGTCAGGGAACGTTGGTGGTGGGGCTAATGGTGGTAATAGCTTAAGAAAGCCATAAAGAGAAGGGTGTGATTTTAAGTAGGATTGAAAAGTATGATACCAGGGACAGGAATCAGCATGCACCAAGTCCACAGGTAGATTTGAGCTCCTGTCCTTAGTGAATACATTATCCCAAGTTCTGTAGTTAACAAAGCAGACAAATGCCTCTTTCCCTTTGAAGTTTATATTCTAGTAGACATGGTATAGTTGTTTGGATGGGAAATGGTCTAGTTCTTCAGAGCCTTTTAATACAGCAACTTGCTGTAGTATAGGCTAGTATAGTATATAATATAGGCTCTGGGGCCATTACAGAAGATAAATCTAGGCTCAGTCAGTATTATCTAAGTGGCTTTGTGCTTATTTCCTTATCTATAGAATATGGATATGAATAATATTGTGATTAAATGAAACGATGCATTTGAATATTATACTTATTAATTTGCAGCTTAGGAGAAAAAATAGATTTTAAGGCCAAAGTTAAGTCTTTTCAAGTTTTGAGTAAACAAGAGGTCTGGTGTGATTTGCCGTTTTTTTAGACATGCTTGCTACTGCATGGAAACCTGAGTTGATGCATCAGAAATAGGTTAAAAGGCCCAAGGGAGGAGCAGTCATGGTGTGAACATAGAAATGTGTACCAGCCAATAATGTATTAGGGACACTGAATATGGAAAATGAAACAAATGGCTCCAGGAATATTCTAGAGTTTCCAATTTGACACAGCCAATGACATCCAACAGTGAAAAAGATTGTAATGAGACAGACATGTGGAGATATTCTAGATTGGAATCTTAAGCTCGATTGGTTTGGTAGCTCCTGAAGATATCTGAGTTGATAGAGTGGCAGGGGTTGAACAACTGAATATATTTTATACCCTTTAAAGGATATGGTGTTTTAAAGAAGAAAGATAAGAGCAAGGCCTGGGGAGCACCACTGGAGGACAGTAAAGGAGCACTGAAGGAAGGTAGGAAGAACTAGGCCAGACAGAAAGAAGAAAATAGAACCTGTCTGTGAGATTGGCAGAGAGGAAAAGGAATATGATACAGGGATGTAACTCTCATTGGAAACCATTTCTTACAGCAGTATCTTAGAAATGTGTGTTTTATAAGACAATGGACAGCTGTGTGGAGGAGACCCATGGACTTGAAGGAGTAAAATTCAAGAATAGATGGTGAGAGAAAAACAGAGTGGGAGAAGAAAACTTAAGGATACATACAGCAGAACTAAGAACTAAAAGTTGAATCATACATTGAAAGTATGCACCTTCAATCTGTATATAAACTCTGGTACACTGACATATATAATAGATGTTATTTAACACAATTAGACTGCTCTGTTTCTACTTCCCTGCAAAGCTATCTTGGCAGTGGGAATGGCTATTCTTGGCATCTTAACATTACTATTGAAAGGCAGTTTTGCTCTACTTAAGAGTCAGATGAAAAACATTATACTAAAAATTATTTTCAATAATACAAAGTTTATTCATGTTATATAATGTATTTTGATTCTTTGCCCCTTTCCAAACCCCTCCAAGATCCCTCCACATCTCTTGAAGCTATTAGGTAGATTTATGTTTACAATGCTTGTGATACCTATAGGACTTTTATGTATGTTTGCTCACTAGGTCCCTGTGGCAGCAGACCTCACGCAATGTGGTTTCATAATACATCAACAAAAGAGAAACAACAACAGAGGGGCCACTATAATTCTCCCTTGGAGTCTGCTACAAGGAGGAAGAGCCAGTTGCAAGATACAGGTTTTAACAAAATGTCCATTGTTCTTCCTAAGAAAAGTTAGTTATTTAAAGTCACATTTTACTATGAAATTCTGACATTACTAGATGCATTTACACCACTATTTTCCAAATAAAATGAAGAACTGAGAAAGTTACTATTTTCATGAATCTAATCAGATAAGAAATACTTAGTATTGTATGATGCCTGTTAAAAAATTCATAGGACAAGGAAGTCTTCTGTGTTAGGAATTAATTTGTACCATGTAAGAAAGCCTACTGATATAGTTGCTTTTCTTAATCTTGGGGACTGTTACACATACACAATGATATACACGCCATGGACAGAGCTCCTGAGGAAACCAAGATTTTTGTAGCTATTCCAGATTCAAGTCAGTCAAGCATTACTTTTACATGGGCTCTTCAGTTAAGAAATGGCATACATTAAATTAATAATCTCTTTCTGTTACATGTGTGTGTAGAAGATGGTGAAATCCTGCTCTAAAATAACAAAACCATCTGTGCTGTTCATCAAATTGGTCCTGATTCTCTTGAAGAAACTTGGCACAGCAAGTTTCCTATATGCAACAGCCAACCTGCCTAGTTCACATGTGTTACCTGGAAGAGGACAGACAAATGTGTGTTTCTGAAAATTTCTCTAATTTATTGGCTAACTACGATAACCAATATTTTGCATGAGTATTCTCTATACAGAGGTGTTGTAAAGAGAGAAAAAGTCATAATAAGGTTTGTAGAATATTAGATTTTACATATACAAGTTCTATTTCATATACATGAATATATAATAAATGCACAAGAAAGAGAACAATTAAGCATGTATAACCAGTTTGAAGGTGAGTATGAACTTATGAAAATATCACCAATTTCAAAGCTGTAGGCATATTCATAGTCATTGAAAGTTTTCTACCAAGCCCACTGTTTCATTTGTACTCAGTAAGAAACTTTAACTACGATTGATCCTCAGGAAAAACAAATAAGTATATAGCACAGCGTTAGCTCCAATCATCATGGTGTGTAGTAGACCTCATGGACATCCACCTTACTTGACAAAACATCCAGTGCTGTAGCATGACCTTCCTTCTTGTACCTTTCCACTTTGCCTTTTGACCATGGTAGTCATCAGTTTTATTTATTTAAAATGAGTTTTGCCATTTTAAATTTTACATAGTAATGAAATCATGCAACATCCTCTTCCAAGCTGACCTCCCGTGGCTTAATGGCCTCAAGTTCCGGTCATGTCATCAATGACAGGAATTTTTTTCTCTGTGAAGTTGAACAATATTGTATGTACATACAATACTGATTTCATCTGTCAATGGACATTTACATTATTCCCATAGCTTGACTATTAAAAGTATTTATTTAATCTTGTTCACTTTTTGAGAATGGAATCTGTGAGGAGAAAATTTTTCTCTATGTGACTTATGCTTTTGTCATCTCGTAGTAGGTATTCTCTTTTAGGAAAGGAAGAGAATTCTTGGTTCCAACTAAAAACATTTTGTACTAAAATCTCTGGAATGTTGGTATATATTTTCTTCCAATCTTTGAATAACTTAAGGTTACATATTGTCAGTGAGGAGGTAATGATTTCAATAGAGACCTACTTCCTTGTTGGAGAAGTCCTGAAACTGTGTCCCGCTGGAGTAATTTAAAGCCTATATATTTATAGAATCAAGAACACTAAAACTGCATAATCACAATAAAGCATCCCACACACAGAGATAATCTTTAGAACAGAACAAAACATTGTTTGCCCATGATCACAGAAAAATATATCACTTGAAACAGTTAACTCTCAAGTTGTCAGCAAATAACATGTTGCTGTTTCACCATAGGTAAAATTTACGTCATGAGCACATAAAAATTCATGACTATCAAGTCCTTCTAGGCTTAATGATATTCTAATAACAAATACAAAGCAAAGTACTTTTATTCTATGTTAACAAATGCCTGCAGTCAGATGGTAAATGCTTGAAGGCATTTCTATGTTCAGGGATTGCTGATTAAGAACATGTAAGGATTTAGCAGAAGGTCCATGTGCTTAAAGCCAACCAGACCGAGAATGTGATCCAGAATCTACTGTTACAGACTGGGTAAAAGGTGACTATCTCTGCTTTGCTTTTTCTTTATATTTTATATGACCACAGAACACCAAGCTTCAGGTTGCTTAATAATGACAAATAATGTTGGGAAATGTCTAGCACAGTATAGCATATAAACTAGAGACTGAAATTGGAATATTAATATAAGTGTGATTACCTGAAAAATAAATTGAGAAAAGGAGAAAGAAAATCTCTGAATTTGGGCTCCCAAGAGAAGGTAGTGCAGACTACCTTCAATCAAGATGGGAATTTCTTTTATTTTTTAACTGTGTGTATGTAGGGAGGATGTTACATGCCAGTAAGTGCAGGTACCCACAGAATCCATAAGAAGGTATCCATTACCCTGGAGTTAGAGTTAGCAGTTGCAAGCTGCCTGACATGAGTGTTGGAAACCAAACTGAGGTCCTCTGGTAGAAATGCAGATGATTCCTTAAGCACTGTGGTATCTGGAGCTCCTGTAGCACTTTGTCAATGTATACGTTGAAAATATAAACTCAGAACACAAAGTTACTGCTTGGTTCAGTTATACTCCCTTATAGCATTCATATATCAAGAAAGAACAACTCACTGCCTTTCATGGAAACCCATCATCTTTCATGACTTTTTGAAAGATGCTCCCCTGGCTGCATAGCCATACTCTCTGAACTATAGTATCACAGCAAGGTCTTTCCTGAAAGCCATCAGGGCTAGCTCTCAGTAGGATAAACTCTAAAAGTGAAATAAACCAACCTGGTCCTACACTCTGAGTTTATACTTCTTGAATTATATAGTTACCCTTTTTATTCTCAATGTGTTCTGCTTTGCATGACTATATAGTCCTGCTATTACCAAATTATAGGATCAAAAAGCCAAAAATAAAGCAGAATGCCTTTTGGCCACTCGAGTTGTTTCCTACCAGAGCATAAAACCATGAAATCCTTCATTTGTGGGATGAATGAGAACTCCTTACTTTGTACCCAGAGCTTATAACCTCCAATTCTTGGTTTTGCTTTCTCTTGCACAACAAACTGACAAGCTGATCTTATCATTATGGTAAAAAAAAATACAGACAGGATTTACCCAGAAAGTACTGACTAATCCTATCTCTATAATTATGCTTTTCTTGACTCTGTGTTAGCATCCTAATGACTATAAACACAAGTCCAACATGGTACACAAGGACCCAGAGGTGGGGTTTCAAAATGATCTGCTGCTGCTTAATACCAACTATGCTTTCCTCAGTGTGTGAAACCAACAACAGCTGACCTTTCTTCCTCAGGTAAGGTTAATGAGCCCAGCAGGGGCTACTCAACAGGAAATCAATGCACACATATTCATCAAATATCCACAGAGTGTTAAGAACTCAGCATTGATGAGACAGCCATACTAGACTCGGGATATGAAATCTGTTCTCAGCAACCTCAAAATGTCATTATTAATTAGACTAGCATTTGCCAAAAGACAAAAACAAAAAACAAGTATATAAAAAGGGGTCGCAAAATCTAAATTCAAGGTATTATAACAACATTGGATTTGTTTCCAAATAAAATTTGTGAAGGAAGAAACAGGGAGCTGGGAAGTTGTATTCAAGTGAAAATTCCTGAATATTTGTACCATTTTATTAACTATGGAGTAGAAGAAGTAATGCTGACACTGTTACCTCTTTAGGCAATCATAAAATAATAGTTTCCTAAAACATAAAATTGAAGCTTTCTGTCTATCCAAGGTCACTAGTATCACTTTCCTGCAGAAACCTCTCTCCAGGAGCACAAGAGTGTTTGCATCCATTGGTTTGGGATTTCTCACCAGTGACCCAACAGATTGAAATCCATCAGCCTGTTTCCAAGACACCTTTACAGTGGTGTGAAGATTTGGGCTCACAATGAGAAAAGGTGCTCACTTTTGACCTCCACATTTTTCTACTAATTCATTGTTAATTTAGGTTCATCATAGCTTCAAGGGGGAAATCTTTATTTCTAGCTGAGTATTTACTTTGCATTATCATGACTGTCTTTTGTTCTTTGGGAACAAATGTAGAGGGAGAATCAACTGACATCTAGCACTTTTATCTTTCACTAAAGTGTTTGCTGTGTTGAACTTTTACCGATATTGAAAGCAAAATGCCAAAGGTGCCTTAAAAATAAGGAGAGTGACATAGAACCAGGCTTAAAGAGGATCATTTTTTGAAGAAAGAAATGTTCAAACATACACACAATTTCAAGATGCAGAAAGCACATATTGCTATTTCTCACACTGGTGATGAAGATGTCCACTATTGCTCTATCCTCAATGGGAACACTTCCATGAAGACTTAGAGATAATCAAATAATAACACTGATACAAAGAACACCTCATATGACAGGGCTGGCTTAGCGAATGCAAATCTATTTCAGTTCAAAGACTACCTTACCACCAGGACTTGTCTGACAACATCACTTAAGGACTTTCCAGGAAATACTTCCTTCAGCTTTATTACATGACTTTTCCATATCTTATATACACCATTCTATGCTTTTTACCCATTGCTCCTGGCTGTTCTCTTCCTTATGTTAGCAATCGCTTTCTATTACAGCAACAATTCAAGGTACTACAGACTGCATGCATCTGTGCCTCACACATGTGCAAGTGTGTACATGGAAAACAGACAATCAGAAGCTCATGTATCCTAACAGCTTTATTTTTTAAATGAAATTGAAAACAATGAATTTAGCATCCTAAAGATTGTCCTTTCTTGGGATTATAAAGAAATGATTTCAAATTGTGGTAACTGTATTGTTAGCATAGCAGTAACCGTATAAGGGCAGAGGTCACACCTAGCAATTAAAAAAAGAAAAATGAAAAAAAAACCTCTAGCCAGTTGGATGGATTCCAAATTAATTTTCTTCCTCTGTCCACCACACAGCCATTATTTATAAATGACCCAAAAGAGAATAATTTTAACTACCCTTTCTTGACTGGAGATAGATGTTCTTTAATGTTTTGAACATTTGAAATAGTCTAAACCATACATCAGTTTGTCCAGAGGAAACAAAGCTCTTCAGTTTTGAAAATGAGTTGCACATGGGCACCCTCTCAGGCTGAAGCCACCAGTGGGTGCTGTCTGCCTGCTGCAGGAGGGCTGTCTCAATGCCTGTCTTTGAAATCAGACACAAATACTTGCTTCAAGATGGTCTTATTAGAAAGCTTAGTGCTTCCTCTGTGCTACTTGCCACAGGCTGCTATGAGATAAAATGCACCTTCATTAATTTATTTTCCTAGAAAGGCTTCCTGAGAAAACCTAAGCATCTTGGTCACTGAGAAGTAAACTAAGAACCATACAAATTCACACATTTGACAGGTTATATTACCCCTTTGCTTTGTCCTCATAGTGTCTTAAAATCTGCCAAGGGTAAAGTCAAACTCCAAGAACCTGTACAGTGTAATAATCATGGAGAGAAGGCAAAACAGCAACAAGAACAGTGAATTGGAGACTATGTACATCTGCTACAAACAGCCTGGCCTCAGTGTGTGTGTGTGTATGTGCGCGCGTGTGCGGTGTGTGTGTGTGTGTGTGTGGTGCGTGCGTGCGTGCGTGCGTGTGTGTGTGTGTGTGTGTGTGTGTGTGTGTGTGTTTTGAGGGGAATCAGGCCCTTCGACTACATCCCCTCAGATACAAAGTTCTCCCCAAACTAAGCCCTCAGGAAGATCAAGGCTGGTTTTATGGTTGAACAGGTCTGCCCTCAGGCCCTAGGAGAACTGCGAGTGATCTGCCAGACAGGAAACCACAGGAGCCAATGTCCTGCTCTTTACTTAATGATGAATTTCTCCCAGCAGGCTCCTTTGTTCCCAGCCTCATCCGTCTCAGCTGCATCACTTTCTCCAATTCTAACACAAGATAAGAAGTCTGGAGACATCCCTGGCTCAATCAATAACCCTGTTTACCTCAGCCCTTGTCCATCATCACTGACACAGTACGTACTTTCTGTCATTTCTCCGGGGAAAACAACGGTTAAAATGATTTTAGATCTACTCAAAAAAAAAAAAAAATTACTGCCCTAAATTCTTCAAAGTTAGCATAAACTTCAGTTCACAAACTCCAAGTGCTGGTTATTTAACTAGTGATGTCTCCCTGGTATCCATGTACAGTGGAGGCCGTGATTTATTCCATTTCATTTTATTTTTAATTTGAGCTACAGGAAGCTCTGGGAGAAAGTGAAGAGAATTCTTCTAATGGATTTATTGTCTAGTTCTAAACTGTCAAAATGGTTTACCTATGTAAAGTTGTTCATGACTCTCTTCCATCATGTTTGCCTTCATCAGGCATCTTTTCTTTAAATAAGTTAGACAAATGCATCTCCAGTTCCCTACTACATATGAAATATGGCTTCATCCTACATTTTCTATGTCCACATATCCTTCTAGACAGCCGTACTGTATGCTGGGAGTACCACTTAGTTTTAGGATCTGGCTGTTGAAAGGGTAGCTCAACAGCATTGCAAACTGGAAGCATTGACTATGAATCCATATTTCAACAAGTCTCCAAAAGCTGACTCGTATGCACTAAGGTTGGGAAATCACTCTAAAGACATAGTCTTGCCCCTGAGATTTACAAAGGCTATTAATGGAATCACTAATAACCATGGCCAACCACAAATAGAACGGATGGATAAATTTTCCCAAGAAGGCTTGATATGTGGAGATTTTGTGCAAAGTAGAAAAAGGGGCCTTCTCTCAGCAGTTATATCTGCTGGACTCAAATAATCAGAAGCAGCATCAGGACAACTTTGCACATATTTGTACATAGTGTCAAAGAAATAGGTTTCCAGGGGTGGGGGTGGAAAAAAGGAGAGTGGTAAAAGAGAAGGAAGGAAGGGGGAGGACTATTTCTTTAAGTAGCATCTTATTTACTAAGAAACTATGTGTGTTGTGTGTGTGTGTGTGTGTGTGTGTGTGTGTGTATGTGTGTATTTCAGAAATGTGACTGCAGTATCAATTATTAAAAAACAATTATGGGGACTAGAGTGGGGTAAAGACACATACCACTATGCCTGATGACTTCAGTCCAACCTTCCTGACCATGTGGTGGAATGAGAGAACCCATTCTTGCAATAGTGCTTAATATTTAAAAGGAAAAATTAGGAATCTCAAGGCACTGATACAATAAAGGACTCCAAGACACAAGCCTGAGAGAATCCATTTAATTCAAAGCAGGAATTGAAAGTAGGCCTCTGTGAAGCACAAGCCAGTGATAGAGATGAGATCTCAGGTATAGTTACATGGAGATGACTTGGAGGTGGCATGGAGGCTTCTTCCTGAGGCTAGAAGTTCTGGAAAAGCATTTCACATACTAATGCCCATATAGCAACTACTCATCTGAAGAAAGCATTTAGATCACTGGTTGTCAACCTTTCTACTGCTGAGATCTTTTAATATAGTTTCTCGTGTTTTGTTGACCCTCTAACCATAAAATCATCTCATTGTTCCTTCATAACTGTAATTGTACTACTGTTAGGAATCATAATATAGATCTCTGTTTTCCTAGGGTTTTATGCAAACACTGTGAAGGGGTCATTCAACTCCATATGGGGTCATGACCCACAGGTTGAGTACCTCTGGATCAGATGTTAACTGGGGTCCATTTTTAAGCTTTAGGTCTGCTTACAAGCAAAGTGGTGGCTTGTACCAATGGTTTAGAAATTTCTAAGCTGCATAAAGATAACACCGTGGCAGCAGTAGTCTGCTTTGCCATTGCACAATCCTGAGCTCCAGCATGGGAACACATTCTAAACATACCTGTTGAAAACTCAGTTTTGCTATCTGAACAATGAGAAGCCGTTTTTCAGAGGTCCCTAGTTGATGTACCTCTTTTCTTGGTGGACTATGGACAGACTTTGTTCTGTGTGAGTACTTTTTACTGTATCCCCTTTCATCCTAAGACAGCCCAAGTTTGAAGGTGAAAAATAGTCTTCCCCCTGTCCTCAGGACACCTAATGACATGCCACCACTGTGCTTGTCACGTGATTCTCCTCCCCTTATGTTCACATGAAGGATTAAGGGGGACCTGGGAGGTGAGTTGCCACTGTAAACTTAACTACCAGCATAGCTAAAGACCAATTCAAAATCTGTTTCAGTGTGACTTAGGACAGAAACTGATGCTTCCTTTTTTAAAAAAGTAATACTTCTTCATTTTAAGCTTACATGCAAGGAAATTGACATTATTCTAATATGCAAAATGACTAACAAACAATAATGTACCCTGTAGCTCGTGCTCCATTCATCCTCTGCTGATAGATTAATAGCCTTAGGTAAGTGTTGATGCTGTTGTTAGCATATGTAGTGATTGATCCCAATGGTCAAGCTGATTATACTCAGAGTAATCATGTTCATTGTACAAACAAATTGTCTTGATAAGTCTAACCTTAATTGGAAACACTGCAAATGTTTTGACCTACACGGGTTGAAATCGAAGTTACAATTTCATTACTAATGATCAGAAGTTTGGAGAATACAGCAGTGTTTCTCTGAGCTCTAAGAAAAATGTTCTGGAAGCATCAATCTTAGGCAGATGTCCATTGCATTTGATACTAAGTAGCTTTTTAGATAGCCATCCTTATTAAGAGAATTTTTGGTAATAGAGTTAAGAATACATTCTTTATGCTTTTGTAATCACAGAAAATATGAATGGAAGAGTCAAGAGTGTGCTTATTACATGCCAAGATTGTCTATGAAAGAAACAACCAGCTAAAATAGCTACTGGAGAGGAGATTGGGGCATTAGTGTTTTCAGTAAAAGCAGCCAGGGGAAAAGTTCTCCACTGGGAATTAGAAACTCAGGCTTACATTCCTAGCAGGCAATGAGATATCAAAGGGACCTCTTGAGTTACATGCCTTCCTTTTCAATGTTCTTATGCCATCACCATCTCGCCATTCCAATGGTCCCTTAGAGACTGCTGACCTAGCAGTCTCCTGTACTCCTCTGCATCTTTGCATACATGCTTGCAATCACTTTCCCATTCTTAACAGTTCTTTGTGTCTCATACTCAGCCTCAGTTTCCACACTCTCCTGGTACAGATATGCACTCCTCGATGCTTCTTCACACCACTGTGGTAAATTTCTAAATTCTCAACACATGCTCATTCACTCCCCATGAGTGACAAAGGCTGACAGAAACTAAGACATTTTACAAGAATTATGGTGCTTTTTATACTCTTATCTCTCCCTTAAACACTGCCTAGGTCTCTCACCCTAAAGTGATGCCAAATTTCCATAAAGGTGGCAATACTTAGTCAACACGTCCATTTTTTTTTTTAGTACAATAACTCATTAAATCTCAAATAATTTATGCTAAATTGGAGAGGTGATTATTTTTTCCATCAAGGCAAGGAGGCCAAGTTGCTTAGAATTCTGCTTACTGAGCCTTTCAATGTCTAGCTCATTTTGACTTAAAGAGGCATGCCATATCTCCTGACCTTCACTTCTTGTGCTGGCTTGGGCTACCACAAGAAATCTATGAGGTAGACAGCTGTCCATTTCAAAAGGTGATGAACTAATGAAATCAGGAAGAATCAGTACTGTTTTCATCAATCAATTGCCCACTGAGATAGACTGATTCTTCACAGCCAGTATATTGACTATTGCATAAACAAGAAAAGAAAAGCACAGAGCTATTAAACTTCTTGTTCATTCTGCTAAAGTTATAGAATGAATACTACCCATACATCTTTCTACTGTTTGATGCATTTGAACACCTATACAGTCTATGAAAGCAATCTGCAAAGAATGAGATATCAAATATAAAAATGATATCAGATAATATGCTTTTAAATGTGGAGAGTTTATTCTAATTTTGATTATAGTGTTTATAACCTCATCAAGTCAGAAAGAGAACGTTACATACTCCATCTTTGTCCCATTTGTATGAATTCTAATTTAATGGCCAATAAAAAGTTTGGCAGTAGAAATCTCCTATTTAATGTCAGACATGTTTTTGCCACTTGGGTCAAGTATCTTAAAACTTCCGAGAATTAATTTGAAAAATAATTCTGGGAGACAAATAAGGGAATCATTAGAGAAATTCTGGAGGAGAAAGGAATTTTGATAGACTTAAGCCTCTGGAAAGCACCCCGTAGACCAAATATAAAAAAGCTCTAGAGCCCACGGAGGGGAAGGGAAGCATCTTTGAGCTATTAAGGAGGAAGCTGACAGGCGGCTTTACCAGATGCTTCAGGGAGGATGAGACATGTTGCCATTTCTTAGACTGTTTGTCCAAGAAGAGCCAAGGACAATGTCATTCTAAAGAGTAGCTCTGATATTAGTGTCATGATACAGTGGACAAAATGCACACCAAGTGTTATCTAGCACCAAGAGTTTCCCAGCATTTTGTTCTCTGCAGCCTGAAGTGCATAGGATAGCTGGTAACATGCAGGGAGTTGAAAAAAATGGACAGTAACCCATGATTCACAATCAGACTTTAAATTCGTAAAGTCTAAACAGAGCCTTGCAGAAGTAACTGCTACAGGAATAGAGAAGGTAGCTGGGATTGATGTAGAGATAGGTCAGGAAAAAGCATCACAGTAACAGTCACGTCCTGGACCTGAGATTCAAACTCCAGTCATCTAGAGACAGAAGATGTCAAGAGGAATGTCAGAAAGTATTGAAAATCCAGGAAACACTTTGGAGATTGTGAAGAAAACATGCAATTTTTTTTTTTTTTTTTTTTTTTTTTTTTTTTTTTTAGGAACCTTTTCTGATATACTACAGTATCATGAATGTATATTTCAATTAGAACAACACACCTTAGTTATGGTCAGGAGATAATTATGTGCTCTGTGTTTGTGGAAATAAAGAAAACAAAGCAAACATAAAACATTAAAACTTTGTCTTTTTTTTTTTTTGAGGTATTTGTACATCTGCATTTTCTAGCCTCATTTTTCTTTATTTTTTTTTAATTTTATTTTTTTGCTTATTCATTTAAACCGTCCCAGTCACCCCTCCCACAATCCTTCCCCATCTCTTGTTTTCTGAGTACCCCCTCCTCCTGTATCCCCACCCTGCCACTTTAAGTCTCTGAGAGCTAGGTGCTTCCTCTCCCATTGAGGCCAGATGAGGCACCCAGCTAGAAGACCATACCCCATATACAGGCTGCATGTTTTGGGATAGCCCCACTCCAGATGTTTGAGACCTACATGAAATCCAAGCTGCACATTTACAACATATGTGCAGGGAGGCCTAGGTCCAGCCCATGGAGTAGATCTGTGTAGACTAGGTTTAGAAATAGGTTTTGAGATTTCAGTCAAAAACAATCTATAATTTTGCCTATTTTAATCTTTCATTTTCTTAAACCTATGTGTTTACTGTGTATGTGTTCATGTGCACATGTGTGTATTCGTGTCTGTATTCATGTGTGTGTTCAGGTGTGTGCATGTATCGTGGGGCATATGAGAGAGAGGACAGCTTTGTGGAGCTGGTTCACTCCTTTCATGGATTCTGCTAATTGAACTCAGGTCTCCAATTTGAATGGCAAGCGTCTAACCATACTGAGCCATCTCACCAGTCTTCCTACTCTAAGATGTCACCTCATTGTGACTGATAATTAGGAAAAAACCCACCTAAACCCAACAAACCATTTTAATATTTCCTTAATTATTTTCCTACATTTTGGAGGCATAGTTGTAATAATATCCCGCATACATGGTAGAGTTCTTTATGAGAGCTTTAAAATGTCTCAGCTGTATATTCCTAAATGACATCTACAGAACCTGCTGAGAGTTAATGGAACTAGTTCAGAGTGTGCAGTAGAACAGAGGCATTTTCATGGATGAACTAAGGACAGAGGTTTCTGCAAAGCCACATGATAAAACAAAGACAAGTATTCAAAGAGGGAATAAGAAGATTACGTCATGTAGCCTGTGTGAGGGACAGACAGATTAGAAGGCAACCCTGCAGACATTTTAAAAATGACAAGGGCAATCGAGAGGATGACACTTGCTTCAGGAGCATCACACGTCGAGGCTCTAAATGAATCACATTGTGGTTAGTTAATTCACTATTGCATTTGTCAGATAATTCCGTGGCATTATGTTTAGATGTGTGCTAGTTACAATATAAATACTAACTTAATAGCTTTGAAAACAGCAGTACAGGATGGAGGCTACTATCAAGTGTGTGGAAAATAAAAACTAAAAAGCATATTTTTTTCTATCCTTCTAATTTCTACAAGTTTGATTGCCTCAGTAGTCAGAAGAACAACAATGTCCAACAGGCCTTCACTCCATTATCCACCATTATAAATACTTCTTATGTCTTGCCTGTATTCCAACCATCATCACTTGGATGACTTACTTCCTAATACTCCAGTTGGGAAACACTATAACTTTTTAATGTCCATGGGAGTTAATATCAAGAACCACAATTAAAATATGTAATGAAAACTGGTTTATACTGTTGTGTGTAGGTAATCCTAGCTTTCACAAGGTTGAGGCAGTAGGATTGTAAGTTTGAGGGTAACTGGGCTACTTAGCAATGCTATATTTAAGTATTTTAGTCTCCTAGAAGAAGGCCAATACAGAGTAAATATATAAATATCATGTAAACTTATAATTCATATTTCATTGTTCCCTTAAATGCATTTCTATAATCTTCTGGTGTAGTTTTAATCACATTTGGATACAAAGTGCAGAGCTCGTTATTTGGGATTTAATATATTTTGCTAACTTAGGATAATGTATGTTACAATAATAACTACATTTAAGAAGCTGTCATTTGAGGTTTCAATCCTACAACAATAATGTACTTGTTCAATCTTTTTGATGTAAACCATTTACTGCAGCTAAAACAGGAGAATATAGCAAAAAACATGTCTGAAAATGATTCAGCATAAAACACACAGAGAAAGAGCATTTCCCATGCCTAAACACATAATATAATTCTTGTGGTGGCACCAGTAAAATGAGGGTATAATTTGAAATGTTACACTTACAATTCATATTGGTTCCAGGAATAGAGAGAATTGTGTTACTCTACTGCTTTCCAGCAATAGTTTCAAACAGGGACATGATTTTAACACAATGGATGCTTCATATGTATTCATTGTAAAAATAAGGTAAAAATCATGACTGGCAAAAAAAAAACACTCTAGATGGTTGGACTCCCCTTCATATCTATCTCTCCTACAGTTCCTGGGAGGCATAGGACTAAGACTCAGCTAGAGACTAGTCCATATACAGACAGGTACTGCAGTAGGAATGGATTCCACACACTTTGGATAACTAACCTGCCAAGGTTTGTATAGAAGCATGTGCACCTTCCTAAGTGCCATGCATTGTTTTGTCTTATTTCATTCTGAGTTATTTATTTTATAAAGAAATTTTTGGTTGACTGAATTTAAAATGTTGTTTCAATATATCCATTGTATTTCTCACTTTAAGTGACTATTGTTATTTATTCTAAAAGATACTACAAAGCATACAGAATAACATTCAACATTCTATAGATGCTAGAACACTTGTGTTTAATAAGGATGTAGGAAATATCTGAATTTGAGGCAAAAATATGTTAGGACATTATGTTTGATTTACCTAATTTTTAAGCTTAGATGCACTGTAGGAATTATATATGATTCCATCATTTGTTATCTCTCTTTATGAACAACATCTGATATCCTACCCCATGTTTTTATACAATAT
Source organism: Mastomys natalensis (assembly GCA_021653895.1). Classification (NCBI taxonomy): domain Eukaryota; kingdom Metazoa; phylum Chordata; class Mammalia; order Rodentia; family Muridae; genus Mastomys; species Mastomys natalensis. The sequence goes on along the minus strand of JAJTUV010000361.1, from coordinate 882,928 downwards.
TTTCTGATATAAAAGTAAGTGAGATTTTAATAGCATGATTCATGATTACAGAATTCTAAATATACCTCTTATCCCAATACAGCTGCAGAAGGGCTAATACTACTAGCTTAAAATATGACTTCTAATTACCTCTAAATATTAGCTACAAATAGTTCCATGATAGTAATTATCTGCATTATATTGGTAACTACTGTGTGATTTACCCAGAGGAAAAGGGAATGAGAATAAATTAACAAAGGATTCTAGAAGGAAAGTCCATTGGGGTTTTGGTTGAAAAAGTGATTGTGGTATCTCTGTAATCTCATTCATTAATTTCTTCTTATTTATTTCTTTGCTCCCATGTTCTCCATTTCTCTCAGGAATGCAACAGCAACTGGTCTAGTTTACACAGGAGTAGGTTGTGTTAAATCATTGACTCATCTCCTGTAGCAGTTTCATGAGGTTTGCAATAGTGCATCCTCACTTCCAGAAAGTTGAGCCACTTTCTTCCAGTAGAGCTGAGCCTTAGAATCTCTGCCAAGCCATTGAGTCCCCAAATGTGGTCTTTGAATCGGCTGCATCAGATTCCTTAGAAAACCGTCACTTGTGATGTACTAGACAAAAGGCCCTGCAATTACAAGAACTGGAGCTATGCAGCCTGTCCCAAGCTTCTTGATACAGAGAAGTGTTGAAAGATCCCAGATGCTCACAGCACAAGTAACAACTTCTGAACATTTTCTTGAGGTTTAGCTATAAATGATGTCCAAGAGAATGGTTTTCCTGTAAGTTCAGGAATGACTGTCACTTCTAATGGAAGGTTTTCATGTGGGAAATTGCTAGAATACAGGTTTTTAGACCACAGACTCCTAACATTTCAGTAACTTAGGGTGGGGTCTGAAGATTTGCATTTTATGTCTTCTGGTATGAGCATGCTGGTGATCTATAGTTGAGCCAACTAGTAAATATGCTTCCTGATACCTAGTGATATCATATTTGTGTTCATTAAAAGAAAATGTGTGGAAATCAATTGTATGCTATATTTTACCCACCACATCTCATTGAGTATGTGGTATATGTTAGCATTTTCTTTCCAGATAGCTGAGAAATATCATGATAATGCATGGAGTCTATGGTAGAGTATTGGATTCGACCTGGTAGCTAAACATGACTAGTTTCTTCACTTTGGTTTGATCTAGCTAGAAGTCTATTTGTTAGAGTACTTCAAATGCTTTCTAAGCAATTCACCAGGAACTTCCACCTATGAAAAGACACAATGCTTTCAGAATAAAATGGTCATGAGTACGATCTTTTGTTACACGACAACATTGAATAAATCAAGTTTCTCCAAGCATATAAAAGTTGTTTAAACACTTGAGCTGACTGTCTCATGTTTTCACAAATTTAGCAACAGCTGGATCTTGACATATATAAGACCATGAGACAACAACCACCCTCTATAATAAGACTCTTAAAATGTACCCTTCTCAGTAGTATAGCATAGCATAGCATAGCATAGCATAGCATAGCGATAGCATAGCATAGCTAGCATAGCATCAGCATATAGTGTATGCAAAAATAAATTGAATCACTGGCTGCTTTAATAGGTAACTCTTTTTTTTCCCATGGCACAAGCTGGACTCGAACTTGGGAGAGACGGCCGCCCCTCGGACTCCCAAGCACAACTACGACAGTGGTGTGCCACCACAGGCCTGTAATAGGTAACTCTTAAAGTCTGGCTATGTTGATGAAAATACAATATGGCAGATTCTCATCACTGAGGACCTAATATTACTAGTTTTCCTTCCTGTAGGCCCATGGCTATGTGAATTTGTGCTTTAATGAATCACATATGTGAAGGACTCAGACATGGACCCAGGAATGATACCTGAGCTTACACCAATGAGTGAGCCTCGTTCATAGAGCAACAACTATTTTCATACCAGCATGCATCAGTTTATCAATGATAAAAACATGAACATCTGTATACAAATAACATCCAACATGTTAAGAAATTCAATTCCAGAGGAGACTGAAACAGTTGAAATCCAGCAAGCCCACTTCCCAGGAACAGAAGAATTACCCAGACCTCTTCCTATTCGTAACCTCAGAGTCTTAGAAAAGTTTAAGAACTATTCCTATTGAAGACACTATATAAAACATTTGAACTTCTTTTAGACATACTGCACATTTTATGTAGGTTTAACCTCCAAGTTAATGAAGTACAAGGAAGTCTGTAGCATACCAATGATGACCTATTTTACATTCACCAACCTTGGGCAGAAAAAGTTTCTGTCATCAGTGGTTTTATATCTGTAACTACTGATGACATATACTTCTCTGTCCTAGATATAGATATCTCAAGATGAAATCAATGTACCTTTCAACTAAGTTGAGATAAACACATATGTAGATATCTATCTATTATGGAGATTATCTCCCAAAGGCTCAAAGCAGATCTTATAGCTGAGTTTCATATACTGTCATTACAAAGGCCTCTGGGCAAAAGGAAACCCACAGATTCCATGATGGTTTCTGTGGGTTCACCTTTGGGGAATGTTAGAACATCTTTCTTGGGAAATACATACATGTTAAAAGCAGAAGCTATCCATAGCTGCTCCTGCTGTGTACTAACAGGACTCAGGACACAACAGGAGATGAAGACAACCAGATAGGATTTGTTGTTCTTGGTAATGTTCTGAAGCCCAAATGCCCATCTGCTACACTTCTTTTCGTAGAGAAGAAACAGAACTTTAATCAGATTTGTATAAAGGTTTTAAGTGAAACATCCTGACAACTATATAAAATCCCCCATTAAGTCATAACTTACCTTAAAAGTCACTGCAAATTCCATGGTAGAAAATCCTGTTTTCACCACTACTAAGAAAACAGTGACACTTCCTTCCCTTTTTCTTTTCCTCTTCCCCTCTCTCTCCCTCCTTCCTTTTTTTTTTTGTTTTTAAAACATATTTATTAGTGTATGCATGTGTGCATGGGCATATATGCATGCATGTGCATATGCATATGCATGTGTGTGTATGTGTGTGTGTGTGTGTGTGTGTGTGTGTGTGTGTGTTAGGAGCATGTCATGCATATGTGGAAGTTGAAGGGCAACTCATTTAGAATTGGTCCTCTCTTTGCATTATGTGGATTATGGTATTAGACTTACTGTCTTTACCAGTAGAGCCATATCTCAAACCCTTCTTCCTGGTATTTTGAGACAGTATGCAGTGCAGGCTGGCCTTGAACTCATAATAATCTTCCTGTCTTAGATTCCTAAGTTCTGGGATTCCAAGTCCATGCCATCACAGCTGGTGGCATATTTCTCTTCCTTAGAGTCATCACATGTTGCTTGGAATCTCCATTTCCAGAACTGATGTATCTTGTCTCTTGTACCTTGGAGTGGATGGTCTTACAAGTGTATCCAGACTTCCCTTTTCTACATCATCCCTGCTCCTTGTGTAATACTCAACCTCCAGCACATGCTGAAGTCTTTTCAAGTCACCTGTAGTTTGAAAAGCACACTGTTATTATGAAATGCAATGATGTGAGACTCAGCCAGGACCGAACCTAAGTCTGAATGAACACACAGCACCTCTCACAGTCAAACACTTCTTCAATTCCCAACTAGTATTTCTAATGCACCTCTGTGCAAAGGTTTACATAGAACATATGTACATATTTTGCAAAATGTTCCTCTCTTTAGAATACGAAAATATATTCTTTACAAAAAAGCCATGGAGTGCTTATAAAATAGACTTTATATTCCAATTAATGAGGAAAAATAAGTCTACTGAAATTTGAAAATTGAGGAGAAAAAACCTGTCTTTGAAGATTATAAGTGTGTATTCGTAATAAAGATCCTGATGTTCCTCTGTGCTAGATCTAGATTCAAATGCATTTGTTTAATTAAAACACTTTGTTGAAAGTGCTTTAACTTGTCAAGGACTTACATTCTCAAATGTCCTCCTTATTACTTTCAATATGAGATCACCCCCTAGTGGAAATGCAGTACATACTAGGGGGTTTGCATGCCCTGCTGGGAGATGTTTAATGGAGATCTATGTTTATGTCCCAAAATAATGTTTATGTCCCAGAGCAAACAAAAAGAGATTTTATAAGCAAAGGATTTTTTAAGATACAGTGAGTTCCTGTCTTTGTAAAAAGATACTAATGATTAGCATTCCTTGGACTTAATACCTAGTTCCTTAAGAAACTTTTAAAATTTCATTTTCAGGTCATAATACATCAATTAGGGTAGAATATAAAACATATACATGGTAGATTAGATCTTACTTCTACGCAAACATCTTGAGACAGAAGAGTGATAACCATGCTTTGGATTCTTTGGGTCTATAGGTATAATAAATTGAACAAAACTATGAAATCTTATTTGCCTCATACTGATTAAATGCTGTATGCCAGGTCTATTCTTGGTGCTTAAAATGTTACTACACTAATAAGATATAAGTATACTAATTGCTGCATTATCTCTCTATGCATCCACTTCCAAGTTAATAATATGTGTAAGAATATCCTAACAAAAGCCTAAATAGTGAGTTTTCAAAATGTAGTACAAGTTTTATCACATTTACAAATAATAAGTTCAAGCAAGCTTCACATTAATGTTACAATTCTATATAAATATAATGCACATGTTTATTATCATATATATATATACATACACATATACATACACATACACATACACATACACATACACATACACATACACATACCATACACATACATATACAATATACATATATAAAAACAATGTTTCATAGACTAGGTTAATTACTCAATGCATTTTCTATCTTGATTGTAAATGTTGCTACTGAAAAGAGAATATTAAAGTTAATATTTAGTTGAATCAGAAATCACTACTTAAAAAGACAATGAACATTGCTTACATCGTATAGAAACTCTGGACTTCCTCATAAAAGGCACAATATATAATGCATCCAGTACTATAATTATGTAAGCCATGAATACAGAATGTGATTTATAAGGGTTCTATAAAATTATGATTGGAGATTCTAGAGTGCACAAGGTATTTACAGGAAACTTCAAACATATTAATTAAAAATATAAAGATATTTGTTTATATTCTCATGTAATTTGTTAAGTGAAAGCTTTGACACAAATTTTTAAAGTAAGTTGCTATCCAATATAGTAAGTCAATAACTAAATTAAGCTACTTTTTTGTCTAATATCTACCTATCAGTGAGTACATACTACGCATGTTCTTTTGGGTCTGGGTTACCTCATTCAGGATGATACGTTTTAGTTCTATCCATTTGCCTGCAAAATTCATGATGTCCTTGTTTTTAAAAGCTAAGCAGTATTCCATTGTGTACTTTCTTTTCTTTTCCAACAAGAAATCACAGCTATTAGTGATAGAAACAGTACAAATTTTAAACTAAGCTGTATTTCCACTTTTCAAACACCAAAGCAGGAGGGAAGAGAGGAATGTCCTTGTTGTCAAATAGTTACATTGTTAATTTGTAATAACACCTATAATATCTTTACTGTTGTTTTTCAGGGCTTGGACTGCCTTTGCTCTTGACACATTTGCTTGTGACATGACCAAGTCTATGTCCTTAACTTCCACACCCCTTTCATCAACCTCTGCCTCTTCATTCTTTTGTACTGTTGGAAACGGAGTATTTTTTTTTTTTTTTTAATGTTTGAAACAGCTTCATCTTGAACTTTGCATTACTCTGGAGCTGCAAATTGTGCTTGCTGAGACAAATTTCAATCTTGGCTTCCCTCAAAACTATGTAGGTATCTGAAGCTGGGCTCTTGTAAACATCTGGGAACCACATTTTCTTTATCTGTTCTTCAGTTGAGGACATAGATATTAAAGATGGATGGAGGGAAGGACTTAGTGTGAAAGAAGAAGGTCAGGGGAGCAAGGATGGTGGATCAAGTGTAGGGAGAACAGGAGAGAGAGAACAGAAATTGACAGGGGGGTATCTCTAGGATGTGCCAGAGACTGAGGTGGGGAGAGGACCTAGGGTGTTATGGTGGCATCTCTAGCTGCGACTCCTTGCAATTGGAATATAGATCCTAAAGTGGCCACTTCCTGTAGCCAGCCAGGGCTCTCAGAGGAGTGATAAGGACAGCAACTCACTTATAAAATCCTTGGCCTGCCTACAAGATATGCAGGGACAAAGATAGAGCAAGGATGTAGGGAGTGGTCAAACAATGACTGGCCCAAATTGAGACCTACTCTATGCAAGAACCAATCCTTGACACTATTAATGATACTCCGTTATGCTAACAGACAGGAGCCTAGCATAACTATCCTCCAAGAGGATTCACCCAGCAGCCAATGGAAACAGATGCAGAGACCTATAGCCAAACATTAGATAGAGCTCAGAGAGTTTTGTGGAAGAGTAGAGAAGGACTAAGGGAACCGAAGAGGACATGGTATCTACAGAAAGACCAACAGAGTCAACTAACCTGGACTCTTGGGGCTCCCAGGGACTGAATCACAACTATACATGGGCTGGACAGAAGTCCCATGCATGCATGCATATGTGTGTGTGTGTGTGTGTGTGTGTGTGTGTGTGAAGTGTTGCTTGGTCTTCATGTAGGTCCCCCCAAAACTGAAGACTGGCTGTCCATGAATTTGTTGCCTACCTGTAGAACCTGTTCCCTTAGCTGGGTCTCCTGGTCTGGCCTCAGTGGGAGAGGATACCCTATTTTACAGTGACTTAATGTGCCTGGTAGGGGGGGGCCTTCTAAGGGGAAGGGGAGGGGAAGTGGGGGGGGATGATCTGTGGAGGCGGTCCTTGGAGGAGAAGGGAGGCTAATATTGGGATGGAAAGAAAATAAATAAATAAATAAATTTTAAAAAGAATATCAATTCTTCCCCCATCTGTTTTACATTAATATTTGAGTACAACAAGAACTTCAAGGGAGTATCTAAAAGTTCATTATAAATTATAAAGTAATTACAAAACTATTAGGTGTCATTATGTTTATACTTAGATGGTGAGAAATTTTGATAATAAGAATGAGTTTCCTTATGATATGCCAAAAGACCCTACCAGCCTTTTGGAATACTGGCTGAATAATGAAAGTACACAATAATTTGGCTAGTCTTCATCTGGCAAAGCAAAAGCAGCTGAAAGCAGAGTAGTCAATTGATTTGTGAAACAGTAGTGAGAACCACAGAAGACAGTGTTGCCTTGTACTTGGTATGCAGAAAAAAACGCAACTAGAGTCTAATTACCAAACTGACCTGACTTGACTGATTAAATATCATTAGACATTATGCTATATCTATTTCAGCAGTTTTGACTTCTGAGTATGTTGTGATTTATTGTCTCTATGGAAAAGTGAAATTCAACCATGAACATGCAGTACTATAGAGGAATGAAGTTAGGGGCTAAGCTGATGACACATTTTAAAAAGCAATGTGTGTGTGTGCATATGTGTGGTGTGTGCATATGTGTGTGTGGTGCGTGCATGTTTATGCATGTGTGTGTGTGTATGAAGCTGAAGGAAAACAACTCATTTTTAATTTTATTTATATCAGCATTACTCCCTTAAGTAGCAGTAAGTACATTCCTGTATGGAATGTTTAATTGCTCTGAAAGAACACCAAGCAACTCACCTTCATTTTTAAATATACAATATTCATTTTGTGAGCCAGGAAGAGCTGTGGGTTAATATTATTAACATTCGCTTTTATAACATTGTGAAGAGGTCAGAAGTGTTTACATATTATATCATATTGAGTAATAAAACTAATTGAGATCAGATTAATATTTGTTTCTACAGAAAGAGAGTAGAGTCAAGGCCACTATCCAGATCCCAGAAGTTGTACAAGTGACACTCATGTTTCCTCAGTCATCACAATGTTAACTAAAATCCATCATCAAGATTATGATATAAAACCCTATTAATAACACGAGTTACTAATATTTTAATAAACAGTTTCAGATCCTTCAAAAACTGGGTATAAAAATAGAATTGGACCTTTATGGAGATAGAGTGATAATTATTGTTATTCAACATTAACTTTCAAAGGATGATCATAGTATAAATAAATGAAAAAGTAGAATATGGGACATATATACAATGGAGTTTTATGTAGCCAAAAGAAAAATGAAATCATAATATTTCCACTCAAATGGATTTAACTACATGTTATTATGGCAACTGAAATAAGCAAGAGTCAGAAAAATAAATGTTGCATGTTTTCTCTCATATATGGAACTAACCTTTAAATTAGGCATGTGTGTTGTCATCTTTCAGTATGTGTTTATATATTTATATATATGTATGTAGGTCACAAAACTATTAAAAGGATAATGAGAGAAAAGGAAGCAGTGTTAACATAGTAGGAAATAGGCTGGAATGTAACTATGGGAAGATGGAACCATTTGGAGGTGAAGAGCAAGGGGGGATAGTGAGAGAGAGGAATGGGTAAGAAGGAAGGATAATCATACATATTCTACCATGTAGGGGAAGATACAATGATGAAGTCCATTACTCCATGTGTCAACTTAAACTATTTGAAAGGTCATTGAAATTATAAAAGTCATACATTCAAGAGAAAACATGACATGCACACAGGCCAAGAGCTATTTTAGTAAGTCTGGTATTCAGATGTCCCTGCCTACTTAGTAATAAAGAATGTATATGATGCAGCTAGAGGTAGATATTATAACTTTTAAAGCAACGTCTACAGAGATCATAAATCTATGTTTATATACAGGTAAACTCTACCAATGAGTCATAGGCCTGTGAATATTTAAATAGATGGTGTTAAGTCATACCAAGGACAGGTGACATTGTGCTCCATTTCTGCCAACCATTTCTTACTTCTATCCCACTTTGCTTTCTGTCATAAAGCTTGATCATAGATCAATCTCAAACAGTGATCATCATCACTAGCAATTAGGGAGGTGTGTAAATCAAAACAAATTCAAGATTTTATCTTACCCTAATCAGAATGGTAACGGTCGACAAAACAACTGATAACACATGTAGAAGGGATGTAAAGAAAATGGACCCTCATTCTCTGTGTTTGGATTGGAGACTGGTACTAGCCACTCTGAAAATCAGTGTGGAGAAATCTCAAAAAGCTAAATATAAATCTGACTTATGACCTAACCATACTACTCTCTGGCATATGCCCAGAGGATTCTACATATCCTCACCAGACACTTGCTCAGTCATGTTTATTGTCTCTCTGTTCATAATAGCTAGGAAATGCAAGCAACTTAAATGTCCTTCAACTGACACTACCAAGAATTAATGCTTTAGAATGTATGCTTTAGAGTATTATGAAGCTATGACAAAAATGAAATCATTAACTTTGCAGGTGGCAGTGTGGGGATGGGGGTGGGGTGTGAGTGGTAGAGAAGGGAATAGCAGAGTAAAAGTGAACTGATTGAGGAAATGGAGAAAATGTGGAAACTAGGAAAGAGAAGGGAGAAATACATAGTAAGGAGAGGATGATAAAATAACAGTAAAGATGTTTCAACATGTCATAAGGAATCATACTCTTATGATATACATAAAAACATAATACACATACACACACACACTCTCACACACTCACAATGAAATTTTCACATTTCTTACCCAACACAGCATAAAAAGCCCTTTTTGAGTTGTTTGTCAGGGACTTAAGAGACTCCTAAAATATTACAAGGTATCACTAAAGCTATCACTACCAGTATTGCTCTTGCTCTCACTATTGCCATTGGATGGCCCCCGGAAGTGAAAAGGAAGTCCCCATTGCTGAAGTTACCACACGTTTCAGAAGCACAGGCCAGTGGCCCTTGAGCTGGAACTGACCAGAAAGCCTCCTTCCCAAGGGCTAGATTTCATGTTACTAGAAGGAACTAAGCAACGTTCCAAAGGAGGGAATCAATCAACCAGCACTGTCATATACAGCTGTGAGGACTGTGAACCACAGCAACAATCAGCATGACACCATAACCTTAGGATGCTGTGATGGCATGTATACCTTAGTGGTCAACAGCAACTCTCCAATTTAAGATCCACCCAAGAAGAGGAAGAACATGGCTGGTTCTGGAAACCCAGCCATCTACCCCAAGAGCTAAGAGAAGTCCTGGATCTTGTGGAGAACCTACAATAGTCATTTTACTAACTCAGCATAATCCATAATTACACTCTAAAAATTTTCCTTATATCCACAGACAAGTATAATATTCATCCCTCCTGAAGGAAAGGTTTCTTTGTGACAGACAGAGAACATTAAATAATACCACAACCAATTTTAATGCAGACTTCTGGGGCCCAACCACAAAGGATATGTATACCAAACAACTCCCACAACTAAGGCTTGAGAAACATTGAGGAATAGGGGTCAGAAAGACTGTAAAAGTCAGAGGATTATGGAGTTTGTTGTGAGATTGTGTCTCCTCAAAATGGTGGAAGATACACCCATAAAGTCTCACCAACCTGCTTAATGAGCAGAACAAGTACAGCAAAAAATAGCCGTGCTGAAATAGTGTGGATTCTTCTCCTTTGCTGGTGGAGATAAGATGCCAAAAAGCAAAATGGTTCACTGATAAGACTGGTCATTTACATCATTAGGACTCCAGTAATTTAGGAAGGCCAAGAATTAACAGATGATACCATGAAATTTAAAAGCTTCCTGCACAGCAAAGGAAATAATGAGGTGAAGAGACAACTAGCAGAAAAATAGTCTTTGCTAGTTATGCATCTGATAGAGGATTAATATCTGGACCAATCACAGCATTCAAATACCTAAATAAGAAGAAATCAACCTGTCATGTGGTGGTGACATGTGCCTTTAATTTTAGCATTTGGGAGACAGAGGCAATTGGATCTTTGAGTTTGAAACTAGACTGTTCTACAGAGTCAGTTCTAGGACAGCTAGGGCTAAACAGAGAAACCTGGTCTCAAAGAAAATGGAGGAGGAGGAGAAAGAAGGGCATGGAGGAAAAAGAGGAGGAAGGGGGATGAGGAGGAGGAAGGGAAGGAGGAAAAGGAAGGGAAGGAATAAGAGAAGGAGAAGGAAGGAGAAACAGAAGGAGAAGGAGGAAGAGGAGAAGGAAGAGGAGAAGGAGGAGGAGAAGGAGGAGGCAGAGGAGGAGGAGGAGGAGGGGAGGAGGAGGAGGAGGGGAGGAGGAGGAGGAGGAGGAGGAGGAGGAGGAGGAGAGGAGAAGGAGAAGGAGAAGGAGAAGGAGAGAAGAGGAAGAGGAAGAGGAAGAGGAAGAGGAAGAGGAAGAGGAAGAAGAAGAAGAAGAAGAAGAAGAAGAAGAAGAAGAAGAAGAAGAAGAAGAAGAAGAAGAAAGAAGAAGAATCAACCCAATCAATAATGAATGTAAAGACAATGAAATCAAATGGACCGACAATGCTCCAAAGACAAATAGAACCAGTAAACATTAAAAAAAATAAACACCTAATAATCAAAATGAGAATTAAAGCTGCACTGAGACCTCACTTGCTGAGAATCTCAGGCAATAAGAAAACAAGTAATAAATGCTGGTGAGCATGCAGACTAAAGAGAACTCTTACAGACTGCTGGCAGGGATGTAATTTAGTTTATTAGTTTAGCCACCATGGAAATCAGTTTTGAGATTACTTATAAAACAAAAATAGAGCTACCGCAAGACTGAGTCATACCCTTCCTGAGTATATACCCAAAGGACTCAACATTAGCATTGCACAGATATATTTGCTTATCAGTGGTTAGCTTACCAGTGTTTATTGAATCACTACTCACAATAGCTAAACTATGAACCCAATATTGGTACCTAACAACAGAGAAACATATATATGTATAAGAAACATATGCAAGCCCACACAAGCACACGCATACACACACACACACAGCAGGATTGTTTTCAGACATAAAATAATATCAGTTATTACTTGATTTTATATAAAGATATAAAATTGTATGTATATATGACTTGAAAGATCAACAGAACCTGTCTGGTGAGATAAATGGTGTAAGTAGAAAGGGGAACTGAAGAAGGTTAAGGTAGAACAAGAGAAGAATATTCTCAATGTATGAATATATACTTGGAAAATGATATATGGCCAAGAACCACATCTAATGAATATGCATGAATGAATAAAATATGCATAAACTATTTTTAAGCAAGTTGACTGAAGTCCACCTGGTAAAGACATTGCTGAGCTAAGCATGATGTAAAATTATCTTACAATGCTCAATTGACTCCTCATCGCTTGGAGTCATAAAACAGCATCATCAAGAGCTCTTTGCTAGCAGAACCTGGAGACTGTCGTTCTAGAGACTCTTAGAGATAACACCATTTGGGCTTGTTTGTTTTGAGATGGGAAAGAAGAGTCCCAGCTACATACAAGTTCTAGATAGTCACATAGTCACAATGAAAATACTGACATGAAATTTGATTAAATGTTTATTTGGAAAAAATTCTCAGCATGCTCTTTATCAGGGTGATGTCACCCTATAGTTAAATATATGCAGGCAATTACTGGCACATTTGCAACATAGTGCCTGAATTGATAATTTTCACACACCCAAGACTAGTTTTACGTTTGATCTTTACCTGGGATATTTTGGCTAAGACTCAATGATCATGACAGTGGTGGTAACAAAACTTAAAACCAATGATTATAGTTACTTTAGCGAACACTGTCAGAATTATAACGGAGTCAGATTGCTGCAAATGTAAATATAACTCAAAGTACCTAGTGAGTAGCTGATATATAGAAATTTGCATGATATGACAGCATAGCCATAAACTATTTTCAGACTAGAAGTGCCTGAGATTAAATTATGCTAAATCCCATGGACTTTATTCCAGGAATGTGTTACTTTATGCAGGCCATTCTGAGGCAAATAAGAAGTTTGTCTGTCATCTCTGCATATAGTTGGCCTCAAGCGACTTGGAGAATTGGTAGTAAGTGCAAATGCCATTGTAAGAAATTAGGCTAGTATCAAGGCCTCCTCACTCAGGAGTCACCTCTATCTCAAATTTGCACCCTCAGAGTGAGAGTGACATATTAATTCAAACAATTGGTATTTGAAATAAAGCAGTAACCCTGAGCACTTATATTCACATGTTCATATTATTTTGAAAAGAAGAGGAAATCATGGCAAAAGGATAGGAGGGGAGCATACACCCAGGGCTATTGTTCAGAAGTGACTCATATCTTACTTTCCTTATTCTGATACTCAGACTTTTCAACTCTAATTTACTGCCACATTGCTGTCACATTAGTTGTTTCCAAACTACTAAGGCCACTCTATCCAAGCATCAGGAATATTTTCCTTGACCTGGTGAATCTCACCCAGTCTCCTCTGTCTATCAGTTGAGGCTTTGATGACATGACCTTTCCTGACCTGTCGTACACTAGTGTTCTTAACGACACGTTACAATGTGTCTTTGCCTTATGATTTTGCTCTTTCACACTGTATTGGATAGTTTTATGTCAACTTGACACAAGCTATAGTCATCATAGAGGAGGAAACTTTAATTAAGATAATGCCTCTAAAAGATCAGACTGTAGGGTAACCTGTAGGATATTAGTGATTAATGGGGCAGGGCCCAGCTTATTGTGGGTGGTGTTACCCCTGGGCTGGGGCTCTTGGATTCTATAAGAAAGATGGCTGAGCAAGCCATGGTCACCAAGCTGGTAAACCACTTCTCCTTGACCTCTATATCAGCTCCTGCCTCCAGGTTTCTGCTCTGTTTGAGTACCTATTCTGGCTTTCTGTGATGATAAACAGTGAAACTGAAGTATAAGTCAAATAAACTCTTTCCTACCCACGTTGCCTTTGGTCATGATATTTCATTGTAGCAACTAAAAACCTATATAAATACACATATGAAAACACATAGAAAGCGTTTTTGGTTGCTCCACAACCTATCCTATGAGAACAGGGGTCACTGGGTTTTTCCTTATAGTAGTAAACATCCACATCAGCCCTCCATTTCCAGTTTTACCCTCTGGATCACATTACACTGCACTGATGAAACCCATTGCCGTGATTGAATGGGATATCTAAAAATGCATCTGTTAATTTAGTCAGGAGTGTTATTCCGTTCCTGGTGTTCTGCATGCATGTGTGAGAGCTCTTTGGGAAAAAGAAAAAAAATCCCATAAGAAAATACCTCAGCTTAAAGTATTGGAATATGTGTTTAATCAACAGCCTTGTTTTTAATCCCCTGGCAAACACTATAAAAAAAAACAAAACATTTTTAATCAATTCAAATAATCAGGCTATATACACTTCCATTGAATTTTATGAGCTACTGATGAGTTAGGAAAATGTAAGCAACTTGAAGCAGAATTCAACTTACAAGCCAATCCCCCCAAACTAACGTGATACAAATGAGCTTTCAAATTTAACAACGAATACAACAAATGCACTTAAGTATATGTAAAAGAAATGCCCTTTTAAGTTCAAAGATCATCAATACCTATTTATTCCTTTTTTAATAAGCACCTATTTTTAAGCTATAAGCCACATTAAATATGTAAGACAACATGGGGCAACACATTATTAATGAATCATTACAGAGTAAACAATCTATCTCCATGAAATCAGGCAGTGTTCCTGGGGCCACATATAAAGCAAAGGCTAGCCAGATGAGAGTAGTGTTAAAAGACATGGTTTAACTATGTATAGCCTGCTGTGCCTCAGGTGAAATTCTTTGTAATGTTTCCAGTAGCGAAATGATGTTTTTACTTTTAAATTAAGTCACTCGGAAAAATATTCCACTTTCCTCAAAATTATTTCATACATCATTTACGTGCACATATCTGGGTTTTCTTTGTTTGTCTGTTTGTTTGTTTGTTTATGCCCACACTTATCTCTAAGAATGGCTACCTAAATTTTAGTTCTATAGGAGACTCATTAAAAATGCTGAAACTCTATTAAGCCAAAAGCTAAAAGGATGATAATTACAAAAGAATGAAACTAATGCTCACAAAGATAACACTAAAGCAAACTTCACTAGACATACATTTATCTTATTTCTTGTTCTCGATGTGGTGCAGTGCCTCAGAAGAAAAGCTTGTCTAGAGTAACTCTAATACAAACTCAAGGCATGTTAATTTAGATCAGCACAGGCCCTTTCAGTTCTGGACGTCTGCAACCCATCTTAGGAATAAGTAGGTTTTTCACACAGCTAGAAAAATTTAGCCAGAGGGATAAACACGACCACAGAATATAGTGTTGCTAGAAATTTTCAACATTCTAGAAATGGCTCAGAAAGTGCATGGCTTGTTCCCAGTTGGAACATTTTAATTAGTCTTTGCCATATGTTCCATCTGGCTGATCTATAGTTGTACCCACACATCAACACCTGTAAGACACAAGGCTGAAAAGCAGTCCTATTTTTCTAACAGGATATATGATTCAATTGATGTTGTTTTTAGGCAAGTAACTTGTTCTACGTTCAACCTTTGAATTACCAAGCAAACACTTTCATTCTCAAGTAGGATACTCTGTTAGATTCATAACCTTTCCTCAAAGAACAAGCTGCTAGGGGAAAATGTATGGGGGGAAGGTGACAGACAAGGCAGCAGAATGCTTATTTAAATAATGGCCAACCAATGACTGGCCAAACTTGAGACCCATCCATGGACAAGAACGAATCCCTGACACTATTAATGATACTCTGTTATGCTTGCAGATAGGAGCCTAGCATGACTGTCTTCTGAGAGGCTCTAATCAGAAGTTGTCTGACACAGGTGCAGAAACTGACAGCCAAACATTAGAGGAAGCTCAAAGAATCTTGGAAGAGTTGGAGAAAGGATTGAGGGACCAGAGGAGATGGGGACTCCTCAAGAACGAAACCTAGTCAACTAGATTGGAGGTTCCCAGAAACCTAAACAGCAACCAAAGAGCATACATGGGCTGGACCTACACCCTTGCCCACACCCTCCCCACCCCCACACACATATGTAGCAGATGTACAGCTTCGTCTTCATGCAGGTCCCCCAACAACTGGAGCAGAGGCCTGTCCTTGACCCTGTTGCCTGCCTGTGGATTCTGTTCTCTTAACTGGACTGTCTCGTCTGTTCTCAGTGGGAGAGGATGTACCTAGTCCTGCAGTGACTTGATGTGACAGAGTCAGTAAACTGGGGGCCGCTCCCTTCCCAGAAGAGAAGGGGAGGGGGAATAATAGGAGGGAATATGTGAAGGGGACTGGGAGGAGGAGGATTGTGATTTGGATGTAAAGTGATTAAATAAATTAATTAATGGAAAAAATAGCAGGTGCTACAATTTTCCTTGCAGACGTCCCATGCTCTCCACAAATCAGCCAATATTCAAAGGTGTGAATGCCAGCTATATTGTATCCCAACACTGAGCTTTGTGGTGAGGACTATGGATGATCATCACATTTTTTTATATTCTATTACACACATGACCTCATATCTACCAGATGAAATATTAGGCACGTGCTTGAACATACTTGAAACAAAGTCACTAAAAGTCCATTTGCATGAAAGTGATTTTCTTTGTGCTCTTGCTGTGGATCACCTCAACAGCCATGTTGGCTTCTAAAACATGTGCAATTACTGCTCAGTAGTTGGGATTATCTATCTATCTACCTATCTATCTACCTATCTACCTATCTACCTGTCTACCTATCTACCTATCTACCTATCTACCTATCTACCTATCTACCTATCTACCTATCTACCTATCTACCTACTACCTATCTGCCTATCTATCTATCTATCTATCTATCTATCTATCTATCTATCTATCTATTGGGTAGGAGGAGAGTGGTAACAAAAGTAAAGAAATATCTTTCTAAATGGTTAATCTCAGTAAGGGTTTCAAATTACACAGTGAGCAAATCACGGACATTTAAATTTTATTTAAGTACAATAGTATTAGATATTCATTGTGAAAATAAAAACACCTAGATAATCAACAAATGATTATCACATAGCTACACGGCTTTTATTGATGAAACGTGATAACAACAACACTATCTTGTTACTGGGATGTTGACCTTCTTCTTTGAATTTTCCATTGATAGATATTCAATTCAGTTTATCTCTATTAAGCCAACACAGAAAGTTAAGAATAGATAAGGTTGCATTTTTTTCTTTTTTTTTACTAGCTATGGCGTCCAATTCTTGAAAGTATATTACAAACATATTTTGAAAAACAAACAAAACAGTCACACTATTTAAATAAAAAAAGCAATGTTTTCCATAATTGGTGGTTACTGAAACATACAAAATGCATTAGAAGTCTAGATGCTCAAATGGAAGGCATTTACATTTATAAAAGAAAAAAGACTTTTCTTCTCTGTATCTTGATTTGCTCCTATTTTGTCCTTGTAAAAACTTCTGTCAGCAATCTTTGATGTTTTCAAATACAATGTGTATTCTTAAAACTCTCTGTGTGGAGCTTTATTTCTTGTATCACAATTCAAACAGATAATAAATAGCAGATGCCCAGAGCCCATTATGGGTGGGGCACACTCATTACAGCTCGCTGCCTGTGTTAGCAAGACTGATTTTGAACCAGCTCACTGGAGAATCTGAAACAACCTTCAACCAACCCTGAGACTTGGCAGTGTCTATTCAGAGGGACTATTATAGCTTACTTTGTGGTTTCCACTCAAAGATCTTTGTATATATCTTTAGAAATATACCATTTCTTGCTTTTGCTTCAATTCTGGGATCAAAATTTAATCGTCAAAGAGTTGATGCCTCTTCACATAGGTGTGACACAAATGAAGTATTAGAATTCATATTATCACCTTTGTAAGTAAAGACTTTTATATGAAGAAAATTAGATGCATGCAAAGTAGAGCCATTTTCATCCATTTGTATATAAACAACTGCATGAAGGCACTCTCGAGGACAAGGGGGACCCTAATCACTTTTGTTTTAAACCAAGTAATTTTTTGAGAATTGTGTGAGACTTCACACAGACACTCCATCTCTGTTAAAATGTGCCCCAGCTTTGGTAAAAAAAAAAAAAAAAAAATCACGAACAGAGAACACATCCTCTTGCCTCCACATCACTGCCAGCACAGAAAGGTGATGCGGGGAAGGAGGAGCGGTGCCTCCCACACGTTCTCTCTCTAAGATCTGTTTGGAAAGGAGCATTGTAAATGGCAGAAAAACAACAGACCCAACATAATTAGTCCTTTCTTACCAGCTGCCACACAAACATCATTTGTTAATCTTCAAACTGGTTTACAGGAGGCAGAATTTGGTTTATTTTAGATTCATGCGGCTGTGTGAGGAAATAGATGTGTTAATTTGACAATATGTTCAATCAATTACAGACGTGGCTTTAACCTGCTGCTCTGGGGATCTGCAAAGCTAGTACAGCATGGTTTCAAACCTGCCCGGGTGAATATTTAGGCCTGTGTTGCCAGACACGCCCACAGAGTATCACGAAGGCACTTCTTAGTCAAATTATAGTTTAATGAATGCCAAATGTTCATTTTCCACTACTCTCTCTTACTCATTTAAAATATGGACAATGGATGCCTTCTAATTTGAATTTTGATTTTACACTTCTAGAATATTGCAACAAGCAATTAATTTTTTTTGTGAAAAACCTTGTATGAATTTGATGTTTTTATTTCCTGATAAGGTTGAGTTAGGAATTTAGAGCTCCAGCCTGTTCCAGAACTTCTGAGTCCTATAACAGCATCTTGAGGTCACAGAATGTACCAGATACCCTGCTGCCTAATATAGTTAAACCATCTCATTAGTTCTGCCTTAAGCACTCTGGGGTATACATCATTATTTCTCCCTCCTTTTTTTTTTTTTTTTTGAGAAAACTTCAGAAGTCTAGTTTGTCCAAGGTCACAGATAAAGTGAAATACTCAGTGATCCTAATCCTTGGTAGCTTTGTGCCTGGCCTGTACCACCAAAGCAGAAGTATGACACTTCTCATGAGTGTTGAAGCAGACAAATGGCTCTAAAGATGCTCTATTCCTGTACTCAAGCAGAGGCATAGGAGAAGACAAGCAGGCAACCCATGTGCCTGTGTCAACTATGTTCCAAAGCTGTGTGCATGCAGAACACACTCATTCCTAATCACTGCCATCCTCTTACGATCTCCCCCTCCTTTTATAACATTGCAAGATCACACGGATTCTGTGACCTCAGCCCCAGGATCAAACTGTTTTCCAAGCACCCCTAATTTTATTCATTGCAGAATGGTACTTAGAAGCTAACACAAGAACATTTTAGTCATGTTACAGTAAAGATGTACCTGAAAGTCAGTATAGTGAAAACAGCAATATAGCTATACATGGATACTGTTTTTAACTGTAATACTTTTCAGGCTCTGCTTTAAAAAATACTTTTAGCTAAATTTTCTTTTAATTACACAGTACATGGGGGTTTTTTGTAGTTTTTTTTTTCTTAGAATGTTTGAATTTAGACTTTCTTAAGTGGTCTATAGTTCAGTATCATCTATTTAAGGATAAGTAAAGGAAATACCTGCTTTTCTTCTATTTTCCTACGTGGTGCAAGAGATCAGTTCACTCGGACAGTATGTTGGTAACTTGCCAAAGACCAAGAAAAGGCCTGCCACTATGCACCCCACAAGAAGTTTAGTGGATGTGCAGGACAAAGGGCTCATACAGAGGGCTACTGCATTTTTATACGTGGTATACCAATTTTTATCATTAGAAAATTAATAGTGATAATCCAGTGTATAACAGAAGGCAATGGCTATCACTACATTAAAGGAAGAAAATAGATGTGTAGGAAAATAGGTAGTAAAATAATCATTATAATTTGCAATTATCACAAGGGTATATTGGATTTTTCTGTGTCAAAATAGCAATTCCCAAGAGTATGTTTCTGGAGTATGGCCAGGGTTACAAAAGCACATGAGGTGAATATGAACTTCTACTTTGAGAAGATGCTCTTTACTTAAAAAAAATCAACCAGAGAAGGTATTACTCAAAGGTAGACTTTATTATCCCACTGGGACAGCTACTGGGCAACTCTGTGAAACCTACTATATTCCTCCTGAATTCCTGTCTATGTCAAATAGACCACATATTGGATAACAATTGAAGGTGCTGTAAGAAACTTCAAGTGTAGGAAGCTAGGAAGCATCTCAGATAAATACGTTTGCAGTGGTCACCAGACCTATTGTTATACTTGTGTGTACTTTCTTTGTTAGTGAGAAAAATCTGGTCCAATAGAAATCATAATTTTAATATTTATAATCAATGGCTAAAAATAGCCATCTTGTCAAAGCGCAAAGCATGATAAGAACAGTTAGGTAGACTAAACAGCTCTTTGCTTCACAAACCACTGATGCATCTACATTTTTCTTTGTGTCTGACACTTCGAGGCTGTGGAAGGTTTCATAAAGCTTACTTGTTTGCTCAAATATCGGTTACTTTTTAGAGAGATTTCAGATATCAGTAATAAGAAAATTCTTTAGAAGTCTGAAGAACTTGAAGTATACTGTCACCCTTAGTGGAGCAACTTCATTTAAGCTATGTATCCATATACTTACATATGTGTAATTTTAAGGAAACATAAAGTTGGGTGATTGTGAGTATATTCTGTATGGAATTTTCAAAATAATAGGTGTTATTTAAAAATCACAATGCAAAATATAGAAAATCTCCCCTTATTATTGGTCAGAGAAGTCCAAAAGACCCCTTGTTCCAAAATATAAGTTGTTATTGTTGCCTTTGGTTGCCTACAAGAAACTGAAGGCAAAGTCTTATTGCTGAAGACAGCACACAGTTTGAACACAGGACTTGGAAAAGTAGAGTTGGGACCAGCTTGGTAGACTTATCCCAGAGAAATAGCTCTGACAATGCCAGAAGGAGTTACGCAAGCTTCCAAGGGGAAAATCAGTCAGTATCCTTATGCAGCTTTAATGCTGATGAGTGACAGTGACTGGAATGGCAAGACATCCTGGAAAGTGCGATAGTGGTATTCATAGACTGAGGATAACCAATAACATTCTAATTGAACTGAAGAAAAGAATGCTCATGCGTCTTCGTGTACACCTAGATAACTATCCATGGCTGCTGAGTTCATGCACCCTAGAGGAGAATCTACTGCTACCACATTACCAAGCCATTACCACGATAATCATGTCACTGTTGTACCATTGGAGATATGTTTTTTGGGACAGTCGATACTGTAGTTTACAGGATTTATGGTTGAATTGAACCATTGATTTTTTCCTCCCCCTGGCAGTTTGCATACTATTGTGATACTGTGAGAGCTAGTCTTCAGGGATGAGGGTTCCAGGTTGATCTAACTCTATCCTTCCTAATCCTGTGTTTAAAGAGTATGGTGTTTTCAGCAGCAGTGTCTTAACCTTCAAGTTCTCAGACTGGAAAAGGGTTAACAACAATAGACTATCTTGTTTTTAGTATACCTTGGACTCCACAACCATCAACAAAAGGAATATGTCCACTTTTCTGTCCTTCAAGGAATCCCAATACTGGATTTTAGGAATAACTGAATAATGGTTCCCTTCAGTCTATCGTTCTAGGCATGTCATGTCAGGTGCAATATTAAACATCCCTATAGTTGAGGTCTCAGGTCAAGTATATGTTGAAGCAACAGTGGGCTCATGAATTTCTTCAACTGTGGCTTACTACTAGGACAGGCCTGCCAACATGTTATGCATTTTGGCATGTATAACCTGGATTTATCTCCCAAACTACTGCTTTTATAATATGACAAAATAAAGTAGGGTAGAAGATAATGGGTATCACCCATTGGAATCAAGTGTGGTTTCAGTGTGTTGAGGGTCTGAGCACAGCTATAGAGTGGCCAGAGACAAAACAGAAAACACTGTGGAGCTTCATGTGGCTCGGTGATAGATTTCTATCAATGCTGATGGGGCAAAATATAAAACAGATGAACCAGAACCATTCACTGTCTGGGGTTATTAAGTAAGAGAACTGCTTAGGATTCCTTTCTAGAGAGTAACAATTGCCTTTTCTATTACTTGACAAGAGAAAGAGTTAGTAAAATAGGAATTTTCACCATAACGTGATCTCATTTTAAACTCAAGGCTAGTTAACCACATGATGTATGAGACCTAAGATGTCCCAGATAATTCAACAAATATGTTGCTGACAAATGAATTTTTTTAAATAAAAATCTCATTTTTTAAAAAAAAATACCCTTTTTACACAAACTCCTTTAATTTTTTTAAAATGCTAGTTTTCCATACTTAAATACTTATAGAGAGGATAGTCATTTTTCATGGTTCCTATATCAGGGGCTATTTTATCTGTAATAATCATATGAACCTTTGAATTAAATTGTCTTCCCTAATTCTACAAATGCACATGGAAATTTAAGAAGCATTGTTTTTTTGCTTGTGTTTTTTTCTCCCCCAGCAATTCATATCCATGTTCTTATTTTACAAAATGGTATGGAAGTCTAAAAATATCTTATTTGGCCTGATCCTGCTACCCAACATGTAAGCTATTCACATCTATTTTTCAGATAAGGCAATGGATACTTTAAATTCTGCCCAGTTTCTCCCTACTTTTATTTCAAGAGTAATTCTCTTTACTAAGCAGGAGCTCAAAATCATTTGTTTATACTTAGTATCTTGAAGGCACAACTGAAAACAAGACGCTACTTTGGGACAAAAATATAGATATTCATTTCTTTCAAACAGAGGACATTGGGATAATTATACACTAAAAAGCACTGAATCATGGTCTGACAGGAGAAAAGCAAAACCCTATATAATTAAACATAAGAAAAGCAAGAAACGTTTTTAAGTTCGGAAACAGCCAATCTGCAGCAGGTGGCACCAGTCCCAGACATAGTTCTGGTAAACAGGAATTACAAACACTTCACAAACAGAACATCTCCAATTATAAAGAAAGTCAGGCAGATCTGAAAGGCAAGGAAGTGCCCATGTGTCAGACAGATAACATTTAGTTGGCTGTGCCAACTGAATGCTATAAATAGCCTATCTGCTCACTTGTTCCATAAGCAAATAAATGTAAGTCCATCTCAAAGATTATCAGCATCCCTGAAAAGGGGAAGTACTTCCTTATTAAATGATCTCTTCCTTTTCTCCATTGTTGCTCTCACACAGTGACTGTCACACTTAAGAGGAACCACTTAGAACTGTGTGTGTTTGAATAAATGAACTGTGTGTATTAAAGTGTATGCGCATTGGCTATAACACTCAAGGAGAATGGGGAGGGGTAATGTAGTACTTTACACATCCTCCAGAGTTTAAAGAATGTGCAGACTGGTATTGTCTCATGGCTATAAATGTGAAATCCTCCAGAGCTATGCAAAGTATTGCAGGGTGAGTAACAATAAATGGGTCAGAGGAACGGGACTGGATGGGGACCCTTGAGGAATGAGGTCAATTTTGCTTTCCTAAATGTGACCGTGTCCATGTAAATGACATCAACAGGAACTGTTGGGGAGCCAGTACTTCCAGAGAGTGTGTTATATGGTGTTTAGTGGACGTGCCTCCAATGTGAGAGTGTTGAAGACCTGGAACCACAGCACAGGTTTCTCACAGAACAACAACAATAACAACAACAGCGAAATCTCACAGAAGAAAGAAAATGTACTGGGATATCCAGCTCTCAGAAAGCACTAAGACCACCACAGGGCAACTCTTTTCCTGTTGCCTCCTTTTGACTCTTCTTTTTTTAAAAAAAAAATGATTATTATTATTTTTTTTATTTAATTGTTTAAATCTCATCATAATTTACTTATTCATACAGGGGTTATAAACACACAAGGCAGGACGTGGGGAAGGGAATGGCACCGTAGCGTAGGTGTTGAGGGGAGTGCAGATACCTTTCAGAACAGGGCATCAGTGCAAAGCAGAGCAGTGTGAGAGCAGAGGAGAGAGGGTAAAACAGAGCTGCCCGGAGTAGAAGACAAAACTTTCCATTTAGCAAGACACTGGAAATGTCGATAGTAACACTTGGAGAGAAGATGAAAGTCCTGAGAATTTAATAGATTTTTTAGCCAGAAGCACCAAGGCTAGATAATGGAATGAAAGAATTAAAATGTGTGTGTGTATGTGTGTGTGTGTGTGTGTGTGTGTGTGTGTGTGTGAGAGAGAGAGAGAGAGAGAGAGAGAGAGAGAGAGAGAGTCCTGCTATGTCCAGGGGTTCAATAAATCACTTACAACTGTATCTTCATATTGAAGTGTAAATACTGGTTGAATGGCTTCACTAATCCCCATATTACCTGGGCACATGCTGGCAGGAATAAGCCTCCACTTCCCTTGTCATCAGGACTTCATCTGTACCAAACGTACAAACGTACCAAACGTACCAAACGTACAGAGCTGTACAGAGCTGTACGTTTCACTTCCTTGTCTGTCTATGTATATCCACACAAAGAGAGAGGTATACAATTTATATACACAGACAGGGAATCTTATTTTCTATACATTAATGTGTAAAGTGAAATCACGGTCAGGCAAAGCCTGTTAATCTCACAGCAGTTCTGTTGAGTCTGTCAGATGAATTTGACTTCCCCATCACAAATAGATCAAATGCTGAAAGCCTAAGTCAGAATTAAACAAATGGACATATTTTTGTGTCATTTGATTAGTAAATGAGTAAGACCTACTTAAAAGTATCATTTTTTTCTGCTGACCACTTGATATTTCATCTATTAAAAATAAGATTTTGTTGTTGAACAAAATAACTCCATGTCAACCAAAAGGAAATACTCTAATTTTTAAAAACCTTCATAATCATGGACTATTTTGTTCTGACATAAATTAAATTAATTTTCATCTATATTTACATTTTCAAGGCTACAAAGATTAAAATGTGTAAGTGTTGGTAAAAACAGTATGTTTCATATTTTTCTATTCAAACATGTTTTTAAAGTCTTACAATCTTGACAATCAATTGGTAGAACATAGGGTAATGTTTTAACACATGTATATATAGGGAACTGCTGAAAATGTAAATTAGCATATTTACCACCTCAAACATTTTTCATTTTGAGAACCTTGAAAAAATCTCTAAGCTAGTTTGAAATATTACTAATCACAGCCTCTACTTAAAAGTTTGGAATAAGTATTTTCTCATCTGTTGAAAACAGTTAATTTTCTGTATTTTAGGGCATTAAAAATATAATTACAAATCCTACAGCTTGCCCCATAGAGGACATTCTAAGCATAACATCATTTCTCTTAAGACAACAACAGAATATGCTTCTGAACACAGGCAGGGTTTTTAAGATAAATTACAATGACTAGTTTAATATTAGTTGTATGGCTACAGAAAATTAAAGAAAGAGAAACTCTGGGATGGGCAGAAGAGCTACTTATTAACATCAATATTCACTTCCATTTAGAAGGAGAAAAATTGCTGTCATGCTACTTCATACACATAAACAAAAAACAATGAAGCAAGAAATATAAAAAAGTATTAACATGAATCTGCTTATGAAAAGGTCAAAAATACATATTTAAAGATATGTGGGTTATTTCCATATGGGAAAAAATAAGATAAACAAAAAACCCTCCCAGATATTATTTATTATAATGATCTTGAACTATAATATATTTTCCTGGAATTTAGGATTATATGTTTCAATAATTCATAGAAATATAAATGCACATTAGAAAGGTGCATTGACAAAATTTGATAAGAAGAAAATTCATATAGAGAAGTTAACCATTGATTACCAATTCATTTTCTTCAAAATAGTCATTTTTATTATTTCTTTAATTATGGCAGATACATTACATGTTATCACATGTAATGGCTCAAATTAGCTTTAACATTTCACTTGTCATTTTCTAGCCTCAGTAATGAAACTTCCTTATGAAATCAGACTGTCAGCCTTGGGGCAGTGGAAATGAGTTTTTAGAAAGAGGAAGGATAGAATGTGCTTTCTTATGCATAATTTCCATAAAATGTTAATAGGGCAGAGATATATTTTAAATTACAGAGGAGGAGCCTACAAGACAGCACATTAGATTAAGGTACTTGCCACTAATGTTGATGACCTGACTTAGATCTCTGAAGTGGACATGGTAGAAGGAGAGAACTGACTGCGAAAAGCTGTCCTCTGACCTCCACAGACTAAAACTCACTTAGCTTTACGGGTGATTAAATGTGTACCTCTCAGATGTAAGATCAAATAATCTAAAGGAAACCAGATAGTATTTTTGAGTCACAGAAGTTACTCATATTATGAAGGAAAGATAAAAAGTCTCATTTGAGAAGATGATGGGAAGGTGGGAAGGTGTATTTTTATATGGCATTCAACAATATATTACGACATCTGTCAGAGCATTCAGTGGGAACTTACATTACTGTCACCTCTGTTTCTATCTTAACACAATTCAACTTTGGAAAATTCTTCTGTACCTCAGGAGAAGTCCTATTGCACAGGCATGGCTGAGTAATTAAACACACCTATTGCTTTTGCTGAGAAATTGCCTATCATGCATTCCCTGAAGTCATTTTTTATAAATACAAGAAATACAATTAAGCACAGGGCTAGATGCCTGCTTATCTTATTCCATGTCCATTCAGCCATATGTGACTTTTGGTGATGAAAAATGACCTGTTTAATGGTGAAACAGTCATTAAAAAACCCACCAGGCAATGATGTTGGCAAGGTGTGTGTGTGTGTGTGTGTGTGTGCGCGCGCGCACACACGCGCGTGTGTGTCTGTGTGCAGGCTAGATGTCCATGTCAGCTATCTATTACTGTCCACTTTATTTTTTTAGAAAAGGTCTTTCATTGAACTTGATTCAGCTAGTTAGCTGGGCAGCAAGCCCCAGGGAGCTTCCTTCCGTCTCTGCTTCTTCATTGATAGGATTACAGACTAGCTGCCTCTCTAGGCTTTTAGGTGAGGGATGGAGATTTATACTCAGGAGGTCATATTTGTGCAGCATCCACTTTACCTTACTGACTTAGCCATCTTTGTAACTCTCTGATCGATTTTTTTTTTCAAACCAAGGGATTAGCACTAATGGAATTTATACAGATAAGCTTTTATAACAATAAGGGAAAGCAGGATAAAGCATTAAGAAAAATATTTTATTAATTCAAATACATCATTTGAAACAAATTACACACTGTGACTTGGATTTCTTGGCTGTGAGAAAAAAAGTAGAAACTTTTTCTCAAACTTGTCATTATCGAGACTCCCTTATATAAATCTTCTATATAGAATGCCTTTTTCTGAAAAGTTATGAATTCCATGCAATTATCAGTAAGTTGCTATTCTTCATTCAAAGTTCTTTTTATAGAACACATGAGTAAAAGGTCATCAATCTGTTCCAAAGTTTTGGTGGATTTTAATTGGAATTCTCCATCATAATAATTCAATACACCTTCACCGGGGATAATAAATGCTCATAAATGGTATATAAAAAGGAGAAGCAAACATGTTAAGGTTAGCATGCCATGAATTTTTGATTTGGTTATTTACCAAGGATTACATTAAGGAATTAGATAATTAAAGTCATATTCATAGATTTTATCATATTATTCTAAGAAAAATGTCAAACTATTATGAACAAAAATAACACATTTATTATAAAACATTGTGTTTTGCAGAAATACACAGAAGAAAAAAATTCTAGTGGGCTTCATCTGACTTCCCACAGCAACCAGCCCTTATGGTTAAATAGCCTGTCTTGTCTATGGATAGGAGGTGGCCTTAGCTCAGTACTAATGATGGACAGAACCAGGATCGCTGAAGCAAGAGACCTACTGAGACGCTCCGGTCACACATAGATTGAGTTCATCATGCAATGAAAGCGTGTGCTACTGCCTCAATTTACTGAGCAAGGAACACCTTCGTTGGTCAAGTGCGGTATACTATAAGACTCTATCATGTGACAGAGCTCTAGAGAGAGATAAAAAGTAAAGACAAAGGCTGAGAACTTGAAATTGAGAGCTCACTTATTTCCTAGTCTTCATTTTAAAGACAGCTGTACAGAGAACCAAAGACTTCATTCTGTCCAAACATCCAGCAAATTGATGGAATTCAACACGGCTTGCATAACTAGCTGCCTGACATATGGTAAAGCATAGGCAAAGGAACAGGAAATGCAAGTGTGTGGGTATATATGTATGCACCCTTATACATCTATGCATGAATATATATGCACAACAGTGTTTCTTCAGGCTAAAGGTATGTTGCTGAGCAAGACTAGCTCTAAGTTTAACAGAAAACTCTAATGTTAAGAAGTCACAGAGCATGTTGATTGCTAAGTCAGGGAAAAATGTTATGTTTCAAACGCCCACAGTAATGTACTGACCAATGTTTTTGCTTTTTCTATGGATTTTAAAAAGTACATAAAACTAAGTAGTCAAGACCATTAAAAACCTGCCAAGGACTTCGTAGTTTCTACTTTCTTCACAACAGCCCTAAAGAGAGTAGGTACAATATGCTTGAAGTCAGGGGGATGTTAACACTCAGTATTCTAGCACAACTCTGTAGAAAGAAAAATCTAAACTTGAGTCTATGTAATAAAGCAACCACCAAGATCACGAATGAAATAGAAAAAAGTACTTGATGACGAATCCAACAAGACAATACGCTGCTGGTTTCTACATACACATGTATCCTGGAGTTTATCCAAATGTTGAAACTTCAAAAGTATCAAACTTGGAAACAAGAGTTTTGTCATGATATTTGCCTTTGAGTCTTTCAAAAAGGAAAATTTCCATTTTAAAAAATGCATTCATAAGTGTCTAAGTTAGATTTGAAAGGAAATGTTCTCCTCAGAAGTGACAGCAACACCCAGGCTTAAATGTCTACAGAAGGCAGTTTCTGACCTCAGCTTTGGGTCCTGTGTTCCTATAGCTAGCATCCTGGCTGGGGATGTGGCAGAAGGGCTATTATCACCGGTCTCAGAGACAGACAATAGAGGGACAAAGAATGGTGTTCTGCCCTAGACACAACAGCTCTTGATATCCAGACACAGCCTTTTCTCTGATGTTTGCAGGAATCGTTAACAAACATAATCTCATCAATCCTCATAAGAACCTTGAAAAGAAACGAAATCTCTGCCTTTAATGTCCTTCTTTGATGATTATAGCATATTGGACAAGTAAGCCCAGAGAGATGATGATGAAAGAGAAGAGATGGAGTATGGCAGACGGGTGCTGGGGGGGGGGGGCACAGCTTGGTGGATCCATCTTATTCTCTGCAGTTCTATAGGATCTCACAACAGATACAGATAACTTCTATAGTTGTCTCTGTCTTCCCTTCCTCTCTGAACCTCAGAAAGCTGAGTAAAACTACCAGATCAGCCTACAAAGCATCATTTGAAGTTGTCTACTGCCTTTTATACTTTTTGTTTCTAAGAGTCATCCAGCTATCCTACAGTCTTCAGTGCATTGTCTTAATTAGAACAACAGTAGTCAGCAATGCAATGACTGAGTAGAGCAGTGGATCTAACTTGTAACTGTATTTTCTGAATACTTGATACAAATTCAAATGAGCATCAGTAGACAATTAAGCTGATTTGCAAACAACAAAAGGTGCCAAAGATAACCTTAGAACAGAATTATCATATTCTTGGTGTGATCACATTCCTCAAAGTGGAATGGCTGCATAGGGACCAGGGTGCATGTGCCCCATGTCCTCTCCTGGAACAAATAGACATACCTATGGTCTAATAGTATCAAAGTGTTGCAAGAATGCAGACTTTACAGAAACCAATTTCCTGTTCTGAATTTTCCAATTTGCCAGAGAAGCATTTGCTACTCAGGAGCCCAGGACTTGTCTGTGGACATTAGTTGATGATGGCCTCCTCCATCACATATTTAGGATGTGGAATAAAACAGCCTCCTTTAAGATCCCACAAGAAATTAATATAAACAATTCCAACTTCTACAACTTATGGATGGTCTCTAAATCTCAGTTTTCTCATTCATAAATGGGAATAATATTTCAACATATTGTGTGGAAATCAAATACACACAGTATGCTTGGCTTTATGACTGACAGATTAGGTATCCAACAGTTGACATTCATAAGAATGTGTTCATATTTTTTGCTTTCCTTAGAAATGGTTTTCCTAGGGAAATTTCTATTTAAACTTTCTCCTATATACATTTTAGCATTGGATGTTCACATACCAACACAAGCACACATGTTAAAACTAGTTAAGTAGACTAACTAAAGCCAGACGAGTATGAAGTATCTTCATTGTATTGAGATTTATGTGATAACCTCAATTTCTACTTACCAGCTCTTTTAGTTACAATTCCCATCTCTGTGATATGAACCCTTGACAAAAGTAACTCAGGGTAGAAGGCATCTACTTTAGCTCCTAATTTCAGATTGCAATCAACCACTGTAAAGCTAAGATGGTAGCTAGTCACAACCATAGTCAAGAGCAGAGAAAATGTACCCATGAATGATTACACTCAGTTCCTTCTTCCATTCATAAACAGCTTAGGATACCCTACCCTTGGGAATGGTTTCACCCTCAATGGTCAGGTTTTCCTTTCTCACAAAAGATAATCAAGATAATCCTGAAAGACATGTTCACAGGCCGATGCAGACTCATTTACTGAGATTCTCTTCCCCTGGAGGATCTACTTTCTATCTAAGTGAATGGAAATTAGCCATCACACCAGTCTGGACCTTCTTGTATCTAAAATATAACATGCCCGTAAGTCCAATTATACAGCCATTGGTTACCACCAATATTTAAGTCCACATTTAAGTATATCTTGTCATGTTGGTTGTTGCTGTTGTTCAAAGGTGTCACGACTGGGTACCACTTTTACTTTCTTCCCTCTCTTGGCACCTTGCATAGTAGATTCTGGTACCATGGAAGCTGAACTACAAGGAAACAGCTTCAAGAAGGAAGCTTTCAAGTTTGACCTAGCTTAAATGATTCTAGCTCTTTGTCCTAAGAGTGTCGTGTCTTCAGCAATAGCGAGTTACCTTTAAGCTTTGGAGACAACCAAAGGCAACAGCAATAGTCTAATATTGTCATTTCAACACAAATGGAGTCATTTTAATCACCCTGACACACCATTCAAAAGGGAGCTCTTGTGCCTGTGGCATTTGTTAAACTATGATTCAGATGGGGGTCATTGTCAGCCCAAGTGATATAAGCTTTGTGACATATACATCCATAAATATACTTACATATATTGTGTATAATTTCAGATGAAGCTTTATCAAACAATCTTGGTGTTATTTGTCTCTCACTTCTTTTCTCCTGTATTGACCTCCACGTTCTCCCCAGACCTCCACCTTCACAGACCTCCAGCCTTTTCCACAAGCCTGCAAACATCTCCACAGACCTACCTCTTCCTCTCAGACCTCCAGCTCTCTCCACAGGCCTGCAGCCCTCTCCACAGATCTCCAGCTCCACCCACAGGCCTGCAGCCCTCTCCACAGACCTCCAGCTCTCTCCACAGACCTACAGCTCTCTCCACAGATCTCCAGCTCCACCCATAGACCTACAGCCCTCTCCACAGACCTCCAGCTCCACCCACAGACCTACAGCCCTCTCCACAGACCTCCAGCTCTCTCCACAGACCTACAGTTCTCTCCACAGATCTCCAGCTCCACCCACAGACCTACAGCCCTCTCCACAGACCTCCAGCTCTCTCCACAGACCTCCGGCTCTCTCCACAGGCCTGCAGCCCTCTCCACAGATCTCCAGCTCCACCCATAGACCTACAACCCTCTCCATAGGCCTCCAGCTCTCTCCACAGACCTCCAGTTCTCTCAATAGACCTCCAGCTCTCTCACAGTAGGGTCTTTCTCTCTATTTTTTGATTCCTCTTCATAACACCTGCACTCTGCTATTCCTTTCTCATTCTTCCAACCAGATTTATATTTTCCTGTGGTTATTTCATATCATATACTCATACCTGAAGATCTGACATTATGAAAGCAAATGAGAGAGAACATGTGGCTTTCAGTAGAAGAATCATGCCAATTACTAGAAACCCATCCAACTTCTGAGGGCTAATAGGGCCGTGACTCAGAGAAGAGATTCTACTACTGCCACTTTGATAGACCTGCATAATTCTAAATATGCTCTAAATCTTATCCTTATTCCCACAGATAAATATAGCTACCACACCTCATCCAAGAAGCTTCTCTTTATAGCAAAAGGGGACCATCACAATAATTCACAACTGGACACTAGAAGCATCAACAGACTGTGGGGAACCCAGGCCCAATGTATAAATCTATATCATAATTCCTACATCTATGGCTAAAAAAAAATCAAAGAAGGGGCAGAAAGATTGAAGAGGCAGAGGACAAAGAAGTCTGCTGTGTGACTGCCTCTCTTATAAAGAGATGCATAAATAAGACTTGAACAATAAATATTGTTAGCATTCCTTCTAGGCTCTACCCCACAGTTACCTGGCAATAGCCAGGTATGCCCAAGTCACTATAAAAGGGGATTTTGGCATCCTCCTCACTCTCTTAACCTCTTATCTTCTTACTCTCTGCCCCTTCTCTCCCCATTCCCCCTCCCCCTTTCTTGATGTGTTCCTGGCTGGCCTCTTCTCTCTCTCTCTCTCTCTCTCTCTCTCTCTCTCTCTCTCTCTCTCTCTTCCTCTTTATCTCTCTCCCTCTCCCCCACTCTCTGCTTTTCTCTATCTCCACTCCATCCTCAATCCCCCCTCATGCCTTAACTCTATTCTATACTATATCCTTCGTGTGGCTGGTACCTCAGCATGAGCCAAAGAGGCACACCCTTCTACCTCACCATACCATGCATCTATCAAACATATCCTGGCTCTTTGGCTCTTTCATTTTTATAAAACACAACAAATATATCAATAGAGAAGTTAACACATAAGGGGGAAAATCTCATGTGGTCTTATTCCTACCTTAGACAAAGACCTACACAAAACTAATGATTGCTAAGAGAGGGAGACTTGCATCTCCCAGGGATGATCCCCCAAATTAGTTATTCAATACAATGCAGTCACTCCTCACAAACAACAAAAATGGACTTAGCAGGTCATATTTATATATTTGTGCATACTTATTTATGATACATATGATATATATGATATGACATATATGATACAAACATATACATATATATGAAGAAAAAGAAAGGCTATCCATTTAAAAGTGGTAGGTGACATGGGGAGAGTTAGAGAATGGGAACTTAGAAAGGGATATAGGAAGACAAGTGATGTAGTTATAATTTAATTGACAATGTATAAAGAATAGAGGAAAGTAAGAGAACAAAGTAAAAAATGCACTGAAAAATCCCTAACACGTGCCTTCACTATCTCACTGTACGAAATGGTCTTCCTTAGTTTGCAAAAGGCATGCAGAGAGGTCAGTACTCCATCTTCTCCACACCAACAGGGTCCTCTGTTTAGTCTTTTGGGCTCCTTTAAAAGTCTTTGCTGCTGCTCCCCAGTAGCCCTCCTATGATCTCTCACTGCTAATAATACAGAAGTTGGCTGCACTTATCAACTTTCCTCTCGGGTTCTCAGCATACACTCCAGACACATTTCTTTCATCCATATTAATGAGTATTTTCCTTCTTCAAAAGTTTGACTACAAAAAAAGACCACTGACCACTCCACAACAACAATTTCACCACAAAGTTCCATTTACATCATAGCAAAAGAACTATAAGATATGTTCCTTTGT
This sequence comes from Mastomys natalensis, assembly GCA_021653895.1. Taxonomy (NCBI): domain Eukaryota; kingdom Metazoa; phylum Chordata; class Mammalia; order Rodentia; family Muridae; genus Mastomys; species Mastomys natalensis. The sequence goes on along the minus strand of JAJTUV010000361.1, from coordinate 849,370 downwards.
TAATTCCAAGTGTAAACTTTGAGAAAAGGAAGAAAATTCATATCTGTGTAGCTAAATATATATTATTTCTTTAGAGAACTTTTTAAGTATGCATGTAGGAACATTTCCAAAAATATTAATCTCAAAGAAATGTTAAATCATTTAAGTGTGAAATTAAGATCAGCTCTCATATATTCATTATCATCTACATAGAAATATTCCTTACTGTTTTCCTCCAGAAGATTCAGGAAACTCGAATGGAAAGAAATAGTTCTTTTTCCTTAGCATTTTATAAGCTAAATAAGGAATAAAGTTTGTCCTCAAATAATTAAAATGTGATGCAGAATGGGTTAGAGCCATAGGGAATATAAAAACTGAGAAGCGTACAAAGATTTCACAAGAAGAGATTTGCATGTGGTTGAGAGTGCTGGTTTCCAGAGGAGGATGAAGGCACACAGAAAGAACAGAGGCAAGGTAGCACCCAAACCATCTACTCATGGATGTAAGAAATCACTGTGAATGAAGGGAACTCAGGACAAGAGCAGGCATGGCTGAGAAAAGGTCTACAGTTGCACAGGGCATCTGCAGGAGGTGGGGAATGAACTGCAGCGAGGCAGCCGGTGCTGTACAGTTCTACACAAATCATGGGTTAGTAACCTTGTGAACATTGAAGAAAGGCTTACATGCTACAAAGATGTCAAACATTGACAGCTAAGAAGGTGGTGAGTCCCTTAAGCAAGAAGATGATGTTAGCCAAACAATACCTCAGAAAAGATAAATCTGAGTTGTGTATCTTTGAATTTGAGATACTGGAATAAGGAGTAGAATTTATCCCAGGTAGAGTAGATTCCATGGCCAGCAATGATCTCAGGAGGTATGTGACAGACATGATCTTAATTCAGGCATGTGGTCCTTTACTTTCTGGAGGTGGCATTATTTTATCTTTCCCAGCTACTTGTATTTTAGTACAAATGTGTCTTTATTTTATTTACAGAGCAAAGATCATGTTTTTTTTAAATCTGACTTTCAGATTGAACAATTTGTATTTCTTTACTTAGAAATATTTCTACGTATATATGAACAATTTCAATATAAATAAAGAATTTCAACAATTACTGGAAAAAATAGCTATGACATTGAAAGAGAAAAGGGGGTATATGTGAGGTTTTATAGGAGGAAAAAGAAGGGGTGGATAATGTGATTGTATTAAAATTTCCCCCAAATAAATAATTCTGAAATTCTGACTCTGTATTCTTCATAATGCCTGCAGACGTTCTCATTAAGTAACAGCCATGTGAGTAGCAACAGTATGAATAAATGTAAAATGTAAAGAACTCTAACTACAGAATCTATGAAAAATTAACAGAGGGCTCTGGACAAGACACTAGAGGAGTCATTTTCATAGAATCATTACCACCTCATAAGCTGAAGTAAACAAAATGTGTGTGAGCACTCCAATATCTTTGAACTTTCATATTGCTTCGTCTGTATTATCACTACCTTTCAAATAACTGTTAAATATTCTGAATATGTGCCTGTTCTAGAACTAAAACTTCTATTAAAATAATTTTGACTCAGGGATATAATAAAGGTGGGTGTGTTTTAGCACTAGGGCTGAATTTTTCTTTAAGCACAGTTTTGGATAGAATGACTAATATTTTTTTCCCTCTAGCTTTGACAAAAAGTAAACTGTGATTTAAAAGCAAGTGATGTCACATCTTGAATGAGTACAAGACTCTATAGTTCCAAGCCCATTATTCTGAAGGTGCCTCATGATAGTCTCATAACAGAGGGGCTCTGATTCCATTTACAAATGATAAGAATAAAGACAATGTATGCAATCATGTGACTATTCAAAAGCCTGACTATTGTTATCATGGTTCTGTTTTATTTAAATCTAAATATAAAAAATGCCCATTTTTTGAACTGTGACTTTCTTCTCTGTCTTTGGTATTTAAGCCAGGATTCCACCTCCATTCAATAACTATTGAATTCTAAATATAGTGATGATATAGTCGTGCAGTAACATTGTAAATTATGTCAGTCTGAGGTTAATGGAAAAGTGAACAAAGAACAATCTTATCACCTTTAATAAGCTAATAAGCTATTTTTTTTCTCCCAAGAGTATTACCAGAAAATATTTATTTTTAGAAGAAATGAATACTTAATTCTAGATACTATGGTGCTGTGAACATCATGTAGAAAATATGTTTCATATTGCGCCAAATTATTTCATTACCTCCTAGATATTGAGAGCTAATTTAAGAATAGCAAATATACACTCTCATTTCCCTGTGTATTATTCTAATATATATGATCCTAACAGTTTTATTCTACTAAGAATGTAGAACATTGAGGCAAGAAAGATGGCAAGGAGATTAAGAGCACCTTCTGCTCTTATAAAGGACTTGAGTTCAGTTCCCAACACCCAGTCAGGTGACTTACAACTCTGTCATTCCAGATGACTCCCAACACACTTCTGGCAACTGAGACCACTGCACACATGTGGTGCACAAGCAGAATTTAGACCATATCCTCTGGTAGAGAGTGCATTAGTACATTGTTTCTATTTTTACAAATAGTTTTTATACCATGAATGCCTGTATGTGAATTTTTTTTCTCCAACTTGACTCAAGCTATAGTCATCTGAGAAGAGAGAATTTAAATTGAGAAAATGCCTCCTTCAGATGATCTGTAGGCAAATATGTTACATGGCCCTTGGGAAGGTGGTCTTGAGAAATATAAGAAATTAGCAGAGCATGTGCCTGAGGAGCAAATCATAAGCAGATCCCTCCATGGACTGTTCGACAGTTCCTTCTCATCCTTCAAAATATACTGAGATTGGCGCATGTAACCCAAATAAACTCTTTCCTCCCCAAGTGGTTTTTGGTTATGCTGGTTTATCACTAGAATAAAAAGTAAAATAAGACATCTTGCTTTTTAAAAAAATGTTAAATTGTCCAACATTTTACAAGAATGCACTGGGTCAAGTGAAAAAATCTGAGGTCCCGCTTAGCGCAAAACTGCTTATTGCAAACTAGCTCTTGAGACAGAGACTCACATAAGATATGATTTCTTGTTCTTCCTGTCTCTGACAAAAACAAAACAAAACAAAAATACAAAAAAGAAAAAAATAAACGGGATCTAACCTTAAATGTGTCATGAAAGTCAGACAGTAAATAGTGATAAACATACATGAAAATTAAATGAATATATTGTAACATAAAAAATTCAGGAAGGCTATCCATAATAGAATATTCCCATAAATCCAGCATTTGTAAGCTGGAGAATCAAGAGTTTAAGACCTGCCTTAGTTACATAGTGAGGTTGAAGATAGCCTCAGCCATATAAGAGCCTACTAAAAAAGAAGAAGAAGGAAAAGAAAAATTTGAAGGATTTTATTAGTTGGCTTCACTTATATTTTACCGGGAGTAATATTTCTTCATAAAAACTTTGTATATGTATGTGTGAGTGCATGTGTGTGTGTGGGGGGGAAGTGGGTGTGTTCATGTGGTAGTGATATGTGTGGTGTGTGTGTGGGTATACACATGCATGTCTGCCAATACTCAGGTGCCATCTACATTGTTTTTTGAAATAGGATCTTTCACTTGGCCTAAAGTTCTCTAGGTAGACTAGATTAATAGTATAGTAGGTAGGCTAGCCTGGCTGAACAAGCAGCTTTTCAGGCTACCTACCCAGTATTATATTTATGGGTGCATGACCATACTTTACTTTTCCAGGTTGGTTTATGGCACTGAAGCCTGTGCCTCGAATTTTCACAACAATCTTCCTACCATACTTTTATATTTATTTTAAGTGGAACAACAATAATAGATATGTTTATGAAATGCATTACCATGTTTCAATCCATGTACATACTGTAGAGTTTAATCTGCTTACATTTCTGGTGTGTGTGTGTGTCTGTCTGTCTGTCTGTCTGTGTGTTTGTGTGTGTGTGTGTGTGTGTGTGTGTGTGTGTGTGTGTGTTTATGTGGCAGGGGTGCACATATGCCAATAGAAATTTTGTAATTATTCTTTTAGCAAAAATAGTGTATATTCTTTTTAATGCACATCACATTCTTATAAAGTATGCTCACCACGCACTACACAGCATCACTTAGCATTCCTCCTGTCTAAATGAAAAGGTCTACCCATTAACCAACAACCTTCTTTTTCCTGCATCTTCTCCTTCCCACCAACTTCTGGCAGCTACCTGCCTTCTCTGTATTAATGATACTAGATCAGATTCCACAATAATGTGACTTCACACAGTGTGACTTTTGCATTCCTGGATTTTTTCATTTGGCATATTGTTCTACTCACGTTGTCACCTTTGCTTTATTTCTTCACTTTTACATCTGTATAGTATTCTACTTTCATAAACTAAAAAGATTAATATTGTTAAAATATCTATACTAACCAAAATAAGTTACAATTCTATATATTTCCTCTAAAATCTCAATGACTGTTAATAAAATAGAAATAGAAAAAGAAATCCTAAAGATTCTTATGACAACACAAAGGTTTGAATAATCAGAGAAATCTTATGAAGAAGAGAAGCGGGATAGATATGCTACCTTGGCTATATTTGAATTTGAGGATAGATATATATACATACATACATATATATATATATTGATATATAAGATACAGAATTTTTAAAAATTCAAAACAGATACAAACACAAATAAAGCCAAAAACTGATCCCAGAAATAAATCTAGACACATGTAATCAAACAATTTTTTTACATAAAAAACATGAAAAGCTCTAGAAAACAAAATTTTCTCTAATAAGTGTTTGGAAATATAGCTACCTAGATACCTATGACTACATACCAAAAACAGCATGTGGTTTCTGACTGAAATGTCTGACCAGAATCTAATAAACCACTAAAGTAAACATTAAAGGTTTTATGACATCTGTCTATACAATGGCTTCTTGGAAATAACCCAAATGTACAGACAGCGAAAGTTAAAAGAGATGAAAGAAACTTAAGTAACCATGAAGCTTCTCTCTCCCAGGACAGCAGACAAGTGCCTTCATGCGAGAGTCCAAACCACAGTCTGAGAAGAGGCTCATAGGCTCACACAGAAGAAACTCATGCTGCAAAAAGAAACCAATTTACCTGATTGAAAAGGCAGCCAAAGGATCTGAAAGGACATTTAAAAAATGTTCAATGTCTCAAATCGCTGGTCAAATGAAAATTAAAAACCAAAATTACGTATCACTTTCAGAACATTTTACAGAATTGCATGACCTTTAGAAGTACATATCTTTAAAATTAAATAAACACCTTTTAGAATGTTTTACAAAAAGTACCAATAATGACATGGACTGGCAAGGATTCAGGAAAAGGGAAACGCTTTTATAGTGCTACTGGGAATGTCAATTTGTAGAGATATATTGGAAAATATTACAGTAGATCTACCATGAGATTCAGAAGCCACCCTCTTGGGTATGCAGCCAATAAGAATAAATCAGGTATGTGATGCTGAAGGGCCATTTGTACACAGTCTGCATTCATCATAGCTCCCAAGGTCCACCACGAATGAATGAGTGAATGAAGAAATCATGGTTTGCAATGAATACAGCAAGCTGAGTAGGCTTATCTAGTTACCCATGCATTGTTCTTTTCTATAATGTCATGGTACACTCCTTTCCTTGAGCAGACAGGTTTTTACTCATTTGCTTACTCCATCCGAACTCTTCAGAGAATTCTTCTAATTACTTTCCCAGCATACAAATATCAAGTTCAGAAATGTATTTGGCTGAACACTTCATTTGTAGGCAAAATTTTAAATGTAAAGTTATAGACTACCAAGAACTAAGAAGGGTTTTGACATCTAGAATACAGATAGGAAATGTATATATGTATGACTTGCCCAATTAGTTAATAAATAAATGTGCTTATAAAGCTATGTGGGTCTCAAAGTTGTTATAGGAGAATATTGCCTTTCTTTCATTGAAAAATTTGGACATATGAGTGCATGATGCACAGGAAAGCTGCTACCATCTGGGTTTTTTTTCATTTTTGAATTTAATTTTTCTCATATATTACATCTCAACTTCAGTCTCCCCTCTCTTCTCCTCCCCCAGTCCCTTTCTCCTCCCCCAACAAGGTCCTTCTTGTTTCTTTATGATGCTAAATAGCAGGGCCATATATATGAATAAACCCAATGATCAATGCATTTATGTCTATGAACATTTAGACTATTTTGCCTGCAATTAAAAAGGAATCAAGGGGCTAGAGAAGTGACTCAGCAGTTAAGAGCACTCACAACCATCACTAATGGGATCTGATGCCCTCTTCTGGTGTGTCTGAAGAGAATGATATCGTATTCACATGCATAAAATAAATCAATCTTTTTTTAAAATTTCAGAAAAAAATGACTTCTTTTTTTTTTTGCAAATTTATTTGGAATAACAAAAATCCCAGGATAGCTAAAACTATTCTCAACAATAAAAGAACTTCTGGGGAAATCACCATCCCTGACTTAAAGCTGTAATACAGAACAATAGTGATAAAAAGTGCATGGTATTCGTACAGAGACAGGCAGGAAGATCAATACAATAGAATTGAAGACCCATAAATGAACCCACACACCTATGGTCACTTGATCTTTGACAAAGGAGCTAAAACCATCCAGTGGAAAAAGGACAGCATTTTCAACAAATGGTTCTGGTTCAACTGGAGGTCAGCATGTGGAAGAATGCAAATCGATCCATTCTTATCTCTGTACAAAGCTCAAGTCCAGTGGATATAGGACCTTCATATAAAACTAGATACACTGAAACTAATAGAAGAGAAGGTGGAGAAGAGCCTTGAAAAATAACTTCTAATTCTTGTAAAACACCAACAAACAGGTATTGAATTAGATCAGTCAGAGTATCACTGCTCTTAACTATGTTTATCCCTCACTGGTTTTATGTTGGCTCTACTAAGATTCTTCTTACTTTTAAAATGTCATTGATTGATTGATTGATTGATTGATTGATTGATTGGATCATGTATGTGGAGTATATACAAGTGAGTGCTGCTTGCAGTACCAGCAGAGAACAAAAGCTGTGTCAGATCCCCAGGAGTTGAGATTACAGATGGTTGTGAGCCCTAATCCATGAGTGCTGATAACCAAACCTGAGTCTCCTAGAATAGCAAGTATGCTCTGAACCACTGAGTCCTCTTTCCAGCTTTAAGGTGTGACTAGCTGTTACTAATACTTCAATAATATTGATAATTTTATCCAAATAGTGACAGTTGAGTTTGTTTCCAGGTCACTGTAATATATGTCAGGAGGGGAACATTTGGTTGCATAATTGAACATTGGCCTTAAAATTACTTTCTCTTCCAACTCTTAGTAAATTAATTGTGCTTACTCATTTAGTGTTACAGTGCTATACTATGAGGTCCATAGTTAATTAAACTTTTACAACTGGAAAATGTTTTTGCTTTATTGTGTTAAGCCAGCCAAATCCACAGAAAGTTTATTGAGATGCATCAGGGAAATCTGGCCTTGGATTTTGCTGTCTCTTCAATTACATTTTCCATCTAAAGGTTAATTAAGGCCTAGGCAGACTAATAGAAAGTATGGATCTTTTATGACAAGATGTTTACAGATAGGTAGGTATACATATGTTGGCATAGTAAACCTACTGACTCATTTATTAAAAGAAACTAATTAATTGAGTTGTAGACTAGTAGCTGACTGAATAGCTGCCAAAGCAGCAAACCTAAGTCTCTTTCACCAACAGGATTGTTTTATAGTAGCTTTGGAACATGCTCTGTAAGAAGGTGAAAGATCAGGTCTTTAAGCCAGAACCTGAGCATGGTGGACTATAAAAAAAGTGACTGCAGGCATTCTGCATCACCATGGCTAATGAAGGCTTTTAGAAAGTATCTCCAGTGGCAAGCCATTCAGAGCTTTCCTTCATAAGGAAACACTGGTACTTACTTTCTATGAACAGGCTCCATACTTTCTGTCTAGACTTTTGTGGTTTGGCACTCCCGTGTCCTGCTGCATCACTCAGGGATGTCCAAAGAGCTCGCCACACTTTTCCATATTAGGAATAGAGTAGCAGTTTTGTTACATAGCCCTTTTTGAGCTGTGGGAGTGCAGCGTGCCTTTTGAGGGTATTTCCCAGTAAAGATTGATAAACAGGAAAATAACACAACAGAGGTGGTCCATTCTGCAAGCAGTTGCACCACCACAGGGGCCAGAGAGACACAGTTCCATCAGAGACACATTGGGAATTACCAAGTCCTCTGAAAATGAATAGATGAGTAGTGAGTTTTCCCATCTTATTTTTAAATTTTTCTGAGCAACAATATACAGTCCTTTTGCTTGCAATTATAAGGCTCATTAACAATAACTACAGGTTCTCTGTATATGACAGTCACACCAAGTTCCTGGCTGAAAGACCAGTAGAGAAATGGAAATTCAGCTCAACTCGATGTTAAAACAATTTGAGAAAGGGGTAAAAGCAGGTGTTGAAAGCTTAAATTTATACATAATACATTTCTTATAGTTGGCCAGGCATTATAGGCTGAGTTATTTTTTAGGACATTTATATACAGTGTGATCATTGCATGTTTGCAGACTGAAACTGTAGCTGGAATTCACTCTATTACTCGTAGGCACCTGTACCACATTAAATCACCCAATCATGCTGCATGATGAAATGAGTGAACCTAAAGATGACCAAAGTACAGTCTGTCTTTGAAATCATAATCAAGTAGAACAGTTAAAAATCAGATATGCAAGTAGCAACATTCACTCAGTCTCACATTTTGCCCTGACGAGTCCTTGCACCTCTTATACAAATATGTTTCCCTGACTTTGCCATGACAGTTCCTTGCTCTTATACAAACCTGTTTCCATGGAGGATGGTGTTTCCCAGGCCCTTGTCCAAGATGGGCCTTTTCTATCCCCAAAACTTAGCATCACAAAATACAAACCTGAGTAACCTTCTTGTCACTTCTAACTAATCTTATTTCCCCCAAAATGAAGAATTCAGTTTTAAATTCTACATTCTCAGATTATATCTAAAATCCCAATATCACTGTCCAATCTGTGAGTTCTGAGACTCTATTGTTCAAGTCTCCAAAAGGAAAGTTAGCTGCTGAGAATTTTCAACATAGTCCCTGTTCTTTGACATATCAACACTCACAGAAATCTCTCTCTCTCTCAACGCTGTACTTTCAAGTCTTAATCTCCTCATCTTCCATGATCTAACAAGTTTCTCCGCTGTATAACCTTAGCCCTTTTCTGCCAGGTCGTTTTCTATGTCTTATTAAAGTTGGTACATCCTTTCCATGATCTGTTTCCATTAGCATGTTCTACAACCATCGTCTTTTCTCAATCCATCTCACCAAAATTAGGCAGTGTCTCCAGGACCAGCAACCAGTCAAGCTAATCACCACTCAATGTTTTGGAATCTAGAGTCCAGTTACAGTCTCTGTCATAGACAGACTGTCAGGTACTTCCACTCTCTTGATTGATCTGTTTAATAATAAAAACCTGTGTCTAAACCCAGTGGTCTACTTATTTTCTGCTACAGGAGAACAAAAGAGTAGACAACAACAAAAACATACCAAACCTCGACTCCAACATCTTTCTTTTAAATCCTCAATGGCAGCTCTATCTTTCCAGTTGATCAAGCCAGCCAGAACTGAGTTTTAGTTCTCTGCTTAGTGCATGTCTCATCAACAAATTATATTGAATTTCTTTAAAGTATATCTCCCATATTTGACCACTTATTATCACTTATACCACCAAAGTTACTGTCATCCTCAAGTTCCTTGGGAATTAATGGATGGCTATTCCATGCTTCTTATCCTCACAGTTATCAACATATTATCATCTACTTCTCTCCTTGTTCCTTGTTCATCAGTCATAGTAAGTCATAGTTGAATTACTGCTGTGTTTAGAGTAAGACAAGAATAAGCCATAACATATGACATGTTCAGTTAAACATAAGGCCAGAAGGAGCAAGTAAGGTATAAGAAGCTATGAAAAAATCCAGGGAGAAGAATATCATGTCAACATCTGTAATGATTCCTCTAATTAGAAGAAACATATTTACAGACAGATGGGTCCAGTGGTTTCTGAGTCAGATCAGATGGCACTACATGTCTGAGTCACATGTCTTTGCAAGTTCAGAATCCATGCTTTCCATGAAAATATCTGGTAGTATACATTGGGTGACCGTGTAGCATTCCTTTATATATTGAACAGTTTAGCCACAAAATTCATTTATTTTGCTATTATTTTAAAATGTCATCTTTATTCTTATAATTTAGCAATCCGGGCATTGGCTTATAGGCAAATAATATGCCACTTAATAATGCAAGCATGTTAGACATGATATGCTCATTTTAATTAGTAACCTTACATTTTGGCAGCCTCTTCAATAAATGAGTTTTCTTCAAGGCGAGTATGTCTCATCAATGAACTAATTAACCACTGACATCAGCTTATACAGAACATAGGTCCAGAACTCATGATAGTCAATTCCAAAGTAAAAATCTCCTGTAGGGACAGTCCTATTTATGTAGTGACTGCTAGTAGCATCTGTCTCATGATTCTATAAGGTTATTTCCATTTCTGATTAAGAATGGATATGATGAAATTTTCAGAGGAGTTCCTTATTCATAATAGAATAGCAGACAGAATACAATATTGAATATGCTATTGAGTCTGTGGTCACATGTCAAAGCAACTATCTGAAATAATTCATGGCTGTAGGACATGAAAGAAACCAAAATTCTCAGCAAGGAAAATTTGAAAAAGGTTCAGGAAGGCGGTTATTGAACTGCTATTGGAAAGCCCTGTTTGTCAGTTTTCATAAACTAACAATAAAAATAATTTAAAAAATTCAGACTTATGTGAGCACAGCTTGTAACAACAAAATAAAAAATGAAATGCAAACAGGAAGAGAAAAAGGTGTTAATTTGCAAATTTCTAGCAAAAGACCATGAAACAAATTCCTTATAGTAGCAGGTCATAGAAAAGAATTCAGCACCCCTGATTATGCTATCAATTGACCTGGCACAACCTCATTCAACACCTGACCAAAGTGTACGCTACTGGCTGGTCAAAGACAGCAGGTTCTAAAGATATTGAAATAGTCTGAATGGTGAAGTTTATTCCTGCCTTGCACTTTAGACTATTTTTTTTACCTTGAATAAGTTAAACTTGAGAATTTAAAAAATGATTTCTTATTTTCTTCATAGAAATCTTGGATTGTATAATACAAATCACCCAGTGTCAACGTTTATGGAAGTTAAATGCAAATAGTAAAATAAAGAGGTGAGAGTACATATAAAGGTAACAGCCAGAATTCTCAAATATGCTATGCTTGGGTTTGTCAGCACATTCCCTGAGGGTAATTAACTCCTACAATGTTAAATATTTCAACTCAAGAGTTCCTTTTAGGGAAAAAAAAATATAGAAATGAATCTGAACATACAGGAAGGTTTTGCAAGTTCAAATTCCATCTCTGTTACTAATTGTGGCTCCACAGTAGCTCTTAGTATTCATAAGATGAGCGCCCAGCCAAGAGCTTCTCTGGTTCCATCATACTCTAATATTTGAAGTCTAGCAAATGATTAGACCTAAAATATTCTTTAAAATCACCCAGTATATTAGCATATACCAACACAAATAGAAGACCTTGGTCAGAGACTCAGTAGTCATTTATGCTTCTTGTAGACTATGATTAAAGAGAGAAACAGCTAGGAATATTTCAAAGAAAGTTGTGATGAGTAGAGCACATGATGGGAACAGTGAAAAAGGCTGGTCTGAAGAAGCATGGAGAAATGAGAGCAGATTCTTGGCCCCTTCTGTTGGTGTACTGTCAGGACATGTGTATCCAAGTTTGGGTTTATTTTCCATGGTAGGAGCCACGGAACAATGTGTTAATGCCACATAAGTGAAAGCATATTGGGAAGATCCTAAGATAATACAAAGCAGCATGAATAAGAACATTGTTTGGGATTAGGAAAACTGTGGGTGCTAAACAAATGTGACAAGAGAGGAAATTGTGATTCAGACACTTCAGTCTAGAAAGCTGGAATCTCACCAAACAAAAAGCCAATGGACGGATGTAATTAAACAATAATGTTAGACAGCAAATTTAGGAGTGCATTAACCAACCCAACCAAATGTCAGAACAGAAGCGCATCTTTTTCTTGATCCATTTACACTAGGAAAACAGTAGCAGCCTCTTACATACTTCACCCTCAACCAGCTCATTTTGCACTGTGAATCAGAAAGACTCTGAACTTGTCTTGAGTAGATCCCCACCAATTCTTCAGGTGTAGCTAAAAGCAAGAAACTACTCCAGGATATAAGAAGTACACTCAAGGAGAGGGGATGCACCTTGGGGCAATTTATACAAACACTAGCAACTCAACTCATAAGTACAATAAAGTTCCCATAATCAGAGTTTTCTAAGAAAATGAATACCACTAGATCACAATACAATAAATATCCTTCTTAATATGCAATAAAGAGAGATTGAAGACTATCATTAATTCTTCCATGAATATTTAATTAAACATCGTTAGGAAAGGACTTTTACAAAGCTGGTTCTAAATGCCAATGCTTTTATTAGCTAGCAAGTGTTCTTGCTTCAAAATAAACCTACTTTTTGTTGTTGTTGTTTTTTTAGAACAATGAACACTAGGTTTATATTGGAAGGCAAGATTCAAACCATACCACATAAAACTACTAACAGATTTCTAAATAAATTTGATCTTTTGTAGGCATTTGCATCTGTTGACAAAGTAGTAGCAATAAAAAATAGGCTTCTTCTAAAAGGAATGAGTTTCAAGAAGAAAATTCTATTCAAATCATATACAGAAAATCATTGCAAACGTGGTAAAGGAAAGAAAGTGGAGGAAAATACTCTTCCAAACTGATTCATGCAAAGTATAACTATACCTCAATCCCTGGCTATTGGTAATAGAATACTATCCCTGGGAAGCTACTCAAGTATGTCCTTTAACTCCATACAAAGGCAGCATCAGTAAAAGGAACAATAATGGTTTCTCAATTTCAAAACAATTAGTTGGTAACTTCTCTGACTTTTCTCTCTGCTCATGGCCAGTGACTTTGCTTGGACTTTCTACACCTTGCCAATTACTTAAAAGAACTCTGAGAACAGCCCTGGCACTTGGGAATTCTCTCAGACTTGGCTCCAGATGAAGAATCAGACGTATGCAGATTTAAACATCATAGATTCATTATGCAAAACGTGAAGTCAGTGAATAGCAGAAAAGCCTTTCATCTGTTTCCCAAATTAACCAAAATTATTTAGACTTTTCTAAATTCTTAACATATGCCGCAGAAATAGCCCTACTTCGGATAACTGCCTAAAGCAGTAGAAAAATCATTTCAAAATCACCATGCCTATCCAAATACTACAGGGATGATCAATGGTGAATTGAAGCAATAAATAGACCTACTCTTGGGCCTGCCACAGCCAGTATAGAACTGTGTAAAATTTCCTTAACTTCTGTCAGCTTCAATTTCTTGGAATAAAATGGACCTTATAGTGCCACACACCAGGACATTACAGGAACAAGAGATTGTTTCCAAGTCCCTGGGCATGTTTCTCAAATAGAACTGTATATAAAACTGATCGGTAATATTATTATTAGAGAGGACATCTATCATGTTATAGACAAATACTGAAATTATTTGAATTAAAACCATCTGTATCTGAAATGTCAACCGAATCATTTTCTTTGAGACTCTATTCCTTTAATGTTAAATAAGAGATATACAGGTCAGGAAGAGGAAATTTTCCTATAGACATTGACACAATTTTAATTATTAGAAATCCTTGTAACCAATATGTCCTTCTTTAATTACCTACTAAGGAAATTATTTGGAAATAATTTGTGATTTGAATGCCTCCTTCTGTTGATATGGAGCCAGCTGGATAGCATTATGACATGGGACCATAAAGAACTGATTAGGCCATTGGGAGATCTTGGTCTTGGTGAACAAGATTAAAATTCAGATTTAGTCTTAAGCTACTTTGCCCTCTAGCCTTTCAACTTTCTATTAAGTCCTGACATCAAAAGCTTTCTCACTAAATGCTAAAGCATTGGCCTTGAACCCCCAAGTCCCAGAGATGTGAAAATGAATTTCTGTTATTAATAAATTACCTAGTCTTCATTGTTCTTTTGTATGAGCACAGAAGCATCACACAGCCTTTTAACGATGAAATTATAATTTTTCTTTTCTCAAAAAAGGGACATGTCCTTCCAGTGTTTTATGACAGCAATATCAATGAGAGATCTCAAGAGAAATCAAGTTGAGACAAATAAAAAAGAGCAACAAAGGCACCATGTAAGTGAGTCTTAGATACCACAACAATAAAACAATTAGAGAGACGTTAGAACACAGTGGAAGATGCACTATTGAACACACCCATTGTCGTTATGTTGGAGTGTTTGCACCTGGTAACAACTGGCGTCCTGGAATGTAAGTAAAAGTTTGGTTCTGGGAGCTACTCTGAAAATATGCAATCATCTCTCCCAAGCTACATTCCTCCATGTCCTAGAATGCTTCTCTTCATCCTCTACACACATCAGGTGCCCTATGAGGTACAGGCAAGGAGACAGTCACAAAATGTTTCTGCAATTTACAAGCATATAATAGAAAAATTTATACTGTTCATGAACAAGTGAGAGTTAAGAAATACAGCTGTTAATTATACAAACTCAATTTATACTGCTGATTTGCCAAATTGGAAGACTTTGAAATGCAAGGAGGAAAAGAACGTTAAGAGAGGTTACAGTCAACAAAACACAGGAGCTAATGATTATCGACTGAGCACAAAATTATTTTTAAATAGGAGTCTGGTTTTCATTTGCAAAATAAATCCTATCTGGAAATGTTTTCACAATCTGTTTAGAAGACTTGGACAAGCTGGGGGAAATTAATACATACTTTAAGATGCAGTCATTATTTATTTTACACAGAATGGAGTTGAGTTATAAGTTGTAATGTAACTTGCCAAAAAACTATTTATTCACTGGTAGAAACTACAGAGAGTCTGGCAGACGAGCAAATTAATAAAACAAATATACTGTGTACTAACCTCTGCACCCTGTGCTTAAGATTTGTTCCTGGGCAGAGAGATGGCTAACGGGTTAAGAGTTGTACTGGTCTTGCAGAAGACCTGAGTTTGTTTCCTACTATCCATGTCACGTGGTACTTATCTGCCTGTAACTCCAGATCCAAGGTATCTGATGCCTCTGGCCTCCATGGATGAGGCAATCATGTCCTCACTTCACTCCCCACCCATCCACATACCTACGTACATACATATTAGATATTTAAAATGATCACATTTATTTTAAAAAAAGGAATTTGGTTTCTAGCTTCTATGAAGATACCTTTTCTGAGATACTGCTTTTGTTTAATTTTAAACATCATTTACACTTTAAATTCATTTAAAACATTGTGATGCTCTTCTGTCTTAAATGCCCTCCAGAACCATGTCTATTCTCTGTTGTGAGTGACTATTCTTTTTCAGTCATGGTTACTGCTGTTTACTGTATTAAGAATTCTGTAGGACCTCATGACATTTCATAATTTCCTATATCATGTCACTCAAGAATTCATAACTTATAGGGCAGTCATGGTAGGCAAAATTATGGCATTCAATCCCCCAAATGTGTACCTCTAATCCAAGAAGTAATATTGTTATCTTATTTGGGTAAAAGTTTCTTCAGATGTAGCTGAGTTAAGACTTTTGAGATGATATCATCTTAGATTATCTAGCTTGGGCCTTGCATTGGTCATCAGGGTTGTCTTGCTAAATAAAACAGAAAATGGAAGAAGAAAAGAGAGGAAGAGAGGGGGACAGCAAAGAGAGATGGGAAAGAAGAGAGAGGGAAAATTTTTTTTTAACATAAATTGCCTTTTTTTTTTATTGGTCCTGTCTTATTGGCAAGCTTGAAATCCACAAAGCAGGCAGGCTTGCAATTTGGCTGAAAATTGATATTGCAGCTTCAAGACTGGAGTTTGTAGGGCACAAGAAGGGACTGGCAATGCGAATACAGTACTTTCTTCTTCATGGAACATCATATTTTGCTCTTTTTAAATTTATTTTTAATCTTTTATTAGAGTCCAGATTTATTCCCCCCCCCCCCAGTCTACCCTCTGACTTTTCCATATCCCAATCCTATACTTCCCTCACCTCCCATCTCCAAGAGGATGTCCCCACACCCTCAATCCCACCATACCAGACCTCCCCACTCCCTGGGGCATCAAGTATCTTGAAGGTTGGGTGCATCTTCTCTGACTGAATCCAGACCTGGCAGTCCTCTGCTGTATATGTGTTGGGGGCGTCATATCAGCTGGTGTATGTTGCCTGGTTGGTGGCTCACTCAAGGTCTCCAGTTAAATGCATGACGTCCACAGTTATTTGGAGTGCAGTCAACATTGTCATAGCATTAATTACCTCTGCTAAATGATATCCCCTATCCATCTAGACTTCATCAAAAGCAGTGTGCCCTAACCAAGTACACACTAAGCTGAATCTTAAGGCAAGTGTATTGATACAGTCATACAACAAAGGGCAAACCAAGGCCTGAAATAGTGGCATGGTTATTGTCTAGGAACCTAGCCACAGCCACAGGTAGATAGATGAGGCCAAGAACCATTTATCTCCCAGACACTAACCATTTCTCTCCATGGTGGTGGCACCATGGATTCAGACATCTGGACTCCAGAACCAGGAAAGAACAAGTCCTAATGTTTAAAAAAAAATGGCTATTATGTAGGAAAACAACAGGCTGGTAGCTGATACAATAGATGCTAATGGAATCAATGCTCACTTCATCTTACATACTTGCTTGTAGTGATTTTATTAAATTTCTCTAATGCATTTTATAGGAAAAACAATGAATAAGTGATGAATAAATAAAATAATGTTGTATTGCATTGTTATATAATTTTTAACTTCCCATGTCCGCTTTTCACAATACTTACCCATACAGAAAAGGAAAACTGCTCATTGCAATATTTTAAAACCAATGAGTATCTTGCTTCTAATTTTATTATTAGATACATGTAATTTTATTAACAGATATAGCTTTTCAAGTATGGAAATGATAAGGAAACGCGGAATTAAGAGTTTCATGTTGAGTCATAAAAGAGGTAGCAAAAAGAAAGGTTAATAAACAAGGGTGATTTAAAGGAAAGATTAATTAATATTTAGTCTTTGCTAAAGGAAGGATGAATCAGATATAATTAAATTTGGGATACTGAGTAGTTAGTAAAACAAAGGGACACCCAACATGGATGCTGGGTTGAGGCACTGTGTGTATGTTTGTGTGTGTTTACATGCACACAGTACATGAGCTTACATGAGAATGTACACACTCGCATAATTTGTAGACAAAAGGAGACACTGGGGAAGAATGGGAAACAATAAAGAGAAGAACATGTAAAAATGAGAAAAACATAAGTTCAGAATTTGTTGACCTTGGGATGTGGTGAAGCATCTACATATAAATAAAATGTTTTCATTAGCATAATGTTACTGCTAGGGAAGAAACAAGTTCAACAATTATGGGGGTATCACTAGGCCTCTCCCACTTCCATTAAAATAAACATAAAAACAGACTATGCTTTGGGTACACAGTCTGAAATGAATATAGATGTCGAAATTATACATTTTAAGTTACATCATTGATGAAAAACCATGGGAACACTGATAGCACTTTCTTCTAAGGGTAGCATATCCAATTTTCTGTGCTTTTTATACTTGAATTGTCTAAAGGAAACAAATACGTTTTAGAAACAAAGGTGTTGCTAGAAACCATCATCACACTTAAGAGTAACTGGAGAAATTATTTAGCAACCACCATGCATGATGTCAGTCATGATGATATGGTACTCCTGCCAACAGCTTCAGAACCAATTTCATTTGAAGCAGTAAGAATATGAGGTTTCCATACTCTTGGGTGACTTCACCAGAGGGAAACAAAGGCCACAGCATGCACAGTGATTCAATGCAGTCAGCAGTCTTCCCTGTGCTGAGTATTGCATAGTGTTAGTTCTCTTAAAAACCCTAATCCTGCACTATAGAAGGGAACACTAAGTAAAGGGGGAACGTGCAGTTAAAAATCTGCCCAAGGCCACCCAGACAATATGTGCTGGGCCAAGATTTCACCCATAACACAAACCACAAATTATACTACACTCTGCTTTTCAGAAGATAGTGAGTTACTTCTGGTTATGAAGCGTCCTTTCCTTGGTGCCTACCACCTCTTCATTTTCCACTGAAGTGAAAAGACGCAATGAAACAAAAAGACCAATTAGAAAAGTCAGCCCTTCCTTTAACCCTTGTTCTCCTGAGATCAGTGAATATGCATTGTAGTGAGTTCTGAAATTTCCTTCCTACAGATCATAGGAAGATGAACATGCTAGAGTACTGTCACTCTAGAATTCTAAAGATGCGATCCATGGTGAACAGGGTGCCATTGTTTCAGCCAAAGGGTAGCATGCATTAAATGGGAATGGATGCTGAAATGTCAGACAGGTTTGTCAGTTGTTTTTTTTTTGTTGTTGTTCGTTTGTTTGTTGGTTTTTCAATTTCTTACTTCTGATAAACCAGAACTTTCTGTTCCCAGCTGAGTGAAAAAGGTAAAGTTCCAAACTCATGTCATCAGACTTTTCTGAGTCAAAGAATTGCATCAAACCCAAAGAGGTTGGTAGTTCAGAAGAAAGAATAAAGTTTGAGGTTTTCAAGGAATGCCACATAAACTAGTACTTAGGTAGAAAACTATAAGCATTCAATTTCTCCCACAATGGAGAAACCTAATAATTTACCAAATTCTAGGCAACGTTAATATTTATGATCAAAAGCAAAAAACAATCACAAATTTCATTCCTATTCCAAAAACTTCCATTTGCATTCTTTTCAATATGCATTGTCTCTTGGTGATGAAAAATAGTTGACATAATGACAGATGTCATAACGAGAGGTCCCAAGGTAATACTTGGGTCCATCATCTTGTATGAGCTCAGACAATGAATGTGTCATCTCATCAAAATGCCCAGGCCTCACTCACACTCTGTCTGGAAAATGGACCACAGTGCTTCTGAGCTTCAGGTCTCCTACTCAGCGCATTATTTTGGATACTGTGAGAATTATACACTCTTATCTCTTGGAATCCATGGAGGCTGGCTCTAGAACCCCAACTACTACAAATCCTCAGACATTCAGGACTCT
This sequence comes from Mastomys natalensis, assembly GCA_021653895.1. NCBI lineage: Eukaryota > Metazoa > Chordata > Mammalia > Rodentia > Muridae > Mastomys > Mastomys natalensis. The sequence goes on along the minus strand of JAJTUV010000361.1, from coordinate 830,133 downwards.
TAACATGCCGTGGTATTTTCCTATTCCTTCCCAGGGCATTTTTAATCATCTCTAAATTCCTTCAAACCCAATGTAGCATAAACACTGTGTAAATGAAAGTCATACTGATGTTCTTATAGGAAGACAAGGAAAGGACTTCTACGTGTTCTTGCAGTGAAGATGGGTGAAAGATTATGTTCAATCCATGGTTGGTAATTACCATATAAATAGCACCCAGAGAATTGAAGGGTGAAGGGTTGACTGTTTGCCTCCTTGAGTATCTGTGCCTTCCTATCTTCTCTTAAATATGTTAACCAATTCTATGAAAATACTTGTCAGATCAGGAAAGCAATGGCTGAAAAGTTCACATTCTGCAATATTTAATAATAACAGAAGAGCCAGTTTCCAACTCTTACTTAAATTTATTAAAAAAAAAATGCAGCTTGCCAAGAAAAATCAAACTCTATTAATGGAAATACTCACACATTATAGCCACATACCATAAGCTACTATAGAAATGAAATCAATGGTCTTTTGAAATGTTTTGTAATACTTTTTCAGACTGATGAATAGCTAATAATGACCTTTTTCCTTTGAGGAGGAAAGTTTTATATTCATAAGTACTCTTCTCCACTTTTCTTTGATTTACTTAAAATCATAACTGCTATACTTGCAGACAGGAGCCTACTATAACAGCCATCTGAGTGGCTTCTCCCATCATCTGAGGAAAACAGATGCAAAGACCCACAGTCAAACATTAGGCAGAGCTTGGGGAATTGTGTGGAAGAGGGAGAAGAAGAATGGAAGAAGTCAGAGAGGGCAAGGTTACCTCAAGAAAATCTACAGAATCAACTAACCTAGGCACATAGGGGCTTACAGAGTGAACCGACTGAACCATCAACCAGATAGCATGCACGAGATAGACCTAGTCCTTCTACAAATACGTAATGGTTGTCAGCTTGGCCCAAATGTGATGCCTCTAACATCAGGAGAAGGGTCTATCTCTGACCCTGTTGCCTGCCTCTGGATCCCTTTCCTCTACCTGGATGGCCTTGTTGGGCCTCAGTAGAAGATGATGCAGCTAGTCCGACTAGAACTTGATATGCCAAGGTGGATTGGCATGGGAGGTCTCTCTCTCTCTCTGAGGAGAAAGGGGGTACATAGAGAGAGGTGAAGTTGACTGGGAGGAGAAGAAGGGGGGAAGGTCAATAAGGATGTAAAGTAAATAAATAAATTAATGAATGAAAAATCTTAGATGCAAATAAGTATCTGTCATTGAGGAAAGCTGATCCCAGGAAATAGTTTGTATTTATAGTAAATTCCACTCTTCAGCATAGTTTTGTTCCCCATGTTTCTGCCACCCTGTGATCAACTATAAATGAATCAGTAAATGAAAATTTCAGAAATAAAAATGTTAATAAGCTTTAAATTACATGCCGTTTTGAGAATCATGATGAAAACTTGTTCCATTTTAGTCAAGTTATCCTATGTACATCATATCCATATTTTATGTACTATCTATTAAATACTTAAGAATTGTCCCAATTATTAGGTCAGCTGTAATGTTAGTACAGTGTTGGGTTAAAGTAGACTTTATAGAATAAGAGTTCCAAACAACAAAGGTAAGAATGTTCATAATTCAGATATGACGAAGAGAACATTTGAAGTGGTTCATATGTGCTCAACTTAAAAAAAATACTGAAGTTGATAAGATCTATGTTGAGAACAAGTCCTTTGTCCATGGGATTATGAAGAAAGAAAAAATAAATCTATGCTAATTTTGCAAACACCATGGTACAATCCATCATTGTGTACTCAGTTAATTACAGAAAGGCACTGAGTTTTCTATGTGAATATATAGAAAATAATGGTATAGAAATAGTCGGGTTCTGGGCTGGAGAGATGGCTCAGCCGTTAAAAGGCTAGGCTCACAACCAAAAATATAAGAGATAGTCGGGTTCTATCCATGGGTTCAAGCATCTACTGTGGGACTTGGGCTATATACTTCATGGATGACAGTGACAGCCCTAAGAATGTGTGTATATATATGTACACACAAACACACACATATGCATATATACAGAAGTTTCTCAAGAATTTACATTAATTACACTTAATATCACCAAGAAATATGAGCCTATTCTATACATATTATAGAGTTAAGCAGTCAGGAGAGAAAAGCCCAAATTGATCACTGGTCATATATAAGATTCACAGATGAGCTAAATGAAAGAATGTGAACAGCTGAAGGGCAAAGTCGGAGGATTGGTTCTCCCAGGAGCAATTACCTCCATTTGCAGGAGAAACATGACAATACAATGCCCTATGCAACTTCTTTCTGGTTCCCTTCCTCCCTCAAGTCACAATTCATTACCATCCTTCCCAGTCAAGATCTCTCCTTCTCCTCTCATGATCTCCTTTCTAGTTTCATCCCTGCCATATACATATGCACACATACACACACCACACTATATATACATATATATAATATATATAATGAATATATAATGTGTACATCTATATATGTATACATACATCTACATAGGCATGCATATATTTATCCCACATTGTGTGTGTTTGTGTGTGTGTATAATTTATATATATATATATATATATATATATATATATATATATATGCATGTATAAGAGAGAGTATTCTGTCTTTCTGATATAGATGATTATAGTATAGTAAACGCCAATTCACTTTATATATTGAAGTTATAAAATGTGATAATTTAATATATTAAAAGTACAATTTGTTCCAAAATAACTGTTCAGTAAATATTTGACATAATCAGATTATATCTATTGTTCTACAAATTTATGACTAAACCAACCATTATGAAAATGTCAAGTTTGAAACATTTTAATCAGTAGCCAGTTTTTAAATGATTGTTCATAATGACATTCTCATAAGCATCTCCTGCGGTTCTGTGTAGTTTAGCACAGTTACAGAACATATAGCACTTTGCTATAAACCAGCCTAACTTTTGTCATCGATGAGGTAATTGACCTTCACTTGTAGTTTGAATTGCTTCCTAATCTTTGAAAGATTAGAATGTGAGGGATCTGAGTGCAAACATGTACTATTTCTATTAAAATCAATGTAATATTAACAGACAGGATCCAGGGCCAGTTCCTTGTATAGTTATTTTCTCACAGCTAGCCTTGATAACTTTAGGAGAGTAGGAACTAGCACTTAGGAAGTGAGCAGAAGGTAGACTGAAGCTATAGGAAGACACAGTGACACACTGAGACACTTAATGGAAACTCATTCCCTTAAGCAAAATGAATTCATGAGAGCAATCCACATTTAAGCACCTTTGGAAGGACCGAGAATATTTAACCCTTCTGAGCATGCTGAGGGTGTCACTATTTCCTGCTATTACAGAAAAGTCATAAACGTGGCTGGACAGAGATTAAGGCAAGTTAAAGGATACATCAGCATTCTTCATATGAACATCAATCCTGCACCCTGGCTTCTCCAGTATTCCTGTGGACAACAGTGATATTCCATCCCAGTGATTCTTGGGTACACAGACCAAATGTTAATGTTATTCTGCTCTGATCTTCTCGGGACTTGTTTCATCATCAGTCATATCCATGGTCACTATCATAAACCAGGTCTCTAAGATCTCAGACTGTCATCTCCAGCATCTTTCTGCACCCTTTCTGTCCCTAAGGCCATCCTTGACTTATCCCAAACACTTGATATTTCCTCCAATCTCCATGCCCGGCATGACTAAACATTGATCTAAACCCAATCTTTTCATAATTACTCCTCTAATTGGCTATGACCTAAATTTGGGATGTCCTCTGAATGAGCTTTTTACGAACTCTATAGTGAGCATATTTGAGGTTTTTACCTTATACTTTAAATGTCTCACCTAGAAGGTGGGACAGGTTTTCTTGTCTTGCTACATTTTTTTCTTAGTTCCACTCAAAACCAATGCCCCTTAAGCCATCCAAGTATCATTGCCTGAAACTGCTTTTTTTGGTATCATTTATTTAACTTGTGTCATTTGCTGAAGAAATAGCTATTTTCTCTGTCATTCTCATGGTGACATCAACCACATTGAAATACTGCAATGCATATTTTTCAAATGGTCATCTGCTGCTGTCTTAATTCTTTGACTTTGTCACCTCAAATAACCCCATTAATTTTTCCTGACAGCCCGTCACTGCTTTAATAAAAGCTTAGTTCTAACTTTCACCCAGAAATATGTACTTTGCCATAGTCTTCAGACCTGCACTCACTCTCATCATATGCACTTCTTCACAACCTTCAATGCTCTGCTCTCCTGTGCCTGCCCCTCCTTTCTGTTTACTCTAGCATAGGTTATGATGCCAACTGTTCTCTAAAGACTTTCTCAGACTGTGTCCTTATGAAGTACTTGCTATCATTCTCTTAGCTTTGTTTACTTCTTGCTTGGATCCCATGGGTCATTATTACAGTCACTGCCTTAAACATATTTCCAACTCTTTGGTCACCCCAGACACCCCTAGCCCAGTCTAAATATATGTTACCTTCATTATCTGCATATGTATCTGTGTATCTAATTTCATAGGAAGAAGTATACAGTAAGCTGCTTCTACAGTATAACTAGCTATGATGCTCAGAATTGGTTTTTATGTTTCCTAATAAACTCAATTTACTTCTCTCTAAATACTTAGTTAGCAAATCTTCTTTCCCAAAGAAAGTACACCAATTCTTTCCTCTACTCCTGAATAGATAATGATTTCACAATTCTCTCAGTTAATATAATAATATTCAGAGTTCTCTCAATTATTGAATCTGTCAATCTACCCACATCTCTACCTTGTTCAAGTCTTTCTTCTGCTCCCTCCTTAGATTGTGGTGGATTCTCTTCTTTCACACGAGACTGATTTCTACACTGTGCTCTGGATTCTACCTTCTGTTTCTTTTTTCCCTGAAATTTTGCTGTTACAAGACAGTATCTTAACCTTATATCATGAAATCCACTTTTTAGGTTATTCTATTTATTATGCAAAAGCATGCTGAAGAGTTTTTAATACAAATACATGCATGCACATATATACATACAAATATGTACAAGCACCAAAAAGCAAATGAATATAAAATTTTTCTCAGTGTATTTGATCTAAAAAAAACCATTTTCCTTCTCTCCTTCTCAAAGCAAAAGCCCTTAATGTTTTTTTCTCCTCCCATTCACAATTCAGCATACACCAATCTCTGAAACAAAATTGTGAAACTTGTCATTAAGGTCATCTTCAAACCCTGCACCCAAATTCAATGATGAGTTCTCTATTTCATTTCTTCTACGGCTGATACAGTTGACCTACACTCTTCCTCAACCCTTTCCTTGTTGGTGACATTCACTTTGGTGGTTTTTATATTACTTCCTTGCTGATTTCTGAGTTTCACTTCCCTGTTCTTTCTCCTGACTTCCAAATAATAAAATTCCTTAATAATTAATCCTGGGTTGTCCATGTTCTCTTAATTGACTTCTTAGGGACTATTTATTTACTCTTGAGCCTTTAAATGTCATCTACATTTGCTCTAAGAATGACAGCCTTTCAGCACAAGTCTTTCCAGCTGTAAATGTTCTGTTTCCTGATTCAGTTCAGCTGTGTGCCTGACATTTTCATAAGGATGTCTGACCTGCATGTCACCTCACTGTGACCAAATCTAAATCCTGGTTTCACTTTAATGGTATGTTTCTAATCTAATCTTCTGGCCTCTATCATCACAAGAGATAACACCAGTATCCACCCAATCTTCTCAAGTAAAAACTGAAATAGCTGTCAAGTATTTTCCTTCTGCCTCTCAACAGCTCTTACTGCTTCTGTCTTCAAAATTTGTCAATTTCTGTCCTAAAAATTGATCAAGAAGTTATTTATTTTCTTTAATCCTAGTGTTACTATATCTGTTTGTCTGTATCTCATTCTCTAGAGAAGCCATTCAAAAATAGCAACTAAATAGTTTATGTTCTTGCTTTAAAAACAGCAAGTGGCTTCCCATTGTTCATATAACAAAATTTCCATTTGACTCTAAGGCCTGGTGGGCTTATTTGTTTAATGTCATGCTTCAAACCTCTCCATCTGAGCTCTCAACTCACACCAAGGACCATGGTCTGTTTATCTCTACCTGAGCATGTCAACTATTTTCCTAGCTGCTACAAGTTCCTTACTAAACAGCTTACATAGACCCACATAGTACATTTGTATCCCATGACCTCATTTTTTCTCTGCTGTGCTTTTATCAATATTTAAAATTAGCTTTATTTTAATTTCCTATTTCTTTAGTTCCCCTAATTAGCTTTAAGAATCACAATGGAAGGCATCTTGTATTATTCTCTAACTCTGTGTCCTGTGCATTTATCAAGGGTAGGTACATATCATTGATGCTCAATAATTAATTAATAGGAATATAAAAGAATACATAGACAACCCAATCTATGGTCAATGTTCTCAGTTGTTACAGGACCACATGATCAGCAAAGGGTGTCTAGCATGGAGTAAGAAATTACTCATCAAAAGAAAAATCTTTTGGAGTGTAGATCTAAATAGTTATTAAAACAGTAATTTCCAAAGAGGTTTAAACTGTTGATGTTCTACTATCATCAATATAAACAAAAATGAGGGCACACTTCCTGTGCTTTTCTAACCATTTATAATGCTAACTCTATGATATAACAGCAACAGCAGTACATGAATGAAATCATATGTGATTTACTGTCATAACGAAAGGCAAATTCTGGCCAATCCCTAACACTATTACTCTGTTATGCTTGCAGACAGGAGCATATTGGCCTCTGAGAGGCTCCACCCAGCAGCTGACTCAGACAGATACAGACATCCATAGCCAAACAGTGGATGGAACTTGGGGACTCTTATGAAAGAATAGGAAGAAGGATGTAGCCCTGAACTCTATAGGAAGACCAACAGAGTCAACTAACCTGGACCCTTGGGGCTCTCAAGAGTCTGAACCACCAACCAAAACAGATACACAGACTAGACCTAAGCCTCCCTGCATATGTGTAGATGTCCAGCTTGGTCTTCATGTGGATCTGGAACAATTGGAAGGGGGCTATCCCAATGCTGCTGCCAATGCATGGGATATGTTCTTCTATCTGGGCTACCTTGTCTAGCTTCAATGGGAGAGAAAGTGCCTAGCCTGGCAGAGACTTGAAGTGCCAAGGTGGCACTCTGAAAGGGGAGGAAAAGGGGATGGAGGATGGGGGAAGGATTTTGGAAGGGGGTAACTGGTAGGGGTGGGGCAGTGAGCAAGATGTAAAGTGAATAAGTAAAAAAAAAAAAAAAGAAAAGAAAGAAAAAAAAGCTACAAAAAAGCCCTTGATCACGTTAAGTCTTATCAGGATGACCAAAATATCTGAGCCTACTTCCCTGTCCTAGCCTAAAGACATTTTCATGCCTGAAGCCTACTTCCTTGTTCTAGCCTAAGGTTTAGATTCCTGCCTGAAATTACTACTTTGTTCTAGCCTAATGTCAGATTCCTGCCTGAAGCTCATTTCCTTGTCCTTGGCCAATGTCAGATTCCTGTCAAGCAGTGATCATGGGAATGATCCTGTGACTTTGCTTATTGCCTTGCCTGTTCTTTGACTATTTGTGTTTATTGTCTTACTTGCTCCTTGACTATTTGCATCTACCATATTGCTAGTTCCTCAACTTAGAACTGATCTTAATACTTGCATTAATTGTAATTAAAATGGTACTAAAGCAGATTGGGAGAAGAAGGAAGAGAAGGAGGTGGAAGAGGAGGAGGAGGAGGAGGAGGAGGAGGAGGAGGAGGAGGAGGAGGAGAAGAGAAAAGACAGACACATTTCCTAAGAAAAAAAATAAGGCCCTTGTTCTGCTTGAACTTGACCTTTGTGCAAGATGACAAATATGAATCTATTTCCATTTTTCTACATACAACTGCCAGTTAGACCAGCCTCATTTATTGAAGATGTTTTCATTTTTCCCATTGCATATTTGTTGCTTCTTTGTCAAAGATCAAGTGTCCATACGTGTGTGAGTTTATTTCTGGATCTTTAATTCTATTCCATTGAGGTACCTGTCTCTGTACCAATACCATGCAACTTTTATCATGATTTCCCTGTAGTACAGCTTGAGCTCAGGGATGATGATTCTCTGAGAAGTTCTTTTACTGTTAAGAATTTTTTTTACTATTCTGGTTTTTGTTTTTCCATATGAAATTGAGAATTGCTCTTTCCATGTCTGTGGAAAATTGTGTTGGAATTTTGATAGTGATTGTGTTGAATCTGTAGATTGCTTTTGGTAGGATAATTATTTTAACTATGTTAATCCTACCAATCCATAAGCATTGGAGATCTCTCAATTTTCTGAGGTCTTCTTCAATTTCTTTCTTCAGAGACTTGAAATTCTTGTTATACAGTTCTTTCACTTGTTTGGTTAGAGTCACACCAATATATTTTATATTATTTGTGACTTTTGTGACGGATGCTGTTTCCCTATTTTCATTCTCAGTCCATTTATCATTGGGCATATACCCAAAAAGATGCCCTACCATACCACAGGGATACATGTTCCACTATGTTCACAGTGGCCTTCTTTGTAATAGCCAGAAGCTGGAAACAACCCAGATATCCCACAAATGAAGAATGGATACAGAAAATGTGGTTCATTTATACAATGGAATACTATTCAGCTATTAAGAACGAGAACATCATGAGTTTTACAGGCAAATGAATGGATGTAGAAAATATCATCCTGAGTGAAGTAACTCAGACCTAAAAGGACATACATGGTATGTACTCACTAATAAGTGGATATTAGCCAAAGATAAGTACAGAATACCTAGGATACAATCCATTGAACTCAAGAAGGTTAACAAGCAGAAGGACCAAAGTGAGGATGCTTCCATCCCACTTGGGAGGGAGAAGAAAATAATCACAGGAGGCAGAAGGAGGGAGATACCTGGGTGAGAGAGGGGATGGGAAGAGGAAAGGGGCAACATGATCAGGTATTGGAGGGGAGACAGGAGGGAAGCCCTGAGGGCCAGCCAAATGAATGGAAATATGCAACCTCAGGGGCAGGGGGTGGGAAGTGGGTGGGGGGAAGCTCTAGAAAATACCAGAGACCTGGGAGGTGAGGGACCCTCAGGACTCAAAGGGTGGGACCTTAGACACAATGTCCAACACTGGGAAGAGGGGTAGAGTCCACCTCCAGTAGAAAGACCAAGTATCAAGTTGAGGGATGAGGTTGTCATTCCACAGGCAAAAATTCTGACCCAGAATTGTTTCTGTTTAAAAGAACTGCAGGAAAAAAAATGGAGAAGAGACTGAGGGAAAGGTAGTCCAGTTATCAGCCCAAATTGAGATCCATCTCAAGAGGAAGCTCCAAGGCCTGACACTATTACTCATGCTATGATGTGCTCACAGACAGGAGTCTAGTATGGCTGTTCTCTGAGAGGCCCAACTAACAGGTGACTGAGACAGACACAGATACTTATACCCAACCATTGGACTGAAGTCAGGGACCCCTGTGGTTGAATTAGGGATAGGCTAGAGGAAGCTGAAGAGGAGGGCCACCCTGCAGGAAGACCAGCAGTTTCAAACTAACCAGCCCTGAGATATCTCAGACACTGAGCCACAAAGCAGGAAGTTGGTCAAAGTCCTCCCCATCCCCACCCCCCCCACACACACATACATACAGCAAAGGACTGCCTGGTCTGACTTCAGTGGGAGAAGAAGCTCCTAACCCTGGAGAGACTTGAGAACCCAGGGAGTGGGGAGGTCTGGTCGGGGAGGGGGAATATCCTCTTGGAGACAGGGATGGGATGCGAAACTGTGAGAGGGGGAACCAGGAAGGGCAATAGCTAAACTGTAAAAAATAAAAGTAGTACTTGTAACAACAACAACAACAACAACAACAATAATAATAATAATAAGGCGAATGCTGAGCAGCAACACTGCAGAGACTAACCATGCTGCCCATGCCCTTTCTTTAGTATCTCATCTCCTGGCACACAATAAAAGCATTTTCTGCACTATTATTATCTGCTGAAAAGAAATACAAACGTATCGGTGCAGACATGCCTACCCAACCTGCCCCTCACTTCTAATTTTTAAGGCATATCATCTCCAGATATCCAAACTCATTCAAATCCCCGTTACTGTATAAAAAATTCTATCCTCAGGGAAAGATCTGAAAAATCATTTTTCTACTGTTATAAATTACAATATTGACACACAGATGACTTCTTCCAGCACTGGGAACATTTAATAATAAAGTCATAATTCGACACAGCAAAGAAAACATAAAGAAGACTAGATGCAGACTTTGAAGAGGGAAAGACTCCTTCCTTGTTAACAATGAAGTACATACCAGAGGACACCCCCTCAGCTTTTGGGCTTTGCCAAAAGTATCTGCACAGATTTCAGGAATTATAATGAAGGTCTGAAGCCATCATTTAGCCCCTGGTACTCAAGGTTAGCTTGTCAGACCATGGGACAAAATTTCTCAAGCTCCAATCAGGATGGTACTGAGAAACCAAACTTTTCTCAATATTTTTGTAATGTTTGTTGAATAATATGTGGTATTATAACAAGCAGGAACTTTTCTGGGGTACTCCACAATGGAAAAAATGCTAAAATACTGTTTATTTGCAAGATGAAGTATCCATAAGATTACAACACACACAGGAATACACATGGACACTATAGAGATAGGGACTGGATAAAAATAGAGATTAGAAAGAGATAGATAGAGAGAGAATCTTTTGATTCTATTCCTTTAATCTAAAATCTCTTCATTTAATCAAACTGAAAACAGAAAATCAAAAGCAAATAACTATTGCTACCTTGCTTCGGATGTGCAGGATATAATCAAACACAGTGATTGCCTTGGCTACTTAAAGGCAGTCAACAAAAGGATTTGATATTTTAATGGGATATTTTTTATTTTTAAATTGCAAAAGAAGCTGAAAACTAGTTGGGATTACAGTGTATGAATATTTATTTTGCCTTTATCTAATTAAAGATTTGCTTGAATAATCACTGTCTGGAGGGAAATGCATGTACTAGTGAGATGCTATAGAACAATAAATTCATATTTAAATTAAAAGATAAAAATACAAGCATGTCCTATCAGTGGAGATTTTAAATATTAACCCTAATTTTTCCTTAAATGTTTTTATGAAGCTATTATACTTTCTATCGCCGTTACCTTTCTCCAAGCTTCCTATACACTAGAATTTATAAATACACAAGTATTCTAAATTAGTATGTTAAGAAATACTTTAACCTTTATAAAAGAATAGGATCACTGAGTTTAATCTTCACTAAAATACTATTTTCACAAATGTTAAGATGTTGCTTCACAACTTCCAAATAAACAAGTTAAAAATAATCATCAAGTGAAAATTTAATCACTATGATATTAGGTATTTTTACATCACTGTGGCCAAACTCCAAAGGGACAGCTTGAGAGAACAATAATTATATTAGCTCATGTGTTTCATGGCTGGGTTAGGTGCTGCTTGATCTCATGCACTCACACGCGACTCTATGCAGTAGAAATGGATGAATGAGGATGTCATTTCATAGTGGACAGGAAACAGAAAGGGGAAAGGACCACAGGAACCACATACAACCTTCAAAGACATTCTTTAGGTGACCTACTTCATTTTGCTAGACTTTATCTCCTGTAATGTCTAGAACCTCCCTCTTAAACTAGTTCAGAATATCGCATCCAATACACTCACCTGCAAGGGGTACCTTAGATTCAGAACGCATTTAATACTGTCTATCTATCTATCTATTATCTATCTATCTATCTATCTATCTATCATCTATCTGTCATCCACCTAAATCTATTTCTTTCTCATTCCCCCCATGCGATATCTTTCTTGTGCTTCTTATATCTCTTACAATTAGCATTAGTAGCGGAGCAGTACAAATGAAGTAAAACAGCAGGCGTTTGTATTACATTGGATTGCCTAGATGCGGGGCCCTGTGCACTTGTCCTTGAGGGAGCATTCCCAGGACAAAGAGGATGCAGAGCAGATGCAAGGTTCTCTTGTGGTCTGCCCTCTCACCTCACGCCAGTCTGATAGCTTGGGAGAAAGATAGATGTAATTACCAGCTGCATTTATCCCACCTGAGACAAAGGGGCCTTTTATTCTATTATCTCCCAGTTGCTGTCAATCATTAAATGGGGGAAGGAGTGAAATTCCCTTTATAGCTCAGATAATACCTACTGGACCCGGCACAACTATACAGAGTCAGAGGCAGCTTTAAAGCTGTTAGCAAGCAATACTTAGAGCAGCCTGCCGACAGCCACTCTGACAAAGGAGGTGGGGAACTGAAACTTATCCCAGCAAGTGGCATAGACCTTCCTTAAGTGTCACATCCTAGTTTTCGATACTAATGGCTCCTGTAAAGAAATAGACAAGCAATTTTACTGCTTGGACATTATATTATTATTCTCTTCTAAAAATCAGGTCAACATGTTGTATTTTGCCAGTAAAGAACTTCTGAAGCGTTCTATATGGAGCAGACAGACATATCAATAGTGCAGAAAGAGCTACTTTTTCTTCTCTTAAGAAATACTGTCAACATGGACAAGCTGTAAACTATGCTTGGAGTTAACTGTGTGTGCTGCTTAGTTTTTTATAACTTCGCACAAACTGGGGTCATCTGGGAAGAGGAAATCTCAATTGCGAAAATGCTTCCATTAGATTGGCCTGTAGTGGGGCATTTTATATTAGTGGTTAGGGTGGGATGGTGGGAGGGCCCAGCCACTGTAGATGGTGCCAAACTTGGATAGGTGGCCCTGGGGTGAATCAAAGAAAACAGACTGAGCAAGCAAGTAAGTAATGTTACCCATGGATTCCACTTCAGTTCCTGACACCAGATACCTGCTTTGAGTTCCTGCCCTGATTACCTTTCATGAGACATTATAACCTCTTCTCCCCCCAAGCTGCTTTTGGTCAGGCAGTGTTTGATCACAGCAATAAAAAGCAGAGGAAAACAGCATAACATCAGTTTCTCTGAAAACCTAACCATTAGCTTATTTTGAATGTCCATCAAGTTTGAAATTACTTACTGTTCTGACTTGTATGGGTATAGCTGTTACATTACACAGTGTCCTGTGGCATAATATTGAAAACATTTGAGCCAGAGAAGATTTATCATAGACTATTAAATGAGTAAATTCCCAGGTAGGCTGAGACATCTCCATCTTCTTAGCACTAACAATGGTCAAAGAAAGGCAGTCTTGACAGTTTAAACATCTTCACAATTTCAAGTACACAGTATCACAAATACGAAGAGTTTGAGAAACGAATTTTAGAATGAGCACCTTGTCAGAGCATGGAAATTGGTACTCTAGAGGCTGACAGTTCGATAAAACCTGCCCTATACTCTATCTCCTAGGCTCTAAATATATGATGGTGATTCAGATTTCCAGGAAAATGACCATTGTACCACCTCAGCACTGTCTGTACCTTCTACTGTGCTGGGGAGGTTGGAGGATCTGAGCTCAACCTTGAATAAAAACTCATTGCTTTTGCATAAGAGTTGGACTCCTGGTGGTCTCTGGTGGTCTGTGGGGACCTCACAGTCTGGGCATAACAGCCCAGGTTCCAGAAAAGGAGAGTGAAATAGAAAGTTACACGGTTTGCATTCTAACTCAAAGTGTTCAAACTTAGCAGTGATGCCAGGCAGAAACCTCTAAGAGCAAGTGCAAGCAAGGGAGGAGCTGCTGGAAAAGCCAGCACATTATCTTCTTAGAGGGCATAATCATGCCTCCCATCTTGTTAGCAGATTCTTGATTAATCAGTTTTAGGGGGAATGAAGGGATAGTGGCCTAGGCTGCCCAGGTAGAGGATATCTTAATGAAAGAGACAAAATTGTTCAATGTTCTCTACTCTTTGATACAGGTAAGAATCGCATGTTTCTCTCCATGGTCAGACATATTCCATTCTTTTGAGCAAGAGCCCTAAGAAGGAGCATTTATAATGTTTTCCTTCCTAATGCTATCGTAAAAACAGACAGTAGGGTCCAAAGCTGACCTTGAGAGAAGAGTCACCCTCCCTGGTCTCCAAAGCTACTAATGCATGAATGCTCCCTAACACTCTGATTAAAATTAAGTGAAATAAACATTCTGTAAATTAAAAGCTGTGTTTTCAATTTTAACAAGTTAGTTGTAGTATTAGAAGATGGTAATTGAATGCCTATGCAAAATAGTTCTCACCTCAAAGGGAATAAGATGTACTTTATTCTTGGGCCAAATATAAGTGATCACAGCCTAGAAATATGAATTCGTGTAACCCCAAATACAATGTTCCAACTCAGAGTGGTTTAATGATTTTTTATTAAAGGGACAAAATAAAATAATAAATCAAGACACTCTTCAGGTATCTTGGTAAAGTATCAGGATGTCGGTTATAGCAAAGCATGAAAAGCTCTGCAAAAATTTTGAGCTGCTAAGAACTCTCTTGGATTTCAGCGGGAGCCCTTTAATGCATCTCACCAGGTTCTACAAGGCAGTCCCTGGATGTTAGATCAGACAAAAGCATGGATGGCCATATGGTATTCTGGCTCTTGTCCATGAAAAACAAACCAACACAAACAAACAAACAAAAATAAAAACTCAGCTCTCATCTTAAAGGGAATATGAAATAGTTTGCTCTGGAGACAATATGAATGACCATGGCCCAGGATCACAGATTTAGCTTACTCCAAATTCCATGTTCTAAGGTGGAAGCAGTTTCATCAAGTTTTATAGTTTAACAGAACAAAGAAATTCATAAATAAAGATGAGTTTAAATACGTTGGCGGGTACATCAGAGAGAGAGAGAGAGAGAGAGAGAGAGAGAGAGAGAGAGTTACATTGAGATAGAATAAGCTTTTCTGGAGGCTCAAGATGCTGTCTGAGACACTCTTATCTTTGGGGTGGTAGAAGCCAATTGGATTACTAAGTCCATACCTTCAAATGATTTTTATCAATTAGTCACAAGATGTTAGTTCAGACAGCGGTGGGCAGTGATTGGCTATTCTAGGGGCTAATGTTTGCCTAACATGAGGTAACTAGGCTTTGAACCTGCAACATTCCAAACATTCTCCATCATTGCAGTTTTAATTCAGTCTATCAGTTGTTGTAGATGGGGCTTCTTTTCAATTCTCGAGTATCATGAAGTTCTTCTAATTAGTCATGAAGTTTTCTAGAACCTTTGATATAGGTGAGAACTTTTCTCTACTGAGAACTTCTATTAACAAGAACAATGCTAGTTTTGACTTAAATATTTTAGGAGAAAACCACAGATGTGCACACATAATGTAACTTTTTCAATATTTCTAAAACTGTCTCAGAGAAACTTGTTCACAAAAGCAAAGATAATTACTAAACATTAATACCATGCCCTTTTCCTGGGGAGAGATATCTGAAGCTGTTTCCTACAGATGGTTAAATCAAAGTGAATACAAATTTCAGCTACTACCCCTGGGGATGATGCCAACCTGCTAAGCCTGTATCTTTCGAATTTCCTCTTACTGCATACCACAGGAATTGGGGAAGATCAAATTCAAGTTAACATCCTCTCACAGACACTTTTATGGTCCAATAGCATCAAAAATTAAAGTTCAGAAGGACACATAATTCTAAAAAGAAAATATACCTTTAAAAGACCAATGATTGCTGGGTTTAAAAAAAAATCTATTCTCCATTCTAATGTCCATACTGCAGAAAATGGCTTCTTTGAAGGCATGACAGGACTCAATCAATTTTAGCTGCACAGATAAAGGATGCAGTGATTGTTCTTCTCTTCTCACGGTATGACCCTGCTGCCCACCAAAAACCCAACAAGCACCACCCTGGGTATCTTGGTGGATATTTCACTTCTTAATTTGAAAAACGTTAATAAAAAAGAAAAATTCACACTTTTAAAGGCTTCTTTGTTGAAACCGAAAGCTTTTTACTTGTTTTTTTTTTTGTTTGTTTGTTTGTTTTGCTTTTAATGTTCTGTCACTTTCTTTTGTTCTCACCCTCTCTCTCAGACCTCTGACCTTCATGATCAGTGTCTCTCTGTCCTCCCTGTAGGTAGGAACTAAGCAGAAAAACTTGGATTCATTTGTCTCTCAAGGTCCTCAACCTTAAGGTCTACTGTGGTTCATTTTCCTGATATTGTAAAGAGGGTTCTAAAAATTAAATATGGCCCATTTTGAACCATCTTCTTTCAGTTCCTTTTGATGTCATGTTCTGAATAACTCTTGCTTGCATCTTCACCCTTTCCATAGTATCTACAACTCTTATGCTTTCTACTAGCAAGAGGTAGCTTTGGATCTTTCATGGGGACCACTCACTCTTGGAGAACCAAACACCTATAGGAGGAGAGCTACTTCTCTCCCTAGTAGCTTTCCTTGATTTATTCTAGCTTTTAGTTTACATAGTGAGAAGTCCAGCCCCTGGTTTAGACAATGGCTCTCCATTTTAATGACATCACAGTATAGAGTGTCACATTTTTCACACTTAATGCTCTCTAATACATAACACACACACACACACACACATACACACACACACACAGAGGATGGTGAGGAATGGACTAGAAAAGGAAGAAAGTAAAACTATCTTCACTCTGATACACATTGACCAATTTACTCAGTAAAGTTTTGTGCACAGGAGAATGCTGAGTTCATGAAGGTAAAGAAACCACTGCAGAACACAGCAGGCGTAAGATGCATCCTGAAAGCTCCAGGATCTGACTTCTCCTCTTAGCAGCCTGTGTGTATTGCCTTCTGAGTTTTTCAACAACCATTCATAGATAAACGGGGGCCTTATTTTTAAGCAAAGAACAAAACAAACTTTGCTTCCAAAGTAGAACAACTACAGTCTACCACCCAGTGTCTCTGCAATCAGTACACATTTCTAAAGCAACTGTGTATTTTGAGTACTTTTAAAATTCAAGGCACATGAAGACATATAGGTGAGTAGAAAGATACATAATGTATGCAAGGAAAGTGTTGAGATATTTTTAAATGCACACAAATTTCAAATTTGCTAATTGTCTCAAGTAAAGAAAATGAGATGTAATTACTGCAGGATTGAGAGCAGTTGGGGCATTTTTCCCTGTGTTCCCCTGAGTGCACACTCCATAAGCATTACTTATTTCATTCTCTACCATGTCCCAGAAAGAAAGACACTGTGCACTATTTTTTTGTCATTTGCTATATATGACTGTGTCAGTTGCAAGGTGCTAATCTATCTTCCTGCACTTGCCTGACAGTATTCAGGGTGTGTGGATCCAAAGTTCTGCTGCTGGAGAACAAATAATGATTGTGCCTGACACAGTGATGTTCACGAGCTACTTGTGAGAGCAACACTAACGGAACAACTAAATGAACAATCAGGCTTAGGCACCTGCTCCAAAGGATGTCAATATTGCAATCAGCTGCATACCTGCTCTTAATTCTAATGCAGAGTGTTTAAATTGTCAATGGGATTTAGAAAAGAAAGGAGCTTGAATCAATAGTTTGTTTTCCTAGAGACTGAAGGTCTGACCTAAGTATTAGAATTTTTATAAATCATGCTGATTAATTCCTGTCACACAGTCATTCTTCTCTGCTGCTGACCAGGGCTTGGTTTTGTTTCCTGTGTCTTAAAGCAACACTCATTTCAACTTCTATAATGTTACATAAAGCCTGAGGCCATCTATACAATTCATGTGGATTTACATTAAAAATGTAATGCCGTTTGCATTTTTCTTTTTTAGAAATTTTTTTTTTTTAGTGTGAAAACACAAAAACACATAAATGATTTTCATTGTATTGTAGCTAATTTCAACATAGGGTAATTCTACCCTTTTGGTGGTTTACACACACACAAACACTCATACAAACACACACAACACACACACACACACACACACACACACACACACCTTAATGCATCAATTTCCATCAGAAAATCCCATTGGCTGTCATGACACACAAAGGAAACTAGCCCTGCTCTCTGCCTTTGCAATTCCTTTGGGAGAGGTGGCTACCATTAGTTAGACTAGTACCATAGTCTCCCACACCTCTGCTTTCTCTGATTCTTCCCTGACTGTGTTACAGTGGACTTTCAATACATGTCAGACTACTACTAAGACTGCAAGTACTTCTATGCATGCGCATTCTGCTACCTTAAAATTTCAGCTGCTAAACTGGCTTACAGTACTTCCATATCTTCTCTCAAGTCTCTAGCCTTATCTTCTCTATGCCTTCCTTGGTTCACTCTGCCTTTGATACATTAATAGCAGCCTTCCCTACCCAACCCCAATATACACACCTTCTTCATGAATACTGAGCAGGTTTTGTTATCTTTGTTTTCTTCACAGACCTGCATTACTCCCTATTCTCCCTACTGGAGATGCCCATCACCTGGACATTTTTATTCCTCATTGTTAGTTGCCATTGGGCCTCTAATCAGATACTAGTTTCTAGTGACAACTTGATGATATGAAATTATAGTGCATTGGGAGCTTCTGCCCCTCAGCACTTCCTGTCCTGGCACCCTGGTTCATTTTGTTAACCCACAGTAGAACTTACTGTGAAAGTGCATGCTGGGTATGTTTCTTGCTTGTTGATTTTTGTTTCTTTTGCCTTCCCTGAATATGACCTTGGTAGAGTGAATGGTTTGTTTGTTTTATTACTGTTTAGTTCTGGCTGAAGAAACTATCTTTGAACCACACAGTCCTGTTGTATGGATCTTTTTTTCTGGCTTAGAAAGAAATCAACTATATGTTACTGATGAGAATAGTAAGAATAGCATAATAAAATGTTGCTAAAATTGGCAGTTCTCAGATTCGTATTTGGAGAAATGAATCATTCTTTATGAAAATATGAAGTTGTACCTCTTAAAAGAAGAAAAAAAGATGAATTCTTAGTAACTTCAGAAGTTCATAGTCTCCAATGGGAGAATAAGCACAGATTAAAGGCTAAAAAGTCTATCAGTATTCAGTGTAAAGAAAGTGAAATTTGCATTTATTTTGTTTATGATGTTCATGAACAATAGTTTAAAAGCATCCCTATCTTAACTTCTATGCTCACATGAGCAAAACATGATCAATATCGGAGCAATTTGCAAGCTAAACATCTGTGAACCTTTTTTCTGTACGTACACTTGAACCAAAAGCAGAGCTCTTAGTTTCTGTTTCTCTAGTAAATCTATCCTTTGCAAAACGTTCATTTAAAATATACTTTTATATGGCACAATCTCTGTTCAATAGTGCAACCAGATTATTAGCAGTGATATTATCCAAAATAGCGATGCTATCAGCAAAGCACAAATCAAGTGACAATATGGTGATCAGTGGTGATACAAAAAAAGATGCAAGTTAAGAAGGGAATTTGATGTTCACAGCCAAACATGGGTCATTTGTTAAGGAACTGAACTTTCCAGGAGCTTAAGATTGTACAGTTGGATGTGGAAAACTGCTTCACATTCCAAATCACTTGCCTTCAATTCTCAAGAATTAGATTACAAATTAGATTATAAAGAAGATTTATGAAGTTCCTAAGTAAAATATTTTAGCACCCTCAATGACTAGTTGAACAAAGACATTGTCTTGTACCTATGGAGATCATGGTTTAGCTGAGGCAATGGCATCTATACTTACTAAGAACATACTACTGAAGGCAACTGGACAGGTATGAGGAAAATACGTTTAAAAAGTCACAAGAATGCATGGCAGGAGAAAAGGGATAGAGAAGGCTTATAGATATGATTTTGAATGAGGTATTTGCATTTTAATATTGAAAAAAGAGAGAAAAAAACGTTCAGAGCAAGAAGCAGGGTGTCAGTGAAGGCTGGGAAGGTTTTGAAAACTTGTTATTTTACAGGGAGAAAGCATACCTACAATCAGAGGCAGCCTATAGAATGGGAGAAAACCTTTGGCAGTCACATATCTGATAGAGGATAAACTTCTAGAATATACAAGAACTCAAAAAACTAAACACTAGGAAAATAACACTCCAATCAAAATACTGACTTTCAATTAAACAATTCCCCCAAAGAACCATACAGATGACCAATGAACATTTTTTTAAAGTGTTCAATATTCCTATACTGTCAGGGAAATGCAAATAAAAACTACATTGAGATTCCCTTATCTCATTCTTGTGGAAATGGTCATTGTCAAGAAAACAAATGATTACAAATGCTGTGTGGAATGTAAGGAGAAGAGAACATCTGCCCACTGTTTATGGTAGTGGCAACTAGTACCCCTACAGAGGTCAGTATGAAGATAGCTCAGACAGCTACAGACAGAACTACCATAATGAGCATACACCCAAAGAACTTAACACACTATGACAGAGGTAGTGCATATCAGTGTTTATTGCTGTCCTAGTCCCAAAAACTAGGAAATGGAGTCAGTATAGATGCCCGCCAACTGATGATCTGGTGAAGATGAAGATCTGGTTTACTTGCACAATGGGGCTTGAGTCAGCATGACAGAAGAAATGTCATTTTCAAATTTCAACTTCCATTAAAAGCATCTAGGAAATAGGAAGCTGACCTTTCATTTGTTCTGTTTTATTTATCTGCATAATTTTTCATTAAAGGTAACACCAGAATTAGACAAATAAAAACATAGTCAAGACTTTTACATGGGTAAAAATGTTTGGTTTTTTTTTTTTTTTTTATTCTTTTTCAAACATTTATTTATTTGTTGTGTGTTTAGGGGCTGTCCTTATGTAAAGGTCAGAGGAAAACTTGCAAGACTCAATTTCTTTCCTCATCCATCCATCTCAGCAATTGAACTCAAGACTGTTAGTATTCAAAGCAAGAGCCTGAACACACTGAGCCACCTTCCAGCCCGTAGGAAAAAGCATTTTCTAAAGCAAATAAATATAAAGCATAGAACACAGAAAGCACTAAAATCAAAGTTTTCCTATATTTAGTCAGTCTAGAACAATCACTCTGGGAACCTCAGGTTATCCAGGCTCTAGAACTCTGGGACTCTAAGGAAACTGGATTCTGGCTCCTCCACTCAACAAGTGAAGTTGTGTCATGTGTATAAAAATTGGTTTAAGAATCATTCCTGAAATTTTATAGATACACTAGAAATCACGTTCCTTACAAATGGAAGCACCATTGCCTTCACTCTTCTTAAGGTTTGGCTAATCTTCAGGTACTAGGACATCTAGGCATCCTGGGCCCCAGTAGTTTATTTTTAATCCATAATGCATTTACTTAGTGAGTGTCAACTAGAAGAACCAAAACTGTGTCAAGTAGAATATAGATGAATTTAAGAACAAAGCAAGGCATATCATATGTGTCATATCATTTATAAAATAGGTAATATATACTGTCCTCAGAGAGGAAAAGAAATGAAGAAAACCAAACCTTTAATGATTATGCTCAGCTGGAATGTATTAATTAGTTAAATATGACTATTTAATAACTAGAAGTACTTAAAATACTATATGCATAACAGTAGAAATGCCAGGAGTATTTCTCAACGAGCATAGCCCATGCAGATTATCCTGAAGGGCACACTAGATGCCCATCTGTGCAAAGTATAACTAGCAGATATCCTCCTGTAGTCTGCCTTAGTTTTCAGGCCAATAGCACAATCTTTTCAGGATGTTGCAATCTATGAGTGGATGCTGCCACACGGTCCCTGCCACTCTCAAGGCACACTCTGCTCCAAAATCCTGGTTAGGCTGGCAATAGCTGTCAGGTCTGTGTGGTTGTCAAGTGACGTCCCTGGCCCACGCACTCCTCCCTTCACAGGTTTTTAGAGTTGAATTGAAATCTCTGGGGTTCCTCAGGGAAATTCTCACCTCTCTCCTTCATGCCAACCCAACTGTGATTCCCCAGATAGATGTCTGAACTTAGGGAATGCCCTCAGAGAGGTATCTTTAAATATCCCTGCTCATTATTCGACTATCACTTCTGAGAAGATAAAGGGATGGAACGCACAGTGGAATTCTCTCATAATCCTCATGGAAGATGTTCTTTCCAGGCTTAGAGTGGGTGTTAGTGGCCTACTTCTTCATTTTGGAAATAAAGGGGCATTGTATCACAGAGGAACTCTTTTTAAGGGAATCTAATAAAAAAAAAGAAAGTGTGTCTGTTTAATCTGTCTCAGCTAAGGCTTCCATTTTAACACCCTACTGCACGGATAAGCACAGTGTAACAAAATACTGTTATATTAGTAGAAATGACAATACTTAGAAATCTAGCTGTGATGAGTTCTACCATACAACCAATAAACAACTTGGAATGAAAATACTTCTTAGTATCCTAAGTTATCTCACATCCCCTCCTGAGCAGAAGGAGAGATGATATAAAAAGATAAACACCATAAGTTAAAGAAATAGAATATAGAGACATAACAGATACATTCCAAACCTATATACATGCTGCAGTTGACTGTGTGTACTGGGAATAAAGGCATGAATGAAGCACAAGGCTAACATTAGCTTTGAATTTGCCCCATGCATCACTGGTTATCTATGCTCTCTAATTCACCAACCTGCAGATTTGAAAGGATACACTTTAGCTGAAGGGAATTTCTTCTTCTCATTTACAATGTCACATATATGATGGAGTTGAATGACCTATCCATTAATGTGTGAAGAATACTGTATAAAAACAATGTTCAGGATGTCCATATTGTATACAACCCACACACATCTTCTCAGTACTCCTAGGTAATGAAGAAGTCCTGAATCCCCAGTAATAATGGCCAGAGACATGAGAATCAAGTTCACCAAGTAATCCTCTACTATTAGTTTTCAATTAGATTTTACCTACATTCACACACACACACACACACACACATCACACACACACACACACACACACACACACACACACACACATATATATATATATACATGGAAGAACAATGCTTTCCATACTTCATATCATAAACAAAAAAATGCAAAGTTGCCAGCATTTTTAAAAGATGATAAAAGAATAAAAAAAGGCGTTTTGATTCACTATGCCATTATTTAGTACAAATTTGAACAGATTAATCCACTAAATTATCAGAAACAAGGCAATATTTTAAAAATTTGTTGAAAATGAATTAATTTTTAGAACATAACCTAATTAAGATGCTCCTCAATTTGCACACAATTTTAAGAGCCAGCAGAACCCATTTTCATAGAATTGGTTCATGACTGTGATTATTAAACATAATTTCCTTATAAGAATGTAAATTGGCAAATTAGGCACAAAAATTAGGAGGCACAAATCCATTTACATCAATAAAACTAAAACACATCACTGCTATTTATAGATCCCACCTGACAGACTATAACAACATTTTTCAGCGCGCAGTCAAGTTACTTAAGAAATGATTATCTTCTTAGTGTTTAATTATAGTATACGCAGTGTACATTACACATCTTAATTTCTTCACTGCTAGTCTTTAATAATTTCCCAAAGAAAGTACGAGGTTTGTCAAAATGCAGATAGATAGTTAAGAAGAGATGCTGTGAATAAGGAATAATTTTTGCCCATGCATAATATATGCATGGTCATGACCTGTAGAGCCTATAATTAGCAAAAAAATAAAATATGAGTGGGGCCCCTGATGACAGGAAACATGGCTCTGTTTCTTTACATCAATTTTCTTCTACCCTATCCTGGTTCTCAGATCCAACTCATCTCATACCTGTGTTTCTGCAAGATGATAAGAACATTGATAAAAATGTTCTTGCTAATTCCTTCCCAAGTCTTCAACGTGGTGCCAGCTAAATGATCTTTCAAAGTATAATCCAGACACTGTATGCTATAAATATAATGGCCCCCGAATTCAGATATTAAATTTGATCATCCACTGGTGACAGTATCTGGAGGTGAAAGTTCAGAGAGAAGATTAGATTATAAGGGCAGAGAGATCATTAAAAGATTCATTTGCCCATAAAAGAGAACCTCAGAATGTCTACTAGCCCTCCTCCATTTGAAGACACAAGAATTCTGCTGCTTAACAACAAAAATCAGAATCCCATGAGATGGGACTTCTGCTCATGCCTTTGACATAGGCTCCCAACCTCCAAACTCTAAACTAATGCTTCTATGAACTGTGAAGCTTATGGCTTTTGGTTACAGCAATATGAATGGTCCACGACAATATCATCTCCTTGTTTAACCCTTCAGCTCATTTCAATAAAAGGCAAATTATTTTTAGATGGTCAGATATTTTTCTTTTAAGAGGCATAGTTTTATTAATCATTTGAGAATTTTATATCCACTTACAGTGTATTGGGATCACATTCACCCACATCACACTTCTGCCCTCAGCTCCTTCCAGGTCCGCCTTCTTCCCCTCCCATTTACATACAATCTCTTCTTTAAATTTTAAGTGTCCTTTATCCTTTTTTTAGAATTTTATGACAGTATTGTGTTCATATTATTTCAAGTGCTCCTCCTCCCTCCTCCCGTGTCACCCTTTTCTCATCTTCAATGCAATGCCTACATGTACAGCTCAGGAAACACCGTGAAACATAGGAAGATTTTAGGAGCTCAGAAGACCAGAACACCCCTCCTAGATAGTATCTTCTAGACATGACAGAAAAGCTACCATGTTGAGCAGTCTCAGCAGTATGACCACATAAACAATACCAGCATGATACCAGTTGGCATGCCAACACAGGTGGGACAAATTTCACAAAGCCAACACTTAGATGATGAGCCACATGTTATCAGTGGCTTCAGAGGTAGAAAGAATCAATTGTCTCCAGGGATTGAGCTATCCAATCTCAAGTGGCCATCCCTAAACAGATGTATACATATCCCTAGATTTACATGTAAACATAAATATACCTATACCTATACCTATACCTATACCTATACCTATACCTATACCTATACCTATACCTATACCTATACATACCTGTACCTATACCTATACTTATACCTATACCTACCTATACACATATACATGCAACAGGAATTTTACAGGCTCTCCAGCCTGTGTGAGTCTACTTTCTTCTTTTCACACTAGTCACACTCTTCTGTTTCCTTCTGCCAGTTGGCCCCATTGTGCCTTCCTAGCTGGTGTGGCTTCTTTCTTTTACATTGTGTCTTTCCTTGAAAGATGCTTTGCAAATATTTTGGCAAAGCTAATTTCATCAGCACCGAACATAAAGGTTATTTGCTTAAGAAGGATTTCACTGATCCTGACTTCAAATTCAAATAGGTGCCTTCTATGTTTCTATCTCATGCAAAGTCAAAGTATTACAACAGCTCTGGAATACTCTGAAGTAAATTGAATATCACATGGCAGGTGGGAGGATATCATCAGAGTCCTTACCAAGGGAGGAAGACTTCATTTTCTAGTACATGAGCTGCTTTAGACCATAAATTAATCATTCATCAAATGTTTGCTGAACTGATGAACACAGTTAAAAACTTACGTCTGTGCCAACACTATCAGTCTAGTTTGGTCTTACACAGAGTTGTCTAAATCAGATGACCAATGTAAAGTTGGAATGCAAATAATACCTATCTTTTCCTTTCTTTTCTTGTACTTATAAAATTTATAAGATTTACAAAGACTGAAATGAGATAAAAATCCTCATTACCTAGTGAAGTACAACTTCATATCTGACAGCCTTACCAGTCTATAC
Source organism: Mastomys natalensis (assembly GCA_021653895.1). Taxonomy (NCBI): domain Eukaryota; kingdom Metazoa; phylum Chordata; class Mammalia; order Rodentia; family Muridae; genus Mastomys; species Mastomys natalensis. The sequence goes on along the minus strand of JAJTUV010000361.1, from coordinate 804,556 downwards.
AGGTAATTCCTACAGAGGTCTCAGGCAAGATTGGAATCAAGGCTAGGAGGCTGAGTTCTGTGCTTCATGACACTATTTACCCTTTCAACTTTTCTGTTACCAAATTCTGCTTCCATATAGTAATTTCAAAAGAAAACGTTGGGGGGATGATCAGAATTGCTTATCTCATATCTCATAATCTTTCTGAATGGTACTATGACATTTTGTATAAATGTTTTGTTCATGCAATCCACTGTTACAAAAACTTTCTGACTTCTCACCATTTTTCCATGCATGTAAAAGATAATAAATTCTCAAAAATATCAATAACAAAAATTTTATAAGTACCATTTAATCAGGACTAACTTATATAGTGTCATTAAAGAGGTTAAAATGGGATGGGGATGCCAGCATGAAGCTTCATTGTCCCACACTGTGAGACACTGGCTCGCGATCTGTTCAATATTTTTTTCCCACAAATGAAGCACTCCAAAACAAATTGCTTTATGTTCAAAGCAAAACAGATCCTTTCCTTGGTTTTAATAAGTTAAGGCTCAGTGTAATAAAAACTTTTCCAATAGGCTTTGCTGCTGGATTGCTTACGCTAAATTATTACTTTTTAAAATCTTATCATCTTCACCTAAATTAGAATTGTAAATCTGGAAAAAAGTCTTGACAGTTTATTTCTAATGTGGAAATAATTTAGACACCTGCAGGTTCTTCAGGGAATGGCTACACACTTGTACAATCATGGGTCTGGTGAAAAGAGATCAACAGGACAGGACCAGGTTGTGAGTTACTGTGGACACAGCAGAGGAAGATGTGGACATCATGGATGGCTAAACAGTAGATATAAGTGACACTTAGGCAGACACTGACTACACCTGTGTACTTATATGTTTCTGTAGATGTGAAACCAAGGCCCTTGCTTATTTGCCAGACAAGATCTTTACTATCCACATATAGTCTTTACCTTTGATGGCATGAGGGAATCCACTGTCAAAAACTGAAATGGCAATGATACCTTAAATTAAGAAAATGAAACACAGTCACTCATATAAAAAGAAGAAGAAGGATGAGGAGAGATAACAAGAAGAAGAGAAGATGAATAAGAGGAGGAGGAGAAAGAAAGAAAGGAAGGAAGGAAGGAAGGAAGGAAGGAAGGAAGGAAGGAAGGAAGGAAGGAAGGAAGGAAGAGAGTAAGAAGAAAGAGAATGAAAAAAAGAATAAAGAAAGGAAGGAAGGAAGGAAGGGCCGTATGGTGGCACACGCCTTTAATCCCAGCACTTGGGAGGCAGAGGCAGGTGGATTTCTGAGTTCAAGGCCAGCCTGGTCTACAGAATGAGTTCCAGGACAGCCAGGGCTATACAGAGAAACCAAAAAAAAAAAAAAAAAAAAGAAAGAAAAAAGAAAAAAAAAAGGAAGAAAGAAAAGAAGGAAGGAAGGAAGGAATATTTCCTCCTAGGAGTAATATTTGCTGTTCCAGTACTGAGGAGAGAAAGCATGGTTCCTCCTGCACAGGCTCACCCCTGCCCTAAGTCTCTTTGCACTTTAGTAGCACACTTGATAAAGAAGGGGTGAGGTGTAGAGTGTCACAAGACAGGCTCCAGTGTTAATTTCTGTATAGCTGCTCTCCGATTCTCTAAGACACATCATGATGATGACCTTAGATTTCAGCATCCTGAGCTCACTGTTTTACCAACCATGTATGAGTCTGAGAGCTTAAGACACAGTTATTACACAACACTCAACATCTGTTGGTCTCTTCTAAAGGGTAATCCCATCGTTTTTAAATAGTAATGAAATTATCATAAACATCCTTTTTCACTCAAAAATAATTTCCTATCCTATATTTACTGTACTATTGCATGATATTTACCTTGAAAATAGTTTAATGGTGAAGTAAATTGAAAATAAATCTTCAGAAAAAATGCAATGTCAACACAATCAACAGTCAAAATACATACATGATTCCTGCTGCCTTGCATAATTTTGCAAACACACACACATACACAAACACACAAACATACCCACACACTTACTATTTATTAGTCTCTCTACAATTTAGTTGATAAACACCCACTGTATCTGAAAACTGTTCTGTTTTCTGTAAGACGTGTAGAAAAAAATTAAAAAGCAAACTTTAAATATTGAGTAGTGAGTGTCCCATTTCTAAAGAAAGAATGTAACATAAAATAAAATAATAAAACCCTTCTGACCTGGGCACTTTTAAATAATTTAAATAATTTTATATATTTTTAAATAATTTTTAAGAGTTCTTTTCTAGGAGGCTCAGCTATTTTGGTCTTCCTGATAAGCTCTTAGAAACATTGATCACAGAAGTAATCACAGAACTTTATTGTCTTGCTTGTTCGTTGACTATTTGTGTTTATTGTCTTGCTTGTTCTTTGACTATTTACATCTATTGTATTGCTAGTTCCTCAACCTAGAATTGATCTTAATACTTGCATTTAATTAAAATAGTATAAAAGCAAAGAGGAGGAGTGATGGGATAGGGGGCTTATGGCAGGGAGGAATGAAGAAAGGGGAAAACATCTGAAATGTAAATAAATAAAATATCCAATAAGAAAAAAGTTCTTTTCTAAAAGATATGCAATGACAGTACAAGAGACATCCTCAAGTTCATCGTCATTTTATTTCAGTATTGCCCTGTACCAAATAGAAAACGTACTTTTATACTTAGCTTTCAAGTAAATTAAATTCTACTGGAATTTTCACAGAATCCTTCTATAAAATGGGAGATGCAAAAGCAAAATATAAAAAGAACACTCACTATTTATACTCACTGTAATACTGAGTGTAATTTATCACTAATTTTAAAGGTACTCTAGGTGTCATGGAAGCTCAGCAAACAAGGTTTAAATGATGTGATTCCATAGAAGGCTTCTTTGAACAAATGACCATGCTGAAAGTTGGGATGATCAAACTGTACACTGAGGATATCATTCATTAAGTTTATCAGTTTGGTCTCTAGTAAAATGCACTTTTCAAAGCAACTGATAAATGAGAGTTGGTTGAACAGAGTTAAAAGGAGGATGGGGGTTCTGTCGGATGCCATTGGCAAAGAGTAAAAGAATGGAACTGGATTTGCTCTGAGACTGTCTCACATTTCAATATGCTGGATCAACTGTAAACAGCTGAACCACTGGCCAAATCACTCTCTGGGATACATCTTTAAGGTTGGTGTTATGGGAAACAAAACAAAGGTTTAGTCATAGAATCTACAATAATTTCTCATCATAATACTCATACAAAAATAATACAAGAAATATAATATTCTCGTAATATTTCTTAAGATAATATGCTTGACTATGTAGATGTACTAGAGAGAGATGTGGGCCACAAAAGTGGGGGCGGAAGTTGGGTTATTTGATATGAGCATCTAGGCCTGGAGTTCAGTTCCCAGCACCATGCTTGGAGTTTCACAACCACCTCCAACTCCAATTCATGGAGATCTGACACCTCTGATTTCCATGGACACTGTCACTCATATGCACATAACTACAAAGACACACACACTTTAAAGTAATAAAATTAAATCTTAAAATAGAAAGCCCAAGGATTGCCATGGGAAACTCAGATCATTGAGAACAATCTGGAATAGGTAGGAAGAAGTATTCACAGCTCTCATGAGCACAGAACTCTTTCTTGTATCATACTGTAAATCCTACAACCAAACCCAACCAGCTGTCACTCTCTGAGAAATATTTTGAAAAGAAAATTCCTCCTTTCAGATGACAGATTTCATTTGTTTTCTCAATAAATGCCTAATTTGTTTATCTAAATAGCAAACAATATTGACAGTTAATCATTCTTGTGCATGGATCAGTGCTGCAATAAAAAGGATGTGGTATGATCTAAGCCTTTTCCATGGATGGTACACAATTACATATCTAGGCTGGACATTATGTAAGCACAGAAATGAACACTAACTTACTTCTAATCTTATTAAATTCTCAATTATCAGTTTGGACAACCCTGAAGGAAGTACTGAGTCTTTAAATCATAACACATTTTTCCTTTTCTCAATCTGGGAGGGTTTCTCCTACATATGAGTTTACAGAGTCTGTTTCTGATGGAAAAAACAGAAGGGGTGGGGAAAAGTAACAGGAGCAGAAAGAGGCATTAAGGTTTAGTCAAGATTTGGTAAATTTGACAAAATAAGAGGTCATGTGTGTTCATGTGTGCTTTGTACTTGCATGTGTGTATGCATATATGTGTGTGTGTGCTTGCATGTGTGTATATGTATTTTTCTTATGTTAAGGAAACAAACCAGACTCTGTTAGTGTTCCTTCCTGGCTAAACAAATCAAAAGCTCCATTACCATGGAAACTGACAGGAAAAGCAATCCATGTGTGTGACTGTTTTCTCCCCACATTTACTTAAGAAAAGATCAAATTGCATTGATGTACTTAAAACATTGATTCAAGCATAAATGAAAATATTAGTAGGTTTTAAAGCCCTCCAACATTGCTAATTTGGTACTCAGGGTGCACTAACTATGGTTGTAGAAAGACAGCAAGCAAGCACAAGTGTAGCCCTAAGAACCAACATTAGCCATGACCCCTCATTTGAACAAAGATTATTCTATTATCTGCTTACTGATGAATCAGAATGAGATTCTTACTGCTAAGCCTTTCATCCTAAATATACAAGGAATGAAATTTTAAAATGGGTGCTACAGAGATGTTAGTGATTTAACACTGTATGAACATGGCCTCACCTGAAATGCATACCAGCATTCATTTACCATACACACAGATATCTGCTATAGCATTGCGGTGGTTTGAATAAGAATGGCCCTCACAGACCCATATATTTGAATGCTAGGTCCCAGTTGCTGGAAATGTTTTGGGAAGGATTAGGAGGGGTGGTATGCCACCAGGGGTATGCTTTGAGGTTTCAAAACCCATTCACATGCTCTGTCTCCTGCTCTCTGCCTTCAACTTGCAGTTAAGATATACACTGTCTGCTACTGTTCACCATGAATGCCAGCCTGCTGTCAGGCTCCCCACCATGACGGTCATGGACTCATCCTCTGAAACTCTTTTTTAAAAAGTCCCCTAATTGAATGTATTCTTTTATAATTTTTTTTGGCCATGGTCTCTCTTCATAACTTTAGAATGGTAATTAAGACAACCAATTACTGAAGAATAATATACAAATACTGAAGAAATATCACTGTATAAATATGGCTCTGTCCCTTGGGCATCTATAGCAGACTTGACAAGAAAAGCATGCAAATGACTAGAAATACTATGAGATGAAGAGGGGTGGATGAAGGTATAAAAATAAGCTTATAAGCAAGATTTGGAGCATCTTACCAGAGTAGAGGGCAGTGCAGTGGAAACAGGCTTTCCAACAATAATTGAAGTGCTTCATCAGACAGGTGAGCCACTGTTTATATAATTTCATGATTAAGAGCTTCGCCAAATGAAGGTACAGAATCCAAGACTCTACCCTCATAAGAACCACAAAATCTAGTGTACGTGTGTGTGTGCGCGCGCGCGCTCTCGAGCACGCCCAAGCATATGCGTGTGGTCATGCATATGCATGTGTGTACAGGAGTATGCATACCACAGCATCTATGTGTGGAAGTCAGAGGTCAATATCAGGTGTCTTAAATCAATTTAAGACAAGATCTGTTTTGTTGTTTTTCTGCTATAATACAAGGCTTACTAACCCAGTCTTCCAGGGACTCTTCTGTACTTGCCTACCATCTCCCTGTAGGAATAGTAGATTGTAGATAGTGTTGCTACTTGACCTGATTTTATGTGGATTCTGGGGACTCATGTTTGCATGTCAAATAATTTACCCAAGGAGCCATCTCCAAAGATCATTACATTTTAATATGTAGCTTGGTTGGTTCAGATATACATAGTCCCGAATGGAGATGTCCAGAAAAGCAGCACATGGCATCATATGCAGATACAGAAAGAGTTCTCCAACCAAAATAAAGTTGAGACTTTAATCTGAACGAGGTGCCTGAACAAGACACTAATAATAATATTCAGAGAAGTGGATGCCAACATTATGTTTTAATAAGAATCTCTGTAAAATAACAATATAGAGAAAGTATACATGACACACTGCTAATGTCAATAATTCACAGAAACAGAATGTTCTAATGTTCTTTGGCAGAATGCGATTTGAGTTTACTGCCAGTTACTTTAAGTGGAAACGATCACAATGTAAAATAAGTCGATCCTAATCCCTGATGAGATTTTAATACATATCTAAAAATGTTCATTTTTTTAACCAAATGGTATAACTGTTACCCCATAGAGCTTTTAGAATAGTAACAGGGTGCCTGCGAGCGCCAGTGACATCAGAACAACAAAACACTCTAGGCACTATGCAAATGGTGGAACAATACTTAATAAAGATAACTTACAAAACCTCTTGAAAAGTTAATAATTCTATGATGTTTTATGTAAAGCATCTAAGAGGCACTTTACCAAAGACAACAAATCACTTGTTATTCTCCAGAGTAAATTTGTATAAGGATCTGGGAGACAGAACACAAGATTAATTGAAAAACGCAGTGATCTAAGGAGGAGGTAATAAAAGCGTGAACTAAAGATGAGGGATGACAAGTGGAGAGACAGGCAGAGAGGTGATGGAAAGAAAACAGTAAAAAGATACGATCAATCAGATGAGCATTGAGGATGGATGAGTAAGAGGAGGCAGAGGAGAATCCTTCAGGTATCTGTGTTAATGAACAGAGCAGAGTGCATGAGAAGAGGTGGCAAAGTGGGTTGTTTTGGAATTTATGTTTGATAGCATTTACATGATAATAGTAATTTCAAGACCATTTTCAGTAGGTATAAAATAATAATTTAAATGTAACTGCAGTACCTTAAAAAACTCTTCTACATGATGCATAACGCTACAGATATAAGAAATCAAGAAGGCTGGACAGTTATGGTACCATGCCATTTGTAGAAGATTAGAAGTCCAAGAAAAATGTTTGACCCATATCCTTACAAAATTCTTCAAAATGACAAAATCTTTAAAGGCTTGAAGCAACAAGGTGCTGGAGGGTGCTTTCTAACAGACACTAATCGGTCTGTTAAATGTCGGGATGTTTTGACATAAATAATAACAGTTTAGGTTGTTTGTTAAAATAGCAAGATATGAAATACCAAGAGGCACAGGCATTACTTTGGTAAATAAGGGCATATTATACTTCCCCTATATGAATAAAATTTTGTTTTGGCACATAAGACTACTAAATAATAATCACCTTTTAGGTAAAAAACAAAATAATTGAGCTGGAATGTTGTCAATTTGAAGAACAAAAGGACTTAAAGATCCACCTCAGGGACTACAATTACCCCTTAAGAGGAGCTGGCCCTGGGCATGCATTTGGGAGTCCTGGCCACTTAGCAGGAAACAGCACCCACTACAAAGGAAGTATGTGTCCTTCAGCCTCTTGCTCCCAAGATAAGGCTCTGTGGTCAAGGAGTTTCAAGAGGATTAGACTCAAGTTTCTTCTCTCGCAGAGATCTTCTAAACCAAATGGAAACAGCATTGCTGTTATTTTCTGCAGTTCTGGGGTTAAAGTCAATTGATACCATTGTTGCATATCTTCAAGACACTTCCTCTAAAGATTTTTTTATCTTTATATATGTGTTATGATGTGTTTGCATTCATATATGTGTGCATACATGTGTGCCATGGATCTTATACAGATGAGGTCAGGGGACAGAATTAGGTATTTGTCCCATCTACCATTTTGTTTGAAACTTGTCACTTTTTCAGTATTACATATTCTGTCTTAGCTGAACTAAGGACTCTTCTGAGGACTCTCCCATCTCTGCTGAGATTACCGGCATGTACACTAGTCAGGGCTTCACATGCAATCTGGGGATTCAAACTTGGTCACTGCAATTCTGTGACAAATGCTTTATCCGCTGCATCATCGCCCTAGCCCAGCATATTTTATTTAAATGTGTTCTAATGCTATGTTGTACAAAGGTCTGTATTCTATAACAAATGACAGCTCATAGACTTTCTGAAGCATTTTATCTCAGCCTGCTAATGCTTAACTCATCCAAAAGAAAAAAATAATAAAACAAGCAAATGTAAAATGTGTTCATGGAGAAGAAATATAAGGTAAGATTTTATACGAACAAAAAAAAAAAAAGTTGTTAAAGCCTGTCAAAGAGTCTTATTGGAGAAAATGGTAGCAACGTTTCTCAGGCGATTCATTCCACTAACTTACTTGTCATTCATTAATTGCTACCACCATCAGGATAAAAAAAATGCTCCTGCTTCAAGAGGCGCAGACTATTAAAGAGCTATGGGTAGGCAGTAGGAATGTTGATGGCTGTAGAAAGCCTGGGGCAGTAGAGAGACTAGCTTGTTAGGGATCTAAGTTTAGTGATGGGAAACGGCAGGGGGATAATCACCATGCAGCTGGTGATATCCAGAATGTCGGGAAACAGGCAGCATGCTACACACTCACTGAACACTCTCTCGGCTCCACACCTGCACAGCATGCATACAAACACAGGAACAGGCAAAGTGCCAAATGTCCTTAGTCTCTGAAAGCACCATAGCGAACAGGATCACACAAAGCCTTCATATGTCCAGCTTTTGGAGTTGCTTTTGACCCCCAAGTACACCACCCTCACTGTGTGCCTCACCTCACACTTGGCTGGATGATTAAAGCTCTCTTCTGAAAGGCACAGCCATCCGTGGATCCTCACCAGCGTCACTTGCACCATGCCCTTTATGGGGACCATCCTATCTCCGTAAGCCCCTCCCTCTTAACCTATATCTCAGAAGCCTTAAATAGATACACTCGTTAAACATAAGGATCTGGGATTCTAGGGGTAATAGAATATTCTCGTCTTGTGTCTAATCAATGCTCAACTTGATCTCTGCAATGTAGGCATTCTAAAGAGCCTGCTTTCCTTGAGTATCCAGAGTTCTCATTCCTCATTCCTATGCTAACCAGATCTCCCATTTTTCCTCATTTTCTCTCTCTATTCAAACAGATGTTTTAATGAATAAAAAAAGTACAGATAGGCAAATAGACAAGTAAGTTGACATTCTTTAAGATTTACTTTAAAATTATTTATCATTATTAATGAAAACTTTCCAATAAACATTTCTACTACATAGAATTTAAGCATGTCAAAGTAAATAAAACTGTATCACTGAAATTCAGATAGCTATAAAATCTCAAATATTATAAAAACAAGTGTTCTTGATGTAATATGTGGCATCATTCATCACTTGCCACTCAATAGTTAACTTCATGTTGTGCGACTAAGGGAATCATCACTTTCAGTTTCTAGACTTTCAGTATAGAAGCTCCCAGAGCACAGGAGAGGAAACATCTCCCCTGCATTTTACTTGCTCAGTAATTATAATTTGAATAAACTTTACAAACTCTAGTGACAATATATCAAGGCCAGTTTAAAAGTCACATAAATTCTGCAAACGTTCTGGTTTATGAATGATTTTGGATGTTCCAGGGTGTATTCCAGAAAGAGGTTTCAAATAAGTACCTTTAGATAAGAAATAGTTACTCTATAAAGACACTGTTTAAATAAGTTAATATCAAATATGGAAAATCTGGGTCAATACTAAATGATAAGATTAAAATAGTAACCTTTACAAGTAAAGTTTACTCATTTATGACAATTCAGATAAAATTAGACTCTACGCTTTAAATCCATCACCTAGGGAAGAGCTTTCAAAGCACACTGCTTTCATACAGTGACGTTCCCATTCTGTAGTGCTTTCCTCTTGTTTAAATTAAATACTATTTCAATTCATCTTTTTACTAAACTCAGCCTTACTTCCTGAGAACAAGAGCCCTGGTCAAGGTCAGGAGCACTGAGTTCTCCCCATCTATAACTGTGTCTTGGAGGACCTGAAGCTCAAGAAAGGTAATCTAGGCAAAATTGATGTCCACAAAACCAGGTTCGTTCACCATCTGGCTATATAATATATTGGAATTAAGGCTGAATGCTCACTCTGGCCATAATAAAACACAAAGAAACTAAAATTTTCATTCCTTTGAAAGTTTCTTGTCTGTCAACAAGAGACACAGTGGATAAATAATCCTTTCAAAATACAACAAACCCCATTAAAACACAGCATTGCACCTCATGAAAACCTCATTACCTGAATAATGTTTCTCACACACCAATTGCTTTATAGTTTTGATAACAAGAACCTGAAGTGCCATTGATATCCCACACAGTCTACACAATCTAATTAGCAACAACCACACACACAAAGTTTCTAACAATGAATGTGTCTAATAGGCAGCTGTTGAAGGACAGCCAGCACACACTGAACATTTTGACTGGGTGTGTCATCTGAGAAGTCCCGATAGCATCCATGTTCAAAGCAAACAAACCCCAAGTTCTGGTACTGGCTATAGAAGGTTTTAAAAGGCAGAAAGGAGCAGTCATTAAAAAAGAATAAAGAATTGAAAACATTGACACAGCCATTGGGAGCATAGCAACAGCTGTGTAGAAAGTTACTATATGATTTAACAAAGGCAATGAGTATCCCACATTCCAGCTGTTGAAAAACATTTTTGTTTGTTTAGATTTCCTGTCTCATTAGAGTTTAATTTGCCCGAAGTGGCCACAGGTCTCTCCATGGTAAATGGTAGCATTCTGTTTTTGGAAGAGAAGGCTACAAGGTAGGACTTCCTGGTATTCTGGGAGGAGGAACCATCCACGTTCAGCTTCTCAGGGTTCTTCTCAGTGACAGAGAGAACTGAAACATCATATGGATCATAAGGTTCACAAATGCTAAGTGGTCGGCATTTCCAAACAAGGCATTTACACAGCCAACAACTAACCCCAGGCTAAGCTGTGGTCGTCCTGCTTGCCCATTGTATACCCTGGTGATGACAAGTTGCCATGTAATATCATGGCAAGATCAAAGGTATGTGTTCACACATGCTTTCCTCTTGCTGATCCTTGGTTCTGCAGATGTTTCCCAATAAAGTCTTCTACTGCTTTTTCACAATGAGTTTGCTGTCAGAACACAGGTGTTGTGAAAACCATTGCTAACTCCGAGCCAAAAATGGGAAAGGAAAAGACATCAACATTATCATTGGACATGTAGATTTGGGCAAGTGTACTACCGCTGGCCATCTGGCCTACAAATATAGTAGAATCAACAAACAGACAATAGAAAGTTGAAAATGGAGGTCACTGAAATGGAAAAAGGTTTCTTCAGGTAAGCCTGTGTCTTGGACAAACTTAAATGTGATCATGAATGCGGTATCACAAGAACATCTCATTTAGAAATTTGAGACCAGCGATGTGCAACTATCATTGATGTTCCAGAAGACCGATTTTATCAAAAACATCATTACAGATGCATTTCAGTCTGACTTGCTATCTGGAATGTTGTTGTTGATGCTGGTGGGTTTGTAGCCAGTATCTCTGAAAATGGGCAGCCCTGTAAGCATGCCAGACGGGCTTACAGGCTGAGTGTGAAATAGCTAATTATTGATGTGAACAAAACAGATTCCACCAAGCTACCCACAGGCAAAAAAAAAGGACAGGAGGAAATGGATAAGGAAATAAACACTTAATCAAGAGCAATCCTGGGAACAATCCTGACATAGTAACATTTGTGTCAATTTCTGGTTGGAATATGGACAACATTCTGGAGACAAGTGCCAATTTGCCTTGGTTCAAAAGATGGGATGCAAGTGGGACCATACTGCTGCGAGCTTTGGATTGTATCCTGCCACCAACTCATCCAACTGACAAACCTTTGCAACTACTTCTCCAACATGTCTATAAAATTGATGGTATTGGTACTGTCACTGTGAACCAAGTAGAGTGTAGTGTTTTCAAGGCAGATATGGTGGTTACCTTTACCCCAGCCAAAGCCACAACTGAGGTCAAATCTGCTGAAATGTGCCATGAGGTTTTGAATGAAATTCTTCCAGGGACAATGAGTTTCAACATAAAGAACGTACCTGTCAAAGGTGTTAGATATGGTAACATTGCTGGGAACAACAAAAATGACACATCAAGGATAGTAGGTAGCTTTACCTCAAGATGATCCTATCTATACCATTCATGGAAAAATGAGTGATGGCTATGCCCTTGTACTGGCTGTCACTTAGCTCACCTAACTTGCAAGTTTGCTGAGCTTTAAAAAAAAAAGATTGATTGCTGAGCACAGTGACACATATTTTTAATCCCAACACTTGGGAGATAGAAGTAGGCAGATTATTTATCTGTGAGTTCAAGCCCAGCCTGGTCTACATAGTGAATTCCAGGACAGCAAGAGCTATATAGTGAGATCCTGTCTCAGAACAAAACAAATCTCTCTCTCTCTCTCTCTCTCTCTCTCTCTCTCTCCTCTCTCTCTCTCTCTCACACACACACACACACACACACACCACACACACACACAAACACACAATTGATTATCATTTTGTTAACAAGCTGGGAAAATCACTCTAATTCCTGACATTTGGTGTTGCAGGTATTGTTGTTGCTATAGCCCCAGCCAAGCTCACATGTGTGTATACCTTCTCTGACTCTCCTCCTGTGTTGTTTTACTGTATGTGACATGAGGAAGACAATTGCTATACAAGTCACCAAACTGTGGACGTGAAGACTGCTGGAGCTACCAAGGTCACCAAGTCTGCCCAGAAAGCACAGACCAATGAGAATTACACCTAACAACTGCCACCCCATGCTTACTCAGTCATGAAAGAAGGTCTCAGAACTATTTGTCTACATTGGATATTCAGCTTTAACAGTAAAAGACTGTTCATTGACAATAGTGCACTGTAAAACTTTCAAAGGGATAATGTTTTATGAACCATTTATTATTTATTTATTTATTTATTTATTTATTTATTGTGTGTGTGTGTGTGTGTGTGTGTGTGTGAGAGAGAGAGAGAAGAGAGAGAGAGAGAGAGAGAGAGCGCTTTAAAATCAATATCTTAAAATGGGAAACAACCAAAAAAATCCTGACCCATTTAAAATAATAATAATAGCTTACCACTGTGAGTTTCATAGTGTTTACACTGAACCCCTATGGCATGCAAAGCAGAATCTTATAGTTCTTCCAAGCAACAACATGTGGACATATAAAGAAGCCAACCAGACTACACCTTTCATGTGCAGTCAACAGAATTTCACCTACTGCAATGGTTATGTATTTACAATAATGCAGAATATCGGCTTAGAACAACCTGGGTGTAAATAGTAACAATGATTTCCCTATAATTTCATAAAGGAAACTGGCACAATTTTTAAAAACTCTCACTCTTTGTCTTTGGAAATATTTGGAGTTTTGTTAGTGGATTAAGGCTTTAAATGTAAATTACAAGAATATAGGCTTTTTTACTCCCCTAGCCTATGCCTAGAAAATTACTCTGGTGAGGGCACTCCAATAATAATTAACAATAAATAATAATAAAATTTCCAGAAGTGGGAGCTTTAAAATTTTTATTTATTCTTTTGAAATAATTGTATTATTATTACCTTTTCCTAACCAGAATCATGTATAAATCCACAGAACACACACTACTTTTCTAAACCAGTATAATTGTAACTGCATTATAAGTACTTATCCTTATACCCACAGGAAAGTGTAGCCCTCACCCCCCACCAAGGAACCTTCTTTTTGCAGCAGACTGAGACTAGTAAAGGCAGCCACAGCTGGTGAAAATGCAGAGACCAGTTGATTGTAGGGTGCCTAACCACAGTTGATACATCTACAGCACAATGCCTACACCTAAGGCTCAGAGGACATCACAAAAGTAGGGAAAGACCACAGGACTTGGAATTCTGGTGTGATGGGAAGCTCCACCATGATCTCAACAACATGGCTGCTTAAATAAGACTTGAACAAGTCTAATACAGTAGACATGTCACTAGAGATAGGAAAAGTCTCACAGGGCCCCACCCCCAGATAAAGAGCTGCAAGCAATTAACAACTGGTGACATAAGGAAAATGAGCCCTCTGACTGGTTATCGAGTATTCTAGACACATATACTCAGAGGAAACAGTGAATGGATTCAGATAGGTTGTATTTATATGTTTGTTTATTTTTTTTTTTATGTGTATATGTAAAAACAATGCTTATAAAGAAAAGGAGCCCAGTAAATTTGGAAAGTAGTAGGGATGTTGTGGGCATGGGAGTAATAAGAGAAAGTAGGGGAAATGATGTAATTATACTTTAAATAGAAATTTAAACTAAACATATGTATGCTTGGATCAACTCTAATTGTATTGGTGTTTGTATGACTTATTGTGAACACTGAGTTGAGGATTTATTTAAATTAATGCAGAGCCAGAAATGGATGGCTTCATTCTTTTCCATGTCACTCACGTTTGATGGTATATTAACATACATTGATTAAGTAGAATGAAAGGAACTTCTTAGTTAGGATTTCACTGCTGTGAAGAGACACCATGACCAAAGCAACTCTAACAAAGAAAAAGATTTAATTGGAGCTGGTTTATAGTTTCAGAGGTTCAGTCCATTATCATCATGGTGGGAAGCATAGCAGCAGGCAAGCAGACTTGGTGCTGAAGGAGCCAAGAATTCTTTATCTTGATCTGCAGGCAGCAGAAGGGGGCTGTTTTTTACAGACAGCCAGGAGGAGACTCTGATTCCACAGTGCATAGAGCTGGAGCACAGGAGACCTCAAAGCTAACCCACATAGTGACACACTTCCTCCAACAAGGCCACACCTCCTAATAGTGCCACTCCCTGTGGGCCATGCATTCAAACACATGAGTCTATGGGGAGCCAAACCTATTCAAACTACCACAGAACTGTATTAAATATTAAATATAATACTTGCTCATGACATTTGAATTTAAATATAGCTCAGCACTGTCCAAAAGAAAACAACCCAATTTGAAATTTTTGATCAAATTATACATAATAGCTTTTAAGACATTATTCCATTTTCACCAAAAGAATAAAATTATTTCAGGAATTTGTTCAAAAAGTACAGTGAAAAGTACATAGAAAACAAAGACATCTTCCTTACATTTCCTATGCTTGTAAGCACTTTATTATTATAAAGAAAACTAAGATAATAGTTTTAGAACAGTTAATTGGTGGGATGATTTTATATTAGGAAAAAACCAACATTAAGTACAGTAAGACCATGTCAGAGTGTCATTAAAGAGTGAATTTCTATCACCTGAATATATCACCTAGAATAAAGAACCTAGCAATAGTGTTATATTCATCAGTAGAGTAAGAATATATGATACTTAAATCCTATTTGAAGATAAGCCAACTATAGATCATTAGCTCTTATAAACATAGATACTAATGAGCTTGCCAAATTACTGGCAAATAGAGACAAAAAATGTGCAAAAAGGATACATGACAACCAAGTGGGATTTATCCTAGGTATGTAAGTAGGAAAACCAGATTTAAAACAAAACCTACAGAACCACATTAGTATATGGAGAAGAAACAACAGACAAAAATCCAACACTTGTTTATGATAAAGAGCTCTCAATTAGATAGGAACAGAAACAAGCTTCTTAAATCAATATAGAATACATTTTAAAATACTAATCTGATCGGTAAGTGAGCTAATGACTTGAACCAACAGTTCCCAAAGGAAGAAATATAAATTTCAATAAATGTTTCAAAGTGTTCAATATCCTGAGCCTTCAAGGAATGAAGATTAAAACTTCTTGAGAGTCCATAACATGCAAGTTAAACAACAACTATTATGAAGAAAATAAATAAGTGCAAGTAAGAAAATGGAAAAAGAAACATTTACAGGTTAGGAAGGCATGCTGTTGCATATAATGTGAAAATATAAAAGGGCTTTTTAAAAGCGTAAATTATATATTACTGGATGTTCAAGTTATATCACTACTTGGTATATACCCAAATGTCTCATACACTACAGATACTTGAATATCCTGCTTATTGAAAATCTACTCATAATAAATAAGATATGGACTAGTCTAGATGACCATTAGTAAGTAAATGTACAAAGAAAATGTGATCCATATATCGGATTGAATTCCATTCAGCCATAAAGAAGAATACCACCACTTTGGTAGACCAACATAACCAGTGCATTCTAAATTTTATCCTTATAATCACAGATAAGCATAACTAGAGCAGAAAGATTGTAAAGGCAGAATTCCAAGAAGTCTCCTATGAACCAGTCTTTCCTAAAAAACAGCTCCTTGAAAAAGACCAGAAAACTGGCAACATCAATAAACATGCTCACAGATAAAATAAAAAGTTTTACAGGTCCCATGCCTAGCTAATAGAACTACTAGCAACTGATGACAGCTAAGATATGGACCATTAGTCTCTCCCAGGGATGAGTCTCTTGTTGCTTGTCCAATGCAAAGTGATTGGTCCTGATATGGTATACAGCACGCAACAAAACCAGATTCAGCAGGCTGTATTTATATAATTGTGCATACAAATAATCATAAATGTGTATGTGTAACAATGGTAATGAAAAAAAAAGGCTATCAATTTGAGGAAAATACAAAGGGAGGAAAAGTAAGGGGGAAAGTATATATTTTTTAAATGTATTAAAATAGTAAATCTAAATAAGGAAGAATGAAATTATAATATCTGCAGGAAACAATTGGACTAGGAATCATAAATTAGCCAAGATAAAAAAGGCTCCGGAAACATATACCACATTTTCTCTCAAAATACATGACATGACATTGATATATGAGGTGACAGGCATATGGAGGGAGAAAGTTAAGCAGAGAGGAGGGGAACATGAGAGAGTAACAGCCTAAGTGACTCAAGTGCAGACATTGTTGGAAGGGAGGAACTGAACAAGAAATGAGAAGCGGTAACAGAAGAGGACAGTGTGGAAGCAAATCTGAACAAAGTACAAGATGCATACATATGGACATTCCATAACGAACACTTTTGCTTTCCTGATTAACCAATGACTTTTGATTTTTAACAAAATAAAAGTAATAGAATTCAAAGAGAAAAAACACACACTGACCATTTTGCTCAATGGTGAGAAACTCAAGGCTTTCTCACAAACATCTGGAATAAGTC
Source organism: Mastomys natalensis (assembly GCA_021653895.1). NCBI lineage: Eukaryota > Metazoa > Chordata > Mammalia > Rodentia > Muridae > Mastomys > Mastomys natalensis. The sequence goes on along the minus strand of JAJTUV010000361.1, from coordinate 787,515 downwards.
AAGGATGACTTTTCTTTCAACATCTACTGCCAGTCTCTACTAATGGAACAAGACAATGTAAATTGAAGGTAGGCATCTTAGTACAAAGAATGAATTTTTCAAAAGAGTAAAGACTATATTACTGAAAGAGCAAGTCATTTCAGTACACTGTATGCCCAAAGGACTCAGAGCCAGCACACCACAGGGAAAACCCTTTAATTTACAATGGAAATGCAAAATGGCACAAGAAACATGAAAGATAATTTGCTGATTTTCTTGAGAAGATAAACACATTCTTGCCATGGGATCTAGCAATTACACTCTTTGGTATTTAGACTTTGTTTCTCCAAAAATGACTCCAGGGACAGACTTGACTGGGATGGCAATGGAAGGAAGAAAAGACGAACAGACAGATGCTCAGAAAGAAAGATAGTATTTGGTGGTCTAAGCTCTGAGACCCTGTGGCACCCAGGAAGATCAGCATATTTGTTTTATACAGTTGAACAGAGAGGCATGGTTATTTAATTGAGCTTAACAAGATGATGGGATCCTTATATTCAGATAAATCAAGAGGCAAGGCTTATGTGCAGAGCTGGATCAAAGAGGTAGGTTTGTCTAATCTTGGTAAGAGTAATTTCTGTAGAGAAGCAGTCTTTAAGTCATAAATATCCAGAAGGGAGAAGCTGTGATAGATATTTTCTGCATACACTGCCAACACTCACACTCACTCCCCTGAGAAAGGAAGTGTTATGTTTCTCAGTCTCGCTTACCACAGGAAGAAGGCTTTGACATTCCTCTATGGGTCTGAGGCTTGGGGTCTTTGACATGGCCAACTCATGTCATCACACACATCACACATCACTAAGGACTTTAATCTCTCTCAGGACTTTCTCTGAACTCTACAGTCTATTTAAGTTGAAACTTTGTATTCATATAGAAATCACCAAAGGTGATGATTTAAGCTGCCTCATGCATAATTATCTGAACTCAGAAAACATGTCTGTCATTGGTCAAGGTCAAATAGGTAAACAAAGAATTTAACAGTGGAACATATCAATTGAAAAAAAAAACAAAAATAAAACTCTACAACAAACAAACAAAAAAACCAATGATGTGCTCTAGAGCCTAGTATGGTGTTGCATCCGTATAATTCAAGTTCTTCGGAAGCAAGGAGACCTGGGGTTTAAAGTCATCCTCATGCATATACCAAGGTCAGTCTGGACTACCTGAGACCCTGTGTGAAAAATCAGGAATGTGAGTAATCAATCTAAGAAAAAAAAATAACATACACATGGGAGGCTCTGAGATGCACATTGTAAGCATAATAAAGCCAGTATGAAAAGGCCATATATACACCATGATTCCATAGGTTCTATTCTCTAGACAGATACAGGCTAGAGAAGAAAAGCATCAAAATAGTAAAGCACATCAGAGATTTACAGACTGTTGAGTAGGACAGGAAGAACACAAGAGGGTTTGAAAGGAAATCAGAAGCTTGATAAAACACTGAAATTTGTCATTATGCATCTGGCCAAATTCCCATGATAACAATGCTAAGAAAGAACTCTAAGTTAAACTATGGATTATAAGAATGCCACCAAGACCAGTCCCCATAAAATAGATACTTTTATTTGACAGTTAAATAGTTACTAATATTTTTAAATCAAACATTCCTAAATATTATATGAAATATGTCACTAGAAACTTTTTTCAATGCAAAATAGACCATTAAAAGCCAACCTTGTAATGAATTACAATCTTGGAAATAAAAGAAAACCTAAAAATAAATTACTTTTACATTTAATTCACAGCACAGTGTAGTTCTTTATAAAGAGTGAACATGTGAACTTTCTAGATGAATGCTCTGTTTGAATGGAAAATAAATATCAAGTAACTAAGAAACAAATAATAACAACAACAACAACATAAAGAGATTTGATCAAAGAAAATTCTACAAGGAGTCTTCCCATCTTGCCATACTAAAATCTCCATTCAGAAATATATCTCTATCATATTTTTTTGCTGAAGTATCCTGTTTTGGTCTTTTGCTCGTGACTACTGTGAGTATATTAAGTAATCAAGTCAAGTAGATTACTCAATATTTCCAAATTCATTTAAGAGACTTATTTTAAATTAAAACTGTAGTCTTAACCATTTGACCAACACCTTTATGGTTATAATAAAACTTGATAGTTTGAAATCTTTTATTTCTTCACAGCAAAAACAAAACTTGCTTGAAATAAGTAACTACTTCTGAAATCCATACACCTGGGAAATTCTTTGATCAGTACATTATTTTAAACTATGTCTCTATAGTTAATAATATTTGACTTGTGCACATGTGTGTGTGCTCTTATACTACCTATCAGTACTTAAAAACTCTATTACATATAATCTAAACAAACTCTGGGTGACAGTAGATGAAAAAATATTCTACTTATTTTATGGAGTTGTAGCATATGTACAAAGGGCTGCTGGATTCTGAGCTGCTGAAATTCAGAAGGATAGGTGGTCCCTAAAAAAGCATTCACATGAGCTTGCTTATATGCCACCATATTGTGGTCACTTAGTATTTTAAAATACCATTTATCCTTCAGATGCCTTCTAGGATGGCTATTCTGAATCATCATCTCATCATCTATGAGACACAATTCTAGGTGTGTCCATGTGGATGTTTCAAAGGTTTTAAGGGAGGAAGGATCCACCCATAGATTGGGAATTGAATAACAGGGGAATAAAACAGAAAGCTGGCTGAGCCCAGCACTCATCTCCGAGTGCTTCCGGAGAACGTACAACATATGAGCAGCCATTTGGTGTCTGTACCACGCCTTCTATCTGGACAGACCATATCTCAGACTAAACAAAATTCTTTTCAAAATGAATTCCAAGTTGCTTCTTGCCAGGAATTTTGTCACAGCAACCATTAAAGTAAATAAAAAAAAATCTTTGCATTAATTACTAATATATCTTCTTGAATTCCTTTATTTATTTTTTTTTTCTGTTTTGGGGAGCCAGTTTCCTCAAGAAATCCAAATCATTTTGTCCTTAGAATGTATTTTGGATAAATGTCAAATAGGAAAACAGCAAGTTCTGGGACTGAAACTCAGCTCAGGACAGTTCTCATGTCACTTTAAGACCTCTGCGACCCCTCGGCCTGTGTAAGGTTACTTCCCTACACTGTATGCTGACAATGTGCATCTCAGTTTAAATTACTGATTTTGATTCTTTGTTATTTTTTCTTCTTTTTTTTTTTTCAGAGCTAAGGACAGAACCCAGGACCTTGCACTTGCTAGGCAAGTGCTCTACCACTGAGCTAAATCCCCAACTCCCTGATTTTGATTCTTAATACAGGAAAAGAGCAAAGGCCACCTGCTATCTAGAAAGCAGTTGTAAATCTTTCTGCTGCTGCCCTCCCCCCACCCACCCACCCCTTGCACCCAAGGATGGAAATGTGAGCTCCATTTTCTGTTCCGGAATCTCTGTTCCTGTTCTCTGCCCTGACTCTTGCTGCCAGAAAGGCGAATCTCCAAGTGTCCCACCTATCCATCTGCACTTGACAGCCCTGGGGAAGCATAAGAACTGGGGATCTTGCAGCTGCTTCTCGGCCATAATGCTTTCATTTCACCAAAGGCAATTCCAACGGTTCTGCTGTTTTACAATCCCAGTTCAAAAGTTAGCAGCTGCAGGTTATGAGTGAACATAAACACATTTCAGTACTCTCATGCAGAATTAACTGTTCCTCTGACAGATCAAACCCACGTGAAAACTCACAGCATCATCATGCCAGGACAATCCAGCCTCACAGACACTTCACTTTTCAGTACTGTGGAGATGTTTTACACACCCAGACTGGCACATTCCATTCCTTGTGGGTGATTCACAAGGAGGTGGTCAGAGTGTAGCTAACTCAGTGTAATGGGACTCAATTGCTAATGGCATCTCCAGCAATTAAGAGCTTTCAGGAGCTACTATACTTAGAAAACAATATGGTTTGCACTAAATACATTTGATGAATTTTCAACTTTAATATTAAGTGATTTAGGATAGAAAAATATTTTTATGACTACAGATAATTGAGAAGTGGTCAATCTATAAAGAATTCAGGGCAGATGGGCTTTTGCAAACCAGAATATTCCAGACCAAGGACACAAGGTAAAAAAAAAAAAAAAAAAAAAAAAAAAAAAAAAAAATCACGATGCTAGAAAACAAATGCTAGTGTATAGAATACCACAAGCAGTTTTGCTTTACTGGGATCAGGGTCATTTTTCTTGAGAAAGTAAGCAGAAATAGAGTGTGCTTTTACTTTTTCCTGACACTGAATGATTTTAAGTTTAAAAGTACCTTATCCAGAGTGACATATTTTAAAAAGAGAACTATAAAAGTGTTCACTTTACAAGAGGATGAGCAGGAAGATCCAGCTCCTCCTTCCTCCAGGAAAGGTAATGAGGCCCTTGATCAAGGCTCTGCATATAAACAGTAAGGGAAAGAGGTTTTACAGAAGGACAATAGAGACTACTGACAATTCCTAACAGCGATCAAACAATGGGAGTATTAAGGAGTGAGAAAATATATAATCATTTTCAAAACATGAATGAGGTAAATTGCATCTAAAATTATCTTTAAAACACAGCAGCAATTTGAAAGGAAACACTTTGTATTCATTAGAACAGGAATAAGAATTTTATGTGCAGAAAGTAGCTAGTTATGCAGGAATGTAATTCAGAGACATAAAAAGAAGCAAAAGTTGTTCATTTATTTGAATATGCAGTTAGAGGTAGCTAAGTTTTGACTATTCACAGGGCTCTGAAGCTTCTAACTTTCCTAAAAAGTATAATAAGTAAAAGAGGAATGAGTTATTTCTGAGACACAAGTGGTGACGTACAGATATGTATCAGTAATGATAGCTGATAGGATTATATTGCTAACAAGGCATAATCAGCAGAGACAGAATGTGTGACATAGAGGTTTCATAAACAGCACAGCTAAAAGTTAACTCACACTTAATTATGGAGCCACCGAAGCTAGCAGAGACACCCAGAACTGCAGGACCACTACAACCAAAAGGTTAGAGCGACAAAAGGCATGAGACACAACATGAGTTGGACTAACAAGTGTGACTCATCATAAGACCTTGTCAGTGGGCTAAAGATCAAAAGGATATGGAGAGAGCTAAAGAGGCCAGAGAAGCCTAGAGATAGTGGTAAAAGATAAGAGAAGGCAGAGAAACAAGACAGAAAGCACTGGAAGAGGCATCTTGTGGGAGCAGGGCATTCTGGACAAACACAGAAGCACTTCTCAGAACATTGTTCATTTATTACAAGTCTGCTTTGAGAGCGCTCTGGGTGAGCAGATGGGAGAGTGAGTGTTTTGTAATATTCATCTAGACATAGACACACAAGCACACATGCACAGCAGAGATGACATCGCAGCTGTGGTCACAAGGTTCTGACACTAGGATACTTGCCAGAGTAAGAGAAGCCACTGCTACCAAGAATTTTAGATTATATTAAAAGAGCATGATGTTTTCTCCTACACATGCAGGTGGAGAGGATTAGATGGGATATCTTCCAAGAATCCAGAAACCTCACAAATTGAAATCAGTAAGAGAAACACTATAGAGATAGAAATTCAATGTCTTCCTGCCAGCCCCTGTCTAACTCTCATGGTTTTCATCCTTTTATCTTTCTGAATATCTAGAGATTTGTTTAGATAGTGGGATTATTTTTTTTTAATTAAATTTTTAGTTGAGGAAAAAAAAAAGCCTGGGGTGTGGTGTGAAAATACACTAAAATACAAACACTAAGAAAATACTTAGGCAAAGAAGCAGCTTTCTCTTTCAGGAAATGGTTGAATAACAGCATTCAGACCAATTCTCTCCACAGAGCAGAAGACAGTCATTCCAACAAGGCAGAATCAGGAGAACACTACTGTACCAGTTACGTTTTGTTGTTGTGACAAAACTCCATGGCTAAGAAAGCATTTATTTGGCTTACAGTTCAGGATAGAGAGTCCATAATGGTGGGGTAGGATGACAGCAGGTGGCTGGAGCAAGATGCTGAATGATCACACCTTCAGCTGCAAATATGAAGCCCAGAGTAGAACAGGAAGCTGGGCTAGGCTATAAACTCAAAGTTCTCCTCAGTGATGTACTTTGTCCAGCAAGGCTCAACCTCCTGATGGTTACACAAAATCTCCCAAATCTCCCCATCAACATGAGAATGAGTGTTCAGATACAGATAATGAGTCTATAAAGACCATGTGTCATTCAAATAACTACAACTATTAACCCCAGACAAAGAAAACAGTCCTCCCTTCATCCCCAGACATTGTTCAGTGCTAAGAGTCATTTAAAAATATTTTTATTGGGTTAAACAATAAGACCTGTTACTCTGATATATTTTACCTGTCTCTTAGATCACCAGAAGACTGGAAAATATATATGTATACATTTACAGACGGTGTCCTGATAGTGAGTTATTTAAGGATAGATAATCTTTATTATCTACTAAAGACAAACAAAACTAAAGGCACACATCCTGTGATGAAAATCTTAAGAGAGCATTAGGCTAAATCGAACAAAATAACAGTGCACATATTCTTAATGATAATATTATACATACATTTCATGTTCAATTAAGCCTTTAATGGATTTCATCATGACAAGTTCTTTTTATTAAAAAAAAAAAATGGAATCAATCGAGCTTTTGTGGATTGTCAAAATTAAAGCATGAAATCAAGTGTAAGACACACTCTTGCACTAAGATTCATTCCACGTAGAATGTTTGTATCCTTAGCTCTGTCTGATTGACAGGTAGGGGTCACTGATTAAGTATTTCTTCTTATTCTCAAAAGTAGTTTCTCCCTACTAGTCTAACAAGGTCTCAACTGGAAAGAAGTTAAATGAATATCACTAATATTACCTAGAAACCATAACCCTTACCTAGGAATTCAGTTTATTAAGTATAATATGTAAATGTAACTTTTATACGCCTATTAGTAATTGTGGCCTCAGAAGCTTACTGCCTCTTTTGCTAATTTAGGCGTACTCCTGGAAGCTTCTAGGTTCTGTATAATCTTATCTAGACCTAGAATATTTTCAGCATCTAAGACTTACTGCTGAATAAGCTTACCTTTTCTAGTTCTTTCTGGACTCTGGCTGGTTAGTTCAACTGAGCTGTTCTGGCTCCATAAGAGCAATAACTAATAGGGATGGGAACAGTGGAGAAGGCCTTTGGCAGTGAAGTTGACTCTAGCCAGATATACAATATGAGTAAGAGCCACCAATGCAGCAAAATCACCTCAAACAGAGAACAACACCACCTGCCAAGGACAACCAGGACCTTCGATCAGATAACTAGTCTTTAGGACTTAAAGACAGAGAGTAGAGACTCTGGAGATCTGAAGTGGTTTCAATCCTGCTGATAGATGATGGCACAGTTAGTCACTTTAAATAATTCATCTATTCTGAGGGTATCAGACAACACCGAGTTCTCTATGTCGATCACCCGCTTGATCTCTCTCAAAATTTCCACCTGATTCATAAGGGAAACTGTCTCCTGCCAACACAATTTTGTAAGGTTCGCTGAGGGTTGTTCTAAGGGAAGTAGACCATTCACACTTGAATTAACTAGAGATGAAGCAATGAGTAAAATAGTGTTGCTGAAGTCCCAGAAGAACCAAAGCATGTGCAGAAATTCACAGCTGCCAACAACAATCTTCCTTTACACAATGAGGTCTCTGGAGACAAGACTCGTGAATAGTTTTCAACTAGCCAAAGCATCAGTAACCCATATAAATGCTTGCTGATTTGCTGAATAGAAAGTGCAATCGACACTTAGAATGTGTCTGAATATTATTTCATGTGAATATGGTATTTTCCAGAAACTATGTGATACAATAAAAAAGAATTTAGGATTTAAAAATACATCAATACATGCCAGGATTTTTTTTGTAGCAGTATAGCTTTAGGGAAGTAATTTGAGTACACAATTTTCTCATTTGTAAAATATAGATATTAATGTTCTTTTGCAAAGTGACTGTGTAATATGTTTAAAATACCTATGTTATTGCTTAGAAATATGATGGAATAAATAGTGGCACCTAGTTTTATGACGTTAGTCTTGTAACCCAATGACTAGGGAATTTACAAAATTGAATAAATGGGATATGACAATAAAAATAAAAACTAACCAATATTTTATTATTATTTCAAATATTTAAAACAGAATGCTTACACTGTTTAGACTAATTAAATGATGCATTGAAAATGATTTTTCACTGTGAAATTGCAGTTTAAAATATAATCACAAAAATTGTTATCATGAAGATTCAAATATATGCAAAGCTATTTCTACCTTATCATGTTTTAGAAAACAAACTATCTGGTAATTCTCTTGCTTTTAATTATTGGAGTATAACCATCACATGCCCTCTAAATTGAAAGTGTTTTAATTCTCCCATAACTTTTTCATCTATTTTAAAATAGAATAAATATTAAGTAATTTAATATTGGTATGTGCTAAGTGCAAATGGCAGCCAATTTGAATCTTCCAGCTTTATTAATAACCTACCTAATAGAGGCATTTTGAATTACATTTAACTACATAATTTAATAATTGGGCCCAGTGACTCCTTTTAATTCCCAATGCTACTGAACACTTCATCAGGTTTGGCGCTTCACAAATTCAAATCATATTATGTTTTCTGGTAGCACGGTATAAAATTTTAAAGTAGATTATAACATTGTTAACAAAATTATATTCCCTCATCATTCTTTGTGAAAAAAAAAGAATAAAAACATACTCAAAATTAAGAAAGAAAATGGCATTTAAAGTGTTGACCAAGTCATACACAACACAATAGGCAAAAAGCAGCCATCTCAGAAACCAACACAAACCATAATATCCTTGATCCAATTCGTTGATTGCTTATATAGTTTAAATGAATGTTAAATTAGTACTAACGTTTATTCATTCCCTGCAACTGAGCAGATAAGCATTATTTCACATTAGCATGCCATGGAAATTCCATCTCCCACTACTCAAAGGCTTTTACTATCCATCTCTCCATCCATTCTCTCCTCACAGTACATACTTTTTAAATATATCTTAGAGGCCAGGTATTCCACTACGTTCTGCTGATGTGAACGGTTGCATGAGAGACATTTCAAGTTGCCTGCAGTACAGTGGGAAAGACAAGAATTAAGTAAACAGCCTCATGATTGTAAATTGTGGTATGTCTTCAGAAAGCAGAAAGTAAAAGACTGGGGTGAAGCCCTACGTTACATGCTGACAAAGCCAAGGGGAGCTAGGACTTTCATCAGCAGGAACCTAAAGGCTGAGAAAGATACAGTTTTGCAGGTAGACATGGGTTGTGTGGATGAATCCTTACAAGCAGGCAGATAATATATGGCAAGAAACTTTGCTAGGAAATGGCTCAGAGTGTTGAGAAAACTCCAAGCAAGTAAAGTGACTTCAGCCTACAAATAAGTATGTGCACAATGATGCACTAGTTTTTGGTTGAAAAGATCTTATTTCCTTTTAAATCAACAGAAACTGACCTACTGCATTAATTAAAATAGAACATTGTGCTGAAGATTATATTTCTGGCTGACCTTCAACTGCTAGAGAAATAGACTAATGGGTACCTTATCCAAACGAGTGTAACTGAATAAAATATGAAAGCGTGTAAGATGGTGAAGAATATATTTTAGACTCATATCTTGCAAAACCACTTATATTGTGCTCTGAAATTACATGTTCTTTATGTAAAATGAAATAAATTAAACTTTGGAGGAGGAGAAAAACTTTCATTAAGCTTAAGATCACTCGGAAGCAAAGAAAATAACTGATTCACACAAGATATATTTCAAATTAAATGTCTGTAAAGAGCAAGAAAATGAGTGTAGCAGGCAATCAGTACACATAATGACTTAACTACAATTAGCTAATGCTTAGTTGAAGAAAATATGCATCATAAAACATGATCCATTTAATTTACTAAGTAATGCCTCGTAATTAACCATTAATGAATAAATCATTGCATTAATAATGGAAATTGTATCAACTACTTAAAATATCACAGTATTTATGTTGATTTCAGAAATTGGTTCCAAATTTACACCAACGTATTTAACCCCACCTGTACATTTTCTCAACTCTGTGTGTGTGTGTGTGTGTCTGTCTGTCTCTTTGTGTGTATTTAAGCAGAGATAAAATTTTGAAGTATTATTTTATAGAAAACAAAAAAACTATTAAGACAATGTTTCTTTACTTCCAATGACCTATAAATAATAATGCTGAGAAATATATACTAACATTGATTTAGCTGTATTTCATATTTAATTGTAAAATATTCATAGAAATAAGTCACCGTCTAAAATACCATAAAGAAAAGTCACTGGTTAAAGTTCCACAAAGGTGGGTTAAATGCAGGGTCTCAGGCTCTCCAGAAACCTTGGCAAGGAAGTCTGGAGTCCTGCTAGGAAACCAGTACTAACAAGCCTGGCTTCACATTAAGGTGGACAATGCTACTGTCACAGTTTGGAAAGCACTGACTGCTCTCTGCAGCTGGAAAATCTCAAGAAAATGTTCTAAGCTTGCAGTGGCCCATTTGCTGGGGGAATCTGTCACAGAGTGTTTACTGCTTAATAAAAACAACTTTGCTTGCTTCGCAGTTATTGTGACCCATGGAATTGTGAGAAATGTCTCTTTGCCGTAGACACACGTGTAACAGCATCTCAGGGAAACCAGTGAGAACGCAGTCAGATCACATGACTAAACACCTGCCATACCACAGATGGAGCTGGAAAATTGGAAAACCCTCTACCCTGCTGTTCCCAATGTAACTTTAAGAGTAGCACCTAAAATTCAAAGCCAGTTTGTGAACTACCTCATGAGAAATAGATTTAACACTAGAAAATTATGCAAGTATAGCTCACAGTTACATATAATAATTTTCCTTTAAAGACAGACCACACAGGGGCTAGGGAGATTGCAGTTGAAAAGTGCTTGCTTCACAAGCAAAAGAACATAAGTTCAATTCCTTAGAACTCATGAAAACAGGAAATCAGGTGTGGGAATGCACATTTGTAACTCCAGTGGTAGGGAGGTAGAGAAAGCCAAATCTCTGGTTGCTTGGCCATTCAGTCTACCCTACTTGACAAATTCCATGCCCATGAGAGAACCTTTCCCCAATGAAACGGTGTGTGATTTCTGAAAAATGGCCCTTGACGTTGAAATTTGTGTGGCTGCCACATGGACACACACCAACACATGCATATGTACTCATACAAACAGATGCATGTGTGCACATGTTCATACACACAGAGACAAAAAGGCCACAGAGAAAACAAGTACAATACGATCGATCTCACTCACACAGAGCAGTTAAGGAGGTGGTCTCACAGAGGCAGGACATAGAATGGTGGGCACCGGAGTGCTCTTCCAGGAAAAAGGTGCTGCCAAGAGGCCAGTTAAGAGGCACAGAGGTGCAGTTGGGAAGGAGGACTGACTTTTAATGGTGTATAGCATAGAAGGATTATTTCAGTCAGAAACAACTAATTGAGCATTTCAAAATGGCTATCAGAGAATGTGTTAATTCTTTCAGTAGATAATAGCTCTAACAATTACATGGGGATGATCACTGTGCATTAGGTTCTTGTACTTAAAAGTCACATTGTACTTAATTCAGAGGGATCATTAGGTGTAAATTAAAAATTTGGAGAACAATTTTTTAAAAGGCCAAACTTGGAAATACATGGCCAAATTGTAAAAGCACTCATTACACAGATAAAATTTAAAAGTGAGGGTTCAGTCAGATTTTAATGCATGTTAAATTTTTAGCTATTTCTATATATATATAGGTTTTGAAAGTGTGTCGCTCGAATGGATTTCCAAATGGTGTATATTTAACAAGACACGATTGACTTGCTGAAACCTCACAATAGGTGTGAGGATTGATTCTTCATGAACCATTATATTTAGGAAACACACTATTTTAAGTGGCAGTGGAGTTTAAAAGAGTGGCCACTACCCTGCTTATGGAAGAGGATTGAATTCATATAAACCAATCTATAATGTCTCAAGATTACATGTGCACCTTCCTTGTGACTTCAACCAAATAGTTGTGCAAACATAATAAAAATGTCTTAGAATTAAATTAAGTGAAAAAAATCTAGACATTAATGTCATTTCTAGATGTGCCCTTAAAAAACCCTAACTATAGTTGATTCCGAACACTTAGGCAAATTAATGGCTGCCAGATGAAGTGTATAATGCTTGAAGACATGGTCAGGTTTAAACATGGTTTGTCTTTGAATGATTCTTTCTAGTCACTCACCATCTTCTGTATAATTAATAGCCACTTTCCCAAATCACATGCCAATTAATGGGATGCAGATAAAGGCTTAAAGGTCTGTACTGCAATTCAGCCTTAATGAAAGTCAATATCCCTTTGCCAAGAAAGCCCAGATCACATTTGGCTTTCTCGGATAATTAGTAAGGTTGTTATGAAACCAAATAGCAGCAGTGACTGGTAAATAGCAGACCTTTTAAATAAATGTCATATTAACCAGAAAAAAAAAAAACACAGCAAAAGCCACTTTTCAACGTGTACAGAAATAAATTTGTTTTATTCTCTTTAGAGGATATTTGAAAAAGAACAACACAGAGAGAGAGAGAAAGAGAGAGAGGAGAGAGAGAGAGAGAGAGAGAGAGAGAGAGAGAGAGAGAGAGAGAGAGAGAGAGGAGAACGGGGAAGATGAATATCTGTGACATTACTCCATGGAAAACTCTTTATCAAATAAATATGGTCCTTTTTAATTCCTCCTGGATCGAATATTAAGTTTTTAGACAAATGTATAAGACTAGTTCCTGATTCTATCTTCTTCTTTTGAGCTTTCTCAGTCTCTATAAATGTGTTTTGGGCACTTTAAACTAGAGTCTGTGTGATATTATTATTTTATACATGAGGACACTGCAGTTAGTTAAGTAGTGAAATTTGACTTTAAACACAAGGGTCTTTGACTCTGAGTGCTTTTTCCATTACAACCCGGTCGCTCTACACTGGCTACATAAATAGAAGATGGTCAGAATCATTCATTTATTGCGTTCTTAAATTGCTTTAGGCAACAGTAACACTAGACACGTTGAGATCCTACACAAGGAGTCCTTTGACTTTAAGTATAAAGTGACTTACAGTGTCTTCAGTGTGTGGGGACAGTGTGGTCACTGAGAAAGGGAATAACGCCAGGCATTGGCTCCCACATTGTCACTTCTCAAGACTTTTTCTCATCTCCTTTACAGAAATAAAACCATTTCACGAAAACTAATCCTTAATAGTGAGTTAGTGACTTTTTTTTCTCTCTCTCTCTCTTCAGGTAGACAGTGGATAAAACTGAGTACTGCAAAAGCCCTCACTTGGGAAAGAATCTGTGTGAACATGAAAACTACAAACCCCACACTGTGAGTAAAAGGCAAATCCTGAAATTACTGCAATTCTACACCTCTGAAATAAGCTAAATTGGGGAGGGGGGGAGGAAGAGTATCATTTTCGTCCATTAAAATGTCTATTCATAACATGTTAACATCTGTGCGATGTTCTAATCTCTCAGTGATCATGTTCTCACTTTATTCAGAGATTATACAGAAGCCCAGAGAAGACAATGCTACCTGGCCAATTGGCTGCAGGTGAGATCTCTGGCCTGAGTCCTTGCAGATGATTTATTTACCTGATGTGCACTTCACTGATGGCTGCAATTCAGCAGCTGTTTCCTGAGCTCCAGTTGTTCATATGACACTGGGTTATTGCAAAGACAACCTACTTTGAATCCCCAAGTTAAATAGAAGGGACATATTCCAACCTTTAGGTTCTGGCATACACACACTCTATAATGTTTTTGTAGCTGTTATTCTATAATCATTTGTTATTTCTCATAATTTATAGAGATATAAAATGAGCACATAAAAAACATCTCTTGTCACAGTTACATATTATATAAACACAGTGAAAAGACAGCCACAATCCCAGTCACTCAAGACTCCAAAGAGATGAGCACTGCTTCTTTCAGTTGAAAAGACATAGATACAACAGAACCAGTTAAGGCTGTGGTTCACTTTTTTGTGGCCTGATAGCCCATTTTACATGTTACACACACACACACACACACACACACACACACACACACACACACTCCTGATTTTTTGCAGCCACTTCAATAGCATCTATTTTTCAACATCATTCATAAAATACTTGAAGGACAGTGGTGCGATAATAAAGCAATGTCTCTGCAAGTCCCGGGGACAGATGCCATCAGATTCCATCACTGTCCATGGCAGTTACACTGCAGTGAAAGAGATACAAAGCAAGCGAAAGTGTGAAGCATTTGAATTGCTTCTAATTTTTTGAAACTTCGAACAGGTAGGAATGAAATATTATATACCAACAGTTCTCAACCAATGGGTAGCAATTCCTTTCAGGGTCATATATCAGGTATCATACATATCAGATATTTACATCGATATTCATAAGGGTAGCAAAATTACAGTTATGACGTAGCAATGAAATAATTTTATGGTTGTGAGTCATCACAAACTGAGGAACTGTATTAAAGGGTCGCAGGATTAGAAAGGTTAAGAACCACTGTTATACATGATTCAACATATGTTTTGTAGTAGCAGAATAATATCTATCAAATGATACTTTTGTTTGAATGAAAGAAAACGGATAAAGAGAATCAAAAATATTAAGATACTTTGTGTTTTCAGGCATAGCATAGCTTTAAATCCAAAGACAATCACAAAGAAGACTTAGATTGTGAGAGGCATCATGTCTACAGAGGTTAAAATTTCTTCACGATAATGTGAATTTTAAACACACCAGTTACTAGTACCCTGCATTGTGTCTTAGATTAAGGTTCTTTCTAAGACAATTAGTATTCTGTGCATATTATTTGGTAGACACCTGTAAGTGTTGTGTAAATAATTCAATTCCATAGTGGACGTTAGAACAAAAGAATGAAGTTTGCAGTTGCACAATACCAGCCAGAGTAGGTTAAGAGCTTTCTGATTCCAATATGTGAGTACAGGATTTAGCTACAGTAGCCTCACTTGCAAGGTGAGTTGAAATTATTCTCTTCTTTCCTTGAACTATCTTTACTTCCTCTTATATTTTCCTCCCAAGCTGTAAAAGATCCTAACTGAAAGAACAAAAGAGTCTACGGTGGCCAGAAGAAATTCCCCCTCATTTACCTGCTTTCTATTCACATAAGTATATTCTGGGCAAAATGACTGGATCATCATAAAGCTCTTTCAGGATCAGATAGCAATCAATAGCCTCTAGTGTGCACAGGAAACCTGGGTATAGGAAAGGATACAACCCACAACCCATTCCCACCTATCCAGGGTGTCTGTTCCTGACTGGCACACATGCTTGTGCGATGCGAAAATGGAGAGAGGATTCCTCATCAAAAATGAACTCTAGCACATACAGGCAGACTTTTGTTGGGGATTTTCAAACTCTTAGTAGAATCTCCAAAATAAAAACAAACAAAAACTATTCAAGCATGATGCCACTTGAGACCCAAAATACCCTAGCCACTACTGTGAAAGAAAATTAAAATGTGGATTTTCTGAGTCAGATAACATTAGAAATACTGGAACGATGACGAAGGGCAAATAACACCAGAAGAAGGTCACAGACTCTGTACATACTGCACTGGGATTCATCCCAAACACAACTGAAAACAGGTCAATGTAACAGCTGAACAGAGAGCTGCATTATGAAGAGCAGTTGAAAAATCAACTCCGCAATGTCATATGCTAGTTATTTTCCCACTAAATCACACTTCACTAATATGTTAATAGTACACACTGTGACCAGAATAGTGTTAAAGGTTAAATGGATCTCATGAGGGCAGCACAGAAATTAGATGATGTGGCTGCTTCACTTGGCTTTGAGACTCAAGTACCACAGTCAAATCATAGTTTCTTCATTCACAGAAAAAAAAAAAAAAACTGAAAAAAATGGTGACTACCTCTATCGTAAAGATTAAGTAAAATATCAACCCACATAGTAGATGGAAATTGTTTCTTGTACACTAAAAGGATGCAGGCATATAACATATTATTTCTCTAGCTTGAGAAAGGTCAGAGTTCCCTATTTTAATAAAATAGGATCTTCATTATTAGATCATTGAATATACAGAGCCCATTCCTCTTCCTCACCCCATAATTTTGCTAGATCACGAATAGCAATAAGTTCTAGTCATCTGGCTTCACCACTGGAGCTGGGATCCTGGCAGTGACTTTGACTTTCCTCACAACCACTCTTGATGTCTTAAAGCAAAAGAGGGCCAGGCTATTTGTCATTTATATAGTTAGAAAAAGATGTTTTAAAAAAAGAGCTGTGATTCAGAAACCAGCCTGGTTGAATTAGGGGGCTTTTACATCTGTCTAGTGTAAGAGAATTTAAAGGGTAAGCAAAAAAGTAGGCATTAGGAGGCAATATCAACAAAATATGCAATGGATTGAATCCAGGGAAACGGAATACTTCTCACAAAGGGTTCTGGTGTCTTTAAATGCAACTGTCTTGACAGGAGAGCCATTCAGGGAGATGAGAGGCAATGGTGATGGTGAAAATGAGTCCCAGGTGAAGGGTTTATCTAAGATAAAAAGCAGCACAGAGTACCTGATTGACTGAGGACAGAGAAAACAAGATTCAGAAACAGGGATTGGCATAGAGTGAACACATTTCCTCTTACATGAGGGGACAGTTGTAGATGGGGATAGTTTCCTGGTTTGAACTGAAGAAATGTGAGAACTTCCAACTGATAAATTTTATTCTCATTTTCATGGATGAAGTAGAGTCTTTTGTGGATAGTAAGTTAGAAATAACAAAGCATTAGAGTAAAAGTTTGCAGCAATTTCTGAAATTATTAAAAGGTATGGCACCCTAAAAGAAATCACGGGTACAAGTGCTGTGCAAGAAGATCTCAGATTGCACTTTCATAAAAATTTAATCAGGGACTGATAGAGAGCAACTCAGCCACACTCAGCCAATAGTTTGAAATTAGGATAATGAATAAGTCTATACTACATAAAAGGTATGGGGGTATAACATAATGTAACTGAATTGTGCTCAGAGAATAGATGAGAAGACCATTTCGACCATCATGCCTGAAAGGCACTAGCATGTGGACTATGTTTTCACTTCAAGCAAAAGAGTTCAAGGTCAAATTTTTCATATGTTATCAAAAAGAATTTTCTTTATACTAGTACAATTTCACATACTGCTATTTTTATGTATGTATGTATGTATGTTATATGAATGTGTACATGTATGTTTGTACAAGTATATACGTGTGTGTGTATGTGTGTGTGTGTGTGGATACAAGACACAGGCTACAGGTTCTTGTGATCTTACTCCTCTCTGATTTTTGAGTGACACTGAATTGGAATATACAGGTTGGCTATGTTGGCTGACCACCATGCCCCATATCCTCTCTGCCTCCCCGATACAAAGATTACCCATTTGATGAATCACCTGATGTTTAACTGCAACCCTGTGTATAATCAAAAGCAAAGCAAATTACTTATCTCCAACACACAAACACCATAGAATATACATTACCATTCAAAAACAAAAAAGGAAATTTGGGCTCAGTGAGGAAATCCTGAAAAAAAGCAAGACTGAAACCCAGCAGGGCAAAATCTAGATACTACAACTCCATGTCCCATGTCAAACAATGACATTGATGGCTCTTTTGTTTTGGCTTACTGCTTCGATACACTTACCTTTCTTAGAACTACTGTAGCATTCCTTGGCTAATGAATCATAATTCTAGTATTTCCAACATCTTGGGATCTCCACTCCAATCCAAGATTCAATTTTACAGCTTCACAAAATGGCCTCTTTAGAGACTTCATGCAGGGGGTCTCTATGCAGGAGGTCTCTCTCTCTCTCTCTCTCTCTCTCTCTCTCTCTCTCTCTCTCTCTCCTTCTCTCATATACACACATATACACACATACACACACACACATACACACATACACACGCACACACGGTCCCAAAGGCTATCCTTAAACGAAGAGAAAGTACACTTAACCCATTTATTCATGTGAGCTTTATGACTCTAAAACCAGACAATGCCAAGTTTGACTACAAGCCTAAAGGGAAGCCTGGCCTGCTACATTTACCTAAGTTTTCTTGTTGATGCCTTCTAGAAACAAAAATTCCTCAGTCCTCCCTTCCTTACAAGTTGGAAGCTTATCTTGGTCAAGTCTTGCCCTTAGAACAGGTCTTTCTTTAATTGTCTCATCACTTTCAGAACTTAACTTCACTCCAACATTAAATTTTTTCAAGCTCATTTTCTTATCAAATTGTACAATTTGTATTTTCTGATGCATGGCTTGCTCGTTTTCATTGTAGACCTGAATAAGTGTGATTATAAATCACCATATGACAGAATCAATATCAGGCTCTCTTGAAATCTCCTCTGCCAAGGAAATGGATCTAATACTCTTCAATTTAACTTCATGCAAATTCTTAGGACAAGAACAGAAATCAGCCATATTCTTTGCCAAAAAATCCCAAGACTGGTTTCTAGCCCAGTTGCTAATATTGCACCCCTATGAATCCTCCTGGGTTTTGATAGTCTGTCTACATAGTCTCAGCACTATTGTCTTCCAAGCTCCTAATAAGGCAGCCCATAAGGACTCAAGTCCAATTGCTTTCCTAGACCAAAGTCCCCTAATTTTTGACATTCTTCCAAAAAACAATATGCTGGGCCTTTCACAGCAATGGTCCACTCCTAGTACCAGTTTCTACCTTAATTTCTATTGCTGTGATGAGACACTCTGACCAATGTAACTTATTTTGTGGGGACAAAAAGGTGTTTAATTTGGAGATTATGGTTTCAGACATTCAGAGTCCATGATGGCAGAGCAAAGGCATAACAGTAGGAACAACTGAAAGATCACATTTTGATCCTCAAGTTGTAAGCAGAAAACAACACAGGCCTTTGGAAACCTGAAAACACATCTCCTCCAACAATTCCTAATCCTTGCCAAACAGTCCTACCACCTGAAAACCAAATATTCAAATCTATGAGGTATGGTGGAGGCACTCATCATCTAAAGCAATCAGGACAATTCTGTTCGGTCAGGCTCCCTATCCAGGTGACACTAAAATCATCTATAATACATGAGAAGCAATTTACCCACACAGCTATCTCCCGAGCCCAATAAAGCTAAAGGTCAGTATGAACATGTTTTTTCTCTCTCAATTCAAATGCTTTTATCAGAATTTCAGACCTTCCCCTGCATTTATATGATGTGATTAGGGGAAAAAAAAAAGCATTCTCAACAACTTCAGAAATGTCAGAAATATCCAATTCAAAAGGAAAGAGGGGAAGGAAGCAATTACTTCTCGGTACGTTCCTTGCATTAGCTGAAATTTCCACTGACTGTTGTCTGAAAACTCATGTCTGTACCATTTATGGTGAAAAAGCAGGACAGCTTTGCCACAGTCAACCAAACATTCCAAGTCAAGTCACTCTGGGAAGAATTTCAAGTAAGAGCAAGCTGTGGAAAGTTTCTGCTGGTTTGCTCATATCCACTAGTGGACATAGGATTTAGAATGGCTTGAAACATAAATTACAATTCAATAACATAGAACACTCTAGACACAAAGTAAAATAACTACAAAGGCAGACTTTCACATGCTTTCCTATTTAGACTAACATTAGGGAAAAGATATATATAAAATAGTTCCTAAAAATGTGTTACATAAATTACAAAAAAAAAACCTATAAAAGCGACCTGACTTTTAAAAATGAAATAAATTCATTATTTAAAAAAGAATTAATTAGCATATAAAACAATTGGCTTACTAAAGCATTAACAGGAAATTTTTATTATTTGCAAAGATTGTTGGCTCATTACATCCAGAGTCTTATAATTTTAAAACAAATAGAATAAAAACTTGACCTGGAGTTTCAAGAACCCTTCCATAATTTCTACTTTCTCATGTACTTATGTCAAATATTCAAATATTTTATCTTCTCACTATCAGTTGTCTTTTACAAGTGAAATAAATATAAAACATTTTAAAAATAAACTATAAATATCTTAGTCCATTCTATAATAAAACATATTTACCTTTGGATTTGTTTTTCTCATCTATTAAAAAAAAAAAAAAAAAAAAAAAAAACTTTCCAAGTAATAAAATCCCAGCATTCATGACCATTTTAGTAGTCATTAAGTTTTCCAGGAATTTGCCAGGAAAAAATTACCTTTGACATTGTTTTCACCATTTTATTATTTCTAGACAAAGACCAGATAGATTTCAAACTTCAAAAATGTCAAGCTTCCTTTATTCATTTACTCAACTATATTTGATGAGTGTCTGTTACATACTAAACTCTTCTCATGTGTGAATTAAACAGCAAGGAAAGCGTGTAATGCAAGTGTGGCAGCCCAGGGGCAATGTTAAAATGGGAGGTCAGGGTCTCTGCAAACAGAGGAAGCTAGATCATAGATAAACCATTCTGTTATGACATCATGTGTAGGAAATGAAGCAAACCCTGAGAGAACATATAAGAAGTCCTGAATGAATGTGTGTCACTGATATGAGCAGAGTCAAGTCAAGGAACTCCAGTGCCTTCCAACTGCAGGAGCATCATAGCCTTCCATGAGTGAGGCCTAGAGGGATGACACAATCTTCCTCTCGTCCCTGTGTCAATGCTGGCAGTGTATGAAAAAAAATTATCAACTCCAGCTTCATCCTTAGGGTTGACTGCAGCATGATACTACTCCCCTAAAGGAATCGACTAAACTTGCCTCCTCCGTTGACTGTAAATCATAAACCCACTCCTTATTCAGCTATATATAATAAACCTGTCTCTTCAATTCAGATGTGTAAAATATCTGGGGTGCACTTGGTGCCCTCCATCAGAGAAGAACATCTCACTTGATCCTAGCTTTTTTAAACATGTGTCTGGGTGACTATCCTTTCTTCATTCCCTCATTGCTCCAGTTGGGTTTCCAGAACCAAGCCTCACAGGATGCAGCAGTCAGGATATGATAATCATCTGTTGTCAAAGGGTGGTTCATGAAACTAAGGAATTTCTAAGGTCTGTCTGATACCTCCCAACTCTTCCGAAAACTGAGCTATGATAAAGGGTTGGTGGCAATGTAATAAGCTAATATGATATCAACTAAGTTTGTTACTAAGCTGAAAACTCTTTTAAAATTTAAAAACAGAAAAAAATTAATAACAGATAAAGAAATACTTTAAACTTTGACAACATGCACTTCCAAAGGAAAAACTTCAATTGAAAAAAGGTGAAAATTATAACACTTCTCAATATCATCTTTTTCATTTGATGAAAAAAAAAATACACAAATAACTCAGAAACACTATAAATCGAAACTACTGTATGTGCAACCATGCTCCTTTAGCTGAATATTTAAGCTAGGTAATGTGAGTTCAAGTATTTTAGATATAAATATATCATTAGTTCTCTCTGTTGTCAAAATGAAATGTAGCATAGCATAACACATTCTTACATAGGAATTTCATAGTTATACTGGATTATAATAAACTCATTTTGTTTTGCTCATTTTTCTTTGTTTTCTGAGATAGGGCTTTTCTGTGGAGCTCTAACCATCCAGGAACTCAGCTTTGTAGACCAGGCTGGCCTTGAACCAGAGATTTGCCTGCCTCTGCCTCCTGAGTGCTTGCATTAAAGGCACATGCCATCTCCACCTGGCTTTAAACACAAATTTGAAAAGAAAGGAGGGTACAGTATTTGTGTTTAATTGTTTGTTTCCATAATATCAATACCTTAATATGTAAGCTATAAATGTAAATGCAACCTCAACCCCAGAGGTGGTTCTTGGAAAAATGGCAGCTGAGGAATGCTCTGAATGTATGAACAGTGTTCTATTCTATTGTAACTGGAGTATTTGGTGATGAAGTCAACATGGGTTTAGCCAACTGGCCAATGTTGTTTACTTAGCTATTAGGGGAAATGTATCCAGGAAATAAACAAACATAAATAGAAATTAAAATCCTCATCAAGACAAAATTCACATCAAGTAGTGGCTAACAGTAACACTCAAATCAGCACAAGAAGAAAAATATGGTAATTATCACAGGGAGGGAGGAGCCAATCTATGCTATGCAAATGTGAGCACATCCATTTGGAGTCTATCCAAGAACACTTCTTTTAAAAGTACAAGCTGGACCATGAATGAAGAGTACATTCTAGTTATGTTTCACTAACAAGCTTGAGCAACAAGTTGTTTATTTAGGTTAGTGGGAAATATTGAATCCTGCACTGCAATCCTTTGGGATTAATCTTTTAAAAACTTTCAGCCTTCAGAAATAATCTCATCCTTAAAGGAACTCCTTTCTAAATAGACAGCATCTGTCCTGAGTCAACAGAGATTAGGTGAGATTGTTTGAATTGTCGAAAGACCAGCTGCATGTAACTAGACATATTTTCATTCACATTTTTCCACTCCTTTAAAAAATTGATAAATAAAAAAGAAGTAGTCGCATTAGAAAAAGCAGAGAAATGTAAGAATGAACTAAGTCCTATATAGAGAATAGAAATAAAGCCTGCATGTTACTTTGACCTTTGAGAGCCTCTTAAAGACCACAGACTCTTGTTCCTAATAGTGTTACTCTTTGCCTTACATTATTAATAAATAATTAATTAGGTAATAACAGCTAGCAGTTAAGTGATCCCTAATAAGCGACATTTTCTTTCCACTCAGCTGCTTCTGCAGAGTCCCAGGCAGATTCTCCTTCAGGAAAGGGCTCAGCAGAAATTAGGTCTAGTGATAGAGTATTTGAGAAAATCCACACTGTATAATTAAATAATCAAAGATAGCTTTCATTCAAACATAAGCAGACAAGCAAATATCACCAAATGTCTAAACTGTCATGAAGAAAAAGAAATAGAAAGGGCTCATAATTCAAGACAGAAAAGGGAACTTAAACATACAAAGTATGAACCTTCAGTACTTAAGGCATCACTTCTATAAAGGTGAAAATATTATCAGTGCTATAATTACATATAAAAGAAACAAAGAAAAAAATCTTCATTTGAAAATTGTGTTTACAAAGAAATAAATATGAACCCTCAATCATAAATTTTTATGATTTTAGAATCATAAAGCTTCAGAGCATCTAAGATGAAGAGAACAATCTAGACCTCCTGAAGACCTGTAGTACAGTGGAGACACAGTTTCAGAGAACCAGACTGTTGTTCACATTGTATAATAGAACATAGACAAAGAATAATCTCATTCTGAAGAAATGTATTGTTAAGCTTGAAGTTCTGTAATAAAAATCATTAATCATTTTTAACTGTTAATCAAGAATGCATAGAGAACAAATATTTTTATGGATAGAACATGGAAATATTAAATGAAATAAGTCAAGTATGAAATAACAGATACTGTGCTGATGTCATCAAAGTAAAGAACAGTCTAGATACATGGGCAAAGGTGGGTAGGAGTGGAGGATGTATGGAGAGAAAACAGTTAATGGGAACAGCTGGATTTGAGAATTAGCTTCTAATCTTTCGTAGAACAGTAGGGAAACTATTGCTGACAACAATTAATTAAATATTTTAAATTGCTTTATGCATAAACAGCTGGATATTTCTAAGACATAACAGTGTCTTATGTCTAAAATGCGGCATGTGCACATTACCTGGATATGAACCTATACTGTCAATGGGACCTATCTCATTCTGGTTAAATACTTATTGGTTAATAATCAAAGTATTTTTTTCTTCTGAAATAAAAGGCATTTTTATACTTTTAAGAATTCGCTCACTTTACCCTCTATATAACTTTGTGGTTAAATATTTGACTATTTTTTAAAGAGAGGAAGGGAAGAAAGCAGCAAGTGAAACTGTGTACTATTCAAGAGAGGATTAGGCAGGTACTTTGGTCAGAGTTACAGCAGCAGATCATGAAGGAGTACTTTTGAGTGGTACAGGAGGAAGCAGGCTCCTGGAAAGGTGTCTGGGAAAGATGATACTCTATTTGGTACCATGTAGTTTAAAAATCTATGCAAATAAAACTTATTTCAGTCAAATTATAGTTATAGAACCTGGCCACTTAATTTTTATTTAAGAAGATATAAGGTAAGATATAATTTTCAGGTGCTCTAAATTTTTATTTCCTAAAGTTAGGAAGAAAAGTTTCCAATAGACATTTTTTTAAAAATGTAAATCAGAGGGCTGGGACACTAAATCAGATATTGCCTGGCTTCTCGGGGTACAGTGTTCAATCCCCTACACCATGAACAAACAGCCAACAACAACAAAATGTACCTTTAAAAATGAGGGAAAAGAAAAGAAATATTCTCCAAATGAAAAGTTCAACCAAGTCCAAGTCTGGCTGTAAACTGGAGAAATTAATTAGGTGAGTATTAAGATGAGATTAAAACAAATACTCAATTTATAAAATTATAAAGTGCTAGTCACTTAAAAACGAAGCCTTGTCTTTCCAAATTTCTTATAATGCTGTATATTCTGAAGCCTGGATTTTTCTAATATTATGCTTATATGCTAACTATATAGATAGTAAGCTTAGAATTCAATGTTCTACTGTGCACCCTATTGAATCTAATATAGAAAGTAATAGTACAATGGCTGATATACCTCTCATGACAGTTTTAGGAAGTGGAACCTTTAAGACGCTATTAGGTCACAGGGCTCAGCCATCAAGAATGAGCTAATACTGTTAATGTGGGGGTGAACTAGCTACTGTGTGACTAGCTCCTGATGAAAGCATGAGTTTCCCTCCTGTCCTGCATGTTCACTAGCTATCCACTATGTTCTGACTCACAAAGAAGGCCCTGGGAGGATATCAAGACTTCTTATCTTCACAAGGTACCAAAGGAATATCGATTGTTATAAAAAAAAAAAATCAAAGGATAGCATCATAGAGCCATGCTAAGAGTGTGATAATTTCACAATGCCAACCAGTACCTTTCTCTCAATGCCACTTTCATTTAATTAATTAAGATTTGTAGATTCCTTCAGTGTGAGTAACTCGTTTGATACTTGGTGTCTAGCCATTTTTGCCATGTTAAAGTAACTTAAACTCCAAGGTCATCCGTAGTCAAATGGGGACCATCATTCACTTCCCAGGATTTGATGACTAAATGAAACAATATATTCCAAGACCCAGCCCTGGACGTAGATTGCAGTAGACATTTATGTAACTTTCCTATCTTACTTAGTCCACATCCTACCTTTATTGGTGTATCCAAGGAAACTACCACAGAATACCAGTCTCATCCCAGAGGATGCAAAAGATATGTCACTATCAGAACTAATGTAGAAATAAAACGATCTCTCAGGAAATAAGCTTGAAATGCCCCATAAAAAGAAATTGCAGAATTTAAAGAATGAGATGGGAATTTGCATTAAAAGCACCAGATGGAAAACACAACATATCGAATGTGACCAATGAGAGATTTTAAAGCATAAAGAGAAAAACATAGATGATCATAAACACAAATGGCAAGCTGAGGATACATGATGGCTTACAGAAAAGGTAGAAATGTGTCAATGAGATATGTAAACAGTAGAAAAAACTGAAAGTTTGAAATGCTGCAACACAGAGTCAGAATGAGTCTAGCTGGACTTTATACACACACTGGTAGCTATTTGAGTTACATGCTATTAAAAAAAAGGACTCAACTTTCTCGTATTAAGTGATCTCAATATACGTTCCAGAAGTCCTCAAAACCTAATCATTTTTTCTTGTTAAATTAGGATTAAATTGTTTTTAAAAGGGAATGTTGGTCACTTCTCCTGTCAAGCCTGCATTGTTTGCATCCTTTCGATATTTGCTCAATACAGATATTCCAGGTCCTTAAATTAGTTCGTTCTGAGCAATCCCCAGTTCCTTCCTCTCCTTGTCTTTCCCCCGTTCACTGAATGCTTACAGGCTGGCACAGCCTATACCATATGGCATGTAATTTTAAATTTCTTATGCTGTGCTCTGTCTTTCTGTTCAGATGCCCCATTCTGTACCAGATTGCTTGTATACCTATTCAGCCTTGTGTACCCAGTCCTTAGCAAATGTAGATGTACCATTCATCACAGTGCTAGCAATGTAAACAAGAAAGCAGTTCAAAGCAAATGGTGATGTATACACCATAATTATACTGTCATGACAGCCCTAGAACAGTAATCTCTTATCAAGTGAGGCTTTGTCTTCTCGGCAACACTACAACAGGTTATACAAATGGAACCATCAGGGAGAAAGGTGACCCACAGTTCTTCCATAAGCATCTTCTGAAAAGCCCTAGAAAGTCTGGATTTGAATACAGACATCAGTAAGTTTCTAATGGTATTCTCAGAATATCAAGTATATACTTATTCAACCATCTTTGAGGATTAACACATTCTAAAACTTATTACTCTGTTTTAAAGTCATCCAACCTAACTGAATACCAACCCAATGCTATGGAATTCTCTGCTTCCTTCTAATTGTTTCTCAAAGTTGTCCCCAGAGGGGAAAGATGGGATGATAACACAGTAATAGTGCATGGTTGACTTTTAAATGAGATTTGAAAAAAACTGGAGAAAAACAATAGGAACCCTTCACATATGGAAATGTTTTTAACACTGTAGTTATTTCTTTTATACTACCATTTTTAGTTGGTCATATTCATTTATATAGACATTCTTTATTTGCTCATTGATATATATTGCTAAGTAGTACAAGATAATTGTACAAAGGATATTTGATATTTAATGCAACCCATATTGAGTATAGATTAATTAACATATTGCTATACTAATTTCACATAGACCATAGTAACTTAAAATAGAAAAATACATTTTATAATTGATGTGGCTATAGTTATTTGCTTTTGTCATAAATATGTTCTTGAGGAAGGATCCAAAACTTAGGGTATCAGGACAAATACCTCATGTCTTTCTCTATGGCTCCTCCTAGAAGTTTTATGGCTCAAGACTTTTATTTAAGTGTTTGTTCCAGTCTGAGTTGATTATTCTATGTGGTAAAATACAGTGATCCAATTCCATTCTTTCACATATGTGACATCCAAGTGTTTTTTTTTCAGCACTGGGTTTTGAAAAGAAATGCTTTCTTGGCATCTTTGCCAAAGAGCAGTTGCCCATGTGTGTTCAAATAATTTCTGTTATCCCAAGTCCACTAATCTCTGCATCTGCATTTATGAATGCATCATATAGTGTTGATCAACATAGCTTTATTTTGAATTCAGAAAATTTTGTTCTTAAAATTTCATTAGTACCAGAATCATTTGTGCATCTATATGAATTTATTTTGTTTCTGTGAAAAATGTCGATGGGACTTTAGCAAGGATTATATTAAATTTACAGACTGTTTGGGGTGACATGGTTCTTTAGCATATTAACTGCTAAGGGCATGAGTACAGGATCTCTCACCACTTACTCTCTCTCTTCTTTTATTTTCCTTTTATTTTCCAGGATACCGGTCTCTCAGCCTCCCTCTTAGATCTATTCCTAACTGTTATTTTCTATACTATTGTAGATGCCGTCATTTTCTTAATCACTTTTCACAGTTTATTATATATAATATTAATTATAGTAACAATATATAATAATTATATATATACTATTATTTGTGTATACTTTATTTTTCTGTGACAAAGGCTGCAGCTGTTTAACATTTTCTGAATTTATTTATTAGAATCCTCTATTCCCTCTTTAGGGCCTCTTTGCCCATGTTTACCACTTCAAAACACCAACTACAGCACTAAGATTTCTCTTTCTAGCTGCTGCTTCATTTATTTCTACTCTGATGTTTGTTACTTCCTTACTTTTATTAATTTTGGGCTTTTCTCGTTGCCTTGCAGAGGCTGAGGGTATGCCCCTATTGCTGAAGTCCCTACACCACATACTCATGACACAGGGTTTGGATGATAGGACCTGAAAGCCTGCTCCCTGTGGTCTAACTTCCATACTATGAGAAAATACTATGTAAACTGCCAAGAGATGGAAGCAATTACTAGTCCTACCTGTCTGTGGCACCTATGAACCATAGGAATGGTTTTCACAAGAAGTATTTCTACAGCTTGGAAATACTGGAAAGGTGTAGAAAGTGATATTCACCTGTTGGCAAGAACCAACAGCCATTTTATTGGACTTAAGGTCCACTAGACATGAAGGAAATCATGCCTGAAAGAGACCTAACCAGTTTCCCAGGACTATTGTGGTTAAAGATCTTAGAAAATATCAACTATTCCACTTTGCTAGGTCAGCATGATTTTTACTACATTCTACAGCGTTTGCTTTTATCCACAGATCAGTGTAGCTACCACCCCTCATCAAAGAAGGTTCTCCTTATAGGAAGCAGAGATCATCACAGAAATTCACCAATGAACACAAGGCAGATATCAAGAGATCAGGGAGCCCATGCCCAGCAGATACATCTACATCACAGCTCTTCTATCTATGGCTCAGGGAAGATCATGGGATAGGGGAAAGACTGTAAGTGCTAGAACACCAAGAAGTCTGTTGAGCATAGCTTTTCTTAGAAAGGGCTGCATGAACGAGACTGGAACAATGACAATGTCAATAGACTTTAGAAGGGGTAAAATCACCATGAGGTCACACCTCTGGACAGGCAACTGATAACTGCTGAGAAAAAAAGGTGACCTCTCCCAGAAACGAGTCTCCTTGTTGGTCATCCAGCCAATACAAAGTGGTCAATCCCAAATCATAAATACACAAACAACAAAAATAAACTCAGCAGTCTGTTTTTATATATTTGCACACACAAGCACATAATAATAATAACAATAGTAATAGGGGAAGAAGAGGCCACCAAATTTTTTAAAAAGTAGAGGCATATGGAAGAATTATGTGGTAGGGATTTTGGAGAGGTTGGAGGAAAGGTGAAATGTAATTAAATTTTAAGTAAAGCGCATTAAAAAAACAAAGAAAACTTTGGGCTTACTTTGCTCTTCTCTTTGAACAGAGATGAGAAATAAAGTTGTTTCCTTTCTTTAGGTACACATAGTCCATATGCATAGCCGCGGACTTCCTTCAGAGACATCCTTGATGCTTCAGTAAGGTTTGATACACTGTGTTCCATTTATGTTTGTCTCAAGCTACACAGTTCCCTGGGAACTAATTACACCTTGGTTGCCCCTTGGTTGCTCAGAAGCTTTTTTTCCTATTTCCACTTATTTGTAAATTTTCCAGTTGTCCTTGTATTAATAATGATTTCTGGTTTCATACTTTTGCATTTGGTAAAACATTTGCATGATTTCAAAGTTGTGAGAAATATATTTTTGTGTCCTAGCACATTATCCATCATGAAGAATGTTCTAGATGTGCTTGCAAGAAATGTACATTCTACTGTTGCATGGAATATTCTTCCTGTGAAGTTTCTGCACAACAAAGGAAAATAATCAGTACAATGAAAAGATTTCCCAAAGATGTCTTGTTTTAGTCTTATGAGTGAAGGAGCCCCTGTCATTTACAAAAATAAATAAAACTAAATGACCCAACTGCATAATTTCACTTTCATATAGAATCAAAAAAAAAATTGTCAAACTTTTGGAAACAGTAGAAGGATAGTCACCATTTTCAGATAGTGGCAAGTTAGGGAAATGTCTATCAGAATTAGGATCATCAGGTATGTGAGTATTATGTTCTAGAGATACAATGTACAACATAGTGATTATAATTCAGACTACAACTAATTATCCATGACTACTTAACTATTTCAATCTTCACACAAAGGTTGTATAACTTTACAAATGTACTTAAGTTATTTTCATTTAAGATACGGGTATGTGGAGATAGATGTAAGGTACTTGTTACACAAGAATGAAGAACTGAGTTTAGATCCTCAGCACCCAAGGAAAAGTTGGATATGGCAGTGGATGTCTGTAAACCCAGCAGTAGGGTGAGGGCAGAGACAGGACGATCTTCAAGGAGTGGTAGCCAACTAGTCTGGCTATAACGATGAGTTCTGGGTTCAGTGAAAAACCCTATCTCATAAAAATAGGGTGGAAAGCAACAGAGAAACACAATCTGGCTGTGGACTCTGTCCTGCATGTAAAAACATATTCACAGGAACACAAACAAACCAATGTATGTGTGTGTGTGTATGTGTGTGTGTGTGTGTGTGTGTTTCTTTTTTTGTTGTTTGCTTTGTTTGGTTTTACTTTGTTTCTTAAGATAGCCTTTCTCTGTGTAGCCCTGGCTGTCCTGGAACTTGCTTTGTAGACAAGGGTGGCCTCCAGCTCACAAAGATTTGCCTACCTCTGCTTCCACAATGCTGAAACAAAAGTGTGTATACCTTTATTTCACCTGGCAACTTTCTAATTCTTTAATTGTAAATTTTACCTTGATCTAAAGTTGCACAGCAATTCTTTATACAGAGAAATCCTCTAATGAACATGATTACTTTCATAATTCCCTAATCTGATCTCAAATTTCTTCTTTAGGAGTCATAAAATAAGAAAATTTGCTGGACATGTCTACTTTCCCTAAATGTACCCATACCCATATACCCAAAGACTAAAAATCTAAGTAGTGAATCAAACAGGGATATTCATAAACGTGAGAAATCCAGGCTGGTCCCTCATTGCACTCCAGCGCGTCAATCTGCTCTTCTGTGATGCTATTCAAGTCATGCTAAGAGTGGGAAGATGGTTAAAAATAAGTCTGTGGTTAGAAGAATATCTTTGTAGGTTCATGTCTCTCAAAGTCACGAAATTTTTCCTGAGAAAGTCAGAACTTGATTCTACATGAAAGAAAAGGAAGAAAGAAAAGGAGGGAGGACTGTACTAGTTAGCTAATTAGTTGAAACTTTGACTAAAACTAACATATGCATGTGCATGCACGTGCACACACACGCGCGCGCGCGCGCGCGCGCACACACACACACACATACACAAGGGGGCAGCGGGGGGGGGGGGCGGGGGGGAATGAACCCTAGACTCTAAAACTTTGAAGAAAGTAGAGATGTGGTAGTCATTACAACATAGTTGTTTTTTCCTTAGTTGGGGGAGGATTGAATAAAAAATGAGCAGTGTTTAGCTCCCCTGCCATCCGTGGTGTTTTCTGCTAAATACTGTGAGGAGAGGCATGAGTGAGATTCCTAACTGCATCTGCCCATCCCCCTTCCCATACTTCCAAAAGCAAAACACTCACCAGTCTTTTCTCTCTCTTCTCTTTACCTGCATTCTTACAGAGAGAAATCCCCTACATGTCTCCCATCAGAAGTAGCTCAGTGGAAGAGAAAGCACACATCCTCCCACACTGCTTGAAGTGAATGAGATTTCTAAAAATAGTATCACACTTCAGTTTAAAAGTTTCAGGTCTTATAAGTTAAAACTTACATTTAATTCCTTACTATAGTCTTATTTGCTTTGTTATTATTATTATTTTTCTTTCTCAAAACTTTGAGAAAGAGTGAAAATCAAGAAAATGGTGGTGTGCTCATTCTGTAAGCTTTCTTGGAGTTCTCAGACAAATTGATAAAGAACAGGAACTTTTAATTGAGGTTTCTCCTAGCTTCCTTCAAAGCTAGCTTTATTTTCAAAGCCACACTAATCTACACAGCAAGTTCCAGGTCAGACAGGGCTACATAGTGACACCTTACCTCAAAAAATAAACAAAATAAAATAATAAAAATGATACCAAATAACTACAGATAAATGATGTCAAAAGTTCGAATTGTTAAATTCATTGTCACTACAATAGTGAGTTGAAGCTTTATGCTCCTCTACCTGAGCAATGTTTTTTAAGATCAAGGACAACTTTATTAGATTTCCAAGCCCCATATCATCAGAATAGCACATTACAAATGTGGATCGTTACCAGAAAAAGAAGATGGAGAAGAGAGAGAAAAGGCCATCCTGTTTGAGTTTAGCAGGCATGGAGATTAGCCTCAGGATAGACAAACAGCCACATAGTGAGGAGAAAGTAGAAAGAAACCCAAAAGTACCAGACCAAAAACAAAAAGGAAGAAAGAAAGAAAAAGAAAGATATTTAGGTTCTGGCCAGCATCTAGAGTAAAGACAGACGAAAAAGGAGGTGTTAGGCCTTTCGGTGCCCTGATTCAGATCAGCACAGCCTCATGGTGGCCCTGTGTCTATATGGCATGGTGGCATGATTATTCTTCCTCTCCCTTTAGCAATGCTTAAGGTGAATCCACCTTCATGAGGTAGTACCTGGTCATTGAGCTGCTGACCTGGATTAACACTTAAGGACACACAGCGGTGGTAGGTGTCCACCCATAAGTCGATCCTGGTTTTTACTCTCCTACTGTGAAGTGGTGACTCTAAAATCATGGAATTGTGTAAAGAATAGAAGCCATGTTCCCCATGAAAATCTAGATACAGGATATCATGAGCTTGGTGTAACTCAACACTGCAGCGTGCTACCAGCAGCTGAGAAAGAAAGATCCACTATTGTTTCCAAAGGATGGTTACATTTCTTTATTCTGTGACTAGAAGCCATCTAGAATGGTACTCATACTGTGATTCCAGCCACACCAACAACTGTTAACTCTAAAGTCCATCCTCAGAGGCCAAAGGAAACGATGGATACCTTGATGAGTCTGTTTAGGATTCTAACTAGTTTGGACTTCTGACATTTTAAAAATATCTTTTCAGGCACCTCCTGGTATTCTGTCTGACTGTTAGTATAATAAGTCTTATCTTTATTTCTCCCTCATGTCTATCCAGGCACTAGACAGAGACTTCCTTTCTTCCCAATACTGCACTGTTAAACAACTGAAGTTCTAATTTTCCTCACTAGAGAACTATCTCACTTGCCCCACTGAAGGGCTATCCCAACTGCCCCACTGGAGGGCTATCCCACTTGACCCACTGGAAGGCAATCCCAGCTGCCCCACTGGAGGGCTATCCCAACTGCCATTACTGACAACCCCATTCAGCTCTAAGAGTCAGATAAATAGATGTCTCAATCCACTAGATGACAGTTACAGTTACCTCCTTAGAGTAGAGAATGGTGAGAAGAGGGCATAGAAGCTGGCTAGGTAGACTTAGAGAAAGCACTCTCCACCAGCTGTTCTTAGTCCTCTGGTCAGTTGTACCAGGAAAGAACTCTGGGTTCTTATATCCTCCTAAATAACCAACTGTCTAGGGGTGACACAAGAGGATGTGACTAAAACTACTGGTGTCATAGCAACTTAGAGGACCATCACCACACATCTATCTGGGGGAATTACAACTGAATCCTTCCTGATGCTCTTTATTAACAGTCTAGAATGACCACTCTTCTTCCTCATTCACCTCCCACCAATAAAGTACCATAGGCGTCCACATATATCAAAAAGAAAGCAAGTTGGCCTCTAGATCAGAGTTAGTGACCTTTTTTTGGTTAATGGTGAATGTTACATGACAATGTCTAAATGACAATATTCCCAAGAATCCTAGGAGATGCTATAGACTGACAGCTGTAGCTCATTGGAAGTCACAGCTATCTGAATATCACTTACAAAGTAGACCATTGTGTTTGATAAGCACCAATGAAAACCTACCACTAGAAAAGAGACAGAAGAGACTGAACGGACATGGTCAAAAGTACCTTTCCTGCAACCGTCAAACCTGTGGGTCTCCCAGCTTGGCACAGCTTACTGAGCATTGATCTAATTTTGGAAGATGTCTAGTTAATAACTTTTAAACAATATGAAAATCCTTAATAATTAACCATAACAATTTCAAATACCTGTCTTTATCAAACTTTTAAATGAGAAAAAGTAATTATTTTAGCCTTATAGCACAGAACTTACTAAAGCATTAAATTTATATTTTTAATTCATAGATATGCATATGAACAAGTGTACAACAATTTTATGTGTATATATTTAAATAGGTAAATAGATATCATTGTATCTATATTTATATATACAAATATATGTGTTGGTGTATAAATACTTGTCTAACAATTATAAATTTAGATATTTGAATCAACATATTCTATATGATTTATATACATTTATACAATAAGATAATATATTAATTTTAGTAACAATAAGCATTTACAAAAAGGAGGTCAAATTCATGTAATTTTCTGAAATCTATGTATGAATTTGTTTTAGATATATTGTAAAGGTTATCATAATGTTTAAATGTCATATTATAAAAACAAATCTTGTTGTAATAGCTAATGACATAATTTTGTTAATCACCTCATGGGCAAACATTAATTTTTTTTTACCCTCATCTAAATCATCATTACAAATGCTCAGAGTGAGTTCATTTAATGATGAGCAAAGGAAGACCCATCACATCTTAAATAATTTGATGATCAAAATTCAACTTCATGTTGTTTACTAGAAGAAATTCGTTTTACTTTTTTAAACCTAACTAGATGTTTACATCACTGTAGATTTCCTTTCCATCCAGTTTGTATCCAGACAGGGTATAGAGTGGGCAACAGTGGGAGCCTGTTCTATTATTCTGTTGGGATGTAGGGCTCAAAACTGTAAAGGGGAATTTTGAAATTTTCTATCAAGAATTCTTTCAACAACACTTTAATTTGACTTGCTGGCCATTAATTAGAACCCAAGATCATGTATCGGGCTCACAGTTCTTCAACAATTCTAAGACAGATAACGCACAACAGTCCTTGGTGACTGGTGGTGTTTCACACAGTACAGAAATGAAGACTCCAGACTGAAGATGCATTTGATCCTCATGCGTTGATCCTCAGGCTTTAACTTTTCATCTCATCTTGAGGCAACACTTCTGAAAAGATTTCCTGCTAACTGATAAGACAGGCTCTATGGAGAAAAGCTATGAGCAACTTTACTTTCAGCCCATCAAAGTTAAAACCTGACAAAGATTATTCATGTTTTAAAATCAACTTGGTCTCATTGAAACAAAGTTCACTTCCTTGCATAAATTCAAAGCAACACCTACACAAGAAGATTTTTTATATTCTAAGTTTTCATTTAGCAAAAGCCTCACAGCTGAGTTTTAGTTTTTATCTGAGAAATCACATATTATAATGTACTAGTATTATACTTAGA
Organism: Mastomys natalensis; assembly: GCA_021653895.1. NCBI lineage: Eukaryota > Metazoa > Chordata > Mammalia > Rodentia > Muridae > Mastomys > Mastomys natalensis. Next base: position 752,472 of record JAJTUV010000361.1, on the reverse strand, counting down.
ATTTTAGAATTCGTTATGTTATTTTAGTTATTAATTATAACTATAATACTTATAGTTATATTAGTTAATTTTATAATTTTTTTGAGGAAAATACAGTATTTAGACATGAAAATTCTTGAGGACTCATTGTTGAACTATGCCTGCTATTAATTATGACAGAGCTTCCTAAGATGACTGACGTCCAGCCTTCAGGAATACATGGGAGGAGAATGGAAATGGAGGAAAGCTGAAGAGAGGAAGAAGGGAGGGACAAATTCAAGACATTCAATGGGCTTTTTAAAAAAGTTAGTATGATATCCACCAACATCTCTTTCAAGTTCAGAAACAGGAAAGAGAGGAGAGAAAGGAAGAGGAGAGGAAAGAACAGGAGAGGTGAGGGAAAATTCCAAATGAAGGATGTGTTTCTTCATGTAGGAGTAAAACAATGACTGTGTCCGCAACACTTGAAGGACAATCTGTACAAATGGAGAAGGAGAGGACTCCAGAGCAAGGTAAGAAGGTTAAGGAAACGAAAGCATTACAAAACCATGAGACACCACAACGGGAGAAGGAAGAGGCTATGGACAGCATAGGGCACATGGAGAAAACGTGAACCATAAAGCTGAAAGTCAGACACAAGTTTTCCCAAAGGGACGTTGTTTACTCTTCATTCTTCGTTTGAGGAATTCTCATCTTACATCTGTCACAAGACAATAAATGGAAAGAAGTAGTCATGTTGCCAGTGATACGCATTGCTTTCTTAAAGAAATCTCACCTGACAGAGCAAGTTAGACCCAGGCACTTAGGCACTAGTAAGAGTAACACAGGAAGCAAAACCAAAGTTAACTGTGTCCCTGGACTGGGGATGACTACAGAGGCAGCTCCTTTTGGCTTTGAGAATAGCCTGACAGTGGTAACTGAAGTCCGGTGGGTGATCAGCAACAATACTCAACTAAATATGAGCTGCAACCTAATCCTGGACACTGCCCTGGCAACTGGAACTCAACCTTGGCCTCGGGCAATAAAAGTAGCATTGGATGAATGCAGTTAGAATAGACATTCTGAATAACATGTATGGAGCTCCATATTAAATTTTATACTTTTGTATTGAATATTTTATGCACTTATCCATCATCAAAAGTGAAAGTTATCTGTGGCAGAATCAAAACTAGAGAACCAACTAGCTTTAAAATCTCTTTTATAAGCTGAAAGAGTTTGTGGCCCCATGGGAGAGCAACAATACCAACCAACCAGAGCTCCTAGGGTCTAAACCACCAGCCTGGGAGCACATAGGGAGGGACCCATGGCTCTAGCTGTATATGTAGGGAATGATGGCCTTGTTGGGCATAGATGGGAGAAGAAGTCCTTGGTCCAGTGAAGGCTGGATGCCCCAGTGTGGGGGAATTCGGGGGTGGGGAAGTGGGAGTGGGCAGGTGGGTGGGGGCACATCCTCATAGAAGCAGGAGGAGGGAGAATGGTATAGAGGGTTCCTGGGTCGGGGGAAATGGGGAAAGGGGATCACATCTGAAATGTAAATAAAATATCCAATAAAAACAAAGAAAAAACTCTCTTATATAGCTCTTGTCTATGATCTGTATTAGGTCCTTCCCCATCATCTCAATATTTAGATTGTCTTGTTCTCCTTTCACAGTGTACTGTATCAATGTGTTCATTGGTTTACATATATATAGTTACAGTAGCTAGATTCTGCGTATGAGAGATAAATTGCAAGTTTTCCTTTCTGAGACTGTGGCTTCACTTAATATTGTAGACTGTAAGTCCATCCATTTTTCTACAGGGAGAACTCCATATCCACCATAGAAATATTTGCACTCTCATGTTTATTGTTGCTTTATTCACTAGAGCAAACAGTTGGAGCCAACTCACTTGTCAATCAACAGATGGATGGATAATGATTTTCTTTTAAAGCTTGGGGCTTTTGTTATTGTTTTGTTTCATTTTGTTTTGTTATTCTGCCAAAATTTCTCTTCTGGGTCAACATATGGCATTTTTACCCATCCCAGTTCCTAGATGTATCTGATCAGAAAGTCCTCTGTAAATGTTTGGTCTTTCAAAATCATTGGACAGGACACTTTCCTTACTACCTTTGCAGAGGAATACTGTCTAAATAAAGACCAGGAAGTTAGGACCTACAATAGTCAACACTTGGCCTGCGGCAGCTTCAGCCTGAAAATGATGACACCTGTAGATGTAGTAGCATGGAATTAAAGAAAGATCAGAAGATCTTAATCCCTGCCAAAGAGCTACAAGTAATGAAGAAATGCTGAAGGAGACAAAAAATGTCATTCCCAAGAAAGAGCACACCAACTGGTTAACCAATACCAAATGGTCAGTTCAGAAAATATATGTATACAAGTAACAATGTGCAGATGGAACAGGTTGTATTTATGTGTTTAGGAATATACAAACACACAGACGTACACACACACACCACCAACAACAACAATTAAAGAAAAAGAAGCCAAAATGTGAAAATAAGCAAACAGGTTTTAGTACAAGGAAGGATTTGAAGGAAGAAAGAGACGAGGAAAGTGATATAATTATATGATAGTCTCCAAAAAAACTTTTAAAAACATATTTTTAAAAAGGCATGTGATCCACACAGAATGTGGTACAGGCTAAGTAAATCAGAAGAATATGCCCACTCAAGTTCCTAAGTGAAAAATCCTAGGTTTTCAGTTTTTTCATTTTTCCTTCTATTTTATCAGTCAATTCTATTTGGGAATAATTTCTTGCAGGCAGCTATATGTTATTTTTGTTGTGGCTGAATGAACTGTGAAAATGCAAACTGTGTCAAATGAATATTTTGGCTCAATGATACATTACTAACAACCGACCCTTCAGTTGCATGAGGCAGCATTCACAAGATAGATGCCTGTCCTTTTTTCAGACAAAAATCCAAACATTCTGAGATCTGGTTATAGGGTATATCCAATTTAGAAGCATATGATAAATATGCAGCCAACCAAAACTTAGCAAAAATTGCTCTCTATATTTCATACTTCATATATGGCTTTCTGTGAGAACTAGAATTATATAATTTCATGCTTAGAGTTTAAACAGTAAGAGCACTTCTTAAACTACTTGTGGTTCACATGCCTACAATCTCAGAGGCCAGGGTTCTAAGATCTTGAGATGAAGCCAGACTGAGCTGTATATTGAGATCTAGGCAAGTCTGGACTACACAGCGAGATCTTGTCTACAATCTGAACAAGTTGAGTAAGGTTTGTAAACAAATAAAATAGATCAGAGGTTAAAGAGAAGGCCCAGTGAGTAAAAGCGCTTCTAATACAAACTTGACCCTAAAACTCATATAAAGAGATAACCAACTTTATGTTTTTGTTCTCTGACCTCATCACACACACCACACACACACACACACACACACACACACAAATGCCACAGCAAGAATGCATGTGAACATACACACACATAAACAGGAGATCGAATATGTTACATGTCAGAAAGTTTGCATCACAAATGCTAATTTCAATCAGTAAATTAAAATAGTCTTACAATAATGCAAAACTCTAACTGCACTGGAAAAATGTGGCCAATAGAGTCATGTTTCTCTTTAGGAAAGATCCACATCTTCATATACAAATTAAATGGCTCTTTTTGTAGTTTCTCTTCCTTTTGTAGCCTCACTTTCAGAATGATTCACTTAATGTGAAGGCAGGGCTAACTTTAAACTGAGTATTCTGAAGATATCTCAGTTCAATTATCAGCTCTATTCAAGACCAGAACTGGCCTTTTAGACAGCCCTTCTCAAATAAACCTCCTATGCTGCTGACAAAAACTTCCTACCCGTCTTCTGAAACCTGGAATTACTCCTCCAGAGTGTTCCCTAAATACTGCTTCAGTTATTTCCCTGAAAGGCTATTGTACTCTGAGAAGTCACCGCTGCACAGAATCCCACACTGTCTCCAGCATCACAGCACTTTTCTCATATTACAAATAGAAATTTTTAATATCATCCATATTTATATCATAAATAACAAGAGCTAGGCTTAGTGGTGCATGCTTGTAATCTCATCACTCAGAAGGCAAAAGCAGGAAGTTCTCCACAAATTCCAGGCCAACCAAGGCACAGAGTGAGGTCCTGTTTTTGAAAAATAAATAAATAAAATAACAATTAAAAATAAACAAAGGAAAGGCAAGGTCCTGCCTTTCATGTTCTAGGTGTAAAGAGACTCTATACTGGATAGAGATATATTTTACATTCACCCTTTACACTTAGCTACAGGTAAGACTAGCTCTCACCACTATTAAATAGATTTCCTTATAGAGGATATAGAGATCAGTATAGAGATCCATAACTGGTCAAACTGAAGAGAACAACTTACTGTGTGGTGTTCATCCCCAATTGATATGGGGGTCTCTGAAAACACCACAGTCATCAGAGTGTCATCCAACGGAGGCAAGACAGAAATTCATTTCAACAAGACTCAGTAGCCATTGTTGGTTCAAACTTTGAGAGTTTGATGTCAGACAGTTTATTTTAGGTAAATATAACCACAACACACTCTGGGGAAAAAGGTTTCTGGGTAATAATTAACTCCAGTCCTTTTGCACAAGAACAGTTAAGACACAATCAGACTGAAAGCTTTGTAAAGTACAAGTGACATCTTCTATTAAGATAGGTTCTAAAGATTAACTAAGAAAGCAGGCTCAAGGTAAGCAGTGCTTATGGTAAGGGTCTCTGGAGAACAGTGCTATAGACTGACTGAGATAAACAGCCTTAAGATAAGGATCTGAGGGAGCTGGTGTGGCCTGGCCATTTAGATACTGTAGAGGTCACCAGGCTATTAATCATCTCTGCTCCCAACCTTCTGGGCAGAAAATAGTTTAACAGGAAAACATCTCTCCCTTTGAGGAGAGAACCCTGTGTGTTTAACATTCCTGGTTTCCCCGGTGCTTATCTGTGAGCACAAGTACCTACATGCCTCCTACAAACTGATACATCTACAATGCAACCACTATACTCAAGGCTCAAAAGAGGAAGTGGAAAGGTTTCAGGAACCAGAGAACCAGTATGCCTGCTGTTTTTAGATATGATAGGGAAGCTGCACCATAAAATCTCAATATGGCTACCTAAACAAGATATGCATAATGAAAAAGCCAGTTGCCAAAACGGATGAGGAAAATTTCCTAAGACCCACCCATAGATAAAGAACTATAAACAACCAATGACTTGTGATAGAAGGTGCATAATTTTTCTCTAAGATGAGCCACTTGATAGATTACCTAATTCCAAATCATAAATGCATGCTCATATAAATAATACTAGGTAAAATCAGTAGGAAATGCATTGTTTGTTTGCTTAAGTATATCTATGTAACAATAGTAAAGGAGAGGTTGCAAATTTGAGAGGGGGAACATGAGAGATGTGGGAGTGAGAAAAGGCAAGGGTGGAAATGTTAAAAATATAGCACTTGTGTATGAATCCCCTAAAAATAAAAAAATAAAATAAATAAAGTGAAAAAGAAATAAATAAGAAAATAAAGGAGTTACATGGTTGAAGAGATAGCTCAGCTTGTAAAGTACTTGCATATAAGCATGATGATATTTATTCAATCCCCAGCACTCAGGTTTTTTAAACAAATAAGTAAAGTAAATAAATCTAGTGTAATCTCGGTACTAGGGAGGCAGAGACAGACAGATCCCAGTTAAGACAGATGGGTGTGAGCTTCATGCTTGGTGAAAGATCCTGTCTCAAAACTATGATAGAGGGTGACTGAAAAAGACACCCACCATTGACCTTTGCACTTAATGCACAGGCCCATGCACACAAATACATGTGCACCCATGCACACAAATACATGTGCACCTGTATATACACACTGGAAACCTGAAGAGATTGATGAAGACCCATTGCCCCCAACAGTGGACATGAACACTCATTGTCACTTTGGGACTGTCATCTCTGCTGTAGACTTCCATTGCTTTCTCTCAACTGCTCAGGTCTTTGTAATTAACACATCAGCCACTCTATATTCATAGAACCTTGGCCATTCCCTGTAGTTTTTGAGATTTGTTCCTATACAGCTCTGATTCAGACCTCACTCTCTTGAACTGGGGCATGACCCCACATGAGATCATATCATGAGTATGAAGGTCTTAAATAATCTGTCATGTGCGAAATGTTTCTGAGCCTGCAGTGGCCAAATTTATTTAAAAAGATGAAACATAGAGAACCTGTGGTGTTTCTGGCAGCACAGGGAAGGAATTCACTGTAGCCTTGGTGCTAAACATGCAACATTTGCACTGCACTGGTAATCATACTGAACAAGGCCTGAAGCACCTTAGCTCAGAAGCTATTATAATATGCATTGTGATGCTTTTAATAATCTTATAAAACGATAATGGCTTAGGAGAACAAAGGCTTTTAATATTTTTCTACTATTATCCCTCCAAATGTAACTGTCAAATATCTTTGGAGGATATTGTATTAGAAGGTTTGATTTTGAAAACTGCCATTTGAGTCAGTGACTTGAGTGTCATAAGAAATCATTAAATGCATTTGGCTTGAGATTAAGCAAGATTGAGGATCAATTTCTGAAATGGCCTTATTGTACTTCTGCCATTTGGTATAACATACATAAAACAGTATTGATGACTAAACAATCAAATCATTGATCAACCCTGAAAATATTGAATATATTCTGCTTTCTGCATTATCAAATATTCAGCCAATATTTTACTTTCTTTGAAAATCAGCAAGCACATTCATGTTAGTGTGCAAAATTGCTGCTGTCTTTAAGAAAAGCTAAAAAATAATGCATATACAAATTAATTGATTTAAAATAAATTTGTGATTTACTATAATGAAATGTTTGATTGATACTACTGTATACTCAGATACATATGGAATAGTTACAAGTAAAAAGTGATTATGAGGGGAAAAAGTTTCAGTCTAGGTGACCTTGACTGGCTGTCTGAGACTTTGCTTCTGTGCTTGGGAGGTTTCCCTACTTAGTTTTCCAAGATCAACTTACCCATGAAACTCTCTTAACAAACCTCATGATCCCAGGTGAGGACTCATGTACACGTCCCCATGCCTGCTCTGAGTGTGGTTCTGTTGTTCACATTCTTATCCTTGTGTACTGGCTCTCAACCATAAGGAGGTTCTGTGCCTTGAACAAATCATAGTATCTTACACTTAGTGGTTACACTGCTCATTCAGGTATGTCCTACTGCCCTGATAGCCCTACTGTGTGCCTTCATTTTTCCATTAAGCTTCAGAAATGGGAGTACATTTTAGAGGGTTTGAATGTATTTCAATCTTTGCATTATAGCAGAAGCTAAGCACATGTCTTGTCTATAACTAGTCACAGCCTTCTTGCAATGCTGATTAGATTAAGGTTATAATAACTCTACTTATCATTAGGAAGTTTCACAAGGATTTATTAATAGTTTAGCTTAAGTAGAAGGCATTCATTCTTGAAAACTAATTAGTATGAAAGATTCATTATAAATACCTGAAACAATAGTTATATAACATTTTAGATATTAGATATTGTTTTGTACCATTTAACTAATCCTGATAACTTGCTTATATATATATGTAAGAAAGTTATGTATTTAAATATATAATATATTATAATATATAACATATAACATTATATATGATATATGATATATAATATATAAATATGTACACACAGCCAGGAGGAGAACAAGATCTACTTTACCTGTAAAATGCTGAATTCTCAAAATATACTACACTAAGCAAGATTGCCCTGTGATATGCATGCCCACATACACTCTACTTGTAAAAGTACATATGGAAATAAAGGTCATTTAGATAAAACTGACAGCCCACATTTTCATCTTTCCACTGACACCCAGTAAAAGACAATTTTTGTTTCTACTAAAAATTTTATTCTTCTATTAATTTCCTGGAAACATACTAAGAGCCAGAAAGCAACAGCAAATTTGATCTCATGCATCCACACCTCATAGATCTATCTTGGAAAGACAATATTTCTTTCTCTTCAACAGGTAAGCATGTCTAGAAGAGAAAATAGTACAATCCCTGGATACTGCTCCCAATTCCATCTTTGTGGTCTAACCTTGCTTACTTGTGTGTTATTTTCCCAACTTCGTCCAATGGTATGTACATATACAGCTGGCCTGGTCTGTCTACTGTGACAGTAGTTTCTAACTAAAAGTCCAAGGCTGTCCCTTGAATTTATAGTCATAATGTCAGTGTAACAGTTTGATAAGGGTATGGCCAATGAAATCGTGTAAATCAGAGTTCAACACGAGACTATCAATTCTTCTGCTGTGTGATCTCTGCTAGTTGTGAAACTTCTAGCTTGTACCAGCACTTGTAGCATAAGATACAAGAAACAACATCTCCTTGAACCCCTGCACAGCTCAGAAAGCCTCAGAGCAGAAGTACCCATTATAGAAACAAGCACATAGCTAATGCTTAACAACTATGGTACTTATCATTTTATATACTTATAAATGTTCAAATGTAGGTTACTGCTCATTTAAAGCATAATAAGATTCTAGACATTTCAATTAATTAACAGCATTGTTTTATTCTACAATAAAAGACAGTAGACCTTAATATGACCACAAGCTAGACATTGGCTTCTGGAAATTTTATTATACTGTTTTTATGCTATAATAAGTTACTGCTCAAACTTCTAACATCTCAAAAAGTATCAAAATGATGAAATATTCTCATCTAAATTTATCTTAATAGTAACTCTAACATGCAGGAAGAATACAATTTATAAAAGCTACTTGATAATGCCATGAGAATTACCTTCTAATTTTCAAATAACAGAAAATGTATTGGATACCATTCTAGACTCAGAGTCGGATTAAGCCAGTCACAATAATTATATTTCATAGAAAAAAAACCATGTTACAAAGGAGCTAAGAAAAATGTAGTGTTCATAGTTTCCTAATGTTTTAAAATCTGTGATTACTAACTATGTAAATTAGCCTGTAGGCATTCTCTGCCACCAGCACGACAAGGGATTCATTTTACACAGGCTTTGTGGGAGCTTGTGACACACTGAGTATTCTAAATGTATGTGTATAATATATAGAATGGGGAAGGGGAAATAAATAAACATTAATCCTTCCAATTCTTTAAAAAAATAAACAGACTCATTGTAATCACAAAGCTTTGGAGCAAAAAAAAAAAAAAAAAAAATGAGACAAAAGCAGGTGTTCTTTGAAAAATTCAAACACGTTCCCTCAGTTAAGGATTGTCAGTATCATGACTTAGAATCTTACGCAAAAATCCCTTAAAGCTGCCCATATACGATAAAATTCAGAAAACTGAAGTGTGGTTCCCCTTAGTAATCCTCAGACACACACTGCAACTGTCTGCCAAATGGGAAAAATCAGTTTCACTCATTATCAGCTGTTTCAAGTGGTACATGGAGTGACTGAACACTAGTGCTATTCAAATCAGTTCAAGTGTTAAAGCCCTGGTGTAGTCCAATACACTGGACTGAACCTACAAGCACAGCGTCCTGAACGCAGCACCTAGGCCGTGTGCCCATCTGCCAGAAGTTTCACAGGAGCACATAAGTAACCTGAAATACCCAAGATTCAATTCACAAACCACATAAAGCTCATGAAGAATGATGACCAAGTAGGGGGGGCTTCAGTCCTTCTTAGAAGGAGTAACAAAATACTCAAGGGTGCAAATATGGAGACACAGTGCAGGACAGAAACGGAAGAAGAGACAGACCATTCCACCTGGATATCCATCCTATGTGCAGTCACCAAAGGTAGAGGTTGATGTGGATGTCAGGATGTACATGCTGACAGGAGCCTGATATAGTTGTCTCCTTAGAAGTCTGCAAGAGTCCGACATACTCAGAGGCAGAAGCCCACAGCTAACCATTAAACTGATCACGGGGTTCCCAATGGAGAAGATAGAGTGAAGGCTGAAAGAGCTGAGAGGATTCGAGACACCATGAGGAAAGCAACAATCCCAACCAACCAGAGCCCCCAGGGTCTAAACCACCAGCCTGGGAGTGCTTAGGGAGAGACCCATGGCTCCAGCTATTTATTCAAGGGAGCTATATATAAGTGGGAGAAGAGATCCTTGGTCCCATGAAGACTGGACGTCGTGGGGGGAGGGGTATTCGAGGGTGGGGAGGTGAGGTACAGGGGAGGGTGGGTGGGGGTACACCAAGGTAGAGGCAGGAGGAGGGGGAAAGGGATAGTGAGCTCCTGGGAGGGAGGGGGGAAATGGGGTAAGGAGAGAATATCTGAAATGTAAAAAAATTTCCAATAAAAAAAAAACATACTGTGTGAAGAGTACATTAATGCAGCTGTATTTCACCAAAGAAATTAGTCCAAACACACTTACCGTGACAAAATTAAATACGATAACGGAGCACTACAACCAGAGAGCTGATAAGAGAAGTATTTCAAAATGAGAATTAGAGATGAAAAGTATAGAGCCCAGTTAAAATTAAAATATACATAATTTAAAATTTATTCAAACCAAAGCCTTAAAAATTCTATAAATACCTAAATTTATAGTCAGTATCAATCAATGTTTTTAGTGAGGCATCATAATTATATCATCCTATAGTTATGGGTATATATTCTCATTAATATACTGGTATTCCTGGGACTGTCTAGGTCTCCCCAAAAACTAATTTATGTTATTAAATGTTCTTCAAATGAAACAAATCTGTTGTTGGATTTGAAGTAATTTTTACAAAAGACACTTCATTAAATATTCCATGGGAAAGACTTACAGCACTGGATGTACACCTAAATTGTGCAGCAACGTAATAACAAGAATAATCCCTGAGAGGAGGCTTACAATCAAAGAAAACAAAACCTTTACCAATGCTACTGCTGCAAAATGGTGTCAAGAGGAAGGGATGACCCACTAAGGTTCTAAAACTACACACAGTAGGTCTTTCTGTCAACTTACAAGTCGGACAGTATTCTCTCTGAAATCTGATTTGTCACAACTCCATGAAAGGTTAAGGTTATTTAATAGGAAGGGAAACCAAGGAAGATGACAGTCAGTTATGAGAAACGCAGAATGTAAAACAGCCACAGAAGAATCAAGTGAGCACTAAATTATTCTAATAATAATTAGAGTATTTATTCTGTAGGTAGAAAATCAAGGAGAACAGACTAATTAGCAATAAACTAAGAAATTAATCTGAATTTATTCAAATCCATTTTAGCCAAAGAACCTAAGCTTAGTTACCACACCAAATAGTACTGTATGTTCAGAGTCAAGTTGTCAGTCAGTTCCATAAAGGAAGGCATGCATTCGTTCCTTTGCTTCTTTGTTCTTTAACTCCCTCCCTGAAATCATATAGTCCACAAACAGAATTTACCTCTAACATCACACAGCATATTATCTTCCCAGGAGGTACTTGGCAAGTCTTTACAAAATTAATAATCAAATAGTAAATTATTATTTATTATTAACAATAATTAAAGTAATATTGAAAAGGCTCATCACTGAGAGAGCCAACAGTACTTCCTGGGAATCAAAAGCAACTCATAAAAGTGGGGATTTGAGAGTGCTGCAGAGTCCATTTTCCTTTTTATTCTTTCAGAAACTCATGTAGTACTCCAAAAATTGATAATTCAAATCATTTTTGAAGTTCTAGGCAGCCATCAAAATAAAACATGAGGATATTTGATACTGATATAAGAGTAATTCTCTGCTAACACTTTTAATGTCACCATAACAAATGTATGAGAGAAACAGTTTAAAAGGAGGATTAATTTGGCTCACTGGGTTTCTGAGGGTTTAGTCCATAGCCTATAGTCTATTATTCAATATCAAAGTGGTATGAACATGTGGCCAAGGAAACTGCTCACCTCGTGGCAGCCTGGGAAGAGGGAGGGAGACTGGACCAGGCACAAGGAATGCACTCCAGAGGCATGCTTCTGTGGCCTGCTTTTCCGCCAGACTCCCCTCTTCCAGACAGTTCAGCTACAAACTCATTATTAGATGAGCCACTAATGAAGCTAGTGCCCTCCCAATCCAATCACCTCTCATTAGCGCCACCAACTGGGCACACGGTGCATGAGCATCTTAGAGGGGATGCTTGCTCATCAATCTACAGCTCCCAGCAATGATCATAACTGAAAAAGTTAATGTTCAGAACAGTGCATATATTATATTTTCTATGTCCCATTAAAAGCTAAATAACCAGGGAAAGAAACTAAATCAGAGCTTTCTGACATTCAAGATAAACTGGAAATAGAGGAAAGGGTCTTAGCTTTAAAAATAAAAAATAAGAAATGTTGGGGGAAAATTCTAAAGTTGATGGATCATGGAAATAGGAATATTTTTCACGCTGTGTTTGTATGCTTTGACCACTTTATTATATTGTCTTCACCCAACTACACTCAGTATTTACATTTAATTTAAATGAGTTTAAAGCAAATGACTTTAAAACAGAATTTTAATCAAAAAACAGAACTGTCACACTGCGAACACAATGTCTCAGATATCCAGTCTCAAGTGCTCCTCCCACTTTGGGGCCTTGAATTGACAGAAGGACCCACAGGCGATTGTCACCATGGTCAGCCATAGGATGGTTATTTAAACAATGCTTGCTTTAACTAGATGTGAAGGTTGATTCAAATAAGTGCATATAGGCAATAAAAGATAATGTTCGTTGTGGGTTGGGATCCATTCCTCACTAGCCAGAAAACTTGTTCAAGGTACATGGGCCTCAATTTTCTCTGTAGAAGTCCTCCCAAAGAACGTCAAAAACATACATGATGTCTGCCCTCCCTCCTTTCTCCGTTCTGATCTTGCATTTCCAGTGCTCCAGTCTGTGTCTACACCTGAGCTTCCCTTGCCCTCTCGCTGGTTCTCAGCTTAGTTGTTCATGCTCCTTTGATGAGGGTTTTCGCCCTTGTTTCCTGTGCCACTCACACATTATCTTCTCAGTAAAGTCTACCTTGCCTCCCTATACAGAGCTGTGTACCACCCCATCTGTCTCTCTCTCTCTACCTGTCTCTCTCTTTCTCTGTCTCTGTGTATATCTGACTCTGTCTCTCTCTGTGTCTCTGTCTCTATCTCTCTGTCACTCTGTGTGTGTCTGTCTCCATCTTCATCTTTCTTTGTCTCTCTCTGTCTCTGTGTGTGTATCTTTCTGTCTGTCTGTCTGTCTCTCTCTCTTTCTCTATCTGTCTCTCTTTCTCTCTGTGTGTGTATGTCTGACTCTGTCTCTCTCTGTGTCTCTGTCTCTATCTCTCTGTCACTCTGTGTGTGTCTGTCTCCATCTTCATCTTTCTTTGTCTCTCTCTGTCTCTGTGTGTGTATCTTTCTGTCTGTCTGTCTGTCTCTCTCTCTTTCTCTATCTGTCTCTCTTTCTCTCTGTGTGTGTATGTCTGACTCTGTCTCTCTCTGTGTCTCTGTCTCTGTGTGTGTGTCTATCTGTCTCTGTCATTGTATTTCTTTGTCTCTGTCTCTCTGTGTGTATCTGTCTGTCTGTCTGTCTCCGTCTCTTTGTCTGTCTCTGTCTTTCCGTGTGTTTGTGTCTCTCTGTGTGTCTCTTTCTCTGTTTCTCTCTGTCTCTCTGTCTCACTCTTGCTCTTGCTCTCTCTGTCTCAGCCTTCCTGAGTCTTTTCAAGTGTATTTACCTTGTTTGTAATCTAGAAAATAGTGTCAGGATTTGGTTCTAACATTTGCTGAAACATCAACCACGGAAAAATGCCTGGGCATTAGATGGTCATGACTGTTTACTGGATACATGAATAATAGAACTCGGTGTGCCCTAAGTAGACACCCCTTGTGTCCTGGCAATTCCTGAAACATATTAGTCACTCAGGCTTGCTCATCTTATGTACCTTACTTTTGGGAATACTATCACCTTCAAGTCTAAAGCCCAGGTGGCATGTTAACTTTCCCCAATCTACTACCATACACCTACATTGCCATTACTGTGGCCAGTTCTCTGTCCTCTCTATCTTAAGTTCATCATGTTCACTTCCTCTTTGACTGTCTCATTAAGATTCATCTCACATGATTAGCAGCTACAACTAAATCCCATAAGACCCTGTCCTCAAGCATAGGGCTGCTAAGGCATCTTCCTGCACTAGAGTCATTAAGAAAAACATCTGTGTGATACTCTCCACTCAGAACTCATCCAAGCTTTCTGTGACCCAGTGGACTGATTTTTGATACTGGCTGCTCATTAATATCAGCAAGAAGGATTTTTCACAATCTTACACTTCCTTCTAGTCCATACTTTTCCAATGAGATTCTAAGACTCACTCATGCATCATCTACAGTTCAGACCCATCTGAACTTTTGAGTATGATGTATAAGTCCTTTATAACTGGATTCTGCTACAGCTTTTAATTCTCACTTTTTGTACCTCAAGATATGTTTAACTCAAACACACTATGTGCCAACTGTCCTGTATGGTACTAAAAGTTTGAAGGATGCACTGCGTCTTCCAGCTCTATGGAGCATTCCTTTCCTTTATCTAAAATAAAGTATCATATACTTTCCACATTCCAGAGAAGTCAGTACAGTGATGGGCAAAGGAATGTTTGTTGGTGACAAAAGATGACATCAAATTTACATTTAAAGATTTTTAAATCTATGAAGTTATCATTTCTGCAGTTTATCATATGAGTTACTCTAAGGCCTTTTGTCTTTAAAGCACCAAAGTCCATTACAATAAGTTAATATCACAGCAGCAAAATAATGGGAATTAGCATTCAAGTATTTTAGAACTCTGTTATTATATATCACTCAGAAACAGTCATTAGGAAGGGCTGTAACTGCTCAAGTATTGAATGGGTGAAAATAGTTTTAAGAACATCTGAAAATCCACTCATGTTTTGTAAAGCAATATTTGAACACAGTCATTAGAGCAGTAGCCATATGGCTGTAAATGATAGTTTTATATTATTGTCTTAAAATCTGGGGACTTTGCTGTTTTAAACAAGTGGATGACAGTTATATAGAAGTTTTTGTTAGTTTCTATGACTGCAAGAAAGAAAAGAAAATAAAGAATAACTCAATATTGGCTGGATATTTAAATATGAGAGTTAACTTAAAATTGATACACTAGAGAAATGGAGAGATACCTCAGTTGGTAAATACTTCTGTGCAAGCCTGAAGGCATAGGCTCCACCCCAGAACAAACATGAATGTGTGCTGTGCATATATTCTAATGGGTAGTGTGATGTCAACACTATATTCACCCTAGTCACTTAGAAAATACACTATGACTACATTAGTCACCTATGCTATTTCAAACAACATTCATGCTGCAGGCATCCCCTGTAAGAGATTCTGATGTATTGGACCACGAGTTGGTTCCAATGTCACAACTATTTTCAAAGTCCCTCAGAGAATCCCACTGTGTAGTCAAAATAAAGAACCACTACACTGGGGCTGGAGAGATGACTCATCAGTTAGGATTACATACTGCTCTTGGAAAAGACCCAAATCTGGTGCCAATCACTCACATCAGGTCATTTACATAAATCACCTACAACTCTAGCTTCTGGCATCTACAGGCATCTATACTCATGCATACACACTCACATACAGATGAATAAAAAAAAATCAATCAATTAATCAATCAAAGTAACAAACAACCTGAATCAAGACTTTCCTTACTATAGGAGATCAGACTTTTCAAAGATCCATTATAACTAACCTTTTCAATTGGCATTACTCTCTTCCTATGGGGCATAAGGCATATAAACATAGCCATTTTGGATATTAGAAACAGGTAACAAGAACACATGGCTTGTTGTATGCCAAGCAAAATTCTAAAGACCATCAATTTATTGACCTTTTATATTCCCCACAATGACTCTGTAAAGTTGGCACTGCTTTGTGGCATTTTGCTTCTTCAAAAACAGCTAACAGAACCAGCCCTAAAATGCTTCTATACACACTGAGCCATTTAGTCTTCCCAGAAGCACCCTTTAGGTAAAAAATTATTGTAATAGCATTCAGTAGATGAGGAAATGAAAGCTAAAGAACCAAGAGACACAATAACATGTCCACTGCCATTCAGCCTGTGAATGGCAATCTAGGGATTGGAGCAGGGATAGTTCTGATCTAGGAGTAATTTGCAATTTGTAGTGGCCAACAGAAATGAAGGACATTAATAGAGAACGAAGTCACTAAATCTATCTATCAATATCTTTGGTGAGCTAAGAAATGCCATAGCTAATAGAACTGAGTAAGAATGATACCATCTTTATTATGACACAGATTACCACAGTTAAACTAAACTGGATATTCCATGGTGCAGGATGAAAATAATATTGAGAGACATATCTGAGGTGGGGGGCCAGATTCTGTCAGACCTGAAGGTAAGAGGTGAGCTAGAAGCCAGTGTCCTCCTCCTGGTCCATGCCATACAACGAGACAGATAGACTCATAACACACTGTCTGTAAAGGGGGCTCCACGGGCAAGTGAAAGAAGCTGGCCATATGAGCAGAACACTTTATATGTGCTTTAACAAATGTATTTTCACTGGAGAGATGGCTCAGAGGTTAAGAGCACTGACTGTTCTTTCAGAGGTCCTGAGTTCAATTCCCAGAAACCACACAGTGGTGACTTACAACCATCTGTAATGGGATCTGATGCCCTCTTCGGGTGTGTCTGAAGACAGTGTACTCACATAAATAAAACAAATGTATTTTCAGGATACCTACTCATGTACATTAAATACCCTCATTTCATTAAGAATTCGTCTTGGTGTTATAAGATTTTCACCTCATTAAATACAGCTTTTATTTTTAAGTATATATCCTCTTATATTTTGATTTGTTATTGCAAAGTTTACCTCAAAATTAAATTAGTACTTATGAAAAGAGACATTTCTAAACATCAGGTCACAGTTATATAATGGCAGTTTAATTCTAGGACTAGTTGTTTAGAATTCCACTCAACCTCCTCGTCTAAGCTCCTCAAATATGATGGCCAGCCTGTCCTAGAGTGGCCAAGTGTAACTTCTGCAGTTACACTTGATTAGCTAAATCACACCAGTCTCTCAACCAAAACCACAATACCCATACATTGAGTTTTTAACATTTCAAGCTATCTGTTTGCCAGCCTAATAGAAAAGATTTGAGACAGTTCTACTTAACCACAGAGGAATCTCCAAGAAAAATTTTCATTTCAAAATAAAATTCGGCAACACACCAAATACTTTTGCACTTGATGACAACTGTTGTCTCTAAAGGGAATTCAATTCACAGGATCTCCCCTCTGCCTTCCAGTCCTGAAGTCTGTTGAGGGACGTTATATGAAACATCCAAGTGAACCCCCTACCTTCTTAGCCGACGTGCTGAGAATCAGGTCTGGTGCTCCTCCACACTCCTTTCCCTCATTTGCTTCTTTTTATTATGTCTTACTATTCCGAATTATTATTTAATGTTCAGAAAATAAGAGCCAATATGTATTTTCGTAGTTGTTGCCATATTTTTCTGAAGTTTCATTTTCCTTAATTACTTTGAACTTTAGCAGTTACTTTTCTTATGCATGTATACCTAAGACATCTCTTGAAGATAAGGAGTCTTTATAAGTAAATAACTTCCCAATAAAAGCTAATGAAACAAAGACATAGTAAAAAAAAAAAAAAATCTCCAGATACTATTGAACAAAACAAGTGAAGAACACCACTGTCAAAATTAGAATCAGTAAATAAAGACTTGAGAATCTCAAAACAATTAAGAAATCAATTTCATTGTCTATTAAGCTCGAGGAAGTGCCCGTTGGGTTTTAAAGAATAAATCATGTTTATTCAGTTAATTCATAAACTTGTAGCACACTTACCGATCTGTTAATGTCCAATGCACAACAACATTAAACACACATGAGGACTGACAGGCTTGGACCAGGGTATTTCTTAGGAGATTAAATAAGAACTGCACTGGGGCTGTGAGGCCCAGCGGCTCTTCAATTCCCACCTTCCTTGACTGGTTTTGGTATTCGGCAACATCAAATAATGGCTCACATGTCTTGGCGCTTTCTGTTCTTGTATCATTTAAATTCCTTGAGCAAAATGTCCCATAAAAAGCTATACCATTCTACAAATGAAACTTGGCATAACACAAACTACACTTCAATATCTGGTGCATTGCCTTGTATTTTGAATACTTCCTAAGTAGAAAAACAGCTGAAATAATGTTTCTCAGGGAACACACTGTTTCAAACAACAAGACAATGAAAGTATAATCAGAAACTGACTTGATTTTTTTTCAAGAAACTGAAGTATTTGTGACTTATTAGGGAAGCAAAGCATTTAAACCTGACAGGGGTGTCATGCTATCAGTCAGTTTGTTTCCCATTGTCTGGAGGTATCTCTCAAACTTAGTAGTATCTTCAACTATTGGAAAGCATGTATTAAGAATACATAAATTGTCTTGGGTCAGGTGATAAGGGACCACTTAGCAGTGGAAACGCCTGAAGCTGACAGAGCACCGACATCTGCACTGTGTTTTCCATAACTTCAGGAGCTGAGTTTATTTTTATACAATGCAGAAAACAGCACAGAGGCAAGAGACGCACAAAGGCAATTCTGGATGGTTTCATCTGACAAACGGAAGACGGGAGGAAAGAGCAGATGTGAGGAGCTTGCTGGTATTAGGAAAGTCCACAAACAAAGAAACAAAAAACAACAACAACAACAATAAAAACTTCTGAAAGACTAAATTTTGGATAAAAAAAAAATCCTTCTCTTAGACTTTACCGCACATATTAATTGGTTCTAGGGAAGAACAAAGATTCTGATAACAGGGCTTAGGACTAGGAGGGAGGGCTCCATGGCTAAGGTGCTTGCTATGTGATCATGAGGTGCTGAGTTCAGGTCCCCAGACCCCAAACGAAAGTCACACACAGTAGCATGTTCTATAACCCAGTGTTCGGAACTGGGATACAGAGTGGTCTCAAAGGTGAACTTTTGGTTCAGTCCGAGATCCTGCTTTAAACATATGTAGTGGCAAACATCTGGGGAGACACCCAACATCAACCTCTGGACTCCACACAGGAACACACAAATGAGGGCACTGGCATACACATGTGCACACCCTGTACACACTCGTACATATGCCAGTGAAGAGAAAGAGAAGTGGGGAAGGAAGACAAAGATGACAGTGATGTAAAAGAGGAGATGGAAGAGGAAGAAATAATAACTCACAAAGACCAGGAAGAAGCTAAGAAGTATCTTAAAAGAAGGTGACAGCCCGGTGGGAATGGCTGAGAGACTTTAAACCTAAAAGATGCTGTGAATACCTTAATATAATCCAAAGCCCAAGAACAACTCAAGAAATACATCCTTTTGTAAAATAATAAATTTCACTACAATGTTCATACCCATTAATAGACCAAAAGGGAACACCAGACTTCTCACATTAAGTTAGCCATGAAAAGAGTCAAATAAAATTCTGTTCAGTCATGGGAAATGGTTCTGTAAAGCCACAGAAAAAATATTTTTAACCAATGTAAAACAGACTTCTGAAACAACATCTAGTTGAATTATATATCTTCCCATTTATTTTGCTACAAAGCCAAAATGAGAAAAACTAACAGTCTTCAATCTTTGATGATCAAATGTAGAACTCACAGTGTGAGGACAATTAATGTAGTTAAAATTATTTTAATGCTTAAGTATAAGTGTAGTACTAAATAAAATTTCAATACTGCTAATAAACATGAACGTATAAATAAGCTAATTTATAATAAAAATAGAAGCATACATGATACACAGTTTTAATGGGAATTTCTAAAAACATTTAATTCTTTATGAATGCATCTCTTACATTCTAAGAGAATGGAACATTTTCTGGTCCTCAGAACCAGAGTGAATAATATACCTTAAAGCTGCTTAAGACTGCTAGCTCGAACTTTTTGACTTGCCTTTAAGAGATCAGTGTAAGAACCTATACTGCTTGCCTTCTGTTACCCATGTTAACAAGTTTTACAACCTTAGATAATGTATAGCCGTAATCTTAAATTATGTACACTTCCATGCTCCTGACTCAGGTAATATGTGTGCATCATTTGCTGAAAGCAGCAAATACAGAAGCCATGAATAACTTCCTGAAGTCGACTTATAAATGTAACCATTTATGGATATCGGTTGATAAACAATGATGTTGTTATCTGGGTCAGTTGGGTTCAGTTGGAGCCAGTGACTTAATCCCTTGTAAAACTCCTTTAAAGAGGTTTATAAAACAGTGCTTCTTGACCTGTGAGCATGACCCACCCCCCAGAGGTTAGAATGACTTTTTTGTAGGTTGCAAAGCTGATATTCTGCATATCAGATATTATATTACAATTAATAACAATAGCAAAATTACAGTTATGAAGTAGCAACAGAAATAACTTTGGTAGGGTTTGCTATAATGTAAGGAACTGTATTAAAGGGTCACAGCATTAGGAAGGTTGAGAAGTGTTGCTGTAAAGAATCCCATTCCTTCCTCCTGTAATGTTCCTTCTGCTTCTCAATAAAGACGGAGTGAAGCCTTTATGAGGGACAGACACATACACAAGAAAAACACAGATACAGACACAGACTCAAATTCAGACTCATACATCAGACAGGCAGAAGACAGAGGCACAGGAAACATGAAGTAGAGAATTCCTTAATGTGACATCTATGCCTTATAGCTGACTCAGAGTTAATCACAACTAAGTACTATCTTCACAACAAAGTATTTAAATATAAACTTTATTCTTACTGCCAAAGTTCATTTTATGGAAAGGGATCTCATAAAATTTGTAGCCCAAGGGTTACAAATCCCTCAAAAAAAAAAAGTGTTGTTTTTCTCAGCTTGGACAAGGCATATAAAATAAATTCCCATGGAAATCCTGGTGTCCTATGAGACATGAAGAGAACTGAAAACTGCCTGCCTCTACTGAAGAAAACAGAAAACAAAATTAAAAGCACAAAACTTTAAAACCTCCATTGCTAAGGAAATGTTGAGAGCCATATGCAGCCTCCTAAAATGCCAGAAATCCACAGCAGTCAAGTCAGCATTCCACCAGACATGTGACCTTAACCAGCAGGAAGGGCTAATCAATTCTAGCACGGAAGGAGTACAACAGAATCACCTTCTAACAAGCTCCAATCCATACACAGAACCTGAGGCGTATGGGAGCACAGCAGCAACCCGCGAGATGGTTCAGTATTAAAAACTTGGAAAATGGATGTCTCAGACCTAAGTAGGAAAGTATCCATCAATACTCTCCAGTGGCATGCAGCACTTTGTGTACCTCAAAAGACAAGCGAGTGGGGGAGTGTATGGGGATAAGAGAAGAAGTCACCTGGCAAACAGACTATCGGGATCTGATTGCCAGGCACTGAAGTTGCACACTAGTGTCTCAAAGTCCCCAGGATACAGAAAGAGAAGGTTCCAACTGTCTTAAGAGATGAGTTCCCCAAAACTAAGAAGATTGCCTGCTGGAGACCACTTGAATTGTTTGGGGTTTGGGGCAGTCACAAATTAACTGCTATACCATTTACATAGACGTTTCTGTGTAAATGTAGGCTTTCATTTTACTAAAGAGTTTTGCTGTAATTTTGTTTTCTTTTCTGGAAGAGAAAGAGACAGAGAAGGAGGGGAAGGAGGAGAAAGAAGAGAAAGAGGAGGAAGAAGAGGAGGGGTTTGTGTAAATGAGGGGGGAATGGGAAAGCACTAATTCCTTTCCTATTAAGACTAAGAAAGCCTCAGGAAACATACGAAACTCTTGAAATGAATCTAGGTGTTGCTTGAGCCATTTTTTTCATTAAGTAGATATAGTCTAACCTGTTTAGGATTCTTGAACAATGTAGATTGAAATAATCTATTCCACACATTCTCCTTTAATTTGGTTACATTATAATGCAATTCAGAAGCATTCTGGGTTTCACAGTCAGTTTACTCTCATTAGGTTCTTGGTATTTCTAAAATAAAACAATACAATTTTCTCACTCTTGATAAAAAAAAATCATTAAAGTATGTAACATGTAATTAAGGCTTTAATTTTTAGTCTGACTCTTTTGATAACGATGAATCAACATTACTAATTGACTGCTAAGTGAGTAAAGTTTAAGAATCCATGTCCTAGTGCTCCTGATCGAATACCACTAGGCAGGATGCACCAACCAAGACAATATTAACCAGCATGTGTTGACAACCCGACACAAACTCAACACTGTCTGAGGGCCTGGAAGCTGTTCTGTGTGTCACTTACACTCTGCACTTCAGGAGACTTTTTTTTTTTTTTTCCAATGCTAGAACCAAGTGTTGAAATGATCTGTTTCCTGCATACTCTGAAGTCACTGACGGACAAGTGTCATCCAAATTTAACATACTGCAAAGGTTACTGGGACTATCACCAGTGTACAGCCTACAAGAGACCATGAACATCACTTGAGAACATGTTCTTGCCATGAAACATGAACAGATAAAGCATAAGGTAAAGACTGGACGTTTGTAGCAGAATCAGTGAGAATATGGGAGACAATGAAAGATACGTTTCACTAGAACTTTCTATTTAACTTAAGGCAATAAATTATCAAGAACTCCATAGTTCTCCTTTTTTGAGTTCACTCATTCTTTCAAAATTGTTGTAGCATATCTTCACATGAAATTAGCTGAATGTATTTTATACATTAAGTATTGATTGTTTCTCAGATAATTTTATATTAGAGAGAATTCTTATTTTATTGAGTTCAGTGAAGTTGCCTTTCATGATAGAAGCTGTAATACTTTGTTGTTAATTTTCTTCTAAATACTGTCGTTTTGTTTTGCTTTTAGGATTAAGCCTGACTATGTAGCTAAGGCTAACCTCAAACTTACAATCCTTTCTTTTTAGACTTGCGAGTGTTTAGAATTATCAGAATGGATTACCAAAGCTTTAGGACAGCTTTATAAAATAAAAATTGTTGCTTAATTATTGAAAGCAATTACTTGTATAATCATCTTTATTTGCCTAATATAGATCCCAAATACATAATTATCAATAAGTTTCCCTGTGTGTAATGATTTAAAATACCTCATTGAATTATATCATAAGACAATTTTTAAAAAAAAACTAAATAGATATTACACCCCTGAAAGAAAAAAATAAAAGAAACCATGTAACTTTGAGAAACAATCATTTCACTTGAAATGTATTTTCCTTAAATCCATCTTCCCTGATAAATTTATGAAACTTTTGAAGATAAAGAAGTTAAAATGAAGGTAAAATAAAATTAAACTTTAAATAACTTCAAATCAAACTGCATTAAAGTTGCAATGTATTATTTAAACACCAAATCAATTGTTACTAAAATTGTCTTTCAGAAAAACTATTTTAAAGGATAATTCATTTGATTTCAAAGCCAAATTTTAAAGGGGAAAAAAATTCCACAAAACTAATGGCCACAATGTCCTAACAGTCCCTACCTCTCCATATTTGAATAATTCTGGCTTTTGATAGGTTGTCACAAAAATAGACATAAATAAAGTCTAGAGAACAAGCGAAAAACACAGTCATGTGACACCCTCAAGCATTTCCACAGATTACTCACACACTAGCAAATAAAGCCATGAAGTGTTGGAAATGAATCTATCATGATTGACATATTGCAGACCTTCCCTAAGTGTTCAGTTCCCACCTGAGAGTTCTCAAGGACCCCACATGTTAGCCTTGTGAAAACAAAGAGCTGTTATCATGTAAATAAGGAAGAAAACCAGGTCCACAAATAATAAAAGTTATGTGGAAGGAACTACAATTGGCCCTCTTGTTAGAGACAAGTGAATACACATGCATATCAGCACCAAAAAAGCAAATAAAGAGGCGTGGGGAGATTATATCCGGTGGCAGAAATGTAACCAAAAGTTTGCTTGAAGTTAAGGTTCATGCTAACGACAAAACCTCATTGAGGCTTTGGGTCTAATAAGAAAGATGTGTCCCACAGTCATTTCCATGAGTTTTTTATTGGATATTTTATTTATGTACATTTCAGATGTTATCCCTTTTCCCCATTCCACCCCCTGCAAAAAAAACCCTTATCCCACCCCCCCTCCTCCTGCTTCTGTGAAGCTGTGCCCTAACTCATCCACCCACTCC